>CM026428.1:15796161-16396161 GCA_014871385.1 Ceratodon purpureus | reverse complement strand
GGGATCATTGTCTCCGAGCGTCATTGCAATTTCATGGCGCAAGTGGGATACAGGCTAGTCCTTGCCTACTTCAAATGCTGGCATAGGTCTCCTTCTAAATGTACAACAGACTTCTACCATCTCCACCTCTGGTAGATGGTCAATCGCATCCCATCTGTTGTTGGCAGCACCCCTAAACCTTGTATACTGGAACCTGTTGTGTAGTGTTTGCCTGCCCACATGGTACCGGAAGACAATGCTGGACCTATTCACAACACACTTGATAACATCCTGGCCAATGTGAAACTTCTCAGCCCATCCAGGATTCATCAGACTACTTAGGAGTGCCTCAAACGGAGAGTGTAGAACAAAGAGTGTAGGAGTCCGCAGAATGCTGTCACATGCGACCGCAAACAAGTCCACCATAACGTGGACAGGCATAAACCATTGCTCATTGGCGAAACTACTACCAGTGGACGCTTTCATTGCATTGGAAAAATCTGCTGTCAGCTTCGTCCTGAAGGCTTTAGAGGTGTGCATGTCTGGCAACGGCCACTCCACGTCATTGAAACCAGGAAGCGGGATTGGTTCTATCCTCCCGTACAACGTAGGCTCTGCCGGAGGAAAATATACACCACCAAGGAAGAATGTACCTGTGTCCAACAAGTTTGTATGGCTTCGACCATTCCGCGTTGCCTCCCCAATCTCTGCATGGAGCACAAGAATGGGACTGATGATAGATGTGGGGTGCACCTAATCATCAAAGTGTGAGGAGTAAAGGTAGTTGGCCGTACATTGCCTACTTGTTGCCACAGCAGGATCCAAGCTTAATTGGCGAGGCTGATACGCATGCCGCACAAGCACCTTATCCAGGTTGCTTGCTCCACGCACACTGGGTGTCCATGAAAAATCCATGATCTGAGCCTTGAAGGCTCCACGAAAATTATCTCCACCATGCCGCCTTGCCTGTCTACCCCAAGGCCCTTCCGACTTTGGTTGCAGCAGAACCCATGAATCCTGGTTGACCCTCATTGGGATCCAATTGCCATGGACGTCTTGATTGTTGTGCAAAATTACGCTCTAAACTAGCAATTTTGGCCGTCTAGCCATGCTTCCTTAAACCCCAAGGTATTGGGAGACACAGTAATGAACTACAACATCTCCCTTTCGTACCAACCAAGGCGAGGGAGCATGCTACGAGCACAGGGAAAATCACATTTGCATAGTTTGAGCACTTGACCTCAGCAAAATCCTGAATTGGTAATCAAAGATGAAGTTTTCCATAATTGTGCCTAGTCACAACGTTGCCCCTAGGAGGCAAAAAAGCCTGGATCATGTTAAGACAAGGAATTGATCGATATGAAAAAAAATTACCTAGTTTTGTAGCTCGCTGGCAGCAAACGACACATTGAGTTGACAGCAAAGAAAGCCGCACTTCCACCTTGATTCAAGATGTCCTACTCAAGCACAATTTGCTACATATACAACACCCAATACCTCAAATCACTTAGACAACTCGCAGCAAGTGCCAACTCTTGTTGCCGGCACCGAATTCCCAAAATCACGTGTTTCTCCCTTCGCACTAACTCGCACCCACTCTCCCAAATCAACTGGAATCCTCCCACTCCCAACTCCCGCTAGCTGCATCCAATTTCCCATAGGCCCAGCTTCCTCCGTAGCGCTAACACCTGCTGGCTACACTCACTCTCTCTACGCGTTCAAAAAACTTCGGCACTCACTCGTCGTCGGTAGAGGAGGTAGGTGGGCATACTCATAATTTCCTCATTCAAAGTGCTTGCAAAAAATTTGCTGATATGAGCAGGCCGACTCGAGATCTGGTCCTTACTCCGCTAGTTTGTTGTCAGCTCGCCACTGTAGCAGCGCCCTTCACACGCCTTACGCGAAGGTCATTGGTTCGACCTCCCGCAGCGGCGTTGTTGGCACCACGGTGGCACCTTTGGTGCCTTGTCAAAAGTGCGCGGGCAGGCCCCATTTTTTTCTCTCACGTGCCGCTTACACGGTAACACAGCCTTTTCTAGACTTATTTTTGCACGTAATGTCCCAAATGCTTAAGCCTATGACTATGGAAATAGACTTTGACTTTGGATGCTCTATTTTGCTACTATAGATAATGTAAAATTTGAATTTTGAAATTTTCTTAGCTAAATACACATGTTATCTACAAGCAATAATTTTATCAAAATTAATGGTTTCATTATGTAATTAAGACTAATTTTCAAATAAAAACAAACAAAGGAAATTCTTATCAAATATAGGTTACACTAAAAAATTACAAAATATTTACCATAGATGTATAGGACAACCAAGAACTTTATACTAGTTACCGTGCTCAAAAATTAAGTTTTAATTTAAAAATCTGATGAAAAACCTAAAACCGTGGAAAATCAAGGAGTAGCCACGGTTATATCCCTTCATCTTATACCAGCTATAAAGCACTCATAGATTGAATGTTCTAAGTAGATGTTATTTTTGGTTCTTTTTTGACACATGTAATAATATTCTTGCAGTAAAGGAATAACTAGACAGTGAAACTGCAGAGGATGTCGACAAGGAGGTTTACATTTTTAAAAATAAAAGAGAAACGAGCATAGAGAAAGAACTCCGTAATAACTTCATTCCAAGGTTGCCAAAAACTCCACATAATCTGACAATAAACAAAAGAAAGGACAATAATACCATGAGTCCTCGAAGCATTGAAGGAACTAAGCCGGACCATTTGTTTCACGTACAAAATTAAGGTAGTGGTTTATTATCATGCATGGCGAGCGTGAGCAAGGATGCCCTCTAAGATGGCATGTTTGTCCTCCTTGACGGCATTGAAATACGCCGCCAAAGTGTTTCTAGCAAACAATTTGATCCATATCAATGTCTAGCCACGTAGAAGTGACCAAAGGATTGTGTCGATGCTAAAACACTTAGAAAAGAGATAGGCGTGCATGCATTGCTACCATGTAGGGTTGGGGAAGAGTCTTCTATGAGAATGCTCTGCACAAATTTGCAAACAAACATCGTGGCACAACGCCGGATGTAACACAAATTTTGGAAAATGTTAAAATGGCCAGGAATTGTTTCCAAAACATTTAATAAGGATGTATACGAGTATTCAATTCTTTTGAAGATCTAGACAAGCCAAGCATGATGATATACTGACGAGAAGAATGCAATTTCTTTGAGTGGTTGTGGCTTTGTCCATAGTTCCTTCTAATTAGTCTTCTGGATGGGTGGTAGAGTCTTGATCCCCTTGAAAGCCATTGCTTTGGCCAATTATGTACACAAATGAAGAGTTGTCATCTTAATTTGGTAATATAGGAAAGAAGGGGGCTCCAACTTGACCAACGCTTTTGATTTAGGTCAAATGGCAATGTCGACAATTTCTTTGCAAATAATCACTAATTCTTCTGTTTCAGCTCCTAACTTCTAAGAATGATCACAACACAAATCTTTTAAACAAATTTGTAACTACTATCTTGACAAAGAGGTTGGGGAGGGAAGCAAAGAGCTTTGAATAGGGATGACTTTATATCAAAAGTAGTTAGGAGAAGGGTGTTAAATGCAATTTCCCCACTAGTAGTGTGGGGTTGAGATGCGGGGAGCTAGAACCATGGCAATGGATGGATTGTCATGTAGATGTCAAAAGATGTCCAACCAATTTTTTAATTGGAAGAAAAGCGGAAGCCAAGCATGTGGGATGATAGCCAGGAGTAGATCCACGTAACACTATTCTTTTTGCTAGAGGGTGGAACTACTGCACAACTCATCTCAAGTGCAAAACCATAATGTGGTGGAATATGATAAGTCCAAAAGGATGGAGAATCCGGCCCGATCAAAGACTACAACTCTAGGGGTCTCAAATCCAAAGCAAGAGGTAGTAAACCAAAGGCTTGTCCCATGCGCTTTCTCATAGTTAATGTAGAGGACCGCATAGATATGCTTGACTAGATATTTGTAGGCTTTGGCAATGAAGTTCATACAACGGAATCAACATCATATAATGTAGCAATGGGCTAAAATTCATTGGTCTTTGGCGAGTGAAGTACCTTTATGCACTTAACAAATGCATAGGAGATGATGGTAATGGAGAAGTTGGATATTGGAGGACCCTACGGATATGACCTTTGGCAACCTTCTTCTTGAGTAGCGTACGGAGGACATCTTCTAACTTCATGAGTACAAACCTGCTAACCAACTCATGGTCACAACAATCATGCCAATTGATCCACACCCAACTTTGATGATCTGTACCACATCAAAAAAATAATTTGCAATATATTTCTAATTTGGCATATATGTCTCCATGAGCTACACTACAAGCTAGTAAAAGATCCATGGAAAAATAGAGTTGTCTAAGGTGACGCGGCCAATCAAAGAGAGCTTTGTGATCACCGAATACCTGAATTTCTTGGTAATCTTGGCTTGTAAAATTTCATTGACTTCTTAGATACTAAAGTCCGAGCCAAATGCACCTCCCGATAGCTTGGAAGAAACGCCTCTAATGCCCATACAAAACCTAATGTAGAAAGCCATAAGGGAACCAAGTTTGGAATTAACTGCTATGTAGTCATCTTGTTCCAATTTATATAGAGGCCCAAAGCCAAGTTGAAATCATCTAAGAGGGGATCGAAAATGCAAACACTCACTTTAGCGCCTCTGGTCTTGAACGTCATATTCTTGGCTTATTATTGTAGACCTTACCGGATCTTCATATTGAGGAGGATGATCTTGAACATGAATTGATCACAATCCATAGCCCAATGGATAATCTTGCATTGAGTCAAAGTATTGTGAAGATTGAATCAAGTAGGCAAAAATGTTGATTGATCGTTGTCAACGATTTCCACAAGCATGAGTTGAAGCCATTTTGGAGGCACTCTGGTAATATCTTATATAAGACATCTACTAAGAAGATAGAGTACTACTTGGTGAGTAGATATCAAGCCTCTCCATTTTGAAACTAAATGATCATGCCATGTGTCATGCTTAGAGGGAGATATCCAACCTCAATGATTTAAGATGTGGTGTCCATGAAGTCATCTATGATAACGTATTATAAAATATAAAAAAATATAAAAATATGAAGAAAGCTCATTTGTTAGGGATTACTGTAATGTAGTCCTAAGAGCGTTTTTCGGAGGGGCAGGGTTGATGAGCCCTTAGTTTTTGGTTTTTTATTTTAAAATTCCCAAGGCTGTCCTCCTAAAGTAATTTGGAGCCGGAGGCTCCATTTTTGAATTCAAGTTTACCAAAAATGGCCTTGGGGGCGTCCAAAATCAAATTTCAGGGTTTTTGGAAGAAAAAAGCCAACCAATGGGAGTGGCTCCTAAAAACGCTCGTAGGACTAAAATACGTGAATCCATTTGTTAGCCAACCTAGCTTTCACATTGTATTTAGTTACTAGGGTGGCTTTTTGTGTTGCATATTGATTGAAGAGCTATATTGGCAAGAATCTTCGCAGCTCCTTTGGTTGAGATTGAGGTGATTAAAGAGTCTGACAAAAGTAATCATGTAAAGTACTTGATTTAGAGGTGCTACATTTGAAGTTGGTCCCAGATGAGGTGACCTAATTCATCTTTGAAGCCAACATCAATAGTTGTAGACAGGTTTTATGTTATGGACAATGTGGAAGAATTCTCAAACAGTTGTGTCACCATGCATCTTCGGACCAATACGTAGCTACAATCTGCAATTGTAGGTAATTTAAGCCTCTAGGTCACAAAAATTGTGCTTTAGAATGCCGTAGTGTTTTAGATAATACAATCATGTAGAAAATGCTTGAATTTATGGGTTGTACAAATAATTTTGGAGTAGAGTTGCATCTCTTGTTTTCAAGCAAATCTGGTCTTTTCTTGTAAGAAGAGTTTGTAGGATTGCACAAGGGCCTAAATTTTGCTTAAGGAGGAGTTGGGAGGCTAAGCCATCTAGTTCTTGTCATCCACCTTTTCTACATCCATCGAAAAATTATTGAGTTTTGATGTGGTGTGCCATCAACAACAATCTTTCGGAAGGAGTGTAGTGTTTAGAGGGCATTGATTAGAGCAGACACCATCTCTAATGTACAATGGTGTACATTGCTCTTGGAGGTACACTTGAAGCCTTGAGGGTAGGGATTTTGAGAAAGTGCATAGCCTTTTTGACTAGACTAAAATCAATATGTCATTTCACCTGCAATTGTTCCATGAGAATGGAAGCTATTGGAGGAAGAAGGAAGTACATAAAATCACTGGTTCACTCTATGATGGAAGTTTACCACTTTGATTGGTTCTATCATTTTGCTTTTCAACCAAATAAAAACCCTCTAACGTAATTTAGAAGCATAAACTAAGAAGGTGAATGGACATTTGTTTCTCTAGATACAACGTTAATTGGTTTTGTTGAAGGCATATACATTAGCAAAGTTGACATCCCGAACAAGAAGGTTGGTTAGGTTCCCCCAATATACCCTTTTATCAATGACGCAAATCTAACTTAAGCAATTAGACGACCAAGGAATCGAAGATGAAAGTGCGTAAGAATCAAGGATGGCATATGCTAGGGCCTTGCTTACAAGATGCTGAGACCAGTGTCAGTTTCTTAGAGTCAAGTTAAGTGTCCTGCAGGAGTCTAGTTATTCTAGTGAGAGGCGGCCTGTACATCGTAAGTTCAGGCATGTTATGAAGGAGGATGTTGGTAGACAAAGGAGGTATGGCTGTTAGCCCATCAAAGGTTATAGGGGCATCTATCAAATTCGATCTATGGGTCCAATGGAAGTCAATAAGCTTCTGAAAAGAAGCTTGACATGTTTCTGTTCAACATGCATAGCTACCATTTGGGAGGCATGCGAGAATAGGGACTGGACTAGGGAAAGAGATGTTGAGGTCCTCGTTGTCACTAGAACTGCCTATGTCCAAGGTGTTGTGAATGTTTGGAAGACAACTGGGATGAGTTTGGCATCAATGGTGAACATTTTGCCTCAAATTAGAATTGGGGGATAATTTGGTTGTTTCCGCAGCTGCTGACAGTGAGGAAAACCTTGCTTTCCACATTCTTGTATGCACCAGAAAAATGTTCACTTGTACGCAGGCATTCAAGTGTAAGTGGGGCAAGACCTTTCAGGTGGGAGATAAAGTGATTCAAGGGAGGTACTTTCAGAGATTTGGAATTGGGGCCGACACATATCTCTACTGATGAAAGTCACACTTAGCTCACAAAAATGTTGACTACATCAGAGCTGTAAAATTTTCCGTGATCATTACTAACCACCGTGTTGCAAGCAATGATCCCATGTACAAGTTGCCAACCTCAATGGAGGAAGCAATTGATGAATATGCGCAGTATTGAAGCTAATTCATAAGTACATGCATTTAGTGCCTTGCCCAGGGTTGTCATAACGGACGGACATGGTCAAAATTTCCGGACACGAACGGACGGACAGACGGACGGATGGACCGGTCGGTCCGGGGTGAAAATCGGACATATTCTATGAATATTCCTATTTTTTTCTCGAATATGCTCGAATATGCTCAAATATGCTCGAATATGCTCGAATATTCACTTATGGACCGGACATGACCCTTAACGGACGGACGAGCGGACCGGACGGACGGTCCGGTCCTTATGTCCCATGAACAACCCCGGCCCTTGCCTTTTTATGGCGAGGCACATTCTTTTATGGGACCTATACACTGCGGGTCCCTCCAATGAAAACCTCAAATTGGATTTTTGGTACCAAATTGGCTTACCGTGTTTGAATAACAAATGAAATTCCAAAGCTAAAATTGAACAAGTAACATCAATACTTACAATATTTTAAGGAAAACAGCCTCACACTTAGAACAGTTGTTGCTCAAAGTACAACCATAAACACTTATACTTTTCCACCAAATTCAACACTTACACTTCAGTGATACTCAGCAGAATTACATGGACAACCAATAGACTTACATGGACTTCGTCACTTAGACACTTGACGATCAAGTCCGTCCATCTCCAACTTCCAAATTGATAAAGGATTCAGATTGACGTCCGCCATGCATTGGCGCCAACCTGAGGACATTTATCCATGCTCAAAGTACAATCCGATACAAAACGGGGAAGGACTATGAATCAGTATCCAATGCAATTTCTCTGTGTGCAATTACCTACATGCCTAATTTCAAAATGTGCCCAATTACCATCTACATATGTAATTCATTTTTTAAAAATGCAATTGCAAAAAAACGTAACATTTAGAGTAGGATTAAATGTTACTTTAATTTTATTTATTCTAAACCTCTCACTCACTTCACCAGATACATTAGAATCTCCATATTAAATTCACTATGGAAATAAAAAATTATTCCCTATAATTTCTTTATGCATGAATATAAAATAATTTCAAGGAAAATTGATTAGTGAGTGGTATGCGTACGGAACTTCATTATTTCTTATATTAACCTTTCACCACTTCATTTTTTATTTTTTTATTTTTTATTTTTTATTTATTTTTTAAATTAAAAATAGTGGAAAGCTCTTGTACCCGTATTTAATTTAGAATTTATTTTTTTGGCTAATAAATGAGGTTATAATGATTGAAACATAAGTTGCACTCTTCAGCTATGTAAGCTTGCAAAATAAATTTGCACATTACTTGTAAAATTTTGCAAGCAATTACATAGTCACTTTATTGTAGCATGATATGCCGACAAAGGTGTAAATTAGTGAAACCCACCCACCTCCCTTATACATGGCTTACTGGTAGTTACTCCAAACTTGAAGCTTACTTTACTTGGAGCTTACTTTACTTGGGGCTTACTACAAGCTTGAACTTTACTCTAGCAAGTCACTAATCTATGACCATTTGATATAGGTTAACCTTCATCTAAGGGTCAGAGATGATTGGATTTGCGAGGCTATTCATTTATATATGCTGTTCATTTACACAGATTGTCCATATAAATTTATACAGGCTGTTCAGACTGTCCATATAAATTTATACAAGCTGTTCATTTACACAGACTGTCCATATAACAAACAAGTGAATCTCTACAGACTTCTTTGAGGGTATAAAACCATGGGAGTTTCTTTGCCATATGCATTTGTTTACTTGTCTGCTTTGAAAGTAATTCTAGTTTGCTACATGTGTGTGAGAAATTTTTAGAGCTTGTGAAGTTTTGGTGTATGGTGGTGTGGAACTAAAGCAAAGTGCAACATGGCTGAGTCTGGTGGAACTACTAGTCAGGTCCTCTAATTTATGTTTGCAATTAGACTCTTTCATCTCACCCTTTGATTTGTATGTTTGGTGTAGGGTTTGATTTTTCTTGTGACTGCAATAACAAGCTGTAAAGGGCTGTTGACACCTTGTCTACAAACATAATCCTAACTGTGGTTTTGGTTGTGTTTATGGAGACATGTGAGGTCCTTTACCTCTAGATTTTTCTTACTTAACTACACCAACATTCAAGGGATGAGAAGATTTCTGGACACTCAAACTATATTGTCTTTGATCTTGTATTGTCAATTTTAAGACAAACTTTTCTCTACTATTTGGATTGTTTTATCGTACACTACTATTTGTAAGTAGTAAGTTGATTGAGAATTCTTTGGTGAAAAGTACTACCGTAGCTTCCTCGCAGCTTGGGCAAAAAATAATTAATTTGAAAGGTGCCTAAATTTCTGGGAAATTAGTGACCATTTGTGCCGAAAAAAAAAGAAATTAAATTCAAAGAGTGCCTAAAATCGCAATAATTCACACCACATGTGCTGGAATTCAATAAAATAGCCACTGTTGATACTCTACAGTAATCAAAACATCGCATTAGTCAGAATCAAGGTCTAAAAATAATACGAGCATGCAACAGGATGTCCTAGCACTACACAAGTCACGCTGACAAGGGAAGCGCTCCGCCAACGGAAGGACCACAAGAACCACATCTGTATCACGAGAACCATGTGAACCATATCTGTACCACGAGAACCACATCTGTATCCACGAGACCACGAGAAGGAGTCGAGTTGTTGGGGGAGTTGCTGTCTGAGTGCTGAGTCGAGTTGTTGGGAGAGTTGCTGTCCGAGTGCTGAGTCGAGCAGCAGCGGAGCGGTAGAGTGCGAGAGTTGGGCAGGGGCAGTGATAGAGAGTTCGGAGAGTGTTGCGTCGCTGGTGGGATAGAGAGTTCGGAGAGTTCGGAGAGTGTTGCGTCGATGGCAGGGGCAGTGATAGAGAGTTCGAAGAGTTCGGAGAGTGTTGCGTCGCTGGAGTTCGGAGAGTGTTGCGTCGCCGTGATGAGGTTTCTGTTGTCTTCTGTTCCGTTGATTCCGTACAGCGTTGCGGCGAGGTGGATGCCTGCTGGTGCAGTGCGGAGTCTGATTACTAGTTCACGGCTTGGCGTGCTGCGCAAGACCCACTTTGACAGAGCTCATTATCTTCAACTTTGGACGTTCAAGGTCTGCCGTCTTTCTACACATGCACCTGTAACGCTCCTCTTTCAAATTCCTTCTCTCAAACAGCTAAAGGAGTGAATTAAGAGCTTCTCCTGAGTTGGATTGAGGTGGATGCAGTCTTTTCGAGGTCGTTGTTGTGAATGTGTGGATGATCCTGTAGTTAATCTGCCGTTGCCTCCCAGCTCTATTATCACGTGCTAACTTGTGCTGAACCCGCTGTTAACCATGCTTCAATGATGATGATGGTTTCGAGGTTTGGGTTTTGAAGTTGAGGCCAGATTGGGAAGTTCAGGCCAGACTGGGGTTCTTCCTAGGGCGGCCTCGCTTCTTTGGAGGTTCGGCATTCTCCTTGGAGGCAGCAGGAGGTATGTTCGGGGCTGCAACAGGTCTGCAATTTCAATCACAGGTATCCGTCATCACCATATTGCATATTTGTTGCCTTCTCCATCACAAATCTAATCATTTCAAACATGAATCTCACAAAATTCGTGGGTTTGTTTTTGCAGGAGCTTATCTTTTTCGAGCCATGCCTTTGAGAGTAGAGAGAGTTGACTTCCTGTTTGATGATGCTATCTCAGCAACTCTTGTTAATGAATCTTGCACAGCTGACTCTACAAGCTGATCTGTGTCCACGTCTTCTTCTTTTTTGTTGTCCTCTGGCTCAACCTCCTCTGGTTCAACCTCCTCTGTCTCAACCTCAAACAGAGGTGTCTTCATGTTCACATCCATGGCAGCCATCTGAAATGGTGGTTCAAAGGCTAGCAAAAAACCACATTGGTGCCACCCTTTTATAATTGCCTCGACCATTTGCTTGCTTTGTAAATGCTCCCACGCTTTGAACAGCCAGCCACATAGGTGAGGCTTCAACTCTTTCATTTTAGTATCAACCTTCACATCTTTTGCTGCCTTGTGCTTCAATTGTTGGATAATGTCATCTGATGTGTAGGAGTCAAATGCTTGTCTAAATCCATGCTTGAATGGCTTCTCTAGAACAACATCAGCTGGTTGGTAGACACTTATACAACATGCAGGCAAAAAAATGATAAGGATTTGAAGTTGGTTAACCTTCATCCAAGATTTGAACTCCTTTGACTTGTGCACACTCCAGCAATCAATCAACTATATCAGTTTCGTTTCCTTGGGTAGTCCTAAACGCTCAACTTGATCTTGCCTGTATGTTTGTAAAATCTTGATCACAAAGTCCTTGCATGTTTCAACATTTGACCAATGGTTCTCTGAATATGTGAGGTGCCATCCAGCTTGCTCACAGTCGATCCGCCCAACATTTTGTACTGGTAAGCACTTTGTGGTTGTCCCTGTGAAAACAACTTGGAATGGTAAAAGGTTGCCAACTGCTGTAGAAGATACTGACACTGTAATCTGCCTCTTGTCATCTGCTCCATGAACAAGTACATGTTTTGAACCTTTAACATCCCATGTATGAGCTCCTCCTATAGGGATTAGGTGTACGCCTGTCTGATCTGTGTTTACAAATAATTCTGGTGGAATTGAGTAAGCCTTGACAAGATAAGCAACTCTTTGTGCCATCTTCAACCCTAGCTCTTCCCAATCCTTTGGTAGTTTTCTTGCAGTCCCTCTAACCTTTCTGTAGCTCCACTTTAAGTTGTCTTTCACAAATGCCCTTGACCAAGTTAAACTAACCTTGAAAGCTCTGTTGCCTTCTTGCTGAAGTAATTGAGGTTGTCTAGTTTCAATCAGGGTTCTAATCCTTGTTCTCACTGAAGATGCAAACAAGGGTTGACCTGCATCTCTAAGGCCTTGGAGCATTACAATGATCTCTTCTTCTAGTTCAGCATACTCTGCCAGAACATATTTATGTTGAGAACCTTCAGTAAATGAAGACTTCTCATCATAAATTTTTTTTTCACCCCTTCTTTCAACTCTCCTGAAGTAGTGAACCAATTGAAGAGTGTCCCTCTGGTGAGATCATCATAGACACTGCCACTCTGTCCTGGAAGCTTGTACTTTGATTGCAAATACCTCACAGTGGCAGTATAATTCTTATGCACTCTCATTGCAGCATGTATGGAATCCCAAAGAGTAGGCATAAACCAGTTTGTATAGCTGCCTCTAACCTGAGCCTTCTTTGAAATTGACCCTTCACGTTTCTCCACTTTTGGTGTGATTAAAACTGCTTGAAGCTCCTTCTTGGGTCTCCCAACAGGCCGTTTGACAACTTCCTTCTCTATAGCTTTCTCCAGCTCCAATCTCTTCCCTAATGCTGCAAACTCACGCTCCACACATACTTGCATCTCATCTTTGTCAATAGGTCTAAACATACATTGTAATGTCTTGTGCCTCACCATTGTGAGTCTTGTACAGCTCAGTCTCTCACAAATACAACATAACTCTCACATGCAACAAACTGTGACGCCAAAGAAAACCCTGACACACATGAAAGAGAGATTTTAGGGTAACTAATGCTGGTTAAGGAAAACGTTTAGGGTAATCGCAGCCGCTTTAGATGAAAATTGCAATAACCATCTATGAACTATAAGAACAACATGGATGAATGTCTAACTTATTTTTAATTACTTATTAAAACGGCCCAATTTTAGTATATTATTTTCCGGGTTGCCTAACGGACTTTCGTATTTTAAATAATTATTAGGCGGAAAGGTGCCCAAGCTGCTAGGAAGCTACGGTATGTGACTAAATTGGTAATTTGGAAATACATGAGATTGTTTTGTCATACACTACTATATTGTAAGTAGTGTGTTGATTGAGAATTCTCTGATGAAAAGTACTATGTGTCTAAACTTGGTTAGGAAGGTGATAAAAGCTGCCTTGTAAAGGGATGTCCCGCCCACCCACCCTTAGGGGTAGGGAAGTTCTAAAGTGCTAGAGACATCTAGGAACCATAAAAGTCCTTTGTCCCTGAAAGTACTAGACGGCTCTGATCAATATGGATTTTTTGCCTTTGAAAATTTGTAGGATGCATTTCAAAACGTCAAAATTTTAAAGGCTTGTAGCTCTATTCTTGCAACTTGATCCTTCAAGTTTGTATCATTGGAAAGGATCTTCTTAGTAAAGTTGATAAGTTTGCATACTTTATCTAGGAGTACCTTCTACAACATATTTAGTTTACATTCCTTGCTGAAGCTCGAGTCTTTGTTTTGGCTATTTAGCAATGCACTTATTTTAAGAGATGCAATATTGTAAGAGATGTGTTTTTTGCTAAGGTTCCAATTGTCCCTTCAATAGTTCCGTTTGGACTCACAAGACAAACTCATTCAATTCAGACATTCTATTGAACACAACTATCTATCCATTTAGTTGCACATCATACTTAGACCTTTGATCATCATGCTGAGACATCACAAATGCATTATATGCATTACATAAGTAAAGTCTTCATTGTCAAACCTACAGTGAGTATACACTTTTGCAATTTAGTCTTGTCTAAGTACTGTGGATTTTGAAAAGTGCCAAGTACCACCAAAAAGTTACAAATACAATCTCAACAAACGTTCAATTGCTTACAAAGTTCCAAGTACCTTCTTTCTAGAAAGTAATCAGAACTACAAACAAGTCAAAACACTTCTATACAAATCAAGATCTTCCACCTGCAAAACAAATATCGAAACAGATATCTACTTTGATGAGGCTGCGGCCTTCTTCGCTGCTGCTCTTGTCACCTTTGACAGGCTAACCTTTTTTGCGACAGGCTTCTTTGTCTTCCTGTACTTCGTACGTTTTTTCCCACCCGACTTTGTGATAGGAGCTTCCTCATGGTCCGAGGCGCCTTCCTCTGGTGGGTGATCAAACTCACTTTCTTTGACTCCTCCCCCCCTCCCTCCAAACTGCTTGATCCACTCTTCGTAACTATTCCCTCATTGTCGGTATCGTCCTCAAAGTCCTCTGTCCTCTTCGACACCTTCTTCGGCTCTTCAAGTGCTTCTGCTGCTACAACCTTCAAGGCCATCTTCTTGCGTTTTGGTGTGCCTTTGCCACCCTCAGCAATTTGCGGTTGCCCTCTCTTTTGTTTCGGGGTGCTCTTTATAGCAGGTGATTCAATACAGTGTCCCTTCCCACGTCTAGGTGTGATTGCTTGGGCGTCCATCTAAAGGGTCCAACCCTTTCTCCGTGTGAGGTCACAGGCAGAGGCCCTATTGAAGTTCTTCATAGATCTTGGCGTGAATACTTGCTCGTCAATGCTATCAAGATCAAGACTCTTCTGTACACCTTTTTCGGGTTTGGGCGAGCTAGCAATTGGAACATTTGGTTGATCCTTAACAGTAACAAGTGCTTGTGATGGCCTCTGGATTTAAGGAAGCCTTCCAAGTCCGGAGTCTCGCTTATCAAATTGCCTTGATAAAACCTGAAAGCTCCCAACAGAGGGGCTTATTGTGTTTGATTGTGCTAGCCAATTCTCACCCCTCAACATTGATCGGGATGTTCAAGCTAGATCTACATTGATGGAAAACAAGATACCATGCATGTCTGATTAGTCCACACCCTAATTTGATTTTATTGACTTATTCTGAATTGGTAGAACTACTTCAACTCGAACATAGCGACTCGATGTAACAACCACCAACATATTCTAACACGTAGGAGATTCTAATCACATTTGCATATTACCTAGAATCTTCTAACAATATCTAGTAACAACACTAATTACTTCACAAGAACGCGCACTAAATGTTCTTACCTCTTGTACAACTAATATGTACAACTATGACCTCTTCCTCTGTGGTATAACCAAATCTAATCTTCTATTGAACTGAAGCAACTGCACGACAACTCTACAAAGACACAATACATTGAAACGAATTAGCTTTGACTTGAACATGCTTCAATAAACTTCTAGGGAATATATAGGTCATACAAAGCCAAAGATCAGATCATGTATACAAGTCCCTAAGCCACATCAAATATTTCATATGATGCAGCACGTATATCCTCCTACTTTCATACTTGATCTAAACCATTACAAAACAACTGCAAGTCATTGTGGTCCACGCTTCGTACTTTATAGGCATGGGCCAACATTCTAAGACTTGCAGATATTCCATAGATCCATCTGCGCTCCGCCATTATTTACCTCAAGCTTCTTGATCTCCACCATTATCCATTAATCTCGATGCAGCTGGAGTTGCAACCATCAAACATGCACATAGGATTGCTGGAAAAGTGTGTATACACATACCACGTATGATAAGGATGGCGGCATGAAGACAATCTGCAATCCCATGCAGACTCAAAGCCTCTTGTACAAAATGGACATGGTGGGATTTCTAAGCCAAGAATCGGCACAAGAATACTCTCACAACCAAGATAAAGAAAATGCAATTGGGTTGGGTGCAGCGTAAGACGATGGTAACCACTCTTCATTTCTCTTGGCTGATTGCCGGGTGCAACCTTATGTTGTTTCCGGAGGTCCTGTTTCTTTATAGCGCTGCTCCACACTTGTTTTGCCTCCGGGAATTTGACCTCAACAACATCCCCTTGACAAGTTGTCCCTCCACTAAACAATGCCTTCAACTCCTCGTTGGTCGCCAATTGTGACTCGACCTTCCTTTGCTCCTGCTCAAACTCGGACACAGCCCCGCCAATCTGTGTTGTGCACCCCGGCTCTGCAGACGTGAGTCCTTGTGGAAAGTGATTTCCACGGTTGACACACCGGAATACTAATTCCGGTAGGAAAATGATAAAAAAATTAAAAATTTTATGTTAGAAATACGGAAGTACTAAGCCTATAAGTAAAACAACCGGTTAAGCCGGTCGGCTGAATAAATAAGTGACCGGAAGGCCAGCCGGGTGAGATCCGGTCGTCTGCGATGGAGGAGAGACGGATACAGTCCATATGACAGAGCCCTGACCCGGCAGACTTAAGTATAACCACCAAAAGGTACAACGCACACGGGGATAATGGCTGCAACCATTAAAACGCCGCCGGTCGCGACCGTCCAATGATGAGGGGCTACGACCGTCCGTCATGATGAGCTACGAACGGGTGGGCGCGAGGGCAGGTATAAAAGGAGGAAGGACCGCCATGCTCTTCCTTTCTCTTTGTCATTTTGTGGCACGACGGGTCCTTGCGCTCTAAGGCGGTGGGCGCAGTTAGGGTTAGACGGTAGGAGAGAGACGGTGAGACGGAAGTGTTTCCGTTAGGCGAGAGATTGTGGTGAGGATCGTGCGTGCAGGTGTTACCGGAGTGACGGAGAGGAGGACTGAGCGGAATGGGTAGGAAAGGGAAGGAACCGGCGGCGGAAGGACAGTCGTTCAGGGTACAACGGGTCGTGCCGTTGATACCGGCCGGCGAGAAGGAGAAGGAGCTCCTCCGGACCGCCTTAGAGTCTATGGGTTGTGAGGTCCTACTGGACAAGGCATGGGGTTGGAAGAATGCCCTTCCGGCCCAGGAGATCCTCGTCAAGAATCCCGAGCATCGAGGAACTATCCGGGGAGAGCCGGATAAGTGGACGGCACAACTCTGGAGGGAGACGTATGGGTTCAAGAACTCCGGAGGCGAGGTCTCGACGCCGGAGCCCCGGGACTTCGTACATCAGTACCTCAAGGGGACCGGAGACCCGAGAGAAGGATGGGGGCTGGATGACATTGCTGATCCGGAGGCCCGGAGAGTAGTAGGGTTTATGAACCCTATTTTCCATCCGGAAAAGCCCAAACGGATCACCAACAAGTGGGCGTCCGTTTTCATTGGGGCCATGATCGGTGAATTCACGGTGGACTGGGGGGTCATGATGAAGACGATAGTCGACCGACAGGTGGCCAATCTCCGGAAGACCAAGAAGCAGGCCACCTGCCTTCCGTCTTTCCTCATTCACCTCTACCGTACTAAGGGACTGTTGAGTGCTGAAGAGGTCCGGGAGTACGATGAGCTCTTAAGCTATCAGCAGTTCGATGAGCCGGAAGAAGTGTCCGAACAGGAAGATGATGATGATGTTATTGAGGTCTCCCCCACGCCGGCTAAGAGACCCCGTCCTAGCCCGGAAAAGGGACAGCCGTCCGGATCACCTCGGACTCCCGCACCGGCCAAGCGAACCCTGAACACGGAGATCCAACAGCCCACCGGACCACCGGAGCACACCGGAGATCCGTACCAGGACTTAGTTAACCTATCGGAGCAGGCAACGACATATGCCCGGTTCTTACAGTCGACTAGGAAGGCGGAGGGCCGGTTGGCTAGGGAAGTAATGATCCTTACGGGTTCGGACCGGTTGGAGGATTGCCTGAACATTCTTCGCAAGCACCGGGACTTGGCCGGTCTCCAGGAGAAGCACATGGACCGGCTGGCGAAGTACCGGGAGACGAATCGGAAGCTCGAGGAGGAGGTGCGTGATGCCCGGAAGGATTTCAATGACGCCCGTGACCGGGCAGTCGAGGCCATCCGGTCGGTCGCTGAGATCAAGGCCACTTTAGCTCTTCCGGTAGATGTGGCCAATCAGTGCGCCGTTTACCAGGCTTTCCTGACCCGTCAACCGGATCCGACTACGAAGAATATTATAAAGTTCATGCACGACCGGACACAGGTGATGAGGGACACATGGATGATGATGAAGAACCTGGTGGAAATCCTCGGTTACGCAGAGGCCGGTCCGTCATCAGGGCCACCGGCAAATCAAGAGGATCCCAGACCACCGTCCCCAACCAGGGAACCGGCACCGGTGCCACCTCCAGCCTCTCCGATACGGTCGGCCATCCGGCCCGCCCAACAGGAGATAGGACACCCGCTGGAGGATCCTATTCCGGACACCTTGAGCAGTCTGCACACTCTACCCAACTTGGATGGAGTCGAGACTGTTAACCCCGGAAACATTCCCTTGGAACCGGACCAGAGACCACCACCGTCAGATTTTATACCGGTACAGGGATCTCCGGAAACGCTCCAGGTGGATCTCAGCGCAGTTCCGGTGGCGGCACGATCTCCATCCCCGGCAGCTCAAGCAGAACGATCCCGGAAGTCCAGTGAGCCGTCAGCATCTGCGGCTCCGGAAGAAGACCCCCCGTTGAAGAAACTGAAGCGGGTACAGAAGAAGGAACGGTTGGACGGAACCCGGCACAGTCCCCGGCTCGATAAGCACAAGGAGTAGGATTTTAGGATAAGGACCGGATAAAATGGCAGCGACTAACGATGGGGCTCCAGTGCACCCGGCTGCCAATCCGGATAGATAGCGGCAGTAACTAGGAATAGAAGGCGGCCACCGGTCCGGGATTTCCGGATCCAAGATCCGGAATTTCTGGATCTCGGTGGGCCACTTGGTCGCTTTAGGAACCGATAGGTTTTAGTATTTAAGATAGACGTTTTTCCAAGGCCGGGGCCTTGTTTTTGTACGCCGTTTTGTTGTTGCAATTGAGAATATACTTTTTGATTTGTTGTGTCAACCGGCTGCTGACGGGTCCGTTGCCGTATGGTTTGTGGTTCTATTGTCTTCAGTAGTGTTCCGGAGGAGTGTTGAACAGTAGGAAGGTCAGGAGAGCGCCCGGAGAGACTGGGGAGGTGTCAAGCGTCGAGTGTTGACGGTTTCCAGTCCCGGAAGGAGCCCGTAGGGAAGGAGAGACGTATTGCAGCAGGGCTGGTAGTCTCAAGGACACGGAGAGCCGTGTGTACACCGGGATCCGGAAACGGACCGGTCGCTTCCTGTAGATGGGATAAAAGCCGGATGTCTTACTGCGAACCAATCCGGAAGGGAGATAGTATAGTAGAATACCGTGCAGCCGTAAGGTGATGTCATTGTAGTATGATTTCCGTACTCGTAACCGGCATTGAGTAGTTATCCGGACCGGTCCCTAGCCGTACGGAAGGATTATTACTCCACTTCTCGGGTGGTAGATAGGAACAGTGGGGTGTCCAGCCACTATAAGTCACGGGATGGTGGAAAATCCAGCCACTTGAAAGGATAGACGGATCAGTGGGAACCGGCCACTAGTCTAAAAAGCCGGAAAATAGGAACGAGGCAAAAACCACCGGATTTGTCCAACCGTCTGTAAGACGGCGTACGGTCGGACACGGGTGGTGATTTCCGTTAAAATCTAAAAGGAAGAAAACTATAGGTCTTCGTGGGAACGAACACGGAGTGGTTTACTTTGGAGGGTATTTAGTGTGAATTAAGTGCCTTCCGGAGGAATACGGATACCACGTCGTGCTACATGTGATTTTTGGCGCCGCTGCCGGGGACCTATATGCTTTTCTTTCTCCGGATTTCTACGGTTGTCACTAACCCAAGTCAGGGTGTAGAAAACGCATGAATCCGAATTCTGAGCCGGAAGGAGTACGGAGGTCTAGTAGAAAGAAGAAGGGTGATCAGGAGACGGAAGCCAGACCATTCGTCACTACTAGAGCAGAATTCATTGAAGACACAGATCAAGAGATAGCCGGGACTTCCGGATCCGGAGGTCAGGGTGGGACAGTACCACCCGGGCCGGTGGCCGGGGGACCGGTAGCGGGTCTTCCTATGGCCCGGACGTTCTCCAGATTGAAGTATCGGAAGTTTAGGGGCGATGGCCGGGAGGACGTGGACGAATGGCTAAGCGAGTTCAACGCCACGGCTGCTGCCAACCAAGAGGACGAAGCAATCAAGTTACGGTTGTTCCAGGGATTACTCAAGAAGGAGGCACTACAGTGGTACCAAGAGGAACCGGACAACGTGCGAAGGAGTTGGGGTTTGCTATCAGATGCCTTCCGGAGGGCCTTCCGGGAGGTAGGAGGAGAAGCCCGCACATTGGGAAAACTTAGTAAAATCCGGATGGAGCCGGAAGAGTCGGTCCGCCGGTACGGACAGAGGGTTAGGAGTTTAATTCATAAACTAAGTCCCGGAATTGCAAACAGTATCCAGGTAGAATGGTACGTCGCTGGGTTACCCGACCGGATGGGTTTCCAAGTAAGGCAGACCCGGCCACAGACTTTACCGGAGGCCATGGAGGCCGCCCAGAACTATGAAAACTCCAAGCAGTCCATACGGCAGTACCGTAAGGCAGGGAAGAGCTCTAGACGTCTCCGAAAGGTCCGGAGGGGCCGGGATTCTAGTTCAGAATCCAGTGGATCCAGCTCCGAAGATAGCTCGGAAACCGGAAGCAGCAGCAGTGAGGAGGACCGCTCACGACGGAAGGCGTCAGGTAGCAAGGGCTACCGGAAGGACAAAGAACGGACGATAGTCCGAGTAAAGGAGGAATACCCATCGGAGAAACGGATGATCAAAGATCTGGTGAACAGCATTGAAGAACTCAAAGTCCAAATGGCGGAAGAGAAGAAAGCACGGAAAGCGCTGCCCACCGTCCGGAACAATGTGTGGTGCACCAACTGCGGAAAGCCGGGACATTACAACCGGGAATGCCTACACGGAGCGCCCAAGAGAGTGCAGTTTGTGGATGAAGAGGGGTCAGTATTCTTTGCGGAACCTGCTTATGAAGAGGAGGAAGTGGAGATGCTACCGGTTTACCAGGTAAACCCGGCCTATGGCCGTGGACGGATGATGCAGCCGGTTATCAGACCGCGACCTGGAATGGGCTATCCATCCGGTGGACATCCGGCCCCGCCGGCACGACCACCCGTCTCGGTGGAACGGCAGTTTGGATGCTGTTATATTTGTGGAGAAGCCGGTCATTATGCTAACAATTGTCCACACCGAGGAGGTCAAGGCGCACCGTTGGAACTTCCGTGTCAAAACTGTGGTCAGTACGGCCATAAGTCACCCCAATGCCAACAACCGGTTAGACCTAGGGCTATCTATAAGCAAGTGGAAGAACCTCCCCGGGAGCGTACCGGGCTCAACTACGGTCACAAAGACGGGGTAGAGAATCCGCCAAATTGACGGTTACCGGTGGAACCACGAGGAGAGACCGGCGTGGGTATCCATCAGGTCAGTTCGCGTAGTTCCACCCGGAGACAGGATTCAGAAAAGAAGAAGAGGAAATCTGGTGTTCGGACCAGGTCACAGAGGAAAGAGAGTAGCCGACCGGAATCTTCAGAAACTTCCGGGGAATCAGAGAAGGAGGTACCCCCGGAGACGGTCCCGGTTGAAAAAGGGGTCAAGACCTTACCAACTATGCCGGATATTGGACCGGAGATAATTGCTGGGTTACCTCAAGTACAGGAGGGCCGGAAGGTGACATTCAGCGAGATTCCGGAAATTATCCAACCGGAGGTCCGGGCGAAAGCCGACAGGTACGACATCCTCCAGGATATTCAGGCCCAGCCGGCCAATGTCACCATAGGACAACTGTTACATGATAATCCTAATTATCAGAAGCAGGTTAAGTCCGGCTTAATCCGGACCCGTAAACGGAAGATTAAGCTGCCTTCCGTCGCAGTTAATTTCGCCGAGATGGAGGATTTCGGGGCTCCGGAAATAACTGTGGAGATCGACGGATGCCTTATCCAGAAGGTACCGGTAGATGGAGGATCCGGAGTAAATCTACTACTGGAAAGTACGGCCAATGATTTAGGGTACACTGTCTTTGAGCCTACCAATCAGACTCTACGGATGGCAGACCAGTCTCGAGTTGTACCAGTGGGAAAACTGTCGGCAGTACCGACAAAGATTTCCGGACTCACTTACCCGCTCAACTATTTGGTTATCCGGGTGGAGGAAGGAAATCCGTTTCCACTGTTACTCGGACGGCCGTGGCTATATCTAGCCGGAGTCAAGGTAAATTGGGCGAAGAAGGCTTTTACTTTCGGGGACCCGGCTGTTTTGCTATCGTGGAAACCGGAGCTCCATCTGGGGGAAACAAGTGAGACGGATGGTTACACTTCCGATTGGACAAGTTCAGAAAACTCGGATTCCCTGCAGTCATATCATGTACAAGAATTCCGGGAGGTATCAGAAGAAGATCTGGGATTCCGTAACCCGGTACCTGAACAGAAGCCGGATGGAACCGAAGTACCGAACCGACCACCGGAAGGCAGGAAGGACGATGACCGGGCCCTAGGAGAAGCAAGCGTTCCGTTGACCTCCGAATGGATTAAAGGACAGTTTGCAGATGGGATAATCAAAACAGGGATATCCGGGTCAAAGACCAGTGACTTACCCTGGTCAGCCCTTCCGGGGTCCGTAGAAACGGATGCTAGCGAACCGGTCAAGAATGTGGTAGCACCGGAAGATTACGAAGCAGTGAAGACGGAAACCGGTAGGACTTTCTATTTGGGAAAAGGACTGACGGACCGGGAACGGGCACAGTATTTGGAACTGCTTACGGAATATGATGACGTCTTCGCCTGGCTTCCATCGGATCTGGTGGGTATACCGCCGGAATTGGGCGAACATCACATCGACCTAATGGAGGGAGCGGTTCCGGTTCGCCAAAGGCAGTACCGGCTCAACCCAAAGTACTCCATGATGGTGAAGGAGGAACTAGATAAACTGCTGGAAGCCGGTTTTATTTATCCAGTGAATAACTCCGAGTGGGTGTCACCGATTGTAGTAGTACCAAAGAAAACGGGTCCGGATGGGAAAGTCAAAATCCGGGTATGTCAGGATTTCCGGAAGCTGAATGCAGCCACAAAGAAGGATCATTTCCCTTTACCCTTCATCGACATGGTGCTCGATCACGTGGCCGGTCAGGAATGCTTCAGTTTTCTAGATGGGTTTTCCGGATACAATCAGGTGTCCATCCGGAAGGAGGACCAACTGAAAACTACTTTTACCACCGATTGGGGTACCTACGCTTTCAACCGGATGCCTTTCGGATTGTGCAATGCTCCCGGAACGTTTCAACGGTTGATGATGGACATATTTCAGGATTTCTTAAAACATTTCCTGGAAGTTTTCATTGACGACTTCGCGGTGTTCAGCCGGTGGGTGGAACATCTGGACTATCTCCGGAAAACGTTCCAGCGATGCCGGGAGACTAAACTCAAGCTCCATCCGGGCAAGTGTTTTTTCGGTATGTTAGCCGGACTATTGCTCGGACACATAGTCAGCCGGAAGGGAATAGCAGTGGACGTGGCAAAAGTAATAGTCATGTTGGCCCTTCTTGCCCCCACCAACCTCCGGGAACTCAGAGGATTTCTGGGGTGTGTGGGATACTACCGGAGGTTCATTGAGAATTATGCCCGGTTGGCAATGCCACTAACGGAGTTGCTCAAGAAGGAAGAAGAGTACCTCTGGACGGAAATCCGTCAACAGGCTTTTGAAGAACTGAAGAGACGGTTGGTCACAGCCCCTATACTAGCCCCACCGGATTGGTCGAAATCTTTTCATGTCACTTTGGATGCATCCGGTTGGTGTGTGGGAGCTATCCTATGGCAATTGGATGACGAGGGCCGGGAACGACCCATCTATTATGCCAGCCGGCAGATGAATCCGGCCGAGAAGAATTACACGACAACCGAACGGGAGGCTCTAGCCGTCATTTATGCGTGCAAGAAATTTCGCCATTACCTATTGGGGTACAAAGTCATCTTCCATACGGATCATGACTCGCTGAAGTATCTAGTCAACAAACCGGATCTGTCCGGAAGGTTGGCCCGGTGGATATTACTTCTTCAGGAGTTCAACTACGAAGTTATTGTCAAATCCGGGAAGTCTAACCTCAATGCAGATTATTTGTCGCGACAACGGGGAAAGGAGAGCAAGGAGGAGATATCTTCAGAGTTTCCGGATGAATTCCCGGAAGAATACCCGGTTGGTACCAGTATACAGGATATACCGGACCCCCGCGACCTTCCGGTCGTAGGAGGTACGTCTTCCGTCTACCGAATTCAGGAGGACGAAGGGGAGGACCAGGATCTTCAGCGGATTAAGAACTACCTCCAGACTCAGAGGTATCCGGAAGGACTAAGTAGGGAGGAGAAGAGTGTGTTTCAGCACCGGGTGGCACCGTACTTCCTCGTCGGAGAATTGCTTTTCAAACTAGGGGCGGATGAAAAACTCCGACGCTGCCTAGAACCCATCTATCGCCGGAAGGTCATCCGGGCTTTGCATGATGGACCGGCCGGAGGACACTATGCATCCGTCATCACCGTACAGAAGATCCGCGAGGCCGGATACTGGTGGCCACACCTTCATCGGGATGTTCATCAATTTATAAAAGAATGCGATCCCTGCCAACGGATAGGAGCTCCGGCCGTACGGCATCACTGGCCGTTAACTCCCATTGTTCCACTAGCACCGTTTGAAAAATGGGGAGTGGATTTTATTGGGCCAATTCAACCGGTAGGCACTCAGAGGCACCGGTACATCATTTTGGCGACGGACTACGCCACGAAGTGGGTAGAAGCCAGAGCCACCCGGAAAAATGATGCCGAGACATCCGCCCGGTTCATATTCGAAAGGATAATGATGCGATTTGGCCATCCGTTGGAGATAGTGAGCGACCGGGGAACACATTTCCTGAACGAAGTGGTGGCCGGTCTGACCAACCAGTACGAGGTCAAACACCGGAAGACCACACCGTACAATCCTAAGGCGAACGGATTGACGGAACGGGCCAACGGAATAATCTGTAAGATTCTGACCAAGGTGGTAACCTCACATAAGACGGACTGGGACCGGAAACTGACATCGGCGGTCTATGCGTACAATACGGCACACAAGAGTACAACCGGACGGACTCCGTACTATCTGGTATACGGACAGGAGGTACTTCAGTCCATCGAGACGGAAGTAGAGACGTTGAGGGTACTCGCAGCCAACCACGGAGATAAAACGGATGCACTCGACAACCGTCTACAGGTCATCGACCGGATGGAGGAAGACCGGATGGAGGCATTGGAACGGACAAAGGAGGTCCAAGCCAAAAGGAAGGAGGTGTATGACAAGCGAATCACAACGGATAAAGGAATCGAAGAAGGAGGATTGGTTCTAGTCTATGACAGCCGGTATAAGAATTTCCCGGGTAAGTTACATACTCGCTGGATGGGACCGTTCCGGGTTGATAAGATTTATTCCAATGGGTCATTACAACTTTCAGACCTAGAAGGATATCCAATGGATACTAGGGTGAATGGATCCCGGGTCAAACTGTACAGACCGGATGACGTTCGCGAGGACGCTCACGGGTGAAAAAGGGGTAATGTGGAAAGTGATTTCCACGGTTGACACACCGGAATACTAATTCCGGTAGGAAAATGATAAAAAAATTAAAAATTTTATGTTAGAAATACGGAAGTACTAAGCCTATAAGTAAAACAACCGGTTAAGCCGGTCGGCTGAATAAATAAGTGACCGGAAGGCCAGCCGGGTGAGATCCGGTCGTCTGCGATGGAGGAGAGACGGATACAGTCCATATGACAGAGCCCTGACCCGGCAGACTTAAGTATAACCACCAAAAGGTACAACGCACACGGGGATAATGGCTGCAACCATTAAAACGCCGCCGGTCGCGACCGTCCAATGATGAGGGGCTACGACCGTCCGTCATGATGAGCTACGAACGGGTGGGCGCGAGGGCAGGTATAAAAGGAGGAAGGACCGCCATGCTCTTCCTTTCTCTTTGTCATTTTGTGGCACGACGGGTCCTTGCGCTCTAAGGCGGTGGGCGCAGTTAGGGTTAGACGGTAGGAGAGAGACGGTGAGACGGAAGTGTTTCCGTTAGGCGAGAGATTGTGGTGAGGATCGTGCGTGCAGGTGTTACCGGAGTGACGGAGAGGAGGACTGAGCGGAATGGGTAGGAAAGGGAAGGAACCGGCGGCGGAAGGACAGTCGTTCAGGGTACAACGGGTCGTGCCGTTGATACCGGCCGGCGAGAAGGATGTCGGAACACGGAAACGCAACTAACATCCGGATAGTGCTCTAATTGAGCGTAAACTTCCGTACTGTCACTAGGTTCCGAGTATCGTCCAGGGATTCAATAGTGTTTCACCAAGTAGTTACTTCTAATCGTTCCGAGCCTTGCCACTGCTCGGATAGTGTCTTCGGAACGTAACTCCCGAACTATCTCCTTCTCTATTCTTCTCTCATTAGGTGTTTTGTCCACAAACCCCAACGTCTCGGATCAGTTACCGTCTCACAACTGTCCTAGAGTACTCTGGCCAGCAGGTCACACAAACGATCCTCTCCGATCCGTGGGACTACAACGACAAACCATTCCGGATCTGGGAGAACCAGGGTCCGATTATCCCTAGGCGACCCGTACCACGTTCCGATTCCCCCCCCTCTCACTATGCACGGAACCTCTTCAGAAGTTCAGGGAGCCCGACCAAGTAGTTCTTGATCCGCTTCGACCCTAGCGACGGCTATTCCGTATGAGGTTGATTTGGGGACGGAACAGTGAGGCTTCACTCCTACGACAATCCGCTAATCTTTCCGCTCAATCCCATTTCCTTTCCGATTCGGGTCTCGTCGCAACTCCCATCACCTTCCTATCCGAGCTACAGCGGAACTCTCATATCCTTCCCGGATCATTCACACTTAGCGGGAAATCACGCACAGTACTTACAAAACACAAATACTTTACTGATAAGGAATATAGGGGGAAAACATGCAAAACGAAGACCCGGACCGCATCGCCTGCCCGGTTTAAGTAAGCAGGGGCTTCACAAAAGCGGCGGCGCCGGGCAGTTCAATCAAAACCCTAATCCCTAACTACCTACCTAGAATTCTACTTTACGCTAGGACGGATCTCCCGATCCGAATCTACTCCTATAATCCGGAAAGTTACGACAAGTGGCAGTGAGAGGAATCTATCACTTCTTTGTCTTCTTGTGGCTCTCCTGCTCGCGATCCTTCGACCTGGTCACCCGCGGCTCTGATCCGCCCGCCCCTGCTGCTCGTGCCGCCTTGCGCCTAGCACTCCGTTCCGCCTTGGACTCCCTCTCCTGAGCCTCCAAAGACAACCGGGGTAACGATCCGGGGCTGGGAGAATTGGGCGATTTCGGAATCATATGTGCGGGGGGAGTTCCGGACGTCGGAGTCTGAGTTTCAGTTCCGGTGGTCCTGACCGGAGAGCTCCCATGCGTCTCTGAATCGGACTCGGAAATCGTAATCGGCTCCTTCCTTTTCCGCAACCTCCGGAACTCACCGACAGTGTTCTGAGGGGAACCTGCTGCTGGCGTTCCGGTGGGAGTAGGCGTCACCGTTCCGGTCTTGGCTGTGGGTGAAGGGGTCAATCCCCCCTCCTGAGTTACTCGGGTCCGTCCGGGTGGTGAAATAGGTCGTCCCCATTCCGGTCCCGCTACCTCCCCTCGGTAATTCGCAATGATCACTTCATCTCCGAGTCGTGGAAGAACATCCGGCGGCACGGTCCGAGTCACCTGTTCCGAAACCGTCCTCTCCTCGATCCGCCTCTCGGTGACTGTCGTTCCGGTCACCTCCACCTGTCCGGTGGGGATCGCGCAGCTCTGCTGGACTGTACTGGTTCCGGGTGACACCGCCTGTGCTTGGACTTCCCGGATCGCCTCCGCCAATCGTCCGATTTGTCATGGCGGCTTCTTCGGCCGTCATCTGTTCTGCTGCTTGGAGGTTACTCCCTATCGGGGTTCGGAACCCACTCCGCGTGATTCTCCTACCACGGCACGAGAGGGCGATCCGGGGAGCGGAAGACCTCGGCCAGTGACTACGAGACTGGGACTTCCGGTGCTCGGATTGAGCAGCTGCCGGACCTTCTTCAGGATCATGTTCATCGAATGCTCGCATTTGGAGAGGATCTTGATGATCTTCTGCTTGTCCTCGAAATCAGCCGGCTGCACCACGTTCTCATCAAACAGCCGGGCCTTGTTGATTACCGCTCCCGAACTTCCCACCAACTTCCGAAGCTCCCCCAAAGTCTCCTCCTGCTCGGCGTGGAACTTTCGGATCTCGTCACTCTTTGCCGCCAGCTCCTTCGTCAACTCCTGCAACTGAAGCTCCAGCCGCTTCTTCTCACTCCGGAGAGTTGGGGCATCCTTCAACAACTCCACTTCTCGGATCACCTCTTCCGGTAAGCACCCTCCCAGCGCTGTACAGACCCTCCGGAACAGGGTTTCGATCCGATCATAAGAAGCTTGAGCCCGGTGAGTCTCCTCCCGAATCCCCCGAAACAGGTCCACCGGAAATCCCCGATCGGAACTGACCTCTCTCCGTTCCGGATCTCCCCGGGCCGTAGACGGCTCCGCATGTCGTGACGCAGGCTGCTCCGATCGCGATCTGGACTGAGCCCTAGCAGCGCCAGGATTCGGAACTTCCCTCGTATCGTCCTCATCCTCCGAGTCCGTTGTATCAGAGGGCTCACCTCGCGGATCGGGTTCCATTCCGGGCGGGATCTCCGAGAAGTTGAGGCAGTTCTTCGCGTGCGTATACGTCTCGTCCTCTTTATCGGTCAGCAAGTCATTCGCATGGTAAAGGTGAAAGAGGTAAGGGGAGAGTGGGGTCGGCTTCTTTCCGATCGTCGGAACCATCTTCTGCACCACTTCCGCCATGAGTGCAGCCCAATTCACCGGACGTTCTCCCGTATACGCTCCGAGGATGGTATTCCCGACCGTAATGGTAACTTGCGCCGGTTTCTGCGGATACAGGATCGGAACGAGGAAGGCTAAGACCTGCCTCTGCCTCCTATCCTTGCAGGCGTCTATCTCGTATCCATTATTCCTATGGATCTTCCCGTGGAACCTATCCTGCACGTACTGATCCGTCCGGGTCGCCCAAAGGAGTCCCTTCTGTTCGAAACCGTAAGCTTCCGCCCACTGTTCCGCATTCCACAGCGTGGGCTTGCCTCGGATCGTTTTATCCCACCGGTTGTCCGGACCTTCCAGGACCTCCCTCACCATCACCTCACTCTTTAGTAACCACGGCCGTGCCAGCAGTCCCTCACACCTCATCCGAGTGAGGTCGGTGATCAGTTCCTCCATATCCGATTCCTTCACTGGAGTTCCGGGGCTAAGGACGCAACACTGTACGCGCGCCATCTCTACTCCTCACTTCTCTCCCTCTACGATCCGACAGCAAGAAACCCGGCAATCCAACTGCCGGTGAATCGGAAAAGACAAGGACACCTCACCGCTCTTTCACTCTCTACTCCCAGTTCGCAAAAAGGAACTCCAAACCCTAACACCCTCGCTTATATACCCCAGGCATAATAAACGCTGTGGCGGCCCGTAATTGCAGCCGCCCACGTACCGGGGTAAACGCCTATCCGAGTCATGATGACTTCCGCGTCGCTTCGGATCCTTGACGCGGTTACAGTAACGGTCAGTACTCGGATCGTCCACCCGTTCCGTATCTTATCTTCCGAGTTTCCGGAATCCAGGTTCCGGGGACACTTCCTACGTTAACTGTTTTAACGTTTCTGGAGTATCCGATTTGCGTTAACTACTAATGCTGCTAGTGTCTGGCCAGTTTTTACCTAATTAACCAAAAAAATGAAAAATAAATGGAATACTTACGCCGGCTGGGGCTCTTCCGGTTTATTCTGAGTTTCTCGGATCCCACATTACCCCATTTTCAAATGTGAGAGTCCCCGCGAACACTAATCTTCTTCCTCCCCTTCCGGGCTTTCGCTTCCTTCGGTGTCTGTGAACTCCTCAGGGTTGTAATTCTTCACTCGGGATCCGTTCACCCGGGTTTCGAAGCTATTTCCCTGGAGGTCCGCCAGTTGTAACGATCCGTTCTCAAAGATCCGCGTAACCCGGTAAGGTCCCATCCATCTCGTATGTAACTTTCCCGGAAACTTTTGGTGCCGATTATCGTATAAGAGCACCAAGCCTCCTTCTATCACCTTATTGTCCTTAGGAATTCTTTTGTCGTAGGTCTCCTTACGTTTTGCCTGGACATCTACAGCCTGCTGTAGGGCGCCTCTCCTGACTTCTTCCAGATCCTGTAATGCCACGACCCGGTACCCCGGATCCTCGACTCTCGTTCCGTGACGGGCAGCCATAACCCGTAAGGTTTCTACCTCCAGTTCCACTCCGTGAATTGCGGATTGTCCAAAGACTAGGAAGAACGGACTCTTACCCATGGTTTTCTTCTCACTGGTATTGTAGGCGTGTACAGCTGAAGGGAGCTTCCGATCCCAATCCGTCTTATGAGCCGAGACCATCTTGTTCAGAATCTTTCCGACGATGCCATTGGCTCGCTCCGTCAACCCATTCGCTTTCGGATTATAAGGGGTCGTCTTCCGGTGCTTGATGAGATACCGTTCCGTGATATTGATGATGACATCGTTCAGGAAATGTTTTCCCCGGTCACTCACCAGTTCTAACGGATGTCCAAATCTCATCATTATTTCTTCAAAGAGAAATGTGGCTGCAGCTGCGGCGTCATTCTTCACCGTTGCCCTTGCCTCTACCCATCTGGTCGCATAATCCGTAGCCAGGATAATGTATCTCCTCTTCCGGGCTGTGACCGGATTGATCGGTCCGATAAAGTCTATCCCCCATTTTTCAAACGGAGCCAAGGGAATAATGGGAGTGAGGGGCCAGTGGTTTCGGAACGAAGGTGCCCCGGTTCTTTGACACTGGTCACACTGCCCTACGAATTCCTTCACGTCTCGGGAGAGGTAAGGCCACCAATATCCGGCTGATCGGATTCGCTTGATGGTTGTCTCCGAGGCGAAATGGCCGCCCGAGGGCCCGGCGTGTAAGGCCCTCATGACCTGCCTTCTTTCGGATTCCTCGAGGCACCTCCGTAATACATCATCCGGTCCCATCCGGAAAAGTACTCCTCGGATCAGTGTGAAAGGGGCTACTGTATTCTGAAATACCATCTTCTCCTCCCGCGTAAATCCCTCCGGGTACCTCCGTTGTGTTAAATACTGGATAATCTCTGAATAATCGGAGTTCTCCGTTCCGGAAATGTGAAATACCTCCGCCTCTTCCGGAAACTCATCCGGGAACGTGGCGGTGATGTCCGAGACTGCTTCCGGGCCTCGCATCCTTGACAGGTAGTCCGCGTTGGCATTGGCCTTACCCGGTTTCACTACCACCTCGTAGTTGAATTCCTGGAGCAGCAAGATCCATCGTGCAATACGCCCTGAGAGATCCGGTTTGTTCACCAAATACTTCAGGGAGTCATGATCCGTATGGAACACGATCTTGTATCCGAGAAGGTAGTGTCGGAACTTCTTGCAGGCGTATACTACCGCCAAGGCTTCCCGTTCAGTGGTAGTATATTTCCGTTCCGCAAGGCTCATCTGCCTGCTAGCATAATAGATCGGATGCTCCTTCCGATCCTCCCCTTGCTGCCACAGAATCGCCCCCAGGCACCACCCGGAAGCGTCGATTGTCACATGGAATTCCTTCGACCAATCCGGTGCTGATAGGATCGGAGCGGTGGTCAGGGCCTTCTTCAGTTCCTCGAACGCTTGCTGTCTCCGTTCCGTCCACAAAAACTCTTCTTCCTTCTTCAACAGTTCCGTTAATGGGGCTGCCAATTTGGCATACGCAATAATAAACCTCCTGTAGTATCCGACGCATCCTAGGAATCCCCGGACCTCTCGGACGTTGGTGGGAGACACTAGAATAAGGATAGCTCGTACCTTATCCGAATCGACTTCCAACCCGTTCCGACTTACGATGTGCCCGAGAAGAATTCCGGAAATCATCCCCATAAAACATTTTCCGGGGTGTAATTTCAGTCCGGTTTCCCTGCACCTCTGGAAGGTCCTTCGGAGGTACTCGAGATGTTCCTTCCACTTACTGAACACCGCGAAGTCATCGATGAAGACTTCTAGAAAATGCCTCAAGAAATCTCGGAAAATATCCACCATCAGCCTTTGGAATGTTCCGGGAGCGTTACACAGTCCGAAGGGCATTCTGTTGAAGGCGAACGTCCCCCATTCCGTGGTGAAGGTCGTCTTCAGCTGATCTTCTTCCCGGATCGACACCTGGTTGTAACCGGAAAACCCATCAAGAAAGCTGTAGCACTCCTGCCCTGCCACGTGGTCGAGGATAATGTCCGTAAAAGGTAACGGAAAGTAATCCTTCTTTGTGGCCGCATTCAGTTTCCGGAAATCTTGACAAACTCGGATCTTGACTTTCCCATCCGAGCCAACCTTCTTCGGAACGACGACTATGGGCGATACCCACTCGGAATTATTTACTGGATAAATGAATCCGGCTTTCAGGAGGCTATCGATCTCTTCCTTCACCATCAGAGAATACTTCGGATTGAGCCTGTACTGGCGTTGTCTGACCGGAACTGATCCGTCAACCAAGTCTATATGATGTTGGCCGAGTTCCGGAGGTATTCCCTTGAGGTCGGATGGTGACCAAGCGAATACGTCTAAATATTCCTTTAGTAAATCCACATACTCCTTTCTCTGCTCCTTGCTCATGCTTCGCCCTAGCAGAAATGTCTTTCCGGGGGCTACTTCCACCTTCTCATAGTCGGACGGTTTCACAACGTTCTTGACTCGCTCCGATTCCTGTTCCTCTCCCTGATCCGTCCATGCGCTCCACACCCGGACAGGGGTGTCCGGATCGAGACCCATGGCGGGCAGGTTTCCCTCCTCGACCTGTTGTCGGAACCATTCGGCTGAGAGTGGAACACTTCCTTCTCCGAGAGAGCGATCCTCCGGTACCGGGAATTTCACGTGCTCCGATGATGGTTGGGGTTGCTCACTGATCGGATTATGAAATCGGAAGTCATCCTCGGTAACTTCCGAGAACTGATTCACGAAATAACTAAATACTTCGTCATCCTCCTCTTCCGGGTCAGACCAATCAGAAGTATACCCATCCGAGCCACTGGTTTCCCCTAGATATCCATCCATCTTCCACGGAATCCGCTGATTGGTTTTTCCGAGTACGAACTCCTTGGCTCCCCAATCAACGAGGACTCGTGCCATGTATAGCCAGGGTCTTCCCAACAACATCGGAAAGGGACGGCCCGTACTAACTCGGATTATCACGTAATTCAAGAGGTATGTTACCTCTCCGATCGTGGTCGGAACCTGGGACAACCTTCCCACGGGTTTAACTCTAGATTGATCCGCCATTCGTAACACCTGATTGGTGGATTCGAACGAGGTGTATCCGAGTTCAAAGGCCGTATCTTCCAGCATCAGGTTCACACCGGATCCTCCATCTACCGGAACTTTCGGTATAGCACATCCTTCTATTAGCACCGTCAGTTCCGGGGCTCCGTGATCCTCAACCTGTAAGAAGTTAGTAGCTACAGACGGAAGCTTCACCCCTCGGCGCCTCCGCTTCGTCCATGCCTCTCGGATTACCTTCTGGTAATTCACATTGTCATGGAGCAACTGTCCAATCGTGACATTTGCCTTGAGGGATTTGATGTCCCCCAGAATGTCATACTCGTCCACTCTGGGATCGGAAGGAATAACCACCGGAACGTCATCAAACCGGACCGAAGGCTTGGTGATCTTCCGGGCCAGGGGATCCGTGAGTTCTTTCCGAACTTCCTCACTGATATCTTCCGGAAGGTTCCCTCCTTCCACCCCATTTTCCGCTCTTGGACGGTCATTTTCTTCTGGTAAAGCTCTGGTTACCGTAGAGGGTTCGGATCCTGAATCCGAATCCACTCTCCTGGATCTTACCCTCCTCCTGGTCTTCCGGGATTTCGGAAGCTCCGGTTCCTGGGCACGCTCTCTAGCGGAACTACGGGTTGATACTCTGTGTACTGGTACTTCCGCGCCCTCCTGTAGTTCCGTCACGAACCGTCATTTGTCCGGATTCTCTATCCCACCCGAGTGACCGTAGTTTAGCCCAGTCATCTCTCTCGGAGGAACCTCCACCTGTTTGAAAGTCGGGCGGGGTTGTGCCGGTTTGGCACAATGAGGAGCCGTATGACCGTACTCCCCGCAATTTTGGCACGGAAGGATCCGCGGTGCTCCCTGCCCTTGTCGCTCAAACGGACAGTTAGGTGCGTAATGATCCGGGCTTCCACAGTTAAAGCAGTACCCGTGGGTCGGCTTCGGGTACATCGGCCTACCCGGAACGTTCTGGGGGATCCGGTATCCGGCGGGAGGACGGGCTATCTGGATCGGAGCCTTGCCTCGTCCGTAAGTGGTCTGAACCTGATACACAGGTTGGTACTCCTCCATCTGAAATTCCTCCTCTTCCGGATAGGCAAAGTAGACCTCTTCTTCCGGATGGACGTAGTGAATTCGTTTCTGGCGGGGTTCAGTACACTCCGGAGGATAATGTCCTTGCTTCCCGCAGTTAGCACACCACACATTAGCTCTGCTGGTTGGAATCATCTTACGAGGTTTCCGATTCTCGGAAAGGTGGACGTTGAGTTCGGCAATCGATTCTCGGATCTCCTTCATCTCCTTCATGACCTTCCGAGAATCGTCATCCTCCACCTTCACCTTGATCAACTCTCGGTTCCGTCTAGGCCGGGTGTCTCTACTGGAGCCGCCTCGGCGTTTCGAGGCTCCCCTGGAGTCCTCTTCCGACTGATCGGAACTGGATGAAGTGGAATCGCTCTTACTGGTAGAGTCGGAATCTTCCGAAGAGGACTCGTGCCTCCGCCGGCGCTCTCTCTCCTTCCGGATCTTCTTACCCCGCTTCTCGGTATGCTTCAGAGACTTCCGTAGAGATTGGGCCGAGTTCTCATAGTTCTGAGCCGCTTCCACGGCTTCCTGAAGTGTGGCGGGACGGGTTTGTCGGATCTGAAACCCCATCTCCTCTGGGAATCCGGCGACAAACCATTCCACTTGTACACTCGGAGCTATGGCTGTAGTGAGTTTCTGTATGAGCGCCTTTACTCTCTGACTGTACTTTCGTACTGACTCGGAAGATCTCATCGTCATACGACTCAGCTTTCCGAGCGCGCGAGCCTCTCCTCCGGCCTCACGGAACGTACGCCGGAACAAGGTCACGAAACTGGTCCAGTCGTTACGTGTGCGTTCCGGAACGTCTTGGTACCACTGTAGAGCTTCTCCCTTCAGAAGACCTTGGAATATCCTTCTCTTCGCATCCGGATCTTCCTGATTGGCCAGAGCAATGGATTCGAACTCACAGAGCCATTCGTCCACGTCTTGACTTCCGTCTCCTTTGAATCGGTTGTACTTCAGTCGGGTAGAGGGTGCCATCGGATTGTCTTCCTCGTCTTCTTCCTCTTCCTCGGTCTCCTCTTCTACTCCTGCGTCGGCTCCGACTTCGTCAGCTACGACCTCTTCTTCTTCCGGATCTGGAGCTGTACCTGCTCCGGCTGTGGAGGTTCCGGCCAACGACACCACGATTACGTCTCCTTCTCGTTCTACAGCAGTCTGGATCCGGGGAAGTAGATTCGTTCCCGGTAGATCGTGTACCAAAACTCTTCCCCTCTTCTGTAGCAACCGAGTGGATCTTCTCCCCCCTAACTCTTCCGGTTGCGCCCCAACCATGGAAGAGATTGGGAATTCTTCTTCCGATTCCTCGGAAGGCAGGATCTGCACGTAAGACTTCCGCCTACCGCATATCCACCTAAATGAAGCCTTCACGGTCTGACTCCACTTTTCTTCAAATCTGCGCTCACTTATCTTCCGAGTATCCACCTGGATCACAGCTTATCGAATCCCCGGCAGCGGCGCCAGATTTTTACGTGTCGGAACACGGAAACGCAACTAACATCCGGATAGTGCTCTAATTGAGCGTAAACTTCCGTACTGTCACTAGGTTCCGAGTATCGTCCAGGGATTCAATAGTGTTTCACCAAGTAGTTACTTCTAATCGTTCCGAGCCTTGCCACTGCTCGGATAGTGTCTTCGGAACGTAACTCCCGAACTATCTCCTTCTCTATTCTTCTCTCATTAGGTGTTTTGTCCACAAACCCCAACGTCTCGGATCAGTTACCGTCTCACAACTGTCCTAGAGTACTCTGGCCAGCAGGTCACACAAACGATCCTCTCCGATCCGTGGGACTACAACGACAAACCATTCCGGATCTGGGAGAACCAGGGTCCGATTATCCCTAGGCGACCCGTACCACGTTCCGATTCCCCCCCCTCTCACTATGCACGGAACCTCTTCAGAAGTTCAGGGAGCCCGACCAAGTAGTTCTTGATCCGCTTCGACCCTAGCGACGGCTATTCCGTATGAGGTTGATTTGGGGACGGAACAGTGAGGCTTCACTCCTACGACAATCCGCTAAATCTTTCCGCTCAATCCCATTTCCTTTCCGATTCGGGTCTCGTCGCAACTCCCATCACCTTCCTATCCGAGCTACAGCGGAACTCTCATATCCTTCCCGGATCATTCACACTTAGCGGGAAATCACGCACAGTACTTACAAAACACAAATACTTTACTGATAAGGAATATAGGGGGAAAACATGCAAAACGAAGACCCGGACCGCATCGCCTGCCCGGTTTAAGTAAGCAGGGGCTTCACAAAAGCGGCGGCGCCGGCAGTTCAATCAAAACCCTAATCCCTAACTACCTACCTAGAATTCTACTTTACGACTAGGACGGATCTCCCGATCCGGAATCTACTCCTATAAATCCGGAAAGTTACGACAAGTGGCAGTGAGAGGAATCTATCACTTCTTTGTCTTCTTGTGGCTCTCCTGCTCGCGATCCTTCGACCTGGTCACCCGCGGCTCTGATCCGCCCGCCCCTGCTGCTCGTGCCGCCTTGCGCCTAGCACTCCGTTCCGCCTTTGACTCCCTCTCCTGAGCCTCCAAAGACAACCGGGTAACGATCCGGGGCTTGGGAGAATTGGGCGATTTCGGAATCATATGTGCGGGGGGAGTTCCGGACGTCGGAGTCTGAGTTTCAGTTCCGGTGGTCCTGACCGGAGAGCTCCCATGCGTCTCTGAATCGGACTCGGAAATCGTAATCGGCTCCTTCCTTTTCCGCAACCTCCGGAACTCACCGACAGTGTTCTGAGGGGAACCTGCTGCTGGCGTTCCGGTGGGAGTAGGCGTCACCGTTCCGGTCTTGGCTGTGGGTGAAGGGGTCAATCCCCCCTCCTGAGTTACTCGGGTCCGTCCGGGTGGTGAAATAGGTCGTCCCCATTCCGGTCCCGCTACCTCCCCTCGGTAATTCGCAATGATCACTTCATCTCCGAGTCGTGGAAGAACATCCGGCGGCACGGTCCGAGTCACCTGTTCCGAAACCGTCCTCTCCTCGATCCGCCTCTCGGTGACTGTCGTTCCGGTCACCTCCACCTGTCCGGTGGGGATCGCGCAGCTCTGCTGGACTGTACTGGTTCCGGGTGACACCGCCTGTGCTTGGACTTCCCGGATCGCCTCCGCAATCGTCCGATTTGTCATGGCGGCTTCTTCGGCCGTCATCTGTTCTGCTGCTTGGAGGTTACTCCCTATCGGGGTTCGGAACCCCACTCCGCGTGATTCTCCTACCACGGCACGAGAGGGCGATCCGGGGAGCGGAAGACCTCGGCCAGTGACTACGAGACTGGGACTTCCGGTGCTCGGATTGAGCAGCTGCCGGACCTTCTTCAGGATCATGTTCATCGAATGCTCGCATTTGGAGAGGATCTTGATGATCTTCTGCTTGTCCTCGAAATCAGCCGGCTGCACCACGTTCTCATCAAACAGCCGGGCCTTGTTGATTACCGCTCCCGAACTTCCCACCAACTTCCGAAGCTCCCCCAAAGTCTCCTCCTGCTCGGCGTGGAACTTTCGGATCTCGTCACTCTTTGCCGCCAGCTCCTTCGTCAACTCCTGCAACTGAAGCTCCAGCCGCTTCTTCTCACTCCGGAGAGTTGGGGCATCCTTCAACAACTCCACTTCTCGGATCACCTCTTCCGGTAAGCACCCTCCCAGCGCTGTACAGACCCTCCGGAACAGGGTTTCGATCCGATCATAAGAAGCTTGAGCCCGGTGAGTCTCCTCCCGAATCCCCCGAAACAGGTCCACCGGAAATCCCCGATCGGAACTGACCTCTCTCCGTTCCGGATCTCCCCGGGCCGTAGACGGCTCCGCATGTCGTGACGCAGGCTGCTCCGATCGCGATCTGGACTGAGCCCTAGCAGCGCCAGGATTCGGAACTTCCCTCGTATCGTCCTCATCCTCCGAGTCCGTTGTATCAGAGGGCTCACCTCGCGGATCGGGTTCCATTCCGGGCGGGATCTCCGAGAAGTTGAGGCAGTTCTTCGCGTGCGTATACGTCTCGTCCTCTTTATCGGTCAGCAAGTCATTCGCATGGTAAAGGTGAAAGAGGTAAGGGGAGAGTGGGGTCGGCTTCTTTCCGATCGTCGGAACCATCTTCTGCACCACTTCCGCCATGAGTGCAGCCCAATTCACCGGACGTTCTCCCGTATACGCTCCGAGGATGGTATTCCCGACCGTAATGGTAACTTGCGCCGGTTTCTGCGGATACAGGATCGGAACGAGGAAGGCTAAGACCTGCCTCTGCCTCCTATCCTTGCAGGCGTCTATCTCGTATCCATTATTCCTATGGATCTTCCCGTGGAACCTATCCTGCACGTACTGATCCGTCCGGGTCGCCCAAAGGAGTCCCTTCTGTTCGAAACCGTAAGCTTCCGCCCACTGTTCCGCATTCCACAGCGTGGGCTTGCCTCGGATCGTTTTATCCCACCGGTTGTCCGGACCTTCCAGGACCTCCCTCACCATCACCTCACTCTTTAGTAACCACGGCCGTGCCAGCAGTCCCTCACACCTCATCCGAGTGAGGTCGGTGATCAGTTCCTCCATATCCGATTCCTTCACTGGAGTTCCGGGGCTAAGGACGCAACACTGTACGCGCGCCATCTCTACTCCTCACTTCTCTCCCTCTACGATCCGACAGCAAGAAACCCGGCAATCCAACTGCCGGTGAATCGGAAAAGACAAGGACACCTCACCGCTCTTTCACTCTCTACTCCCAGTTCGCAAAAAGGAACTCCAAACCCTAACACCCTCGCTTATATACCCCAGGCATAATAAACGCTGTGGCGGCCCGTAATTGCAGCCGCCCACGTACCGGGGTAAACGCCTATCCGAGTCATGATGACTTCCGCGTCGCTTCGGATCCTTGACGCGGTTACAGTAACGGTCAGTACTCGGATCGTCCACCCGTTCCGTATCTTATCTTCCGAGTTTCCGGAATCCAGGTTCCGGGGACACTTCCTACGTTAACTGTTTTAACGTTTCTGGAGTATCCGATTTGCGTTAACTACTAATGCTGCTAGTGTCTGGCCAGTTTTTACCTAATTAACCAAAAAAATGAAAAATAAATGGAATACTTACGCCGGCTGGGGCTCTTCCGGTTTATTCTGAGTTTCTCGGATCCCACAAAGGAGAAGGAGCTCCTCCGGACCGCCTTAGAGTCTATGGGTTGTGAGGTCCTACTGGACAAGGCATGGGGTTGGAAGAATGCCCTTCCGGCCCAGGAGATCCTCGTCAAGAATCCCGAGCATCGAGGAACTATCCGGGGAGAGCCGGATAAGTGGACGGCACAACTCTGGAGGGAGACGTATGGGTTCAAGAACTCCGGAGGCGAGGTCTCGACGCCGGAGCCCCGGGACTTCGTACATCAGTACCTCAAGGGGACCGGAGACCCGAGAGAAGGATGGGGGCTGGATGACATTGCTGATCCGGAGGCCCGGAGAGTAGTAGGGTTTATGAACCCTATTTTCCATCCGGAAAAGCCCAAACGGATCACCAACAAGTGGGCGTCCGTTTTCATTGGGGCCATGATCGGTGAATTCACGGTGGACTGGGGGGTCATGATGAAGACGATAGTCGACCGACAGGTGGCCAATCTCCGGAAGACCAAGAAGCAGGCCACCTGCCTTCCGTCTTTCCTCATTCACCTCTACCGTACTAAGGGACTGTTGAGTGCTGAAGAGGTCCGGGAGTACGATGAGCTCTTAAGCTATCAGCAGTTCGATGAGCCGGAAGAAGTGTCCGAACAGGAAGATGATGATGATGTTATTGAGGTCTCCCCCACGCCGGCTAAGAGACCCCGTCCTAGCCCGGAAAAGGGACAGCCGTCCGGATCACCTCGGACTCCCGCACCGGCCAAGCGAACCCTGAACACGGAGATCCAACAGCCCACCGGACCACCGGAGCACACCGGAGATCCGTACCAGGACTTAGTTAACCTATCGGAGCAGGCAACGACATATGCCCGGTTCTTACAGTCGACTAGGAAGGCGGAGGGCCGGTTGGCTAGGGAAGTAATGATCCTTACGGGTTCGGACCGGTTGGAGGATTGCCTGAACATTCTTCGCAAGCACCGGGACTTGGCCGGTCTCCAGGAGAAGCACATGGACCGGCTGGCGAAGTACCGGGAGACGAATCGGAAGCTCGAGGAGGAGGTGCGTGATGCCCGGAAGGATTTCAATGACGCCCGTGACCGGGCAGTCGAGGCCATCCGGTCGGTCGCTGAGATCAAGGCCACTTTAGCTCTTCCGGTAGATGTGGCCAATCAGTGCGCCGTTTACCAGGCTTTCCTGACCCGTCAACCGGATCCGACTACGAAGAATATTATAAAGTTCATGCACGACCGGACACAGGTGATGAGGGACACATGGATGATGATGAAGAACCTGGTGGAAATCCTCGGTTACGCAGAGGCCGGTCCGTCATCAGGGCCACCGGCAAATCAAGAGGATCCCAGACCACCGTCCCCAACCAGGGAACCGGCACCGGTGCCACCTCCAGCCTCTCCGATACGGTCGGCCATCCGGCCCGCCCAACAGGAGATAGGACACCCGCTGGAGGATCCTATTCCGGACACCTTGAGCAGTCTGCACACTCTACCCAACTTGGATGGAGTCGAGACTGTTAACCCCGGAAACATTCCCTTGGAACCGGACCAGAGACCACCACCGTCAGATTTTATACCGGTACAGGGATCTCCGGAAACGCTCCAGGTGGATCTCAGCGCAGTTCCGGTGGCGGCACGATCTCCATCCCCGGCAGCTCAAGCAGAACGATCCCGGAAGTCCAGTGAGCCGTCAGCATCTGCGGCTCCGGAAGAAGACCCCCCGTTGAAGAAACTGAAGCGGGTACAGAAGAAGGAACGGTTGGACGGAACCCGGCACAGTCCCCGGCTCGATAAGCACAAGGAGTAGGATTTTAGGATAAGGACCGGATAAAATGGCAGCGACTAACGATGGGGCTCCAGTGCACCCGGCTGCCAATCCGGATAGATAGCGGCAGTAACTAGGAATAGAAGGCGGCCACCGGTCCGGGATTTCCGGATCCAAGATCCGGAATTTCTGGATCTCGGTGGGCCACTTGGTCGCTTTAGGAACCGATAGGTTTTAGTATTTAAGATAGACGTTTTTCCAAGGCCGGGGCCTTGTTTTTGTACGCCGTTTTGTTGTTGCAATTGAGAATATACTTTTTGATTTGTTGTGTCAACCGGCTGCTGACGGGTCCGTTGCCGTATGGTTTGTGGTTCTATTGTCTTCAGTAGTGTTCCGGAGGAGTGTTGAACAGTAGGAAGGTCAGGAGAGCGCCCGGAGAGACTGGGGAGGTGTCAAGCGTCGAGTGTTGACGGTTTCCAGTCCCGGAAGGAGCCCGTAGGGAAGGAGAGACGTATTGCAGCAGGGCTGGTAGTCTCAAGGACACGGAGAGCCGTGTGTACACCGGGATCCGGAAACGGACCGGTCGCTTCCTGTAGATGGGATAAAAGCCGGATGTCTTACTGCGAACCAATCCGGAAGGGAGATAGTATAGTAGAATACCGTGCAGCCGTAAGGTGATGTCATTGTAGTATGATTTCCGTACTCGTAACCGGCATTGAGTAGTTATCCGGACCGGTCCCTAGCCGTACGGAAGGATTATTACTCCACTTCTCGGGTGGTAGATAGGAACAGTGGGGTGTCCAGCCACTATAAGTCACGGGACGGTGGAAAATCCAGCCACTTGAAAGGATAGACGGATCAGTGGGAACCGGCCACTAGTCTAAAAAGCCGGAAAATAGGAACGAGGCAAAAACCACCGGATTTGTCCAACCGTCTGTAAGACGGCGTACGGTCGGACACGGGTGGTGATTTCCGTTAAAATCTAAAAGGAAGAAAACTATAGGTCTTCGTGGGAACGAACACGGAGTGGTTTACTTTGGAGGGTATTTAGTGTGAATTAAGTGCCTTCCGGAGGAATACGGATACCACGTCGTGCTACCGTCCTTTGACCTGTCGTTCTTTCCTCTCACAATGCGCCTGTAATATGGCAAATGTGTCTCATGCGATTGAGAAAAGTAACATGCCGTAAACCACCTGTGAGGAGACCTTCACCAGCTCCAGTTTGGCACGTCCCTTCTCCTCGCTTAACCCGCTCACAAGCGTCTTTAAAGTAGGCGCTTCTCTCTCTAGAAGGGAAAGATACTCCTGGCACTCCCCAATGGCCATTGCTCGGTAAATTGTAATCCACCGGTGCCTCCAGCAAGAGGCCACTTGCTGTTCGATGCCGGCAACTTAGAGTTCCTTGCACCTCTGCAAAGGCGGTTGCGATGGTATTGCCACCTCCGTCATCTGCGTCATCTTCACTCAAGTCGCAAACTAGGACCTTCCTGGCCTCGACAACATCTCTCTCCTAGTTTATCCTGCGGAATTGGTCAGTGCAACTCTATTCTGCATGCACACACCATTCACAACATTCTCCCCCTTCTTGAGTTTAAACGCAAACCCTTCGCCTTCGTTGCGTTGATCAACCTAGTATTTGGCACTTCGGTTCGCAAGTGTCTGATCATCCACATGTGCTCCACCTTCTTCACCCATTTCATGTCCTCTAATCACGAATAACTATATCCATTGCTAACCTTCTGGTCAAACAACTTCTCAATCTCCGCCTTTACAATACTATCTGGCACAAACTATAGCCAAAAACTCTTGACAACTACAGAAGCAAGTTGCAATAGTGTCGTGCAACTCTCATCAAGTTCTAAACCGAGCTTTGCATGCAAAAATTTCACGCCGCCTTGCAAACGGCACAAGCTATAGCTTCCAAACTGTCCAAACAATGAGACAACATGCTGCCGTTAGCCTTCATCATCTGAGCGATACGATCATAAACCCTAGTAAATGAATACGCAAGATTACAAAGTTAAACCCTTATTGTACAAGCCCGTTAAGTCACACGCAGAGAAGCTTCTGGTCCTCTTCCTTGACCTAAGCATGACCTAAGCATGACCGGAGCTGAACTGATCCTCACCGCCTATCTTTCCCTCCAACGGAATCAACGGTTCGCACCTAAGCCTAGGAAACCTAATTACGTGCATATTTTGAGTTGGAATTCTCCTCAAGAGCCAATGAAGAGGCCGCGTATTGCCAGCTTGCGAGCTCATCAGCTGCCAGCTCATGGGGTCTTCTATTATGGACTTCAGGTAACTCCCCTTGTGTCTCCCTAAGCCCTAAACCCTAAACCCTAAACCCTAAACCATTTGTTTTCTGGAAAAAAATTATAAAAAAATAAAAATAAAAATTTTAGAAAGCGTCCAAAATGAATCTGACACGTTCCAAAACCGGTTCATTTTCAAAAAACCCGTCGTCCACTAGAAATGTTTTTTTCATGAACATGTCCCTCACTAGTGAAAACCATGTCATGTTCCACCTACAACTCCACCTGCCAGTCCACCCGTCAAGGTGGAATTGGGCACATCTCAGGTGGAATTGGGCATATAAGGTAGAATGACCTTAAACCGTGCGAATAAGAGATTTAGCATGGTTGTGGACCTCGTGTGTACTGTTTGTAATTTTTCTTGGATGGGGAAACAGGAGGGAGAGTGAATGCAAAAATTTCCAGAATTAAATAGCGAAAACTGAATTTACTACAAATTTTTGAAGCGAAAAGTGTACATGACCTTAAAGTGATCAGTAGACTCTCCTTTTTATCCGGCAGACGAGTACTTTGTGGCGCTCACGCATGTAGCTAAAACCGTGCAAAATAGAGTTAATGAACCATGAACCATGAACCAACCACCTCCCTACACATGTCCATATCGAGTCACTATTTATGAAATTGCTGTGCACGCAATAAGGTCCATGCCATGGGCGGCTACAGGGGCGGTCTACCCTGCGCTTCTGGGGGGGCGCACGGTTTAAGGTCATTCTACCTTATGGGGTGGAGTCAAGTCGCAGTTTCCACTAGTGCCTGGACATGTTAGGGTCCAGGAACCTTGTGAAAAATCACCACTGCCTGGGGCAGGCTCTGCCTTGGTAGATCTGAATCATGTGAATGTTGGCACCAGTGACCAATCCAGTGCCAAGTCCTGACACCGACATGTGAGAAACTGTGGTGCAATTATTAATTCGTTCCGGGGTGCACCGTGTGTTGGGTCGTCCGGACTCCGGAAGATCGTCAGCAAAAAGCATATATTTATATATATTCTTCGCGGAGAATTCGTCGCGGAGACTGGGTCGTGAAGGGAATTTGGAGCCCAGTTCGCCATCAGTCTCGCACGCATGTGCCGTGCAGCATGCTGGACTACATGGCTTGCGTCATCAACAACGTGCCTTCTGGCCAGTCACCCTCCAGGCAGCCCTCCGATTCATGTGGCAGCCCTTTTGAAAACCGGTCTCGATATCTGAATCCACGAACCATGCATCTGAATCTGCGAAACTCAAAGCGGTGGCCAGTGACCCGACAGTTGTCTACCCTTTCCGCGAAGCATAGCTCTACGACGAGTAAAGCTGAGTGCACCTCTGTATCCACTCAGCAAGGAGTAGTTGTTAGAAGCGGTGCAAATCCAATTTTAAAACTATTGGCCCGGTCATGCTAGCTTGGTTATCCAATTCCAACAAACCAACTTAGCTAGAGATTTCAAGCCCAGCGCGCTGAACACACCACTTCGACTGACTTAAGTGGAGTGAAATACTGAGTTGGTTTTATTCTGATGCTTCGGAGCAATGCCCGGTATATAAAGATTTCTCTCTACATCATCTATTACAGTCATTCATTGTGTACTACTGAGAATGAGCATGAGAATGGTTAAGAATATGAAGTGGATTAGTGTTTGATGCTGTATTATTAGATGGAGTAATTGCTGGCTCAGTGCGAAGAGTCTACGAGCTTTCCCTCACACACTCTCAAATAATTTCCAGAGTTGATTGCAGTGGGACTCGGCTCGGATACGCTTGGCAGCGATAGAATCCGAGGTCAAACATCAAGATGTCACAAATTCACAAATGATCTAAGGTGCGTGGACAATTTCACATGGTTGGAACTTGGAATGTTGCTGTACACCATTCCCAAAGAGGATGGCAATCAATTCATAAAGAGATTATGGAAAACTTTACCATGCTTTCAGCTGTGCAAGGTAACAAATTCCTGGTTGCCAACACATCACGCCGTCACATTTGAGTGGACGAGCCACGGACGTAGATGCGCCACAATCAGATGTTCAATAATAGTATATGACGAGGCAATGTCCACGGAAGCCGGCTCCCGATTCGGCATTGAGAGATTGAAATTTGGAATTTTCTTCCAGCTTTGATTGCAGCTCAAGTCCCCGTGCATGACGATGTGACGGATTCACACCTGCATACGGACTTGTTTGTGGATGCGCCAATCCGGGCATCAAACGTAGCCTAAATTCCTGCTGCTAGAGATTTGTTGAGATTGTGAAACTTGGATTGTGACAGCCCAACTTGCGACATTTACTCCGTATAAAGTAATCAGCCTTTGAGCCACCCACCGCAGTACTTCAGGAGTATTTTTTTTGCATATATTGCAGCTTGTTTTTGTAGTTTCAGCTCATGAGCTACTGTGTTGGTTCTCAGTTGAGGTCGATTGCGTCTCCTGTTTGAGTACCGGTAGCTTCTTAGGTTGGGATCGGCCAGGACCCTTGTGTGCCTCATCGAATCGTTGGAGTTGCACTGATTATTTCTCTCGTCTATGTTGCAGATTCTTCATTTGCTATTGATTACTGCGATCAAGCAAAAGAAGGATCTGCAACATAAACAAGAGACGATAGTCGATCAGGAATATGACTTAGAACAGGCTTAATGGAAAGAAGTTTATTAGTGGCAATCTCTCGGTGCGTGAAGGCTTCGTTCACAGTTAGATTCAGCATGAAACTGGCTGAACCTGGCTGTCACGATCATGTTCAACGAGGCGTGAATGCCGTAATACGTGACGTTTATGACCGACCTTGTATCTTACCAACCATCTGAGCAACACAATGGTCTGTACTTTTCTAGAATTTTCAGTGCATTTAACGGAGCAGGCCATTTGAGGGTGAGTTGAACAGCTTTATGCATTCGACGTCGTAAGCTTAGAATTTAACAGAGATGTCATCTAACTTCAGCGGTTGGTGGTTCGTGCCTGCGCAGTATCCAGGGCAGAAGTACTTGCGAACTGGGTGTCTGCAAATTATAACAATCAGTGGAATTAATCTGACACGGTAGCGTCGCGCAGGCGGTGAAGAACCATATCAAGATGAAGTGCGTGAGTTGATGGAGGAGGAGGCCGGGTAGACATGTCTGTTGGGGGGAAACACAATAAAGTGAACCAAAAAGTGCTTATCTTTTCACCAATTTCAGCCCCTTCTGTAAACACTAGGGAAAGTGGGATCTATGTTATGTCGATGCAAGATTGAGTTTGGGATACAGAAAGTAGACTTGATCTTCTTCAACTTCCCAAAGTTGTGAGAGAGGACATTGAGTTTACAATGGAAAACGGAGACGTCGAACTCGGGCAAAGTGAATGGACTCATTTGGAAAAGTGAACAAAACGGTTTAGGATTTTGTCGGAAATCACTTTTAATTTCGCAGGGCCCTCCGTATGTTTAACAGGTATTCTAAAATAGTCAATTCATATACTCATTGATTGATTTAGGGTTCCAAAAGTATTGCAAGGATGCTTTTTAAGAGGGTCTTTTCCGCGATACTTTTTGTCACTTTTTTTTCACCGAACATTGTTTTTTAAATTGAAAAAAACATCATCTAAAGACAATAGAGGGCCCCAAATGAAGAAATCAAGACTTTGGAAAAGTTCATCTTCATGACTTAGAACTAGTGGTCAAATTTAGTTTCAATTCAGGATGTTCTTTTTATAAAAGTGTGTGTCAGATACCTTATGACACCTTAGAAAGTGACTAAAATGCTCAAAAACTACACCAAAATCCTCAAAATCAGCTTTGAGCTTTCAAAAACAGCACACTTCATATTCACTTGTTAGTGGTCACATTTTGCACTTTGTGGTCCACTTTATTGTGCTCTCCCCCTGTTATTAAATACCTATTTTTTAATTATTTTATTTTTTAAACAAATGAAGCAAATTCATTGCAATAGAATAAAATAGAAGCCCTCATTAGACAAAGTCCAGGGCAGGGGAACCAAGAGGATACCCGCAGGGATGGGGTGCCAATTCACATGAAAACCTGATCTAGAGCATAAAAGATCTAAGTCGAAAATATTGGATCGAAAGCGTTAAACGCACTTTGAATCTTTCCTGTGATCTAGCATTGTTGATGGCTCTGGAAGTTCTGGTCCAGTCCACCCTACCATTTGCGATGAGTGAGTCCCAAACATAATGCTTAAGCTTCTCGTCCAACTTGAGATTGTTCTCGTAAACAAAATACTGATTTCTAAGAATCTAGCTCCCCCCACACTACGATCCTGCTTAGAAGATACCAGATTTTACACACTCCCATCCTACGTAGGCGGACATGTTTACCGAAGAAGCACTAGTCCATGGAGAAGGGTCTAACCGGGTTGGTCATATGACAGCCAGTGGACAATCATGAAGACGAAAGGTATGTTCCCACTTGGCCTTAGAGGGGGTCGTAAGAGGGGGTGTTATCTCCATTAAAAAGTGTGTGTTCCCACCTACATGCTTTAGTAATTACCAATCCTACATGGATGTCCACATGGCACACTTTCAAGAGTGGGTATTAGTTAATATTTAAGGAGACAAAAGAGCTTTGAGAAATATTAGGCAAGACTTATGGGGCCACCAATATTGGTAAGATTCTCTAGTTTTCCTCTCATAAGAGTGGTCTTGTGTATTGTCCCATTTGGAGGACCATTACATAATCCCCTTTCTATTGATAAGGTCTTTACGAACCTCATTGATTACACCTTTTCCAAAAAGAAGGCATTGCTCCCCAAATTGTGGAGTTGTTAAATTTTTAAGCACGCTCTTTGATAAGGCCAAGTGGGAATGGGCCCGAAGTCCCAGAGTTTTGTGGAGAATTGACATTCGAAGAACCGATGAGCATATAAGGTTGAGTGTCCTAAAATCACCAACTTAAGCAATCCGACCTATTTTTAGCAGTAGTAAATTCGAAATAAAAATATGATCACATTCGAAATAAGTTTTCACGAGGATTGAAAAAATTTGCAACATGTAATTTGCATTTCTAAATTTTATACAAGATTCCAAACTTGCTAAGTAAGTTTTCACCTATTTGCGATATATACAAATGATGTACATCTGTCCTTTCAAAATCAAGAGATTAGGACAGCGCGTTTTTTGGTCGGGGGGGCGCTTTTAGGTAGTCCAACCTTAATTCTAAGTTGTTAGGATGGCAGTTTGGCTGGTAAAGGGATTAAATTTGCTCCTCCATGTGTTGGTAGCAACAACTTGGTGCCAAATTGACCAAAGAAATGCAACTTCTTTTGGAAGCGTTCCTACTAGACTCCCTTCCAGTTGAGCTGAATCTGAAGGTTCTTGTTGTGGCGCCATTTCTCGGCCATAGGTTTTTTCAGACATCTCCTGTTGGATAAGAGTTGTTTTCCGGACTTAGCACTAATCATTGTAAAGGGGAGCCCATTAATCCAAATCCAGTGCGATGGGTCAAAATCAAGGAGCTTTCCTATCATCCCGTAATACATGAAGATGGCTTTCTTTACAGTTTTGTGCATGTCAACTTCGGCAACCCTGGCTTGCCCAGCATGTCTACCAAATTGGGCGTTTTGTCTACTATCAGTGTCTTAGATTGGTGGTCGAATAGGTGTAAAGGGTTACCTTATGGAAGGCTACGTAAACAATCCGCATTACTAGCCTCTCCAGGGTTCCAACTTCTTACATGGAGTAAGAAGGCTGGATCCTCGGTGTCGTCATGAGAGAATCCTCCTGACCATGCACTTGAAGGTAAGAATTGGAGCTCCACCATAATGATTTATGACTAGTATGGACCAAGTTCTGAGGAGCGGCTTCTCTTAGGTGCTGAATCAATTTCTTCCATGCCAAGTGAATCTTATTCCATGTTTGGAGCCTAGCACAGGGGCGTGGTTGATTACTAGACTGGTTCCGTTAAAAATGTATGTGCCTCCATAAAAGTGGACTTATTAGAATTTTAGGGCATTCCAAAATATGAATAAAATTATGTGAAATTATAAATATTGTGGTTGTAAAAAGATAAGACATATGTTTCACGTGCAATATTTTTTTAATTATTTAAAGGTAATTCTTGATTGATTCTCCTTTCTTCTTTATTATAATTCAAAAGAGGGTGTGGCATATGCCACATTTTACTATTCTTTTGTCTAAAAGTTGAATAGAAGGTGTGGCATATGCCCTCCCTCCTCTCAGTTTTATTTATTTAGAGTTGAGTAAAGAGTGTGGCATATGCCTCATTCTTCTTTTCATCTTTTCTAACTTTTTATCAAAATCATATTTAGATGGAAAAAAAACTAAATGTACCATAAACTTAATAATTTAATATTAAAAAATAATCCCTTAAAAAAAAACGCACATGGTTGGTTATGTCTACTTTTAATAGAACCGGTGTTCCCATTGGGCATTAAACAACCACTTAAGCCTTTTGGTGGGGCTAGTGTGCCAATGCTTATTCCTAAGCATGATTTGCAAGTTGGATGAACCTGATAAATAGGTTGTTATGACCCATTCACTTAAAAGGGTGGACATGACCTCTTTTGGATCGATGGGTTAAGCCCACTGACGCACTTCTTTTTAAAGCACTCACTCTAGTTGACTTTGGTCTTCGTGGACTATTTAGCTCATGTCCCTAGGTAGTTTTGAAGCATGGTCTTTATCTTAGCCAAAGCCTTTACAGAACCTCCCCAAATGGTTGAGAAAAACCATAACGATGACATGAAAATTTGCTTGACTATGACTACTCTACTAACTAGAGACAACTATGTTGAGGTCGAGTAAGCCAACTTTGCTTGGACTCTCCTAATGAAAAAGTTGTCCACGCTATTTGAATCCAATTCCAGTCAAAATGGTGTAGCAAGCAATTTAGAGATCTCCTTCTCGCTAGCCCATTGCCAACCTATGTTTTGCAACCAACTTGGTTTTTTCATGTCGTTGCACTAGTATGCGTGAGTTTTGTACCAATTAATCTCTAGGCCTGATGCTGATTTAAACAGGTTGAAGGTGTCTATAACAATGCTAACTAAGTCGAGATGACTAACATCAATGGATATGGACGTGTCGTCTACAGATTGAGAGATCAATTGTATTTGATGTGAGTTCAATAGCTTGATGCCATCAAACTTGCCCTCGATTTCAGCCCTTTTCAACATAAGATTGAGCACCTCGGTTACAAGGATGAAGAGTTAGGGGGCCAGTAGACAGCCTTGGCGCACACCCTAATCGATCTTGAAATTAGCTGATAAAGCCATCTTCGTTCTAAGGGAGGCAAAGGTGTCTCAAAATAAAAGCTCGACCATCTTGAGAAAATTCGAAACAACCTCTAATCGAGAAATAATACACTCAAACAAAAAGTTCCTATTGACCTCATTAAATGCTTCCTTGGGATCAACTTCAAGGAACAACATGGGTTGCTTGGAGCGCTTGGTTGTGTCTATAACTTCATGAGCAACGAATATATCGTCCAAAATGAAACACATGGGCACAAAAGGGGTCTAATCTGGACTCATTAGTTCAGCAAGTAGTAGCTTGACACTTGACTTCAAGGCTTTTGCCAAAATCTTGTAAGTCGTGTTTAGAAGCGTGACAAGGCGCCAGTTTCTCAAATCATCGCCAAGTACTAATATGTGCAACAGAGTGAGTGCTCCTTGCGTCATGCCTAGCGGGGATGGCTGCATTGTAAGGCCTTGTTTACCATCGTGAGAAACTCCTAGCCAAGCAAGTCCCAATGATTTGTTTAGAAGAGAATGCTGACTCCATCAGTCCCAGAGCTCTGTCCTTTGTGAGGTCGTTGGTGGCATCTCGAAGTTCTACCATGGATAGGTCCTTATTGAGGCTGAAGTTCATAGCCTCGGTGACCTTTGGAGATACATGACTTAACACCTATTCCTGAATTGCAGCATCGACGAAATGGGCAATGGACTATAGGCTTGTGCAACAAGCCCTGCATACCTCCTCTAAGTCTTTGTTGTCCGATTTAATAAGCCGTGCTCCATCTTTGAGCTGAGTGATGGCTTGGCTCTTGGGATTCTCCCTCAATATTTTAAAAAACTTGTTGTTGCACTAGTTGCCTTTGTCCCACCATTTCACCCTAGCTCTTAATCCTAATACGTTGGCCTTCGATTTTCACTTTTTAAATTTGGACAGTTGTTCTCTAGCAGTGGCTACTGCCAATTGGATCGCACACTGGTAGCAGAAGTGACGTTCTTGACTCACTGGAAAACAAAAAAAATGTTTGTCTGTTGTGGCGAAGTTGACTCACAAGCACCACTTTAATTTGTCTATTGTGGCAAACTTGACTCATGAGCCCTCTAACCCCGGTCAAGAACAACGTATTTGCTACTAGTGAGCTGAAACGAGCATGGGATTTTTTGAAGCTGCTCTTGGGCGCACACGAGTTTCTGTCTGAGGTTAACCTCCCTAGCTCTGAAGCTCTCTCCCTTTGTTTTGGAGTAGGATCGGTAGTATTGTAGCACCCTGTTTAGTTTGGAGAAGAAGAAAAGGTTGCTAGGCATGAAAGTCCATAGTTTTTAAATATTTGCGCTAGTCTCCTTGAAATAGCTTACATTTATCTTCCAAGAGCACCGGGGCCTAGACGAGATGCCTAACTAGAAGGAAAGAGCTACCAGATGATGATCTGACACTACAAGAAAACTAGACGATTAATCAAGTGAGAAACAACAGAAAGGTCTTGGATCCAACAGCCGAGGCCTTTGTTACTTGGTTTGAGGCATCAATCAACTGATCGGGATTCGAGATCGATGAATCAAGAGAAATCATTTGGTTTGCTTGTTGACGTGCACGTTCAAGGCCTGAGATGGCACAATGAGGATGCCGTGGATGGAGCAAGACGGAACCGGCCGTGTGGACTACTTGCTTGGTTAGAGACCCGGGGGGTTCTCATGCTGGAATCCAAGTCTTATGCATCAGAGTCATTAGTCTTGCGGACTAGTTCTACGTTGTGCAGTATAGTCTCCGAAATCTCGACTATGATCGCCTGCTATGTTTGCGTAAACTTTCTTCATCCCACAGAGTTTGGACGGGGATGTTTTGGTGCAAGCTGCCTCGAATGTATAACAGCTTGCGGAACTCGCATAGAGAGCTTCTGAGGTACTGCGTATCGTCTCGTATGATCCCAATCTGCTAACTCTTGTTACAATGATTCATCCCTTGTACCATGCTTGTCTAGTTATGCTTGAGGGCCACAGTTTTTGCTTCTGATCTAGGAATAGAGGACTTTGAGTGTAACAAAGGGTTTGTTTTCTAGCGCAATGCAGACAAGCTGCGTCTGATCCTGCGTCCGTGCAGCTTGTTTTGATAGGTTGTATGCAAAAGAAAGCTAGTTACTTGGGAGTTTTGATATGTCAGCTTAGAACTCGTCACTCTTGATGGGATCGATGATATATGAGTTGTTACAGGGTAGCTAGCTTTCACCATGTTTAAATCTGCTATTGTGTACTATCACTTGCAACTGTGAGCTTCACATCGAATAGCAGAACGAAGATAACTCTCAAAAAACATTCATATGCATCTTTGTCGGAACACCCGATTGCACTCACACTTGTCGCATAAGGATCTCCCGGCACCATCCGCCGAACACACTTCGGCCCCACTTTGTAGCCAACCCTAAACCCTAGCCCTAACGATCGTGTCCCAGCATCACCACATGTGTCACCCTCGGTAGACATCCCCAGCTCCCAAACGCGATCCACGAATGAGAGATGATGTCATCACAAGTCCATGTCACGAGCCAACATGTTGTCCCCGTCACAGCTATCTGCCACTTAGGCCTCACACCATTGCCATGTCCCTCATCCTTGTTGGATGCCGAGCTGTCATCCATGTCATCGCAGCGTCCACCCTATCTAACATACGTGGATTCCGGAACTGTGAATCAAGAGAGAAGTCTTCCTCATGTCCGAATCAAGACGTCCGATTCAACAGCTGAGATGAAGAGAGTTCTCTTCCCCACTAGTTGATTCACTACTAGTTTTTCATGTAGTGTGAGAGAGAGCAGTTACCTCTAGTAGGCAGAGATACAAACTTAGCAATCAAATGGAGGATTTTTGAAAGTGTAGATCATGTCCGGTCTAGCAAGGATGCACTGTCCCATAGATCTCCCGTTATTACAAGTGAATTTCAAGCCCTAACTTGGTTGGATGGTGTCGTGAATGTTAAAGGAGCCTTTGAGAGCCTCCCATGCGAGTTTCTTTTAAAGGCACATTATCCGGCAATAGGCTGAGGACCTCTCTGAATAGTTTTCAATCATATTCAAATCCCCGCCAAGTATTCACCTGGGTAAAGAAGGGAGGCTCTTGGGAAGTAAGTTCCATATTATTCATATTTCAATCTGGTCATTAGGTCTGTACACATTGATAACTTCATATGCTCCTCTCCGCAGATTGGCTAGTATGAACCAGGATAACCTGCCATGGAAGCAACTACATGAATTCTCTATGCACTACAAGCAGATGCATCGTTTTTGATTTGAAAAAGCAATCAAACCGCGCCACTCTGACATAAAGCACTGGAATTGGTCACAACAGACAATTTTGCAGGCCCCTTTCCTCTGCTCGTATTGGTTGATTGCTCAATGTACCGTGTTCTCTAGGATCAAAAACTACGGGTTTGCTACTAGTGATGAATCTTTCCAATCTGCAGTTGACTATAGTAGTGGTGCCACCGCAGCCAATTTCTTGATCGCTACTCGAGTTGCCATAGCTTGGGATCGCCTCTATGAAGAAGAAGGATGCGAAGGAAATTAGTTGACGCCCGGATTGGGTGAGGATGCTGCAGAGTTCAAGGCTGAAAGGTTTGAAAATGGTGTCGCGGCTAGGTGCTCGCAACCACAAGCATTTATTGTAGACGGCCTTGGATCCAAGATCCGCATCGGCAACAACTTTGCCATGATGGAACTCAAGATTATCGTGTCCAAGATGCTTCCGTCTCTCAATTACAAGCATCACCCTCGCAATGTCGTGGTGATGAGATCCAAGTATGGCTTGCCTATAGGAATGTTGAGGCTTTGTATAGGGGTTAGCAAAAGTGTTCAAACAATAATGACAATCCTAGTTTAGTAGTAACGCTTGTCAAGTTTAGTAGGTAGGTGTTTATTTTTTTAGCTAGTTATAACTAAAGAGCCATTTGTAAACAAGAAAGAGTACCATCATTGGCATTGAGTCACTTGCAAGGGCAGCAGTTCATGATCTGTCAATCATGGGTGTCCAATTCATTATGCAAACAAGTTGTGCATCAAAAAAATCTTGAAAATCAACATGTATTTATGGAGACAACTTAATTGCATTTCAAGATTCGTTGTGATTGAGTAAGATTACTCTTAATTAGCTATCGCTCCTAGAAGGTTTTTTGCTAAACACTAGTTAGTTCTTCAAATACATGAGAGAAAGAATTTGTACTCCAAAATTTCAGCGGTTCTAAGCATCCCTTAAAGCACTTGCCATGTTATTTTGCAGAGGTTTACAATGAGAAGTCATTTGAAAGATGCTTCTTCACAAGAGAGACCTTGAATTCTTGATGAATGTGGTGATCGTGAGGTTGTAAGGTTGTTGAATGCACCATCCAATGATACAACCGCAGCAGTTGGTAAAGAAATGTGATCTTAGTAATTGGATTTAAGTGATGATACAATTAGAAGATGTTTTCAGAGGCAAAGATTAAGAGCAGGAGTGAAAACTAAGAAGCTATTCTTGTCAAAAAAACACAAAGCAAGTCAATATGCATGGGCAAAGAAGTGTAGTCATGCAATTTGGATGGATTGGAGTTTTGTGGTTTTTTCCATATGTGTCAAAAATTCAATTTGTTTGGCTCATATGGAAGGCAATATTGTTGGAGGAAGAGAGAAGAGCATCTTTTAGATTAGCATGTGCAACCTTCTATCAAATTTGGGGGTAGAAACATTGTGGTTTGGGAATGTATGACTTAGGAGGGAGTTGGCAACCTTTGTTTTCTTGTAGAGAACAAGGATAAGTTTGTATATTGTGAAATTTTGTAGATGGAGCTCATGAATACTATACACATGCATGATTTAGAAGATGATAATGTCTTTTTTTAGCACAACAATGGTCCCAAAATACTTCCAAATATGTTACAGATTGGTTGTTAGAACAAGAGTTTCAACTAATTTGGCATCCGGCTCTATCTCCTGACTTGAATCGTATAGAACACCTTGGAATGAAGTAAATTGTTGTATGTGAATGTTGGAGAAGAAACCCACTAACGAGAAGGATTTGTGGAAGAAATTGCAAGAAATTTGGTATAGCATTGAGATTGATATTGTGAGGAAATTGATCATGTTTGTTAAGCAAAAAGTAGCTATACACAATGATAGTCATTGTGATTGTACATACAAGTTTTTAGGAAGTCATCATGATTCTACATTCAAGTTTTTAGCTTGATTTTGTAGCTCATGGCTTTGTTTCCAATGTAAATAGGTAACCACTTCACTTTTTGGATAAAGGATTTGGACACCCACATCATGTGTTTTATTTTTTACTGATTTCTTGATTGAATTTTTCTTTAATGAATGTTATGATACATGTTTGTTATAACTATGTGAATGTATGGTTAGGTTTTTACAACTTGAATGTGAGTTGTGTAGGAAAACTAGCTCATATTGGAAGTGGAAGCGTCCTGTCCAAACACTTCTGCTGACTACTACCGTATATCTGTAATGTAGAAATTTGCACATGTATATTGTAGGCCAGGAGAGGACCCAGCTTTGAAGGTCATAAGTAACCTGGTCGCTTGTTTTTGTACAATAGCTGAATTTGGCAATGATAGTACAGCAATTTCTTCCGTGATGTTGTGTACATTTTGCAGCGCAATGTTTGTAAACATGATTGAATTGCAGAATAGTATCATTAGACCAAAAAGGAAATAATAGAATGGTTCAGACAGCATGGAATTGCAAATTTAAATTCAGCTTCAAAGCTTTGCCATTCATGTAATACCATAGTGGTACATAAACGTATCAATTTGTAACTCTGCTAATCTCCACGGTGCTTGGCCACAACGTTGGGTTAATAGTGTCTGGCATGCTGCCGCATGTGAACTTCGAAAGAATAATAAGAGCAGATGCTGACAGGGCATATTGTACAAAAAAATACATGACTTGACTCATTCTGAGTGCATTAGAACACAAATAGTACAAAACTACACGGTTCTACTTCCGTTCCTTCAGCCGTTGCTCCCAGTCTTGAGCTTCGTAGTCTTGGGCCGATACGTCCTTTTCTGTTGAGTAAATAATACGGTCCCGCCCCAATACCGTTCGTTTTGCAGAATCCCTTGCACTCCGCAGCTGCAAGGCACAAAACAGTTAAGCATGCATCCAATGAGATCGTTTAGAGCCCATTCTAATTCTCTAATTTGTTAAATTTCTACTTGTACTGATTGGAGGCATTTGTGAACATGAATACAACAAACACCCCATATGACCCAAATTGTAATATTACCTTCTGGCGAAGCTCTGTGCCTGCCCTTTCCAAAGCAGCAACCCAACCCAATCGAGCACGATTTCGTTTCTCTATTTCTGCATTACGTCTCTGCAGGAGGAACCATCTAAACGCTGGGATCGCAAAGAAAGAGGCCGTGTAAGCCTGCAACCGAAACACAAAAAGCCAACGTTTAAGACATTTAGAGTAATACCAGATGAATTGACTTTCTTGATGATGTGTGATGGAAGAATGATATCATTTAAAGCCAAAAGATTACTACTGGCAAATGATGAACAATGGATCTTGCCACAAACATCATGTGCTTGAGGATGTTTGATAACAAACCTGTAAAAAGGGTAGAGCTTTGGCAGCAAATGGAATCAACCCGCTTCCACGAAGAGATTGAAGCACAGAGTAATCCCTGAAACAAGAACAGCACGTCATGAGCATTGAGATTTTATTGTTGAAAAAAGAGACTTGTGGTCAAAAAGTAAGAAGATTTCCATTATTGCACAAAAAAGGGACGACGCTCAAGCTTGAAGGATGAGCTCCAATATTAAAGACATTTTGTTGTATGACCAGAGTAAAGCTCATAATGCAAAAACAGATCATAATAACGTTTCAAGACTGGAAAATACTATCATCAAAAGCACGAAACAGTCTGCAGAAAAGTCGGTGCTATTACCGGAGAAGGCTGCTTAAAATAACAACTCCAGCAAGATTGAGGGCTCCTAATCCAATTACTAGAGCCTGCTCCCCCTTGCTTGCTTTGCTGGCCATGGAAAACGAACATGTTAATCATTTGCACAAGACAAAAATGACGGATAAGAGCAATGTGTCAGTGTGCAATAGTTGCAAAATTGCACACACCACACGTATCAGAAACAGGAGAAGTACGACAAGAGACATACGAATTAGATCCTAACACCCATGTCATGAAGATATGACTACCTGAAATTCCACTGCTTCTCAGCAAAGTAATACAGCCCATCTCCGTTTGGTGACTCCTTTCTCCGTCCAAGCCAGTCTACAGCTGTTCGCTGCAGGGACGGAAAGCGATAAAGAATATTTCCCTGCATAGCAATCCACCACATTCAGTAACATCATATGGCATGTGTGAGTAAAACGCGTTCCTCTACCTATAGAATAGTATGGCACATAAAACACTAGCAATACAAAGGCCTACCTGTTCGTCTACTTCGGGATGACCATCAAAACGCAGAAGGACTGGCAGTACATATGATTCGTCTCCCTGCAACACACGAGGAGTGGAGTAAACAAAATGACAAAGTTAACCGATTCACAGCATATTACAAACTACAAGGTGAAGTAAGAGCCTTAATCATCCGAAATAGGAAGGTGATAACGTAGCTTGCCTTGGTCTCCTCACTGTATGACGGTACATCCAAATATGGCGCAAGTTCCTCTGCTGAGACCACACCTCCCTTGCTAGATATAGTGTCTCCAATCTAATCATGTATACAATCATCATTTAAAAAATATCTTAATTAAGTACTTCAGAACTCAATAATCACAACCAATTCGCAATTTGCGCCACATGCCATGATCAGCTAGTGTGCTCCTGTAATAATGAACCAAAGATTTCAGGTGAGATTCTTATTCCTCATTCACACTACAAAGACCAAACCGTAATGATGCAAGAGAACAGCAGATGGAGAAAGACTTACAGATCTCCATCGAACCTCCTCAAGTCCCTCATTTGGATCACTATCTCCAAATACAAAAGAAAAGACCTGTAAAAACATTCACAACAATTGGCTCAGTTCTGCGAGTAATGGAGGTTGACAAGGAGTTTGTCCACACCTCCAGAAAGGGTCTAACGAATCACTTCACAAAACTCTAGCATTGTTCTAATTAACATTGCCATGCAAAGCGATGCTTCTCAAGGGGTCAACCCTTCTTGCAGAGAAATGTATGATATGTATCCTGAAATGTTCACACTCTATGCAATGTAAGTAACTTCCATTTGTGCCACGGAATAAGTAAATAAATAAGTTCAAACTTGTGCTCACAGAGGAAATATCTTTGAATTCACTTACAGACTCAAAAAAGTTCATACCACCACCCCGTCTAGTTGGTCTCCTGCTTCTGTAATAATTAGGATTCCAATACCTGTTCAAATGCTTAACGATCTCAGAATTTAAATTAGAAAAATTAAGAACGGACTCTGCACGAACTAATCCATCTATAGGAAAAAATTGCAGTCAGATCTTTTCCTCTTTCGTATTTTCGAGATTACTCACCACAACAGATCAGCGGGACTGATATACATGCCGAACCCTGGATTGTTGTATCGTTGACTCTGATAGCCCCCTCGGTTTCCTCGGTTATCATCATCACTGAACAAAACATTCCATGTCATATGACGAACGACCATGTAAACCCAGCTAAGAGACTTAACAAAACGCAATCAAGTATGTAGAAAATGAGGGCTAACACGTGGTGGCAATTTCAAGGTGGCCCATAGATAATCAATAGCCAATCTGATGCTTCCGAAAAAATACTAGCTAAAACAGAACGCGACACAATTTGGTGGCTGCTATCACGCACCTTCGACCAGAAGAGAGAATGACAACAATAGAAGTGTAGACAATGGCAATTGATGCAAGCAATGCAGTTCCAAACGAAACCCGTATCACGTATTCTGCAAGGGCCTAAGTAGTAAAGAGATCGTTAGAAAGTGACAAGCAACACGTGCGGTATTCTACAAATGCCAAGTACAGGATTTAGTCAAACATGATAGGTCTCGCGAATAAGAAGAAATGGTGTTCACAATAAACAGAAAGTCTAGAACTCAATCTCTATATAACAAGCGTCTGATCGAACTGATATAACTGTTATGATAGGCTCTTGACAGATCTTCAGGCTTCCCGGAAATAATCTAGTTACTACGGAATTGTGGAATACGTGCAAGGGGAAATGAATAAACGAATTATACCGGTAGAATAACAGACTCACCTTCAGCTTCTCTAGTAGGGGTTCGTACTTCATTCTCAAAGACTTACTGGTGAGATTCGCTCGGTAGTCTTTAGGCAGCACGTACAGCACATCACCTTCATCTGAAACCTGTTACCCATGATTCCAAAGAAACCCTGAATGATTGCTACACTACCTCGCCAAGGAATACATGCCCTTCATACTCTGAAATTTCTCACATTAAGGAGACTTGTTGCACAACACTTCATGGACCTCATGCACCTAGTAAGCAATGATACGAGGTCATTTGAAGCAAGAATTTCATGAGGCAATTGCGTATATGACGAAAAAGTTCAGACGATCAACACCTCTAAAAATCCTCCAGAGTCTGCTGCAAGAGCCTGCAATGCAGTCTCTGCTTGCGTGAGCTTCAAACCAGCACGCGATGCAACATCACCTACAGTCACTCGCCTTCCAAGATCATCAACTGCTTTCATAGTGCTGTCTCGGACAAAAGGTGGTAGCGAGTCAATCTCAATGGACTTTGGTTTAAGTGCGGGTGCAAAGTCTCGTCCCCCATTCTCGTTCTCAAATTGCTGAAGTCCAACCGGACCCTGTACCCTTTTCCAGCTTCTTCTCCAGCCATGAGGTTGAACTTGACCTAGCTGCTTGCCAAGAATTTCACTTCCAGTAGAACCCGACGAGTGTCGGGATGAAAGACCTGAAATCCTAAAAGCATCCTTTCGTTTAGGGATAATCCGTTGCCTGTTTCCACATGCACCTCTTAATCGAAAAGACGGTCCACGAGATTTGGATGTATGTCTTTCCTGATGAGTTAAAATAGGAGGAGGGCCCGAATATTTTGTAGAATAAGAGGTGCTCGCGGTAATGGCGTTAGGCGCAGACGCTGTCCGCCAGTCTGAGATCACAGCTGAATGCATTTTGATTACCTGAAGGAACAAATTGTCGACCGTGAGAATCCACTTGATTGGGCAACGACAATTGACCACGAAAAGATCACAATTATGAAATCGAGAAATTGCTATAATACACGAATCAGCTGCACTTTCAATTTCTACAAGAAAAATAAATAGCATCCATATCCAGTGGCAGGCAAAATGGCCTGAAATCAAAAATTAAATCAGTCAAATAGGAATCGCCACAGATAAAGAGAATAAATGCACTCTTTAATTCGTGAAGCCCAATCAATGCGTTGTCGAATCATGCACGAAAAATCCGGCTTGGACAGAATGACCTGAGCTTTTTATAAAACATTTTTTCGACCGTACAGTCAAAGGAAAACACCACAAGACTTGAAGTTTGATCCAAATTAGGGTTATAAACCCTGGAATTAGCCTCACCGCAATCGTCAGATCTAATCCTTATTGCAAATCACAACGACGAAGAAACCCGAAATGTCACACAGGCCCAAAGCCATTCAAAGGTTCATATGCCACTGATCAACCGGCAACAAAGTACAATCCGAAACACTATTCAGCTCTCCTCAACAATTCGAATATACCCACTGAAATCTACGCTAAAGCTCCTTTGCAACCACTAGTCAAGATAGCAGCCACTGGTCAAGAGAAAAGGATCACCCACAACAATATAAACCTCAACAGGAACCCTATCTTAGAGAGACCAGGACACTCAAGCCACTGAACAAAAACCCACGGCAACCACCACACGAAATTGAACTCAACTACGCGCCAATACTCCCAACAACAACAACAACAACAACACACGCGCGCACACACATACACACCACGTATGTCATCCGGTAGCCTTAAAATCCCAGGATTCCCAAGCTACTCACAACCACCTCAAACCACCTCAAACCACCCAAACCCCAAACCGCCGTCCACCCACAATTCAGCTCCACACACCACCCCACAAGAGAACTCCAAGCTCGCTACCCAATCCCCGAAACTGGTCCAGCAAAAAAAAACAGGATGTGGTGGAAAGAGAAATCCAAGGCAGATGAGGAAAGGTGGGTGAATTGAGCATTGAGCAGAGGGAGAGCGAGAGAGAGAGAGAGAGTGAGGGAACACAGACCTGGTGCAGCAAGCAAGCAAGCAAGCACGCACGCACGCACGCAGAGAGAGAGAGGAGAATGGGTAACGTGATGCAAGAGTAAGTTAGATGCGCATTGCAGCAGCGCTTCCAGTGGCAGTGGCAGTGGCAGTGGCAGTGGATGGCGATGACAATGGGCATAGGTCCGGGTCCTGACTCCTGAGAGGCGAGGGTGAGGGGGAGGGGCAGGGGCAGGGGCAGGGAGGGGGAGTGGTCGCTATGGCGACGCCATGGCCACTGAATTGAATTGTGAGAGTGGAGTTAGTTGGGAGAGCCTGTGTCTTTGTTTTCTTCCTTCCTGCTTTGCTTTGCTTTGCTTTGCTTTATCCACTAACTTATGATAAGTTGTTCCAGTCTGAGCCTGCTGCCTCTGCCTCTGCCTCTGCCTCTGCCTCTGCCTCTGCCCTTGCCTTGGCTGCTGCAAGGGAACGCAACGCAAGGCTAGGGAAAAGGGGTGGGCACTGGGCACTGGGCACTGGGCACTGGGCATGGCAGCCAATCTGAACTCAGTTCACTTAGGCACATGACCTGAGAGCTTTCCTAACTTACAGGACCTGCACAAGAGCTTCTCACCTTCCTGGATAGAGGAGCCTTTGTCATGTTCAGGTGGCAGCCTTGCATTCCATGAGGACATCACTCATGTTCATTGTTCATATCTTCACACTCACTGCCAAGGATGATGATGCTTCTGCCCTCAGGCTCCCTCTCATCAATTTTCATCACCACCTAACTTACTTTCTACCATGGTTACTGGAGTACAGGAATATACAGGTTTATTACTCTAATAGCCTCCACCCATCCTTCAAGTCCTTGGGGGACATTTTTAGTAGTGTGAAAGGTTTTCATAGGTTTTCGGAAAAGTTTACTAGTTAATAGGACTTATTAAGAAATTCCTTCAAGCCAAAAATTAAACAAAATATATATATGAATAATACCACAAATAGGCGCTCAAGTATCCCAAAAGAACTTTGGAAGTTCATTTTTAATTTGCAATTGAAATTTGCATTGTAATTGAAGCAAAAGATAAGATGGTAGATGGTATATAAGGTAATTGTAATATGTTGAATGATATTACAAAAATAAACCGATATTTTATCATAATATTGTAGTACACTTTTATACGGTTCTAAAGGTATGTTCCCACTTGGCCTTAGAGGGGGTCTTAGGAGGGGGTGTTATCTCCATTGAAAAGTGTGTGTTCCCACCTACATGCTTTAGTAATTACCAATCTTACATGGATGTCTACATGGCAGACTTTCAAGAGTGGGTATTAGTTAATATTTAAGGAGACAAAAGAGCTTTGAGAAATAGTAGGCAATACTTATGGGGCCACCAATATTGGAAAGATTCTCTAGTTTTCCTCTCATAAGAGTGGTCTTGTGTATTGTCCCATTTGGGAGACCATTACATAATCCCCTTCCTATTGATAAGGCCTTTACGAACTTCATTCATTACATCTTTTCCAAAAAGATGGCATTGCTCCTCAAATTGTGGAGTTGTTAAAATTTTAAGCACGCTCTTTGCTAAGGCCAAGTGCGAATGGGCCTTAATGCACTTTACAGTTTTCAAATCCGATCATTTTTGAGTTCACATTGAATTTTCAAGTTTTTAGAAAAACTCCCGCCAAAGAGGAATTTGTTAACGGATAGTACTCGACTTTACCTTTAAAGGCTTTTACCACTATTGGTTGACAACGAGACCAATGGCAGGCCAACCACAAAGCCCTGCCAAAGGAGTAGTAGGGGCTATCAATGCACCTACTCCTTCACAGATATAAGGTATCATCTCACTTGGGTCCGCCCTACTTTTTGCCCTCATTCTCTTGCCTAACACTTTTCTCCCATGCTCCTTGCTCTATATCCACTACTAAATATCTCACATTATCACTTCAAAATAGCATTTATTGAAATAAAAATTGTTGTCTGATTAACCCCTAAAGGTCCATTGTCTTAAAATGGGCTTTTTAAAAATTTGGGCAGGTTCCTTAGAATTCCAATTTAATTCCTAAATTGTTAAAAATAAATAAATTAGGTAGGCATTTTGAAGAGGTTTATGCAGAATTTTTTTATTTTTTTTAACATACTGAAAAAAAGTTACGGGGTTTTGAGTGTCAAAAGCTGCATTTAGCCAAACTTCGGGCAAGCTCACAGCCACTATCAATGCAGCAAATTCTGCTCAAAACTGCCCAAAATTGCCAAAATCTGCCCAAAGCCTAAACTTTGAAATTCCACCAAAAATTGAGATTTTGATATTTTTTAAAAATAAAAATTTCTATGTATAGAGAAGGCAGTAGAGCATGTTCCCACCGTTCCGATTTTCAATCCAAAATTTTTTCATATGATATTTTTATTGTCAAAAAACGGTCTTTGTTTATAAATTTCAGTATACCCCCTAGCGGAAAATGATTTTTTTGGCAACCTTCTTCAACTTTTTTGAATATGATTTTTTTAAACAGAATTAGCTAACTCAGTCTTCTTTGACGTGCATCAAAACCCCCAAAATCCATAATGCAAGAAAATGGTTATTTGGGCCCTCAAAACTCTGCTGATCCCTTTTTGCGCAGGAAAAAAAAGTTGTTTTTCAACTTTGAAGGTTACAATCTTGCAATTAGTGAGGAGTGAGTGTGTAAGATTTGGTGGACATGTAGACATAGAAGTTAGCTACAAGATTTTACGGTTAGATGTACTAATTAAGACCCCAAGTTTGCAAAATCCATCTTACTTTGAAGAGGGGCTGTTTTCAGGCAGTTTTGATGAAAAACACCCTTGGGCGTTTAGGGATTAAACAAAATTCAGGGTTGTAGTCCTAAAATCAAGATTTAAAGTAAGAACTTGTGCCTTACTATAAAGTCCACAGAGTTAAGGTATTGTGTGACCATGAAGGGGTTTGTCATTGAAAGCCATATGGCGAAGGATATGTGGGGAGGAATTTTGGAAGATACTCCGTCAGCGACGCCTTAAACATTAAAAGGATCTAGAATTCACAATTTCAGGAAGTACCAAACAATCTCTCGACTTGACATAAAAAGGTACCTCCATGGGCGGGTACCTCCATGGGCGGGTACCTCCATGGGCGGGTACCTCCATGGGCGGGTACCTCCATGGGCGGGTACCTCCATGGGCGGGTACCTCCATGGGCGGGTACCTCCATGGGCGGGTACCTCCATGGGCGGTACCTCCATGGGCGGGTACCTCCATGGGCGGGTACCTCCATGGGCGGGTACCTCCATGGGCGGGTACCTCCATGGGCGGGTACCTCCATGGGCGGGTACCTCCATGGGCGGGTACCTCCATGGGCGGGTACCTCCATGGGCGGGTACCTCCATGGGCGGGTACCTCCATGGGCGGGTACCTCCATGGGCGGGTACCTCCATGGGCGGGTACCTCCATGGGCGGGTACCTCCATGGGCGGGTACCTCCATGGGCGGGTACCTCCATGGGCGGGTACCTCCATGGGCGGGTACCTCCATGGGGGTACCTCCATGGGCGGGTACCCTCCATGGGCGGGTACCTCCATGGGCGGGTACCTCCATGGGCGGGTACCTCCATGGGCGGGTACCTCCATGGGCGGGTACCTCCATGGGCGGGTACCTCCATGGGCGGGTACCTCCATGGCGGGTACCTCCATGGGCGGGTACCTCCATGGACGGGTACCTCCATGGGCGGGTACCTGTACCTGTATAAATATGGTGCCGTGCACTCGCCAATCCATATGGGGTTGATACAGGTTAGTGCTCCTGCGTTTGTTCAATGTGTCACCCTACGAATATGCATTACAAATTTGGAATGACTATACAGCTTAACTAAAATATATCATAGCTATTAATATCATTACTCATATACTCTTTTTCTCATAAGGATCAACAAAATGAAGGATAGTCACAAAGCCATAAATATTGTTATTTGATTTACATTGTTATTTGATTATCCGCTGCAAATTGCCTGCAACTCAATTAATTAATTAATGGAGGGTGCAGGGGGCACTGACGGGGCGAGGGGGTCCAAGGGTCAAGCAGGGCGCTGACATGGCGAGGGGCGCGCAATTAATTAATTTCTGGGGGCGTTGCGTGGGGTACAGAGGGGCGTTGACGGGGCGCGCAACTCCTCTCCCTGCCACGTCATCACCACTTCCCAAAACCGAAGCCAAAGCCAAAAAGCATCAGTTGGATTGCATTTTTTCAAAACAAGGTTCCGCCATCGACAAGGATTTGTGCTCGAGGGTTTCATTGCCGAGGATTGTGGAGGAGCTGATCGGTCAAACGAGCACGTTTTCAACATTGCATTGAACGGGAAGGGAGACGCTGCGGGAATGGTGACGATGGCGAAGATGCGGTGCGGCAGATCTCGGTGGAAGACTCGCATGTGGAGAAGCGGAGCCTTGAAGCGCCGGAGCATTCGATGCTGGAGCCGGACACGCTACTCAAGGTCGCCATATTCTTGAAGGATGAGGTTGGTCGTTCGCTTCCCTGAAGCATAACTTGAGGTTATAAACTTGCTCTTGAAGCGAGTGGATGTAATTTTCTTGAGGGTTGGAGGTCGATCAGAGAAGAGGAATGCGTGTTTGCATTGTACGGGGTTGGGAATCTCATTTGAAGTTGTTTCCTCAAATTTCGATATTTCTTACAGCGTTCTTGTCATTCATTGTCTTGCCCACAGATTCCGCTTCAAAATCTTCAGTAGCCCCTTCGGATCTCTCAGCAACTGCCTCTGGCGTTGGAGTTGAAGGTTCATCTTCAAGTTTGGGGTCAATCACTTTGGTTGCAGCATCTGTTTCGTCTTAGTGCTTGATCCATGTTTGGAGTAGGAAGCACCTGCTAGAAAAATTAGAGTCACATGTTGAAGCACTAAACATTGAGACGGTGTGGAAGGCAAAGCCAAAGCACGAGGGCAAGCAGAAGAAGCTCAAGGAGCTGCGAAAGCATATTCAGGATGAGCGGGAGAAGTCGGAGTTTTGTCTCATGCAGGAGCAGGCCGGGCTGGTTCCGTGAGTGTTTCTTTCGCCATGAGTTCAAGGTTTGGGAGTTCTGGGGTTTTGTGTCGGAGATACAACTTACAAGTAATTCAAGGCTTGTACCTAGCTTATTTAATGATTTGTCGTTTTGGTTGCTCTCGAGACCTTCTTCCATTACATAAGAAGATCAAGCTGAGAGAGATTGCTGGGGTTGAGTTCTATCATGCACTGTTTGTTTTCGTGTTCAGTGTGAGGGATTTCTGAGTGGAGCCTATGACGGAGTTTTGTGAGAAAAGGAGCAAGTGTGGCTCAAATCTTGGTTTGGAGGACGAGAGGGCAGAGCTTGCGTAAGGTATGCTCGATTCTCAGCTGCAAACATATCTCTGCAATTGAATGTCACACAAATGATCGGGCAGCATATGCAATGTGAGTTGATTGTACATTAGATTCTTAAAGATGTTTTGTATTTCTATGACTACAAGGTTGCAGAGCTAACGATTGGTATCATAAATTCCTACATGTTTCAGATTCACACCTTCATTCGTTATGAGTGCGAAGTTCAGCTTCAATTCAACGGCAGTGTGCATGTTTACAAGGAGCGGAATTATTGGAGTCTATTCTATTCTGGTGAAAATTCTGTATTAAAATGGAGCTACAGCCCATCAGGATGGTAGTTATAATCGTTCTCTTAATATATCAGAACAGATTGAGAAAATGAACTAGCATAGCAGTAGACTCTTACAGTTTATGGATTAGATTTCAGACCTCTTTAGTGAAAAAGCAATCACGATGTTATGTTGGCAGATTGGGTATGAGCGCTTAAATCAGTATAAACCACGAAGAGTTAATTTTACCAACAATGTGCATATTTAATTGTTTTTACCTTAATTTATATGTGCCACGTGGCATCCCCAACAAGGGGTCCATGTGGCATCCCCAACATAAGGTAATTAATTATTCAATTTGGCACATAATATGCATTACAAATTTGGAATGACTGCACCCTGGAATCCCCTCGCAACGGAAGCTGAAGCTGTTACCTCACGTAACTGGGAGATGAGATTCTTGTGTATTATGGACCTCAGTAGGTGTTGTCAGGCGTGGCTCCACCATGAGCACCGCTCCTGTTAACTTGCCGAGTCAAAAAGTGAAGCACAAAAAATATGCAATGATGCAATCGTTTGAATCAGTTAGCTTCCCACGAATGAAGTACATAGGAATCACTGTCTATCTCGGTGATACCACTTATAGAAAACAAACAGTTGTAACAGAGCAAGATGTTTTGTCCCACGCAGATAACAAATGCAAGATAATGGAAAAAACCAAGAGATTATTGCACTGGTTTACCAGAAGAAAGTGATGCGATTCATGGAGTACAAAGGAAGGGAGAGATGTGCATCACGGAGCTTGACAAGAAGCTCTCAACACAATTGAACAACTCCCAGCCGTCACCGCTCGAAGTGTTATTGATACAACTATACCTCACGGCCTACCCCGGTGGAAGTTTACATAGAATATACTATGGTACAGAAGGGGACAGGCTATGTACAAAAACCTATATATCGAATTATGTTCATTGGATGGGCCCGAGTCTGACGTGCTGGGGGAGAGACTCGGCTAAAATTGACACCCAATTTATTTGTCGTGGAAAAATGATGATGTTCTTCACTCCAGGCTCCAGGTTCTAGGCTCCGGTGCAGATACTATGATCAATATGCTCATAACGCTTGCACAGTTGAAATGCACCAATACTTGACTGGCGCCAGACTCAAATGTCAAAGTTGAAAATATAAATGCGTGGCTAACCGTACATGACGACGTAACTAGACTCGAGTTTGATGTGGCGCCCAACATAATCTGCTAAACCGAGTAGAATGAGGAAGAAATTGTCCATTACAGCCGCTGCAGGAGCAGCTCTTCAAAGAGATAGTCCACTTTGTACTATGGATTTCGTCCCTCCAGCTTCTGGATTGCGTCGAAAGCTGGGGCTCATACAGGAAGAGCTGGTCGATTCTGCAACGTAGGCAACAAGACAAAACAGCTTTTTTAAGAAAATTAATAAGAAACGGATAATATGAACTTCTGGTGGCACAAAGAAAAGCAACGTAAAGGATAAGAATCAATACCTGTACAGTGGGTTCTTCAGCAACAGCTTGAACGGGCTCTGGATCGATGGACAACAGTTCCATTTGCCGGATGCTACGCTCCACAGCTCTTTCATGACAGCATTCCATGATCAGTCTCACAGCCGTGCCCAACCCAAGTACCACCAAAACGCCTGCGCATCACCACCACATATGTCAATCTCCAAGGTTGAACATACATAAACGATTGGAAGGTAAGAGTTACTCAAGAAAATATCTTCAATAAAATATAGAAGCTTAGAAGAGGTGGAAGAGAAATATGCCTTACCGAAAAGGAAGCCTATTGGCATTGCAGCATATCCAATGGTAGCGGTGTTGATAGCATCGATGAAGAGGTAGGTCATGAATGCAAGCAACGAAATCCACATTATGGGAATTAAAGGATGTTTCTTAATAATCATGAGCAGCACGGGTCGGTTCACTATCATTCCGCTCTGAAACCCTATACGACTTGCTCTCGCCTGCGCTGCCATCCCTTGCGCTGCGCCGTTTGGTCCTCCAAGACGCCATACCCAAAAATGGGGCTGCAACAAACAACCCTAACTCTCAGCACAATAACAAGGCTGAATTCTACAACTGAAAATCAAGTGCCAAGATGCTCCAAACTTGTTTGGATGGTATTATCTGTCAATGGCTATGGCGTACCATGGGAGATGTGGCTGGAGCTGGAATGTTGGACGCCACATGCCTGAAACGTAATGACAGCAGAAACCGACAATCAGAATTCGCCATAGAGTTACAAGTGGTCATTTCTGAAACGGCTCCAAAGATTGCAAACTGGTTCACCTGGAGAAGGTTGAAACTTACTGACAAACTTCGCACTTATTGGTTCCTTTATTTTTGAACCACATCTCAATACATGATTTGTGCGACTTCGCCATCTCTCCGCGACACAAACATCCTAACTCGATGAGCGGCTCCTCCGAATGCTGCTGACAAATTCTGTTGGCCACGGAAAACAAAACCCGGTAAGAACCACATGCTTACACGGAGTGAATAACAAACTCTCCGAATCTCAATTTAAGCAAGTTTTTCGAAAATTGCACCTGCAATGCTCCGCGGCACTGTCCGTGCTCCACGAGCTGATCGTCCGCCCAGGACCCGTGGTCGCAACGCTCTTGCGCAAATCTTCCAAGCCCACTTCACTGCCTGCTTGCGAATCCGGAATGTCCACGACGGCGTCGCTGGTCGTTCTAGATATAGGGATAACGGCGTCGCTACTCGTTCTCGAAATTCGTGGAAGTTCGATTTGCCTTGACGCGGGGACGGGGATGAATTCGAATTGCACTTGGGCGCTCTCATCTACACTTTGTGCTCCCATCGTCGGGGTGGAGTCGTGAGGCTCTGTGACGCCGCCATGGCTGCCATGATCGGATGGTTTCTCTCCAGGCTCGTACTGTTCCTGTGGCGTGCCGGGCGAGTCGAGGTTCGCCTGCTCGTACCCCTCCTTCCACGATCTCTCCTCGGGGACACGCCCCATAGCGAAAGCCCTCAGACCTCGCTCCTCTTCCTGGTGAAGCTGTCTCAAGGGGCCGTGTGGAACCGTCACGTTCAACGAGGTTTGCCCGTTTTCCGTGCGACGCGCGAGCAAGGGGTTCTGGGGGCTCAGGACGATTACTCCCCGTTGCGGTGACGCGAAGAGCGACGAATCCACGGAGCGCGCCGGTCGCAGCGACACCTGCTCGGTGGACTCCTCGTCGCTCTGCGCCTTGGGCCCCTTGATAAGGGAATTGAACCGCCGCAACATCTTGGTCGACCTTCTCCGCACTGCAAACTACACGAAGCTGCAAAATTTCAACCTATCTGTACAATTCAATTTCACCATAACCACACAACATCGTCAACCCTCGCACCACCTCATCCAAACAGAAAGGGTTCAGTCAATGAAATTCCGTGGCAATCAGAACACAACACCCCTTTTGTCAAAGAAAAGCTAGAGAGAATCATGCAAAGTTCGAGAGAATCAAGGCTCTCACACCTTCACTCAATCAATCAATCAATGAATCAAGGCTATCCTGTGAACTCACACACTCATTGACCTCACCACTTAGCGAAGCCTGTCTTCTCCTCTTCCTTCTCTCAAACCTTTCAATCTAGGAATTAGAAAATCCTTGCGAACCACTTCAAGCACCTCCACACTCTCATACGTGGTTTCATGTATATAAGTCCTGGTCATTCGAATGAACATTGCACAAGTCATGAGTTTCACCAAATCTTCTCCAACAGAAACAGAATCCCTTGTTCTAACTGCTATAAGATGTTAAACTCCTCATAAGAAAAGCACTAATAAAGCTACCCACCCAGATCCCGGTGACCCATTTAGAACCAACTCTCGATTCATTCAGCACTAACTCTCAATTCAAGCGAGTTGCTCTCCATCTTCAACCGTAAACTCTCCTCTCCACCCATTGAATTAAAAACAACACACACACCCATTGAGTCTCACCTGGCAAGAAGCCGAATTAGCAGAAGCTAAGAACGGCGAGTGGACATCCAGAGCCCCATGGCCATGTGATGATGATCCCGAAGTGCAAGCATGGGCGAACCCATCCCAAAAGGAAAAGGGAAGGGGGCAATAACTTATTGAAGGCAAGGAAATGAATGCAGTTGAGGCGGACGTTGGATTCACCAAAGAAGCAACATTAACATTGGTGGGTGAGCCCACAGTAGAGTTGAGCTCCAGGAGGAGTAGTAAGTCGATGAGTGCAACGAAGGAAGGAAGGAAGCAGGCAGGCTGGCAAGCAGAGCAGAGCAGAGCAGAGCAGAGCAGAGCAGAGCAGACCACACCACACCACAGCAGAGTGAGAGAAGAGGGAGAGGGAGAGAGAGAGAGAGTGGAGAGAAGACCCAAGTGTCTTTGTCACTAGTTGGAATGCAATGCAATGCAATGCAATGGGAGACTTGGCGAGAGTCCAATTTTTGCAGACTTGTTAGGACAGTGACTCAATGCCATTGCCAACTAACATTCATCCATTCATTCCTTCCTTCCTTCCTTGCTTGCTTGCTTGGGGAGTGCAATGGGGAGTGCAATGGGGAGTGCAGTGGGGTGACGTGGAGGTGCGGTGCAAGGTCGCCTGGTGGCTGTTGGGGCCCGGCCCAGCCCAGCCCAGCCCAGCCCAGGCCCAGGTGTCGTGCTGCCCGGGCCCTGGGGTTGAGGCAAGCCTTCCTTGGACTTGGTATAAGTTAATTCTAGTGTTGCAAAGTGTGCTCGTGGGCCCCCCCCCCCCCCCCCATGAATGGGTTGTAGTTTGTAGGCACTGGGCTCAGGGCTGTGTCTCCATGGCCACAGATCACTGGGTTTGGAACTTGGGTTTGCAACTTATGCTCTCTTCTCTGTTGGATACAATCATACATACATACATACATAACTTAGATACAGTCTCTCTCTGTTGGATAGATACACAGACAGAGTGGATCATTGTTGGTGTTGTGGGACATAATTCTAGTTTTATTGTCCAATGCCCCGTGAGGGAGTTGCTGAGTCTGGCGGGGAGGGAGGGAGTCCAGGGACCTGTCATGTGTCAGTGGACTTCATGGGTACTACACTGGTTGGGTTTTCACATCAACTGGCTCTAGTCTTGGGGTAGATACATAGATAGGTAGCTGGACGCACGTTGCTCAGTTTTATACAAACATGTGATGTGCTGTAGCATCACTTTGTCATGGTATGATGTGGTGTGGAAGGTGAAATGTATGTTGCAATATGAATGTTGATTTGGTATGCATGTTCCTGGTAAAAGCACAACATTATTGTTTGTAATAAAGTTATGTGTAAAATCATCCACTTTCATCCCTAATATTGTTGTGCATGTGTGATCTTACCCTTTTTTCTTTTTTTTTTTCTTTTTACATGTTTATAATTGAACTCAATCATTCCCTATTAGACACCTAGACAATGCAATTTAAGTCAATTATTTTTTTTATAGAAATTGAATTAATTACAAATTTTTCAAGGGTGCTCAAGTCAGATTCCCATAAACACCACTAGACCAACCCATTGTCCACCTAATCAACAATCAACTATCACTATTTATTGTGTGTGAAATCAAATTTGTTTTGATTAGATATCACCATATATCAAATCTATAACCACCACATGTTTTCTTTTAAATATTTGAAGCATAGACTTATCTTTTTTTTACCACTATTGTCTCATCCAAGTTGCACCAAATTTCAATCATAACCACCATTCTCTCATCCAATATTACCAATGATTTAAAGTTAGTGACCAATAAATGTATTCTTGTCAATTAGAGGCATTTATTTAATTAGTATTCATGGACATGTAGAAAAATTCCATTCAAATAAATATTTTTCTGAAAAAAAATAGCTTTATATGGAGTTTTATGGTTTAATCTTAGACAAATGGGACTATATACACGCACAAAATGAAATTCAATATATGCATTGCAAATAATATAGAAAATAAGTAATATAATTAATTTTTTGATGATGAAACTTAAGAACAATATTCAAAACACATTTCATGCATTGAGATGCTAGTAAAAACATATTTATGTCATTTATTTATGCATATTTAGGGAGTAAAACAATGACATAAATAAAAATACTTAATTTGAGTTAACCTAGTTTAGGAAGCCAATATACTCTGTAGTAGTTAACCCCTAAAGGACAATTGTCCTAGAATGGGCGTTTTTGAAACTTGGGCATGTACCTACGATTGCAATTTTAATTGTGATTTTATGAAATTTTTATTGAAGGTAGACCATAACGAGAGCTACGTGTGGGTCTTTTTTTTTTTCAATTCCGACATCGGGATCAAAAGTTATGAAGGTTTAAGTGTCAAAAGCTGCTCGTTGGGTAGCTGCTGAAATTTTCTAAGCCACTGTGAATGCAGCAAATTCTGCCCAAAATTGCAAAAATCTGCAAAAATCTGCCCAAAGATGAAACTTTGAAATTCCACCAAAAATTGAGATTTTAATAATTTTCAAAAATAAAAATTTCTATTTATAGACAAGGCAGTAGCGCATGTCTCCACCGTTCGGATTTTCAATCCAAGAATTTTTCATATGCTATTTTATTGTCAAAAAACGGCCTTTGTATGTGAATTTCAGCTTACCCCCTAGCGGAAAATGATTTTTTTGGAAATCTTCCACACTTTTTTTTAATACGATATTTTTTGGAAATGTACCCAACTCATTTAGGAACAATAATATGTTGAGAGTCATTCCATGTCTACTTCAAAAAATGGTTTTTTGGGCATTCAAAACTCTGATGTCCCCTTTTTTCGCAGGGAAAAAAAACTTGTTTTTCTACTTTGAACATTATGATCTTGCAACTGGTGAGGAATGAGTGTGTGAGATTTGGTGGACATGTAAAAATAAAAGTTAGCTACAAGATCTTAAGGTTAGATGTACTAAAAAAGACCCCAAATTTGCAAAATCAACCTTGCTTTGAAGAGGGGCTGTTTTGAGGCAGTTTTTATGAAAAATACCCTCAGAACTTTAGGGGTTAAGAATTTTCCATGTACAGAATGAATTGCAATTTGTACAACAAAGGTATGCACTCAATCCTTTCCTCCGTTATAATCAAGAAATTCAAAACCCTCATCTAAACATAGAAATACAATATGACGGTAAAAGAAACATAACAAATAACCGCGAGACAGACAAACTACAATGGGAAAAGGTTTGAATGATGAGGATTTTCCTTTTTTGGATTGGAAAATTTAGCAAGATACTATATAATATATCTGATTGTATGAAAATTTGTACAATTTCTATATAAAAACAATGTATTTTTTTCATAACACCATTTTTTTGGTATAGGAATTGAACATGTACATTGTATCTGCAAAATACATGGATATGAGGGCCCACCTCTACAACGTTACATCATATTTTATCCGTTCCAATCATTCTTTCTTACTTGTTTCAAATTTTTTTTCTTCTCTATATCTGTATTGCTTCTCTCAATTTTTTAACACATGGAGCTGTGTTTGGAAACCTCAGGACTTTTCAAACACTGATCAGATAATTGCATTTTGCGTATATAAATGGGCCAAAACTCTCAACAGTTTATGAAAAACACCAATTGAATATGATTTCGAAGCTATTTGTGAATGAACTAAGAAAAACAACCACATATTATGGATAATAGAGTGAGTTATCTCAGATTTGTTGGTGTGCAGTGTTATTAGTGCACTACATTCTCCCACATGTGTAAATACTCAATTATTCAGCATTTCAATATCTCCTTGTGTTGCTGCATACAGTAGTACCATAACAAGTTGATTCAAAACTAATTCTAAAAATAGATTTGTTCAAATTAATAAATTCTGAAGACAAAATAAATAAATAAAAGAAACTAATTTTGTAATATCTTTTATTTCTAAACCATTTGAGTTCATTTTTAGTGATTCTTTTTATTGAAAAATAAAAATCAAGAAATTTAGTTTTTGGAAGACAAACCTTGTTTTTTCTATTAATATATATATATATATATATATATATATATATATATATATATATATATATATATATATATATATATATATATATTTGTGTTTTAGGTGGTGAACTTGCTATGGTGCAACTCTATAGTGTCTAGTATTGTGCCACTATAACTCAAGATCTAGACCCGACATTCGATGTGTCAATGGCTTACTGTACCAAATGACCCCCTTACAAAAATAGACCCCAATCTTACCATACAATTTATTAAATTCACATACTACTATGATAGATTTTCACAATAAATACTTGAAGCTAAAACTAGTAAATATAGACCATTAATAGCAAATATCGTTGCTAGAGGATGAAAAGTTGACTTCCTTATTTATTTAATGTTAACCAGAGGTGTAATGTCTCTTGTCACGTAAGTTGACACAACTCCTTTCTTGTGTGTGATTGTTCACTCAGCAAAACGAGTACCTCTAGGTTCTTCCGGGACTATTTATATGAGACAAACATTCACCACCAATCAACAATGAGCTTGTGATTTGGTGACCAAGGTCATATACTTTTTTCACCTAAAACCAACTATTATGGCTCTTTATTACGGGTTACTGGTGACTAAAGTGTTTACTCTTGAAAGGGCGGAGTAGATTTTTAATTCCATATTTTTGTCATATAAGCATTGGATTGGGGTGGATCGAATAGACACTTAATTCACACGAGTCTCCTAGTGTTGATGTTTGATTATAGAGTAACACAATTCTTTTGATATGTGGAGACTCTTGTTACTACAACCTAGCAGTTAAAATTTAGGGTTAGTTGACACTAAAAAAATTTAGGCTTTAATCTAAAGATACATTTGGTATCATGTACTTAAATGGGAGCGTTATAAGTGGGGTACCATCTTTAATACAAGAGAATTATATGTAAATTTTGGCCCAAAGTTTGATTGAAAACCTCCAAAAAAACGGCTCAAGCAATAGATGTTATAATAATATCATTGCTTTACTATCGAGGACATAAGGTTGAAAATTAAAATCTTTAAAAATAAAATAAAATTGCAAAATTCTCACTTTTATAGATTTGTTTTTTAAATATATATATATTTATTTTTATTCCAAGAGTTTCTAGACTTGGATTTTGGCTAGACTTAAGGAATATAAAGTTCTATGAGGTTAATCCTTATGGATCAGATCTTTAGTATAAATCCAAAAGCAATGTACCAAGGCTATCTACCAATGAATGCTTTCTATTCCTTTGGACTCCAACCAAATAATTTTTGGTTCAAAGGGGTCGTTAACTTCTATTCTCATGAGCTATGACAAAGTGGTTGATGGAACGTCAAACTAGACAAGTGCATTTACAAACAAACATTTGAAAATGAATGCATGTACTATAGACATACATCAACTTTTGAAATTTATGACTCATTTGTAGGATGTCTGAAAAACAGGTTAGAAAATGCATTAAAATCTCCTTACAAATTTTACAAGAACAATACTGGATATAATACTTTTAATAATAATAATCATATATATCATTAAACCTAATGGATTTTGAAACATACCCTTTAAGTTGTGGAATACATAGTATGATATTTTAAGAGTCAAAAGACGTGCATTGTCTCTATAATGAATGATGAATTCTTTTGTATTTTATTCTTTATCATTCAATGCGATAATTTAATTTTTCATCAAGTACTTGATATATAGCATTAAAACATTTTTTGATTCTATCTTACATACAATGGCTGGTTTGAGCATGTACTTTGAAATTTGACTTTATTATTACAAATTATGTCATTGGAAGGCTACTAGTTATTGAAATATTTTCCAAATATTCATAAGTTATCCAGACAAATAATAAAAAAAAAAAAGGGTGTTGATTTTGCTTTACTAAAAATTGTGTGGTATTTGAGATATTAAATATAGAACCTACTCTACAATGACCTTTAGAAAGTAAGGTAATTCCTACATTATAGTTAATATACAAACAAAGAAATAAATAGAAAGAATGGCCAATGATACATTGTGATTAGATCATGATGCAACCTTAGCTATTATTTTCATAAATAAAAATCCCTAGACCTATAAAAGCATCTAGTTTTTAATATAAACATTTTTTGCGATAAACTATGACATGAAAGTCAAATTGACAAACTACACCCACTTCATTGTGCTCCTTCATTTAGCATAAATACCAACCTTCATGCATTCGGGCAAGTTTGCAACCAACTTATGCAACATAGTTATTGAAACACTCTCCAAAGGTGCATTCATCTTTTTTGCATTTGACTTTTATTTTGTTGTTGGTTCATGTTTTTAACTCAATCTTTGCAAATCATCCAAAGATCTTTGTGACTCACCTACGAAGTCCAAGCTCATGCAATTCTTTCTCTGTCGTGCATGAGCTATCAACAAGTTTTGAAGACGTATATGATGATTCTTGACAAGCTCAATCTTGAAAAGCATTTAGTCATGTCTCTGCAACTCCTTTAGGTGTTGTGACCTTTTTATAATTTACATGGAGCCCTTATTATGAAATTGCTGAAATAGTTTTTTTTCAGTCTACTAGATTAATTTGAAATTTCATTTGAAGATAATCTAAAGTTTATCATCCCTATTCTAATGCCATGTTTTTCTAACGTCAAGATGTATCTTGCAACGGTGCTACTCATAATGGAGCAACTCAAATTCATACACCTCAGACTCATACAACAACTTTGTTGACTACTACTTTATAATTGTTTTTTTTTGCCATTCTAAGTCTTCAGACTTAACCCCTAATCGGCCAAGGATGTTTTTGCTCAAAACTGCCACCAAATAGTCCCTTTTGAAAGCAAGCTGGATAGTGCAAAATTGAAACCAATTTCGGTATTTCCAACCATAAGATTTTGTATCTAACTTCTATGTCTATGTGCATGTCAAATCTCGCACTCTCATTCCGTACCATTTGAGAGATCATAACATTCAAAGTTGAAAAAAAAGTTTTTTTTACCCTGCAAAAAGAGGACAACAGTATTTTGGGGTCCAAAAAAACCATTTTTTGGAGTAGATTTGGATGGCGTTTCTTTAGATTCTTGTTCCTAGGTGAGTTAGGTACACGTCCACAAAATCTCATACCCATGCAAGGTGTAGAACCTTGAGAAAATCATCAATTTCCACAAGGGGGTATGCTGAATTTCACATACAAAGACTGTTTTTTTACAATAAAAATAGCATATGAAACATTCTTGGATTGAAAATTCAAACGGTGGAAACATGCTCTAGTGGCTCTTCTATATATAGAAATTTTTATTTTTGGAAAAAAATAAAATCTCGATTTTTGGTGGAATTTCAAAGTTTCGTCTTTAGGCAGATTTGGGCAGTTTTGGGCAGTTCTGGGCTGTTTCGGGCAGAAATTGCTGCATTCACAGTGGCTGAGAGCCTGCCCGTGGAAGGGCGTTTTATGCTCAGAGGAGCATAACTTTTGCTCACTTCATCCAAAAAAAATTAAAAAAATATCCCCATAAACCTTTTGAAAATACCTTTTTCCACAAGAAATTTCAAACAAATTCAAGTAAATTTGAATTTTTAGGAACCTGCCCAAATTTCAAAAACGCCCATTCTAGGACTTTGGCCAATTAGGGGTTAAAAAATTCATAGAAAATTGTAAAAATACTCAAAAAATGTTTTTTTTTGGGGAGATGCCTCTGCTATAGCTATGCAGGGCGTCCAATTTTTATTTTATTTTTTAAATTTTTTTTTCACAAGTCTAAATATGCAAACCTGAAATTTGGGTGGGAAATGGTCCCACTACCTTACAAGATTTGTAGCAAAACATGTTGGCATACGCCTTGGGAGAATTCTCCGAGGGAAGCATGCAGTGGAACTTGCTCCCCCCTCGGGTAGGCAATTTCCTTTAGTGTTATTTTAGTATTAGAAAATTCTTTTGACCAAAGGTTAAACCGCTTGGCATTGTACCATTCTTGCAACAAATAATAAAGCTACTTGTTCGTGTAAAAAAATTTATTAAAAAAAAAAAAAAAAAAAAAAAAAAACATGTTGGCATGTGTAACCATTTCAACTCAAGAATCAATGAATATACTCATCTTCATCAAGTTGTAATAATAATTGAGTGAGTTGAGGGGTTAAAAACCTCATTAGTTATCACAATTACTTCATGGTGCTTTATGAAGTGCAGCAAATGGAAATCACCAAAGCTATTAGATATTTCTATTTTTGGTGAAAGTGAGTCATTGTTGCATTGCTCATAAGATCAACTTCCCAAATCCAAAATATCATCTCAAGATCAATTATTTAATGTGAGGCGGGAGGTATATGTTTTGTTGAACACTATGCAGTACATACCAGGGCCACACCGAAGGGCCCCAGCACCCCAGCGAGGACAAAACCTCAAAACACCAGCCCTTGAGAATAGGGCTGGTGTTTTGAGGTTTTGTCCTCGCTGGGGTGCTGGGGCCCTTCGGTGTGGCCCTGGTAACAGTCACAGGGTTGCCTTCCTTCCTAGAGGTTGCTGTAGGTCACAATAGTGCTACAATCTGCCCAAGATAACAAAGAGTAGACTGTACTGTACACCTCTTGAATCCTTGAACAACCATGACAAGTTCACCACCACAAGCGCTTCCAGTGTCCACCTGGCACGAGAAGGACATGTGCCATACCTCTTCAGAATTTACAAAGATGGTTGACTGAGATAAAATTGGTTATTTAGAATGTGCTCTCCGCAGAAAAGAAGTTCTCTTTATGTTCAAAAATAAGATATAACAAACAAAATAAAGCATAAAAGCATGAAGTGATTGGTGGGTCAGATCTTTGGTGATGTGTACCCACTGTACTCATGTACAAAAATTGACTTGTACCTGAGGCAATAGGGCTCCACAATGCCACATCTTTTGACCACCCTCTCAGCCTTTTGACTATTTGAAAGATCCACAGAAGCCATTGCATGTCAATCTTGGGTCTCTTTATTTTCCCCCATCAAGAGGTGCTACCGAACCACAACCGCTGGTTCGGTTGCTAGGCTCGGTGGGTTCCATTTTGCTGCCCCTCCCCGTTTTGGGGTCGTGGGGTCTTTTTTTGGTTTTTTTTTTAAAATAAATTTGGAGCCGTAGGCCCCACTTTAGCCTAGGGAGGTCTTTATGAGATCACTAGGACCCCCACTCAAGGCAAATAATAGGGGCAGAGATTTGCCCCCTCCCCTCCCCACCCCTCAAGCCTGGCATCCGACCCACCCCCCAAGCACCGCTTGATGGAGGTAAATAGACAGATCCGTCAATCATGGGGTCTCTTTATTTCCCCCTTATGTACCAATGTGCTTCGGTTGCTGTAAGGTAACTTATATTGATAGATGGATGAATGAAATCTTCTAATCACATTGGACAGTGTGTAAGCAGAGGATGAAAGGAGTCAGACAACTCCCAGCTGAGGATGGATGGACCGGAGTCAGACAACTCCAGATTGAAAACATGTGCACTGGAGTTAGACAGCTCTATATTTAGTGCATTGGAGTCAGACCACTCTAAGATTGACAACATGTGTACAAGAGTTAGACAACTTAAGATGAGGTACACTAGAATTAGACTACTGATAGTAGTGAATTAGCTTTACTCTAAATATAGGAGTAAAGATAGTGGTGAATTATCTTTACTCTAGATATAGGAGTAAAGATCTAGAAGAGTCTCTGAGTTAAAGAGATAGAAGGATCTAGAATGATCTATGGATTATCTTTACTCCAGATATAGGAGTAAAGAAGATGGAAAGATCTAGAAGAGTCTCTAAGTTGAAGAGATAGAAGAACCTAGAAGGATTTGTGGATTACCTTTACTCCAGATATAGGAGTAAAGGAGATAGAATGATCTATGAATAGGCTAGACTCTGGGACATAGCCTAAGATAGACTGTAGTTCCTTTTGGGAAGGAACTTATATATAAAGGCTCGGGGGTGAGATGGTGAGACACTTCTCTGGTGATCACTTCTCTATGGTTGGGTGGTGAGCCTTCAATCAATATATTTTGATCTTTTTAGTTCTATTGAGTTTTTATCTTTCCCTTGTCTTATTTGTCTTTTTGTTTGAGGATTGGTGGCAAACCTGTTGGGAGGTTTGTTACAGTTGCCAGGTTCAGTTGCTTTCAATTTCCTGCCCATCTCCATTTTGGGGTCTTCGGGTTTTTTTTTGGTTTTTTTTGGCTAAATTCGGTGCGGCAGGTCCAAAATTATAGTCTTGTAGTACCCTTAAAATCACTATAGCCTCACTCAAACAAAATAAGGTATACACACCCATGAGGGTTAATGAACCCATGACTGATATGTAGGCTTCCCCATTCCAGAGCAATGAGAAACCAATAACCGATAATTGATGAATAGTATATCTAGGATGCATCCTCCAATAGAATGCCTCTGTGAGTGAGAAGGAATCAAGTAGTCATATGTTTGTTCACAAATCTGAGTATTGTCGGTCATTGGTACACCTATATGTCGGTTATGTGTAAACCTAACATTTGAACAAAAAAATTTGTAGTAATTTGAATTTGATTGAATTAATTTTGAAAAAATGCTCATTCTTCATGAACCTTATGATACTACGCATGAAAAACAACTCCTTATTGAAAACCCAAGATTTACTATGCTGAAATGCTTAAGTTATCGTCATAGGTGTGTATACCTTAGTAGGAGCAGAGATTTGACCCCATCCCTTCCACCCCTCTTAAACGTGGCCTCCAAGCATGCTCATAGGGGTATTTAGACAGTTTCCAATCATGATCATTGTCATTATTTGACAAAGTTATACGGCAAAGTATACATGCAAGGAAATGGATGCTAGTAAATTATTTGCAAATTATTTTAATGTTTTAAACTTCTGAAGGTTCCGTATGGATGATAGATATGAGCTGGTATATTTGGCATTTGTTACCAACAAGAAGTTCTTGATTGGGATTCTAATGGCTCATTAGAACCATGACATTAATCTAAATTTCAAATTAATTTATGATTATGCATAATTGCATCACACTCAAGTTATGGTGTGTTGTGCAATCCCTTATTCATTGTTGAATAATTTAGAGGTTGGAAAAAACATTAATGGTATGTGATGCAATCCCTTATTGTTTTAAGTTGTAAGCTAATACTCTACCTTGTTGGTTTTGATGGATTGGCCATTGTAAGCATTCATAGAATTTCATTTACTGAAGTAGGTGTAGAACTCTGTTTGTGGACTTTGAAGTGCAAAAATGTTTTCTGCCAAAATTTTATCATCAATAAAATTGCTCGCAATGTCATATATGTTGATTTCCTAATTTACTACATCATCATCAATCTTTATCTCAATTGAAGTACTACCTCCAACTATGCCATTCCACCTTGCATTCACTTGCTCATGTAGCCATGCATGGACACTTCTATGGTGTAAATGAAACACTTCGGGGCTTCTAAGGAGACGTTACAGTGGTTAGGAGCTAAAGTAGATAGGAACCAAAGGAGATAGAAATCTAAGCACGCAAGAAATGACAACGAAGACTAAAATTAGCTTAGCATAGCAATATGAGTTAGGGGAAGAACATGACCACTACCAACAAGGTAGAGCATCAAGAGGACTAAGGATCGAGACGAAAATCAAGACCACAATGCATTAAGACGAACATCAAGACTACAATGCATTAAGACGAACATCATGAACATCAAGACATGCAACGTGAACATCAAAACGGACAACATGAAAGTCAAGACGGACTGTAGGAACATCAAGATGGCAATAAAGAAGTTGATGCCATGATGGACAACATGAACATTAAGATAGGAGAAGAGGAGGAGCATGAACATCAAGACAGCGACAAAGAAGAAGAACATTAGTGCGGGCAAGAGAAGACTAGAAGCACGATTACATTACTGCGGCTTACGAGGACGAGGACAAGCAACATCATTGCGACCGTGAACATTATGATTACGCCGAAACTTGGATACTTAAGGACTGGGAGAACCTTAGTGGATTGAAGAAGTGGCCCTAAAAATAAACTTCCAAAAATTGTAGCAAAAGTCTCAAAAAACAGGAGCTCACAATAAATGTGAACTGTAAATGTGAGCACTGATAAGGAAGGGGAAAGAGGGGGGAGGAGGAGGATGATGAGGGAAAAAAAAGCAAGAAAAGGGCCCTTGTGAAGAAGGGCCCTCCCCTATCCGCCATGTGTCCCGTTGGAGGGAGGGGACCGTGGCCTGTTGGCTGGTTGCCAGAGAGTGCTATTGGTGATCATTCGGAGGCATTGTGCACATTGTTGATGTCGGCCTTCGATGGGAGGAACCAATGGCGGTGCTATGAACTGACTCAACTTGAATAATACAACTATTTGTAGTTGTTTGGTTTGGAGATATTCAATGTTGTCCATATGTGTATAAGCTTATGCAGGCTCTGAACCACACATATGATGTGTGACAAATGACGTTAGTTGTTGATAGGACCTTACAACAATCAGGTTACATTGATCATCAAGTTTCTTCCTGTTACAATTTCGCCACCAACACTATAAATTTCATCAACTTATCTTAAGCTCTTTTCGTTGGCTTCTTTTCTTTAAATTGAATATAACTCTTACTCTACCAACATTTTTTACTTCAAATAAAAACTTATCCTACTATTCCATTCCAATCTGATTTGATATTTTTTAATTGTAGCTATTACCATGTTTTGTTAACTTCTAGCCAATTTTTGTTTAAATTAAAATAAACAAAAAACTTAAGAATAAAGTTCAAATTCGATGAACGTTTGATGAACCAAATTAAAAGTGATGTTATGTTTGGATGAAGAACTATTTCAAAAACAAAATAGCTATAACCTGCGTATCAAAATCTATAGAAGAATATGTTACCAAATAAATATTTCCTTTAAAATCAAACCATAATTCACAAACATTCATTGTTCTAGGTCACGTCCATAATAATTATCTTAGTCCCTTACCATGTCATAACACAATTTCTTATCCAATAGCATTATTAATTCCTATTCAATTGTACACTTAATCCCACGTCTCAAAAGCAACTTTTATCAATTGAACATGACCTACACACTTTGAATCAACTGGCAAAAAAATAGTGGGATTCCATATCATCAACAACAACTAAAGGTTTTTTAAATCACAATTTTTGAATTTGCCAGAAACTGTGAAAGTTGCAAGATGAGAGACTGTAGTCCCACCTCATAAAACAGCTCCGGTCACTTTGCCCTGACAATGCCAATGCCAATGGCAATGCGAATGCCAGACTCAACACAACATTGAATTTGTGAATTGGGAAGTGTGAGCTCGTCTCTGGGGTTCAGGGTTTAGGGTTTAAGGTTGCAGGGTTCATGGATGCAACCAGTCGTTCGGGCCTCGTGCGAGCGATGGAGTGCGCCGGGAGTCACATGCGGGGCCGGGGCGCATGTGCGGGCCCTGCAACGCTGCGGTGCGGGAGCTGTGGAGCGGTGCGCTACTGTTCTCGGACGCACCAGAAGGCGCACTGGGGCGAGCACGCCCGAGTGTGCGCCAGGATGGCCGACCAGATGCAACGGGCGCCCCAGCTTTACGACTTCCCTTTCTCCTTCGCCCCTCACTCCACTCGTTCGCTTGAGGCCGGCGAAACCACCCTCTGCTGTCTGTTGCAATCATGGGGGGTTCATGGCGAAGGCGTCTGGGTCGCCTCTTGCGACTGCCAGCCCCCTGCGTCACCGGACACCGTTGGGTGGAATCTGCCGGCCAGTTCCTGCCCTTGCACAGCTCCGGATTTTTCAGCAGCAGCAGGGCAGTTACAGAGCTGGGAGGAGTACTACAATTGGCGAGGAATTCCGTTCCACTCGCCAGTTGCATTGGTCTTACACTGGCCACTGTCTTTGTACCACGCCTTGTGGTTGTCTCCGATACTAACCCTAAATCTTAAACCTCGGGAAGCTTTGTGTATTCACTATTTGGGTCCAGAGAGAGAGTTGGATCAGCTGGCTGTGTTTGCTGAGCTGTTGGCGCTCTTACCCTCGTTAGAAATCCACATCGAGTTTGTTGGACCCGCAGTGCCAGAGGCGAGAGATGGGGAGTGCCTTGTATTCTCTACATTTGCTCGGTGCGCTGATGTTCAATGCACATGCAAGAAACGGGATTCGGTTTCGAAGGGCAGCGTTACAACGAGGCTATGGAGAGGTCTCTACCATGATCGGTATTTGGAGCTGGGAAGAGTGCCTCCAGATCTCATCTTTGGAGCAAATGCAGGGATTGCCGCCTTCCCAAGCTGGCACCCCAGCATTGAACTGATCGAATCGCTCGATGTGCCGGCTTTGTTCACAGATTACTGCGAGGAGGCTGCAGTCTTGGCTGTACAAACCATTCAAAATGGGGTACATGGGAACCATCCCAGCCTTGCATTTCCAGTGCAAGTGAATCCGTTCAGGCAGCCGTTGAGTCCCCGCGACAAGGTTTTGGATCTGCCCACATTCTCAAACGCCTTCATTTTCGGATTCTACGGCGCTTCCAGTGTTACATGATGCATGCTAGTGACCAAAACATTAGTCTGCAAATGGGGTCGGTTTGCTTCTGAAGTCAAGAGACATGCACGAGCTTCAAATTGCACACAAGTTTCCGACTGTTGTCACATCTTTAGAAAATCCTCATGCCGAGGCTGGCACCGAATAGTGAAATAGTGGACAGGCCATGGTTGGGTTCGATCTGCCTTCGAATCGAGTTTTGATGACACCATGATGACCTTCATCAGCCATTTAAACGTGGGGTTCATCTCAGATACAGGCAGCTGACTAAGGTATGTGGCTCATATGCTTCTGCTGCTTTATTAGGTTTCTTCCTGTCAATGGTCAACTTTGTACAGTACAGGTATATGAATTTTAAGTGAGTTTGTTTGACATGACTTCTCTGAGACCACTTGTTTTATTACGTTGTCATGGTATGTGAGCGATTATTGGCACTTTTGGCGGACCAGGATGATACTTGGTTGGTAACTTATTCTGTTTCATAACGATTGGGCAACGTTTTTATTTATAACATAACAAGAATCATATACTACTCGTCAGCATTCACGGCAAACCGTGTGTCACATGGTTTTATATAGGAGTTTTTTGAAATCCATTTTGCTTGAAAACAACTGAAATGGCTGTTGTGTTAACTCGACAGGGCTGGGATCGCTTGTGAAACAATAGTAGACACAAATTGCTGTCGATTTTGGTGTTATCAGTTCATGTTCTCTATGAGAGTGGTAGAAGTTTGATGATTTTTGCCAATTTGAAGGATCTGATCATTCTTAGTTGTGTGCAGACGCAAACCTTACATTGTTATAATACAACCTGCCTCTGGTCTTGATCTGGATAGCGATTACCATTTCTGTCCATCTCCTACGGACTTACCAACTTGGAACCGTTGGTTTTTAAATGATGGGCCATTGACCCATTACCAAAAGTAGAGAAAGTTCGCAAGGATTTGCCCCAACTCGCCTTTGCGGTTGTTTATGAATGATGTGAGTGGTCAGACTGTTTCTCTTGATGCAGATAGGATGATCTCGTGAATCCAAGAGAGCCTGATTACCGAATTGTGGGTGTGATGTATGGGTAGAGTATTTATCATTTTGGACACAGGCTAGACAGTTTGGGGTTATGCTTTTTTTCTTCATGCTAACCGCAAAAAAATCGATGTCAAGAGTTCTGGAATTGTGTGCTACTGGTCTTTTCATTTTTTTAGTGAGGTTCATCTACTGGAATAGCTTGGATCTACAATTTGAAGTGCCCGAGAATCTAGTTGCAACTTGCAAATTAGTTATGTATTTGAGGTCTTGGTGTGGATGGGCACTGGACTGTGCCTAATTGCTTGGGCCATTGTACTTCACATTTATCAGCACTATTCTCCTGACCTGGGTTGCCTTGAGCCAATGAGGTGTGTTGTATAGCTTTATTGCATGATGAAATTATCCTTCCTTTGTGTCAAATTAACAAAAAAGAAAATAGAATTTTTCAGAAAAAAATATCTGCATTGAACTCCTTGACTATCATTATTAGTGTATGGACTATGTTTATGTACATTTAAAACATGCAGGCAAATATTGCTTCATGTCAGTTTACAACTTGGCACGAACTGGGCTGCTCCGCTGTTCTCTAAGTTTTTCCTTGGTAGTTGTGGGTGTTCCTTAAATTCATTCACAGAATCCAGATTTTCTTTAGCTTGGGGTGTGCTGTTCTTCAGGCATCCACTCGAACTTTACTCATAAGGAGGTTCATCAACACATAATTTAACAAAGTAGATGCCACAAGATTTTCCACCTTATTTTAGTTTTCAACCATACTCTATGAGTCTATGTTGTAGTATGATTAGCACAGTGCAGCTGACACCCATTTGTTGGTCCAAAAGTATGGTTGTCAGAGAGTCATGGTTTCCGAGTACTTCAGTCTTGAAGACCATGCACTGAATCTCTGAAGAGGGAAGATAATAACATGTGATACTAGTACTTTGTGACTTGGGATGTTTTTGAAGTTGATAATTGCATGTCTATTACCAATTTGCCAGCCTGCCTGCCTTACAGACTGGATTCTTCTGCCATTTCAAAGCGGCAACATAAGTTCTTTAAACATGGACTTACAATCATATCTTAATTGGCAGATTCAAACCACTAGCCTACTTTAGCAACAGTCTTTAGAGCTTTGTTCTCGTAAATCTCATGAGCTTTGTGAATGACTCGTCAAGAGTAAATATGGCTATCTTCAAATTGGGTGTCGAGGTATATAAAGTGGAGATTGTCTATTTCATTTGAAACCCTAATTATGTGGCCCCTCCTCTTTTTTTTTTGCTTTCTCTTAGCCTTTTTTTACTATTAGGCTTGGAGTCAAATAACAATTGACTTACTACATGGAATAACTTTCCTATACTATTAAAGTAGGACTTCATAAATATGATTCTAAACTCCTTTGAAGAACTAAAGAGTTGGAAACCTATTTTTTTGAATTTGGGCCTATAGCCACAATGGCTACAATATTAGTATTTATCATAGTTCAAAATTTGAATGGAAAGTTTGATTCCTTTACAATCAGATGTGTTACATTAACTTTTATTGAACTTTTGATGGAATATAGCAATTCAAAATTCAGGAAATGAACCTATAAAGGAAAAACTTGGATTTCTCAAAAAGAAATATAACCATTTTGCTCTACATTGGGAAACATTCCAATGGTATCATTTTCTTTCTTAAAAATTAGATGAAGAAGGTATCCAGATTTTGGACAGTTGTTGCATATAATATCAGTTTCATCTCATCATTACTATCAACACAACATTTTTCAACCTTTGCATTTAGGCACCCTATGGAAAAGTCTTTCTTATACAAACTTTCTACTTCATTTTATAATACAAAGATAGAAGGATTCTTCCACTTTTATTACAAATAATCTGTTTGTCAAAACTTTCAATACTATAAATTAAGCTCCTCAAATTGTCTTCCATAATCATCATTTTTGTTTGAACTTTAATATCTGAGATGAAACGAGCAATGCAAAATATACATCACATTAAAAAAATTAGGTGGATATAAATTGAAGCTAACTTTGGAAAACAACAAGAACTATGACTTTGGTATTTTCTCCATTCTTAATGGACAAGTTTGATGACATACTCCAATGGATCTATTAAAATTTTAGATTTTAAAATTACCTTCATTTATTGTATTTACATATATAGCCATCTACATTTTAAAATATCATGATTTTAAAAAGAATAAGATGTAATTTATCATTCAATAATTGGTTTAAACCAATTATTTAATGTGAATAAAAATTGGATTGTATATATACTATATGAATAAACATTCTAAAGATTTTACCATTTCTAAGTCTTTTTTACGGTATTCATTTTTTTGTGTAAATTTTAACTTCATGAATCTATTCACAATCATAGTAATATTTTTTCAGCCTGTGATAATTTTTGGGAATGTTGATGATTTCTATGATGATTCATAATAAAAGAAGGATGTTGCTAGAGATCATTTATACTGTCTTCGGAGCTTGGTAGAGCATTGTTTTGAATTGTAGAGTGCCTTTCATTGGTATCATGGCACAAAATAGTTTTTATTCACAATCTGGATATTTAAATGTGACTCTCATAGCCAGTCGTCATGAACCATACAACATTGAACTCATCCAATATTTTTACATGAAAACCTATCGTTGGTCAAGAAAGTTTGTCCATTTGCTTGTAGGAAGCTCTTACCAGATACCACTAGTAAAATACATTCTAAGGCCAAAATGCAAAATGTCAGGCACTTGAACGGTGCTGGAAAGCCCCAAAGACAAGGGAATTTTGGATGCTAGCAGGGCCATTACTGCGGTGGAACTTGGCACCAGACTCTGGAGTCTGCGGGCACTATGCCATCAATACCATAACATAGCTGTACCATCTGCGGGATGTCATGTTGTGTTGTACTCTGCGTGCAAAAGTGTACTTCCCTATACTGGTGACTGGGGTGTCTTAGACACATCTTTGAATATGTACTTTCTTCTGTGGTACAGCTGAGCTAGGTGAGGGAGTCCTGCAGTGTCAGGCATGTGGTGTGGTACATTACTACATCGGTACACAAGTTGCTGTTGCGTGATTGATTTGACTCATAACTTAACCCCGTCGCCCGTCCCAGTACTGAACAGAACAGCCTCTTTAATCAGCCTCTGTAGCCCCTCTTGCAAATGACAATGCAGACATAAGTTAACCCTTAAATGTCAGACCCAGCCCGAGGGGCTGGGTTTTTTTTTGAGAGAATCTTGCTCATAACTTACACTCCATTATATCAAATGGGATTTCCAGAATGCCAAACTGAGCACCTTAACCCTTAAAAGGCTGAGCATGCCGTTGTGGCACGTATAAATGGAAACTCCCGTATTTGGGCCTCATGCACAACTCCGATGGCTCTGATGATCAAAGTGATCACATTCCCTATGCTAATCTTGTTGCAATGGAACAAAAATCACCCTGATCGGACACTGCACCGAGCAATAGTTGCCACTTATATAGAAATCGGGATACACCTCGCTATACGAGTACATTGTCAGAGCCCGGAGTTCTCTCGGGTGCACCCGTGGTCGATGTGGAGGGGCCGTTGGAAGAATCTAGAGACCGACGAGGCAAGGAAACCGCGGGAGCCCTAGCTAACATGGGTTTTGTGAGGGAGAGGATTGCTTGCGTAAGGGTTTTGGGAATGCTGTGTTGTTCTCCCGCCGGGCCATGCTGTCCCGGTGCTGTGGAGGACATTTACAGCTTTGATCATGAAGATGAGTGTAGTGGGAAGAGGACTGGTAGTGGGGTTTGGTGATGCAACATCAAGTTGGTTGATGGCTGCTTGGGACGCGTGGGAACTACGACAACAATTGTTGGAGAAGGTGGTCCAACAGGATCCAATGCAGGGTACAAAGGTGCTGTAACTTGCAATGCATGGAAGAAGACTCGTAGTGGAGGAGCAAAGGCGGCAATCTTGAGCGGATTGTAGCACATTGATCATTTGAAGGAGTGGGTTGGCAGTTCCAAGGTCGTCTGAGTGTTGTTTGTGCTGTGATTTTATCAGGACAAGCCGGATTTGTTGGTGAGCGATCATGGAAGGGCAAAGGCCACCACAAGCACCGATTGCACTGCAAGAGGAAGGTCGAGTGTTATATAACTGGGCCAGGGACCGTGGTGCATCCCAACCGCAGTGTGATCGCATTGTAGGGTTGCTCACCGTGGACTGGATGTGCAATCTGCCACTGCCTCCTCGGACTCAAAGATCAGCGGGGGTCACGGATACACATTGGCATCGATTTCTATTCCGGAGACACGTTCAGCACATTCTAGGGTGGACGCAGCGATTGCCAGAAGGAGACCCGGCCGGCTTTAGCGACGCAGTGAATTTGTTGATCAGAACAAGGTTTTATCCCGAGGCAAATCAACAGCAACATGGTGAGACTTCAGGAGGAGGCCAGGATGCAGGCTCGGCAGCGGAAGCTCCAGTCCTCGGGGAGCACGCAATCTGCCCGGGGCAACGAGAACGAAGCGGAACAGGGGACCCCAACCGCAGCGCCCATGGACTGTTCGCTGGATCCTGTCGACCCGATCACCCACATCGAGCACTTGGTGTCGGTGATGGGCGAATTCCCTCCGCAAGCAAGCCATGAAGAATCTGCCGCCCTGGTTTGTGAAACAAGGAGAAACGGGGACGAGGGTGCGGCCATGTGAGTCAAGCCCGGGGCAAAGAGATCTTGGGAGAGGTTTCGGGGAATGTGATGACAATGTCCCAGCAACAAGGAGGCGGCAAGGAAACCTTGCCGCAGGAGGTAACTAAAGAGCGCGCGAGGAGAAGGGGGCGTGGCAGGAGAGTCAGGGGAATTGGGCGGGGAGGTCGAGGAGGGAGAGGCGGGAGGGCTGCCACCCAACCGGCAGGGTGGAGAGCGCCAGATATCAGCAGCCACCGAATGAGTCCAATTTCATTGCGGCCGGTACGCAACACAAGACGTAGCAGAGAAGAGATTTCAATACAAACTCAACATGCAGTGGACCTGGGAACCATGGACACCTCGTGGGGCTTAGGGGATGATAGTAAAGGAGGGGATGGCTTCAGGACACTGACGCGTCTAGGAGCCCCGGCTGGAACCGAGAGGGGCCATGCATCCCATGCAGATTCCGAGGTGAGTGGGCTATGTAGGTTCATTGTGCTGGATTTCCAACCGGGTGCTCCACCTCCGAGTACTATCGAGCGGCAAAGTTTGGGAGAGTACCATCCCAACCTCCATGACTGTGGGGTGGGTGACTGCCCCTTTACGGAGATCAGCCCTCAGTCGAGAATGCGTGCCTTACAGGTGGGCATGCCGGTGGAAGGGAACTTGAGTCCAGGAGATCACCCTCGAGTGGATCACCGGGCATTTCCGCACCCAGTCTTTGTGAAGGTGCGGTTGGAAATTTTGGGACAAGATTCTTCATTACGGTTAGGTGCAGAGCATCTTAGTGGAGAGCTACCATGAGGTGCATGGGAGTCCCATGTTCACTGTGGACTTTGGTGGCACAATTGGAATTCAGGAGATGCGAGTGTGTGACACAGAGGTAGTGGAATCGGATCAGGAACCCATAGGCCTGGGACGTACGCAACGGATCCTGGACTTTGGGGGGGCGTCCGGTACACCCACGGAGGAGAATGCCATGCGGGCCGAGAGCCACCCCAGGTCAGACAACGACCCCAGCGACGGTGAGTAGGAAGGGGAGTTTAAAGACTTCGCAGACCATGATTCTTCAGGCATGTCGTAACCGGCATCAAACTGTTCATTCCTTGAAGACTCGCTTCGGGACTTGGGCTTCTTTGATGCGGGTGAGGATACCAGCACCTGGCCCTTTGAGAAACTATGGGCTGATGAGCAATGGATGGAGCCCAATCTGACCTTTGTAGGAGAGCGCGGTGTCTTCCGAGGTCCCACACTAGGCCTTACCGGCCTCTAGGTAGGTATGCCCGCTCAGCCAGTAGAGTACTTCATGAAGTACTGGCCCCCGGATGTGCTCAGCCGAATCGTCGAGATGACCAATCGGTATGAATCCAATTCGGAATCCCTGAATTTCATGGAGCTTTGATTTTGTGTCTACTTCCGGTTGAGAGCTCTAACTGGATGTGCACCTTGTGGGATTTAGATATGCCGCACAGCCTGACTTTGATGAGCCACATCTCACCAATGGGAGGCACAGTTGGATTGACTTGACCGAGGCCGAGTTGCTATGCTGGTTTGGGATTCTAATTCTCATGGGTCTGAAGGTGCTCCCACACCGACAGCTTTACTGGGACATGCGGCACTTCTATGGGTGCCCCTTGATCAGTCAGGCTATGCCACGGCAGCGGTTTGAGGCCATAGTGCGATGCATTCATTTGGTGAACAATGCTGACCTTGTCATGGATGTTCAATCTCCCATATTTGACAAGATCGGTAAGGTGAGGTGGCTCATGGAGGGCTTTGCGAGGATATCTCAGTCACTGTACAATGCAGAGCGGGTGTGCACCGTCAGCGAGATCATGGTGCCATACAAAGGCAAATATTGTGGCATTAGACAATTTATGAAATGCAAGCCAGTGCGGTTTGGTATCAAGTTGTGGGCTTTGGCATCGAGCACTTCTCGGTATGCCTCGTATGCGCCCCTCTTCATTTCATGGCTAACTGTGGACTGTCTTGCTAGGACACCCCAAGTAACTACTTGGGGAACTAGGGCATCCCAAGTAATTACTTGGGATACTTGGGCATTCCAAGTAATTACTTGCATCTCAAAGTTTGGATGGTTGATTCTGCATATGCCTAACCCTCGGCTATATGTCGTGCAGATACGTCTCAAATGCCATTGTTTACCTTCGTGCTAGCGACGAGCGCAAGAAGGGCGGGCTGGTGGGAGAGGAAGCAGTCTTGAATGTGGTGCGCGGATTGGAGCACCGTGGACATACAGTTGTCACCGACAATTTCTTCACGAGTATCCCCCTTGCGATGTCGTTGTTGGACCGAGGCTTCTGGTGCACCGGCATTGTGAAGAAATCGTCAAAGGGATTCCCGTCATCTCTCATTGGGCTGAAGTCGAAGAGCAAACTGAACATGCTACCGCGGGGCCACCCGAATGTCCGCATGCACCGATCGCGTCAAGTTGCAGCTGTGTGTTGGGTGGATAACAATCCACTGTGGTTGTTGTCCACTGCAACGGAACCTGTGGACCTTGCAGCACGCGCACCTCGATGGGTCAGAGGAAACCACACCACACGTCAAGAGTTTCCTACATCACCGATCCTCCTTGAGTACCAGCAGTTTATGTGTGGCATTGACGTTCTTGATCAGATTCGGGTGGAGTACATTGTGCAGCTACAGTCTCACAAGTGGTGGCACCGCCTCCTATTGTTTGTGCTCAACACTTCTTCTCAGAATGCGTACGTCCTCTACTGTGAGGATGCAACCCGAGTCGGACTACTTGTTCAAAGCCGCCTCTTGTGGCATTACACCTTAGGAATGTGCCTTCTCAAGCCTTGGCTCATCGGAGATGCACTCCGCGGTCCTCACCGACAACTTACTCCCCCAGGTTTTCACCGCATCGAAGGCCACCCAACCTCTCGATGTGCATGCGTGGTCTATTCTAATAGAACGCGACGTTTTTGCAGAGGTTGCGTAGGAGCTTTCATGTGCGCCGATGCATGCTACATTGCAGTGCATACCCAACGGGGCCATGCCGTGAATTTCAGACTTTGAGAAACTGATTGTGTTCGGAATCACCGTGAGTCAAGCCCGGGCGCTTTACACATTGGCAGAGCGGTTTTGGGACACATTTTGAGTCATGTTGATAGTGAACTGTTTTAGTGTTGCTTGTCTTCGAAACAAGCATGACAATAGCGGCTTGTTTTAGTTCTTGAGGTATTCAGCCTTAGTTTTTAATTGAAATGTATCGATGCTCCAAGCTCGGATTGCGGGCATATGAGAATTTTATTACATGTAAAGACGTTGATCAGATTTCAATAAGCACGGAAACCCTTTTACAAACAAGTTCTGGTCGGTTTCTGGCTTGGAAGAGCCAGTTGTGATGCGGTCTTGGTGTGGTCTCACCTTTTTCCTTCCCGCCCTGCCATCTCCAGATCCAGCGCCACTAGGACTGTACCCCTCTCTCTGACTAGAGCAAATGTGGCCTGACCTTGATCCCCTCACCGCACGTACTGCCACGGTGTGAGCACAGGCAGTCGGTGATCATCTTCCCCGCCTCGGTTTGTACTCTCAAGCACTCGTATTTCTCTCAGACCCTCTCCTTTCGTAGGGTCACCCGCCGCCTACGCATACTTATGCCTTATGCCTCTCTCGAGGCTGGATTTGGTGTTACAATTAGCAGGGAAATTCATGCGCATGGACAACCCCACAGTGAAGGTCGACACCACTCCGATCTTCCATCTTTCATTTACAGATTTTACGAGCTAAAGAAAACCAGACAACACACACTGGATATGTTCAAACACTGCAAAGAAACATGATCTTTTCCGCCATTGTATGTGCTAATCGTGTCAAAGAATTTCCACGTGCTAATTACAGGGTTGCCTTTCCATCGCTCTGGTCCGATCTCCCAAATTCATCACAAATGCGAACCAAAAGTTCCTCTCTGCCACCGTATGCTCTGACTACGGTCTTGTTCCTACGGTTCCCGTGGGTCGTTTAGGGATTAAAGAGATCTGTACTTTCTTAGAATAGGGTTCAAATAAATTAAAAATAGAATAATGCTTAAAATGGAATTTAAAAGAGATTTTGGGTGTGGTATCACGAAAGCATATGACGTTTAAGGGTTAATTGATGCAGATGCTGGTATTTGTGCTCAACACGGCTGTGGTACTTCTCAATTTCTTCATTGGCCATGACTCATGAGAGTGTAAAATTTGAATTGGACCTCAGAAGTCGGGACCATTCCATTGTTCTTTTTCCACTAATAGAGTATTCCATAAAAATTTACTTCAATAAGGAAAGGGAAGTCTGGTTAGAAGTTTGTAAAAGAAAAAAATGAGCTACGAAATTACAAAGATAGAAAAAACAATCAAGTGATTTGTTAGTGATATTTTGAAACAAATAATAGATTCAAAAGAAAAAAAATAAATTGAAAAGTGAATCCTAACTTTTCCCAAAAAACAATCTGTTTCATGGGAGGTAACTTTAGTATCAGCTATGATAATACAATAACATCCAGATTCCAATACAGCATAGAGTTTTTCCTTAGCTAACCTTTTTATTTATTTACGAGTTCCCTTTGATGTTCTTCTTTTGAAAAGTTTACGCTTCCTTGGGCCAGGAAGGAACAGAGCACACACTAGTGGAAACTGAGCCTAACTACACTGAAAAAGAACACCGAAAAATCCTTACGGTGTAGATCTAAAATGGGAGGTCCATGCTCATTGGCTGTTTGAATTTTTCAGTGTACATCGCCTGACATCTTCTCCGAATACGCTGTTTCTGGACAGCAAGGGATATTGGGAACTGTGCGGCCAATGGGAGTCGATCCTGGAATTGGACGGTTGAAGGGAACTATTCATTCCCCTCCCTGTTCCATCTTATGTTACTTGTACAGTACAAAGGTGATTTCTAAATTTTTGTAAATGCAACGCGATGACTGCAGGGATGATATTCGGTGGGATGAAAACGCTACTCCGGATGGAACGTTCTGACATGGATATGGGGGGTATACGTGGAATTTGAGGTGGCATTTTTTCGACTTTGTTAGGGTTGTGATGACATCTGATTGATGATAGGTGCTATAGCGGGTCTCATTCATCAATACATTGCTCGGTGTAAACAAGGCGTACGCAGACATTTACAATATGGGTTTATTAGTTAGTGTTCAAAAACAAAGCTTTCACTAGTGCAAAATTTATAGTATGAAGCGAGTCAAGGTTCAGCTGGATGTTCTACACTATAAGCTTCATATGTCCATTACATTGTAAGGGCTTCAAAAAGTACTACAATATATCCACTACTGCCGAAAGAGCTTGGTTTCCATTACTGTGACAATGTCTTTTCAAGTGGAGAAGAGTCACAGAATGAAATCAACCGCACCTACATGACTTACTTAGAAAACTGTACATAATCCACCGAGTGCATCTGGGGTCAACTTTAAAAACCGTTTGCCATTCCTGCATGGTATCACTCAATTTGTGCGAGGAGGTCCTTCAGAGCTTGAAGGTGGTCCAATCTTCCAATGAAAACATTGCATGCTAGGAAGTATCGATCCTGCTCCTTCGACAGCTCCTCTGAAAGTCGTTCGATGAGTGCCGTCTGGCGTCGATTTTTGAAGTCCCATCCTGGAAGTCTGGTGGCTGAAACTGCGATACTGTCCTCTAGAGACTTGCAGAGATTCTCGCAAATTTTGAGAACGGCTTTAGCTTCACGTTTCGGCTCAACATTATTTGTCTCGGCTTCTTCAAGTTTTGCAGCAGATAGGACATTCCGTGCACTCTCAAATTCTGCGATCACCCGGTTGTGACTTTCTCTGTTCTCGATAAGCTTGTGCTCAACGTACTTCAGTCGCTCCTTCTCTGCCTTCACGCGTTCACGGCTCTGCCGGAGCTTGGTCAGAGCCTCATGTTGGGCTTCCATTACCTTATTGCGCTCTGTGTCGACCAAGTCCTCCATCCTTGACTGAACTAAGAGCATCCCCCTCATGGCTGAGCACAGAAGGTCTGGTACAAACTCGCCGTTGGGGCAAAGCCGAGAAAGGAAAACGCCAGCTGATGGAGTGTGCCTTGGGCGAGTGACGGGAACAGACGTTGCTTCGTCGGGAGCAGACCTCCGAAGTCGCACTGTCCAGGTAGGAAGAGGAGTGCTCGGGTCTGTAAGTGAGTGTGGCTGGGCTGTTAGAAGCTCTTCCTCACCACCCAACATTTCCTCTGGGTCCGTAGGAGGGAGCTGCAAATTCTACATACACGATGATAAGAAACTCATCTGGTCACAACAATCAGGGACGAAATAAATGGCATGGTTGAAAATGGGTGATCACAATGAATAGTGCGACAGCATATGACAGGGGATGCATGGGCAGAATAAGCACATATAAGCTACTTCCCTTCAAACCGTATTCAACAATATGTAAGAGTGCCAACCAACAGTACCTGGAATTCGGGGCCGGGCGACACTTTCTCTAGTGGTGGCAGGGGATCCTCGATGTTATCATAATCCTCCAGAACGCGAGGATGCGGGCTATGACTCTGGTGCGGGTGGGTTACCTTAAAGGCGAACTCTGCCCAGTTCACCTCCAGTCCCATTGCTTTAGCAAGCACTCCGCGGGCGAAGTGAAATGGCAGCACGCCCGAGAGAGGCCACGGTTGATGTAGCACACGGGTGTACAGTTCTCGGATGTAGCGCTTATATGCATCGTTGCTATGGTTATCGAAAGTGAAGCCAGATTTGTGCTTCGGTCCAAAAAAATGCTCTAGCTCCACTCGGCTCGGGAGGTATGCCAAGGGGGTGACGGTGGGAGTTACACCAGCGTTGCCGAGCCTCATGTACCGCTGAAACCACTAAATTGATGCGGGTTCTGGCTTAGACATTATGCTAGGAAGATGCGGTTAATTTCGCGACAGAGGATGACTGAAACAACAAGGAGAGACTACGAGGAGGGGGGAATAGCGACCGAAGCAAATTTCCGTGTACACGGGAATCTATTGCAACACGAACACAATGACAGACCGGCAGTGCGAAAGCTGTGAGGACAAGCAAAATCACAACGGCAAATGCAAGTCTCTCTACGATATCTAGACCATGGACATCAAAGGAATAACCACGCAACAGAAGCGCAGGCAGGCGGACATGTCCAGAAGAGCGGCTGCAAATATCAAGGGGGGAAAGAGAGAAGCTCTGGCGACTAAGTAGAATGAGGAAGGAGGGTTGGTAATGCAGGGATTTGTAGGAAGATCACTGACCTAATTCGTGAAGCCATAGCCAGAATTGATGGCTGGCCGCCAAGGCCAAATCTGTGGAGATCTCCCCCGCATGCAATTTTCTTGACCACCTTGTCCACTTCAGTAATGATTACAAGGGTCGACAATTTGGCTTGAGGCGTCCCATCGGGTGGATGGCGACATTCAGTTCTTAGCTCCTCTATGAATACAATCCGTGGTGGATCCTTGGGTTTTCATGCAACTGTGGTTGGAGAAGAGAAAACGTAACATCAATGCCCCCACGATTAGCCCATGCACCATGCACGTCGACTAGCAAATCCGGTGATGGGTTCACGGTCACAAGAACGTCTCTTCACTCAGTTCCCACAGAGTTCCCCAACTAGTGAGGGAACTTTCTATGTCCGGGTTAATTCACTAATTGACTGTGTTGAAACCCAGTGTACTCACGAACAACGGATATAAAACAGGGTATTACCATGACGCCGACGGGAAGTTGATACCCGGGTGAAGTTGACGGGTATGCACCGCGGTCTGTCTGCTCATCATCTTCTTCAATTGTAAAACAGACACCACATAAGTTATTCAGAATCTGCATAAATCAACATTGGGGAGGGGGGTTTTGGAGGGGGGGGGGGGTTGAGGGTGGGAGGTACTGAGTTGAGCATGGGTCTAAAATCATGTTGACAGAAAGTAAGAGTAGAGGTTCACGAGAGAGGATCTCGAACTGCTAATACTTGAATCCAAATGTGTGCTTTCTAACATAAACATACCTTAACGAAGAAGTATTTATGAATAAGATCTCTAATCTTTACAAGTGACAAGTAGGGAACATGTTATGACGATGGCGTTTGGGCCGGTGTAACTAATCTCTACATGAGCCTACATATACATTGAGCGTGAAACAAATGAGACTACTAACTGAAAGGGTAGTTTACGTTGAGAAAAAAACGAGCCAAGGATGTTCAGTTTGGGACAGTGTCGTGGAGCACTGTAATCACATATGGGAATCACCGTTTCACAACCGAATACGATACACACCCTCGGCAACCATCATAATTGTCATCAGATTTGGGCCACCAAGAGTATGGAGACGATGCCCAGCTCCTAAACAGCACCATGTCTGTAAGTACATACAGAGATTAGTCAAAAAACAAATTGACACCAGTGCAGGGGAATAACAAGAATGGCATGAAGACAATACTCAGAGAGATCACTACGCTGCCTAGACCAGTGTTTAACAGAGCAAAGAAGACCATGGTAGAATGAGCACTCGCCCACAACATCGTCAGATAAAAACCAAGGTCCACAGTAGTAATAGTTCCGCATGATAAAGATTATGAACAACTTCTAGCATATGGATAACAACCAGTACCAGTTTCGGGAAAACATACCACACCAAGGAGAGATTTTTGCATGAAAATGGAGGGGCGTTTGAGTTCATCCCAAGAAGAGAGGGCAAGAATAGTGCACCCACCTGCAAAACAGTGTCTTAGACCAAAAATTGCAACGTTAAGAATGTCGCAAACGCAAAGCAGCCATGATCACCTCTCATAGTACATAGGAGGATCACTCAACAAGATAATTGATAACTTAACAAGAAATAGCATCATATCGTAGGGGTAGTAGTGATTACATTGGAGAGAAGTCAGAAACTAGCATGTAGCACGGTATACAACGACGACCTTAAATGTAAGGCCATGGTGGAAAAAATGTGTTAGGATCAAAGCAGATTCATCGAGCAAATGATTTATGACAGAATTTATTGACAATCGTTATCTCCGGCAACAAACAACAAAGGAAATCACTGCATCAGGCAAGGCTGGGTTCAGTGCAATGCTTAGAGGTCATGCATCGCAGTGAATGGACACATTATGGCCGGATGCGGATATAACAAGGAAGTCTCACAGGGCTTCTTTGTAGTGCGTACAAAGTTCTGTATCAGTGCCTTCACTCGACGAATTGAAGTTCTACCTTGTCTTCCCATTGTGTGTCATCCAGGTGAGCCTCGTCATCTGGACGCTCTTCATGGAGAATAAACGCGTTCACTTGATCAACCGGGACTTCTTCCGCTTGGTCTCTACCTTCATTAACAAAGGCTGATGTGTCATGGCAATTTCCAATATCAGATCTAACACTAAGCGATGGCCTGGAGGATCCGGAGGCTCCAAAAACATGAAAGTCCCGGTCCCCTTGAATTCGAGTGCTGCGAGGGTCGTGGCGCAGAACTACTTTCCACGCAGGATCAACGGAGTCACCTACAAAAAATACTTGGGATAAGCTTGCGGGATAGACAGAAGGATTATCTTTTGGGCGTACTTCCCTGGAATGATAGTGTACCATCCCAAATCTGTACTGATCCTTCTTCACAACACGACGACCGTGATCCACCGACTTAATCCAGGGTCCCTCCATTAATACCATGCTTAGACCCACGTAGGTGACAAGAAGGATGTTCTTGAGTATGCCAACGTCAATGGCGGTACAGGTTGGAGTCGGAGGAATGGCTGCAATGCCAGAATCGAAGGTCACAGGGGAATGAGCCGTCTCATCATTACATGTATAATGCGCTCCATACGCCCACATTGCACTATAAGTTGCTGCGTACTGGGACGGTTGACAATGCAGTGATTCCAACTGCCGCAATACTGGAAAACCGTCATCCTTCAAAGATCTAACATGAGAGTTCAACCACACAGCAAAGGACGGGAATGGAATTGCAAGAGCTGGTGGATACGTCACTGTGCCAACCGCGTGTCTCCCCGAGATCGTGCAAAGGCAGCACGATCAAGCCTGAAGCGTTCACGCCGATCTGACCACTAGCTGCATATAAATTAAATAAAATCAGGGGTTCGGTAACCATGACATCACAACGGATTTTCAGAACATCGATACAGAGCCATATCCTAGGGAGTCCTGATTATTTTCTGGCCACATAAACCTCGTACATGCATAATATGACATACCTTAATAGCTCCTTAGTGTAAATACTGTGCTTAATGACGTAGTCAGGTATTAGCTCCAGCTCTGTCTCAGTAAGTCTTTTGTGTTTTGGTTTCCCAAATAATCGCTCACCCGAATCTTTCAACTCCTCTTTAGGGTCCCAGACTCGGCTTTTACTATGCTCGTACGGTTGGAAATACTTAGTACAGAATCCCAAGCTCTCGTCAATCATATACCCAGACGCCATGCCCGCTTCTGGCTTTGACTTGTCGCGGACATACTTGGTTAGGACACCTAAATAACGCTCCACTGAATAGCACCAACGCGCGTGTAGGGGACCACATAATTCTAACTCATCAACTAGATGAACTACCAGATGTGTCATAACGTCAAAAAAGCCAGGGGAAAGTTAATTTCAAGCATGCAAAAACTTCTGCAGCGGCAGTTCTAAGTGACTGAACCTCAGAGGTTCGTATTACTTTGGCACAGATACGCTGCAAGACATTAACGAGCCGAATGATAGTCTCACAAACGCCACGAGAAAGGCTATGACAAATTGCTGATGGCAATATTTGCTGAATGAGCACGTGGTGATTGTGGCTCTTCAGACCATTGAGTCGCTTCTCTCCGACATGTTTGGCAAGTGTGCTGCTATAGCCTGTGGGAACCTTTGTACTTGAAACCAGTTGAATGAATTGCTGCTTCTCGGTCTCACTAAATACGTAAGGCGCCCGGGGTTTGATGTAATTTTCCAGCTCTCCACGCACGAGATGCAAGTGGTGCATGCGTCCAGCCTGCATCATGTCACGCCGGCACTCCAGGGTATCCTTCTTGCTAAAGAGATGCTTCAACACATTGTCTGAAACATTTCGTTCAATGTGCATAACATCAAGTGTGTTTCTAATTGGCAAATCCTGCAATTGAACGATGTGACATACACTTTAACTGTATCGTACAAGAAAAATAAAAATCATGCACTTTTCACTGAACCCCATCAAGACAAAAGGACTCCCGTAGTGATAGCCCGTACCTAGAGACTGAATTTTCGCATAGCCAGAGCATACATCATCTTAGATTGGGGAAATACTGCTGGATCCATGGAAGTTGTTAGCTACTAATCGGAAACCATGGCAAGACAGCAGAGCAGATTAACATATCTGTACTGTATTAGAAAATCCGACGTTATTGACGACTACAGCTAGACCGACAGAAACAACTGTAAGTTGGAAAGGATTAAATAGCTGCAAACATACTAGGTACTTAAGCGAGCGTGCAATACATTGGTCACTACGTATGACATATAGTCTCCTAGGACGACGTTGAGACCAAATAAATACAGAGCCATAGCCAATAATCCGAATTCAGAATTACAATCAACATTACATGGTGTTCGAGAAAAGTGACGAGTCGGAGTGTAGTACCTTCCAGTACGGGAGATTGAAGAGAGCGAAAATCCTCTTGATTCCAAACTGTCTTGTCGGGTCAGACGCAGCAGGTGACGCACCAATGGAGACCCAGCTCTCACGAAGTCTGCCCCATCGCATGATATCCTGTGCGGTAACCCTCGGGGGAGCCTCCATGTCCTCAGGCTCTCTACCAAATTCGGGACGTGCCAGTCGCCAAGGATGCCTAGGAAGAAGAAACCGCCTGTATTGATGATCATAAACGTTCTTTCGTAGTGACAATGAGTGCCTAGAAATGGTACTCTCCCCGCACACCGGACAGCCACAATATCCTTTTGTCACACACCCCGCCACAACTCCGTAGGCTGGAAAGTCATGTATAGTCCACATCAAAATAGCCTTCTGATTAAAATGTGATGTTCCCTGGTACCTAGATGCACCATCTGTAGGTACACCGGTATCCCAAAGAACTTGTAGCAGCTCCAGTAGTGGTTGCAAGTAGACATCAAAGTTTTCCCCTGTGAGTGATTTCTTCCCTGGAATAATCAGACTGAGCATGATAAAATGTTTTTTGGTGGTCATCCAAGGTGCAAGTTATAATTCATGATTAGGACAGGCCATGTACTCCTGGTCGATCGCTTTATAGAAAATGGATTCACTCCGTCTGTTGCTAGGCCCAAGCGCAGATTTCTTGGCTCAAAAGCAAACTGATCATGCCATTTCCAGTTCACAAACTTCCATTGATAACTATCTAACGCACCTCGCACAACTCCGTCCTCGCTTGCGTGTCGACTATGCCAGGTCATAAACGAAGCCTGCAAGGGCGTGCAGTACATTCTTTGGAGCCTAGGAATGAGAGGAAAGTGTCTTAGTACCTTCATTGGGACTAGCAATTTACCCACTCTCCGATATCTTGGTGCACCGTGCTTGGCAATGCGGGCAGTGGGTCAAGTCTTTGTAGGCATCTCCTCTAAATAAGCAGCAAGTTCTCGGGCCTGAACAACAATGAATTGTTTCATATGCAAGACCAAGTTGTTTCAGTACCTTAGATGCATGGTATTCGTTCTGAGGAAGAGAGTTGTGCTTTGGTAAGAGGCTTTTGCTGAGAATGGCGAACACCTCGTTCACTAACATGTTGGAAGCGTTGTGTGTTCGTAAGCAATTCAGTAAGAGCAGCGTCCCCCCCAGCTACGTTAAGCCTGATCCAGCAAATAACGGCGTCCTCGCACTTTCTTCCAATATCTCCTGTCGAAAGGGCGGTACCTGCTCCATGGCCTGTAAGTCATCGTCATCCATGTCCTCTTCCATGGGCTGTCCACCAATGTTTTCTTCCTGCTCCCCTGGTGCCTCATCTTCTGGGAATTCGGAGGCTACTCCAGCATTAACATGCACCTCCTTGTTATCTGCAGCTATTATTCCCTCTTCCATGTGTATGTCATTGTGAACTATACCATCTACTATCTGGTCATAAACATTGAGCGTGTCCTGCACAAGCCCACCCATGTCTAGTCCGACGTCCAACGGGCGTTCACCATCATTGAAAGGTATCCGTCCCCTTAATCTGAGCTCCTCCCGAATCTCAGTGTCCCATTCCACATCCGATGCATCCGCCTCGAATCCCTGTTTCAGTGTTGTCATGAATCCCCACCTCCCTTAGAATGAAGCCATAACATACATTGAGCTGGAATTTTACTTCACTGGATTTAAGCATCATCTTCTGGCTAATATTCGTAGCGAGTAGCAAGAGAAATTGAATGCATACAGCCATCACGCCAAGGAGCCATTCATTTTTTTTTAAATCAATTATTTTTTAATTTTAACATGCTCTTCTCAACGCAATCAATAAGTTGCAGCGTTTGTACCTCTGTTGGCCGCGATGGAAGGGATGCCTCCCATAAATCTGTAGATGTTGTCTGACAACGGCCCTGTATCTTAAAGACCGTGTCTCCCCGAGGCAGATGTTACACGGACAAATTCTCTTCACACAGCGACCCCGATCCGCACGCAGCTCCTCCCAAAATAGTAGCTTCTCGTCCCTTTGCTGTTGTCGTCCCTGATTTTATATATTAGGCCGGGCCGGGGCGTCCATCTTTTCTCATGGGAAATACTCAATGGGCGCATAACCACAAGCGATAAAAACTCCTCGCCTATGGAATTCGATTCAAATTACTTGGTGATGGTTTTGCAAGAAACAGATAATCCAGTGGGTACCCGTATCGATGAATTCACGCTCCTGTTTCCGAACGCCACAGACGCTCTCTGAATTCTGGTCACGATTGACGACCCTACAAGTGACATTATGGATACACAAGCTTAGAGGCAAATACATCATTTAAAAAATAGATCTATATTTCAGATAGGAAGAAGTGTACATTAAGCCTCTGTCATGCAGGGGAAGGGCTCCGAGAGACCTCGGCTATATTAGTTTTGCCATCTCTCACTACTGCTGCCCTGTCCTCTATCATGAGATAATCCCACGCCTTAGGAGAGACACTGGACATATTCAACCAATACATATGCCCTGTAGCTACACGGTACGACCAATGTCCGCCCTTCAACTCTACGACAATTATATGCTCGTCATGGCTACGTAAACACAAAATAAAGTCGCGCATAGATCCTTGCATACCGAGTTCGGGACTTCGTACTTGCAGCATAACGACAGCATGAGCAGAAGATCTTTAGTCAGTGACAACGAGGCCGTCCCTACGATTGCCGGTAGAGATTTCTCCAAGTCTGGCATGCCAAATAATTCGTGCGCCCATTCCTCCGGCGGCTCCAACCTGGGCATGTCCTCGTAAAAGTCCTCGTAAATCTCCTGGACCCCCTCGCGTGTAGTAACATCTGACTGGACATAATCAACGAATTTGTCCTCAGTTCCATGCTTGTTATGCCGCTTCATAAATGAAGCTTGCACGGGAGAGACAAACATTTTTTCCAGTCTAGGAAACATTGGATAGTGTCTTAATACCTTTAACGGAGCCCGGAAATCATTCAATTCTCCAGGTCTCGGTGGCTGACAAATGGGCAGTCCGCCACGTCCTTGTACTTGACTCCGTTCAAATAGACACAACCTGTTGGACCGGAACAACGGTGAACTGTTTCAGTATGACCTTCTACATGTGCACGGTAACGTAACACGAAATCAAAGTCACGCTCACTCTGCACAGGAACGGGCAATAACCCCTCATTCTCTGTGCACGTAGTTCTCCGTTCTTCTGATGGATTTGCAGCAAGGGCCCGTGGTGCAATGCAACTAACCTCCTCTGAAATGCATCCATCATCCGATGTTGTATGTCCTCCGACCTTTTCCCCCGACTTCTCAGAATCTACCGGAGACACAAGTTTCGCGAGATGCTCGTCCAATTCTGCAAAATTCCAGATTGACACAATCTTGCCTGAGGAGTCCACTCTTGATAAACCATACTTGACCATCGTATCTGGACTCCGATGTTCCATTCCTCTAGATCGATACCGTTCGGCTAATCAGTAGGTGTGATAGAATCGCAACGCTTTACTAGAAAATTGGACTATACTATGAAATCGATAGGAGGAATACCGCTCCGGAGACGCCCTGAGGTCAACTTCAGACACTGAAACACTCTAGAGAAAAGTTATGTACTTGTTTCCAAGGACGACGCTCCCAGCTACAGTTGACACGTTCTCCACGTTCCCTTTTCTAAAACGGGGTAACGATCTACCACACCAGCGCCTCTGCACATTCCCCTATGATAGATCACAGTCACAGCTAAAATAGCCGCCGCACTACTTAAGTCAGACCTTCTTATCGCCCAAGTGCTCAGCGCGTATCCTCCCGGAGATATTCCATGTCCTACATCCAACGTTTTTGTGACACAGTCATAAGACCAGTATAGACTCGACCAACTTTTTGCAGAGCTATCCTGCAGGTCCCTTAAATACTATCTATTTTCTCTCAGCGTGTATGATCTCTAGGGTCACGATCGCCGTCATTTGAACCCTAATGGGATGATCTAAGGCACGATCAGTAGCACCTTACTCTCAGTACGACCCGTGGATATCTGATACTTCATCGCAAGGGAGTTGCTCCTCGGAATTTAACACATCGCAGCTGGAGATCGGGGAGGCAGGTATTACAGTGTACTCCACTATGGCGTTCTCTGTAAGACTAGCTGCGCGGACCGTTGTTGAAGGTCGCCTGGAAGATCCAACCGAACAAATTCAGGTAAGTAAGCAGTATCGCCAATTCTCCTTGGTTTTTTCATGACAAGTCTGTGTTACTATGAATGCCACATTACCTAAACCTAAACTGGATTTCCACATACTTAAAAAGAATGAACGTGATAACATTTGCACTTCGTAGCAAGAGCAGTTTTCTACTTCCTTTGAGAAGACGCACATACCTGAATTTGCATAAACAGACAGTAGGTGTTTTTACCAAGTAGTCCAGCCCTTAGAGCTTCACACTCTCGAAACCGCTCTAATCCCGCAAGTTTTATTACTTATCCGCAGCTGACAGTCACTTAAATTTTCTGTAGGAATCGCAGGCATTCCGAGCATCAGTACGTGCTTCGACACCCATGGCCCAAGCTACGCAGAGGCCAAGTCTGAATTTTCAAGACAAAGCGGACCCTTGTAGCAACCAACCTCGATTCCCTTCACACTTTGGGTCCATACCAGCCAACGGACCATGGATGCAGGAGCACGGGGGACCGACACAGTCTTATGGTCCGCAACAGAATCTCGCAGACGCATATCCAGATTACAGGCCCAGTACTCCAAGCGCACAACATGTCATCGAAAATCAAGGAAACAACGTCGGTGGGGCGAACAGCATGGTGTGGCGTCCAGCGTACAGCGTTCCGGTGACGGATAACCGAACCGAAGATACACGTAGACGGGCTGCATGTCGCGAGAAGCACCGTCCATATCTGCAAGAAATGGCCGCGGCACATGCAGAGAACCGAGAGCCCAACGTCGAGATCCAAGTCAGTAATTCAGGTATAGTTCTCAGTCTCAAGAGTCCGTGGCACAGGGCTGCTCGCCTGTGTGCCCGTCAAACACTCAATTACAGAGTCAGAAGTTACACAGCTAGAAGAGAATATTGGATGTCTCAAGTTCAATTGATTGCTGAGAAACTAGCGCAGTTATTCACTTACTCCAGACCACTAGATATAGCATACCTTGGAATTTTTTTAAAGAACACCATGAAAAATGATAGGAAAGAGTGGAAGAAACACTTTATTAAAACTAGTGGTGAGAGACACCACCGTTGCCCAGTGGAGGCTTTCACGGAATGGAAGAAGTACTGGTTGTTCGCAGCTGGGAGAGACGAGTCGATGCAAATGACGGAGATGTGACAAGGAAAGAAGCAAAAACAGAACTTAGACGACGCAAGTATCACTCCGTCGGATGGCAACCAGTTTCCCTCCCCTCCCAAATGGTATTACCCTGTAAACACCATCCAAAGCATGTTGTCATAGCGAAATTGTTATTCAATTTATCCTAACCTGGTTTTTGCTGTCCATTACAACTCCGACATGTTGGCTATACTTACCTGGGGCCTCCGCTCTTCAGTAACTCCAATTGCCGATTGAATTTACAGTTTCGGATTGACATCGACGCTGGACTTCCCAATATGTCTCATCTGCACTCAAACTCGACGACCAGTATGAGCACTGATTTGCAGACCAGCACATCGAATCCCACCCAGAACCATGTCACAACGTGCGCTTCGGCTCAAGGACCGCGACAGGAAGACACCACTCTAAGTTTCCCTCAAGTAAGTCCAATGCCACAATTCCCATCCTCTATGTGTATAATTAACACCCTTCAAACCGTCGCATGTGCTACGTGCCAGAGTTAACTTGTAATTCTACGTTAACCCCATGCTTCACACCGCTATGTCGTGTACCATGCTATGTATTCTATTTGCTTTCACTAATTCGTATTTTATAAACGTGAAGAATTTAGAGACGCCTGCCTATTTGGCCCGGGAAGGAACCCAAATACAGTTATTAGAGACAACAGTGCAGAGGATGGCATCTGACCTAAGCACTAGCAAGGAGCAGCTTAAAGAAGTGAAGGAATTACTGCTACAACTAATTAATCCGAATTCGACAGTACAGAGTACTCCAGTATCAACCAGGAATCCAGCCCCTCCCGTGGACCTGCCAACGACACAGTGCACCCCCCCCTCAAGATACAACTCGTTGCACATACAGAGAAGGCGTCCAAAACATACCTGAAAAGGTTGTAGTCGGGGCCACGCGACCTCCGCTCTCGCCATCCTTCGGTCGCGACGACAATGCCGGACGATTTCCAAGCAGCTGCCCACCAATGGACATCCCCCATACGACATCGACAACTCTGTCATGGGCATCCGGCGATACAGTCCCGATGACCCCTAATTCTCTTTTGCAGAACTTCACCAACAAAATGCCCGTCGGCATTCAAGTCACAATAGAGGTGTCGGCTTCAATTGGGACAATGTCACAGGAGATGTCTCCGCATCTGTCCGTGGGGTACACCACTCCTTCGCCTTCACAGCGGCACGGATTAACTGAAAGCCCCATTAGCGGTACATGCAACGCCTGAAGCAACGATCAGGTGTGTGAGGGCACGGACGGAGTCGTAACGAGAGGAATGGCAACAGTTGCCGAGTCATTGCATGCTGCACCGCGACAACCCCGAGAGAAGTTTTCCGTGGGTCTCCTACCTCAAATCACAAGCAACGCCATCGCAGTTAATTCCCTCTGTTTTATCCTACATCCTGATCACGGAGACACAGTGGTGGCTGAGGGTAGAGCGGGAGCTAGTTGGAAAGCACCTTCGGGAAAATTTGGAAACATGTGTAGGGAAGGGCAACAAATGGTACAGATCCATAAGATCATTGTACCAAACCTTCCATTGCCAATTATGGAGGATAGGCAGCCGTTCACAATACTCGAACATGCCCTTGTGAAACCAAGTGGGTCAAGCGTCTATGTAAAATGGGAATCGAGATTGCTCATCAAGAAATCGAAGAATCGCCCCAGCCTTACAGCTGATCGCTATACTTGAGGCTGCTTACCATCTTCAGGCACCACAGATCTCGAGTTAGTTGTTAGTGCAGATAGGAATTTGACGCAATCGAGAGAGTAGAGTGAACCCTAAAGACTTAATAAGAGAGATCTGCACCCAGCATGACCATATGTAATGCACTTGTTAATACGAAAGGGCAAGGTCGCTACTGCTTCTGAAATTGTCTGTCTCCATCGCCGTCACCACTGCTTGCGTTTGATCTTCCTACCAGCATGACATCCGCGGCACATTTTAAAATATTGTGTTTTAATTTGCGGGACCTCGAAAACCCCACCACCACCCGCCCTGAACCCGAACCGAATCCTTGTTCGATGAAACCCTAAAATCATCCACGTAATCCCACAATCTCCACGTCATCCGGGTAATTCAATCCGGTTATGAGGTCTTGGACATACATATCAATACACCAAGATACCCTACCCAGGAGACCGGGTATATATGCAGCGCAAAGGATTGCCGGGCATGTGAAGCCACGGTACCCCAAAGCTCCGGTCGTCAACCGGCGGCTTCAATACCTAGTTCTCAATATCAGTTTGCCGTGGCGGATATGCGTGACTTGGCAATGCGTGGCTGCCTCGGTGTCCCCCTTTGCCACATAGACCATCCAACCTCAGTCTCGACCTCATCCATACTGCGGGCACAGTAATTTCCAATCACGCATTCACTTCGAGGAACAGTAAACCATGGTGAAATTGCACGAGCTTCTCGCCCCCTGACGCAGTCCCGGTGGGGCCATGGAACAGAATTTGGAGCCCGTTTTGAAAGCACAAAATTAGCTCTGACTCATGTCCAACTACACCGAACAGTGAACCAAGTACACCATTTCCTCTAACCCGGAATTAGCCAACTTTTCGGTGTAGTTGAGATCATTTTCCACTAGTGACATTCTTCATGTAAGACCTACGTACATCTGACATGTAGCATAATTAGTTTGAAAACACTAGATAGGGGAAAAAAAAAAAACAATCTGAAGATCACAACTAACTTAACACAGCAAATATATAATCAACTTGAAAGCAATCTACTATTTGAGAAAGTACAACATACACTCTGTGAAGGTATTACATGCAAACATGAAGTTTGAAAGTAACCTGTAGGAATTTAGGAAATGTTTATCATAAAATCAAGGATCAAAGTCCATAGTTTAAGAATTGTTCATATGGAATAGACATTTTATTTTTATTGTTGTTTACAACAAATTGTACATCATTTAACTTCAGATATAATTTATGATTTCTACATCTTCTTTCAATCAAAATCTATGAAAGCTTCAAACCTCCATGTACCACCACTATTCATGGACTTGAGTGATTGAAAACCCCATTATAAAGTAATGTTTTGAAGTTTATGATATAGACTTAAATTCCATATCATAACTTAATTACAATTAGATTCATCAATGTATTAATCATTATTTCAATACCAAATTGAAACATTAAACTCATAATTCTTTCTAAGTTTGTTGTCAGACAAAAATTAAAATTAAAATTAATTGACATAGAGAGAGAGAAACTTCGGTCTCCGGAGGAGACCGACGTGAATTAAGTGTCTGTTCGACCTACCCCCAATCCAAAGCCCACAGGACAAAGGTATGGAAGTAAAGATCTACTCCCCCCTTTCAAGAGTAGACTAATTGACATACATTCTTGTTGTATCAATTTTACGGACCTTGTTTTTGAAAAAGCACCGTTCAGCTAAAATTTGACGAAGTTGGGATTTTACATAATTCAATGCATGTAATTTTAGTGAAGTATGTATTACATTAACACCAGATCAAACCATTAGATATGACTAACTGTTATGACTAAAACTTGATGAATCAACGTTTGGAAAAAAATTCAGGTGACATTGCTTATGAGGAGGAAGATTGAAAGATTAACCCCTAAGTCGAATGCCCTCAAAATTGCAAAAAACCCTCAAAACTGCCCTCTTTAAATGCAAGGTGCAACTTTTTATTTTTTTTTATGTCTTTTGAATATGCAACCGTAAGATCATGTACCTAACTTGTATGTGCATATGTATGTCAAATATTAAATTCCAATTCCTTACCAATTGTGAGATTGTAATGTTTAAAGATGGAAAAAAGTTCTTTTACTTGTTGGAAAAAGGGTAACTGGTTTTTTGAGGGCCAAAAAAACCATTTTTGGTAAAAAATTTGATATGAGGCTCTTCAAATTCTTGTTATTGGGTGAGTACAAACATACCTTTGCAATTTTTACCCTCATACAACCTATAAAACCTAAAGAAATGCTTGATTATTCACATAGAGGTATGCTGAAATTCAACTACAAAGGCCAATCTTTGACAATAAAAAAGGCATGTGAAGAATAATTGGATTGAAAATCCAAATGGTGAGATCATGCCTTAAAACCTTATTTACTCGGAAAAAAAAAAAAAAAAAAAAAAAAAAAAAAAAACTTGAAAAAAAAAGTTAAATCTCAAATTTTTGTGGATTTTTGAAGTTTCTGCAATTTAATTGGTTTTGGGCAGTTTTTGAGTCTAAATGAGCATATACCACAGTTTGGGCAGTTCTGGGCAGATTTCAAATAGTGTTTTCTAACTTTGACTTGGAATATCTCCTACAGTATGAAGAATTTTGAAGCATGAGATGATTGTTTGGAAAGGTATGGGAATAATTCTACAATCCGCCAAAATTAGAAACTTCATTTGATCTAAATTTAGTAACTATGAACCTGACCGGACCAAAATCAACCTTGATTGGGTTGATTTCGACAATAGGGGTTAAAAAACTACTAGCAACACAAAACAAATTATTTGATCCTTTAGGAATTAACAATGTTGAAATCCAAATTGAGAGAAAATTATCAAGGTAAAAAATTGCTTTTATTATTTGTTAAACTAACCATTTCCATATGATTGGAACTGAAAGTTTTAAATTGTAATTGAACAAGCAAAATAATTTTAATTTCATTGGTTAATTATTTGAAATTACAATTTAAAACTTTCCAATCCAATTCTATAGGTGTATTGGTTTATTTTATTTTAAAAGCATTATAAGAAGTCAGTTTAAAGGTGAAGTGTATAATCTCAACCAGATAGTCTTGCATTAATTTGTAGATGGTGTGGATTGATTTCAAGGTAGATAACCATGTAATTTGGAAGATTATTGATTTTAATGCTACTTTTTGAAGCAAATGTAGGGAAAAATCAAAGTAGTAATGGTGTTGTAGAATTCCTTTTTTCCATCTGTTTGTCAAATATTCAGAGCATCTTGAATTCAGAAAGATAATTACAACAGAAAATAGAACTGAATTGGAATCTCGTAAGATACGCATTACTCAAAATAGATTCCAATGACGGTGAAATGGCTTTTTAAGTATCACAAACAACATTTGGTGGATTGAATTATTAAAGTGTAGTATGTTTTTGTAATCCATTGCACAAAATAGAAATATTTAATTAAGAAGAAGAAATGAATCCAATAATAGCATGATTTGTAACGCTGATATCATATGTACTAAAAGAAAAGTCACATTCAAAAATAATGAAGGTGTTAGCATTTTTTATTTCTCAACTCTATTTTTTGCAAAAAATATGGAAAGTGATGAAAGTAATTGTTACAAAAATATTAATTATTTGCCACAAAAGATAAAGCATCCAATAACCACCACTTTCCTATGAGCGCCATTTACAAGAAATCCTCATGACTACCATGAACACATTCATTAATCATCAAGTGAATACATGACTAGTGGTTATATGCAGAAATTTGATGCAATTGAGGTGAAATAATAGTGGTAACCAAAAATTGAGTAAATGTTTATGGTATTTGATAGAAATCATGTGGCAATAATAAGTTTGGTATGTGGTGGTATTTGATTTGAATTATGTTGATTTTTCACACAATAATCACTGATGGTTGGATGTTTACTACGTGGATTATGGCCTAGTTCAGTCGTGGTAATTATAGTGTTCTATGATTTCATAAAAAATATGTATTTAGTTGCATTGATCTTTGAAAAAAGATCTCAAAAGTTTTTTTTTACAACTGATCTTCAAAGTTTTCATTGATCTTAAAAGTTTTTTTCAATTAAAAAATATTAAATATCCCATACAATACTTGGGAAAGATTGCATTTCTTACTGTGGTGGTCATAGGCTAGTTAACCTTAGATGGCAAACATGTTGTTTATCTACAACTTCTAATGATTACCATAGAACCACAGCATGTTAGATATGTGCTGCATAAATATGCATCTATTTTGAAAAAAATAAGGTTTATTTATTGAAAATGTCTTTTATGATTTTAATTATTTGCCAAAAAATCACAATAAATTTCAACGAATGGCATATAATTTAGCCAAAGAAATGACAACAAATAGCTAAAAAATATGAATAATTCTTATTTTGATGTTATTCTCATGATTTCTAATTTTTATTTTTTTATGTGATTTTTTGAAACAAACCTTTGAGGGTGCCACATTAACATAATAACTCATGAAGTCATTGTCCGATTCAATGCTTGGATTTGGTATTAATTGTTGAATTTTTTTTATTACATTTAACCCCTAAAGTTTCCTGGCTATGTTTCACTAGAGAACACTCTAAAATTGCCATCTCCAATGTAAAAAGCATGAATTGCTAAAAAATCATCACTTTCTAATTATAACCGTAAGATCTTCAAGTAGAAAGACAAGTTTAGCATTTTGAAAACAATATGTTTTTATGATGTTGAATACATAAGAATACTAATTCATATTTCTTTCCTAGAAATTCGATTATTTCATAAAGTCCCAATCCAAACACTAAAAGTAAAGATTGATGTTCATCCTTTATGTCAAAAAAGGAGAAAACCTAAAAATAATAATAAAAATCTAACTTTTATAAAGGAAAAAATAAGTTTTTTTAGTTTTTTTCCCGAAACGGTGAGAAAAATTTGATGTTTTGTGGAGTGAACATTTTGCATTGAAAGAAGTTTTTTTGGGGAAATCTTAAAATGAAAACATTAATTATTTATAGAAATAATCTCAATGGTAACACATTTGTTTAGCATGGCTACTTGAATTGCCTAACGAACTCAAAATTTTACTTTAGGCAACATAACTATTAATTTTAATGCCAAATATCTAAAATTGACATCATAAGTACATGCCCAAAATTTTACAAAGCCCATTCTAGGACAAATGTCCTGGAGGGGTTAACAAACATTGAAGTATGTGATTGTGATCAATCAAAATTTGCATTCACTTTGGTTCAAAGTCTATTCAAAAAATTGATGTCATAGATTTTAGCAATAAGGGAACTCAGCAGATCAAAGATCTGTCATTTTAAACTCGTTTTATAAAATGATAATACAAATGATGATGTATTTTTTGTAATCCAAAATGCAAAGGGCTTTTTAATGGAGAAGGCTAAATCCCCTGTAGTGAAGTACAGCGGGCACGCACGCGCGGCCGCGGCAAGACGCGGGCCCCGCCGCGGCAGCCGCGGCTTTTACCCCTCGATGCCGCCGCCGCCGTAACATGGTAACTCCGCGACGCGGTAACTTTCACGACCTCGGAACACTAGACAGTGTTACAACTAACATCCTCCCGAGACACTAACATTCCCATACATACCATCGACCGCATTCCATGCCATGGCCATGGCCATGCCTATGGCCATCGGTGTGAGACTCCTTTGTCGCTGTGTCACGGGCTCAGACTTGCCCATTGTAGTGTTCCAAGTGTGCCTGGGAGGGTTAGACGATTAGGGTTTGGGGTGCGAAGCGTTGTCTGGGCGTCCTCTCTGATTGTAGCGATTGTGAAGCGTTATTGGATTAGGGGTTGCGGTTTTTTCATGGGGTCGCTGTCTAGTTGAAGCTGGCAATCGTAAACCCTGGCGGCGCGCCGGTACAACGGTCTCTCATCACGGAAGCTCCGCTGATCGTGATCACCGAAGCCTACGAAGTTGATGGTACGCCCCAACAAAGACCTAGATTAAGACGAGCAGGATGCGGCGTAATAAAGAGGCGCGGGAGAGCGGGGACAATGGCTGGAGCCTTCTTTCTTCGATTTCCGGTGACGCATTTACCTCCATGTACGCCCTCAGTACCTCACCTCCCTTGCGATTTTGTTTGCGGGTTGCACCTGGTTGTTGTTTAGATGTTCACCCGCACCTTTGTCGCTGAGAAAACGTATTGCTGTTCATGGTTGCACTTTCTGCTTATCGGGGTACACAGTGGAGATGTTAGGGTCCTCCAATGTCCGCTAGAATTTGCTGTACCGCTCTTTTAATTTCAGTCGTTGTTGTTGCATACTGTGAACTCCATGTGTTGCTTCCTCTGCGAGTGATTCATTACTTTTTTAGTAGAGGAGACCTCATAGATTTTTAGGGTTTAGGGCTGTCACTTCAGTGTACCACGTACGAGTTCAGTGTTTCATGACTACAATTTGTTAGAAGTCAACATTAATGATTGATGGTGTAAGTTTTAATGTTCTAGGGTTCACATTCAGCCTTTAATTACTGATTTGAGTGGTTGCTTTAGTGTGTTAATGGCAAAAAGATATTATTTCGTAGGAATTGTAAATGCCCAGGGTCCTTTAGGGTTTAGGGCCAGCTCTCCAGCAAGCCCTACGACTTTCCCTACCGTTCTTCTCCGACATTATCCACCTCCACTTCGACCTTCTTGCGATTCTTTCTGGTATGTTTCTTGTTTAGGGTTTCAGCACGATGGGAAACCACTGATTAGACGATAGAACAGGGCACCGTGACACTGCTTTAGGGATTTCTGTCTAGCGCGTTTCCGTGCATTTCCGCGCTGTCTTCAGGGATTATTGTTGTTGCTACCGCTCTGTTTATGCTTGTGCACATGAAAATGCTTCGCATGATCAATCCCGTTGAAGTTATGAACTAACGGGGAGGTGTTCCTCTTCGACTCACAGCGGGTAACCTTCGGCCGGGACAAAGAGTTCACCGACGTCTATTGTGTTCCGTAACTGTGGTTTCAGTGAGCGCAATTGTGTTTCCTAAATGTGGTTCACTGAGTTTTATTGCATAACCTAACTGTGGTTTCTATTGGTGATGTGCAGGAACGAATTAAACATGCTCAGGTTTATGCTCTAGGAGAGATAGCACGGTCCAATCCTTTTGCAGGTGACTTCTACGTTTAGGGTACATACGCCACACAATGGACACCAAACCGGTGACCTTGGTGGTGAAGATTTACGACCGCGTCTACAATGTCCGATACCCAAGTGAACAGAGGGTTAAGGACCTCATGCGGGAATTTGCCACAGAGTGCAAGGGGAGCAGGAAACCGGAGGCAGGGCGTAGGTTTTTCGTCTGCATCCATTGCGGAAAAACAGATTTCATCTAGCACGATGTGGTATCCGTATTCCTCCGGAAGGCACTTAATTCACACTAAATACCCTCCAAAGTAAACCACTCCGTGTTCGTTCCCACGAAGACCTATAGTTTTCCTCCTTCTAGATCCTAACGGAAATCACCCCCGTATCCAACCGTATTCTGTCCGGTAGGCCGAATCCAGTAGTTTTTGCTTCGTTCCTATTTTCCGGCTTTTTAGACTAGTGGCCGGTTCCCACTGATCCGTCTATCCTTTCAAGTGGCTGGATTTTCCACCGTCCCGTGACTTAAAGTGGCTGGACACCCCACTGTTCCTATCTACCACCCGAGAAGTGGAGTAATAATCCTTCCGTATGGCTAGGTACCGGTCCGGATAGCTACTCAGCGCCGGTTATGGATACGGAAATCATACTACAATGACATCACCTTACGGCTGCACGGTATTCTACTATACTACCTCCCTTCCGGATTGGTTCGCCGTAGGACATCCGGCTTTTATCCCATCTACAGGAAGCGACCGGTCCGTTTCCGGATCCCGGTGTACACACGGCTCTCCGTGTCCTTGAGACTACCAGCCCTGCTACAGTACGTCTCTCCTTCCCTACGGACTCCTTCCGGGACTGGACACCGTCAACACTCGACGCTTGACACCTCCCCAGTCTCTCCGGGCGCTCTCCAGATTATCCCACTGTTCAACACTCCTCCGGAACACTACTGAAGACAATAGTACCAACAAACCATACGGCAACGGACCCGTCAGCAGCTGGTTGACACAACAAATCCAAAAGTATATTCTCAATTGCAACAACAAAAACGACGTACAAAACAAGGCCCCGGCCTTGGAAAAACGTCCAACTTAAATACTAAAACCTATCGATTCCTAAAGTGACCAAGTGGCCCAACGAGATCCAAAAATTCCGGATTTTGGATCCCGGAATCCCGGACCGGTGGCCGCCTTCTATTCCTAGTTACTGCCGCTATCTATCCGGATTGGCAGCCGGGTGCACTTGAGCCCCATCGTTAGTCGCTGCCATTTTATCCGGTCCTTATCCTAACTTCTACTCCTTGTGCTTATCGAACCGGGGACTGTGCCGGGTTCCATCCATCCGTTCCTTCTTCTGTACCTTCTTTAGCCTTTTCAACGAGGGGCCTTCTTCCGGAGCATCAGATGCCGACGGTTCGCTGGCCTTCCGGGATCGTCCTGCTTGAACCGTCGGGGATGGAGATTGTGCCGCCACCGGAACTGCGCTGAGATCCACCTGGAGCTGTTCCGGAGATCCCTGTACCGGCATAAAGTCTTCCGGTGGTGGTCCTTGGTCCGGTTCCAAAGGGATGTTTTCGGGGTTAACAGTCTCGATTCCCGCCAAATTGGGCAGAGTGTGCAAACTGCTCAAGGTATCCGGAATAGGATCCTCCAGCGGCTGTCCTATATCCTGTTGGACTGACCGGATGGTCGGCCGTACCGGCGAGGCTGGAGGTGGCACCGGTGCCGGTTCCCTGGGTAGGGCCGGTGGTCTGGGCTCCTCCCGATCTGCCGGTGGCTCTGATGGTCTTGACGGACCGGCCTTTGCAGAACTGATGATCTCCACCATGTTCTTCATCTGCACCCAAGTGTCCCTCATCACCTGCGTCCGGTCGTGCATGAACTTCACAATCTTCTTGACAGTCGGATCCGGCTGACGGGTCAAGAAGGCTTGATAAACGGCGCACTGATTGGCCACATCCACCGGAAGGGCTAAGGTGGCCTTGATCTCGACGACCGACTGGATGGCCTCGGCTGCCCGGTCACGGGCGTCACTGTAATCCTTCTGGGCATCACGCACCTCCTGCTCGAGCTTCTGAATCCTCTCCCGGTACTTCTCTAGCCGGTCCATGTGCTTGTTCTAGAGACCGGCCAAGTCCCGGTGCTTGCGAAGAATATTCAGGCATTCCTCCAACCGGTCCGAACCCGTAAGGGCAATTACCTCCTTAGTCAACCGGCCCTCCGTCTGCCTAGTCGACTGTAGGAACCGAGCATACGTCGACACCTGCTCCGAAAGGTTAACTAAGTCCTGGCACGGGTCCCCGGTGTGCTCCGGTGGTCCGGTGGGTTTTTGGACTTCCGTGTTCAAGGTTCGCTTGGTCGGGGTGGGAGTCCGAGGTGATCCGGACGGCTGTCCCTTCTCCGGGCTGGGACGGGGTCTCTTAGCCGGCGTGGGGGAGACCTCGATAACATCATCATCATCGTCCTGATCGGACACCTCTTCCGGTTCGGCGTACTGCTGCATGCTCTTGATTTCATCGTACTCCCGGATCTCCTTAGGGCTCAACAGCCCCCTGTGACGGTAGAGGTGAATGAGGAAAGACGGAAGGCAGGTGGTCTGTTTCTTGGTCTTCCGGAGATTGGCTACCTGCCGGTCGACTATCGTCTTTATCATGAGGCCCCATTCTACCGAGAATTCACGGATCATGGCCCCAATGAAAACGGACGCCCACTTGATGGTTATCCGTTTGGGCTTTTCCGGATGGAAAATAGGGTTCATAAACCCTACGACCCTCCGGGCCTCCGGATCCGTGATGTTATCCAGCTCCCATCCTTCTCTCCGGTCTCCGGGCCCCTTGATATACCCCCACACAAACTCCCGGGTCTCCGGTGCTGAGATCTCTCCAGCGTTCTTGAAACCATACGTCTCCCTCCAGAGTTGTGCCGTCCACTGCTCCGGTTCTCCCGGGATGGTTCCTCGATTCTAGGGGTTCTTCACGAGGATCTCCTGGGCCGGAAGGGAATGTTTCCAACCCCATGCCTTGTCCAGTAGGAGCTCACAGTCCATGGCTTCTAAGGCGGTCCGGAGGAGCTCCTTTTCGTCGTCGTCTACCGGCATCAACGGCATGACCCGTTGTACCCTGAACAACTGTCCTTCCTCCGCCGGTTCTTTCCCCTTTCTACCCATTCTGCTAAGTCCTCCTCACCGTCACTCCGGTAACACCTGCACGCACGATCCTCACCTCAATCCCTCACCTAACGGAAACACTTCCGTCTCACCGTCTCTCTCCTACCGTCCAACCCTAACTGCGCCCTTCGCCGTGGAACCCAAGGACCCAGCGCGCCACAAAATGACAAAAAGAAAGGAGGAGCACGGCTGTTCTTCCTCCTTTTATACCTGCCCTCACGCCCACCCGTTCGTAGCTCATCATGACGGACGGTTGTAGCCTTTCATCATTGGACGGTTGCGACCGGCGGCGCTTTAATGGTTGCAGCCATTCTTCCCGCGTGCGTCGTACCTTTCGGTGGTTATCCTTAAGTCTGCGGTGTCAGGGTTCTGTCATACGGACGGTGCTCCCTCTCCTTCACCGCAGACGACCGGATCTCACCCGGATGACCTTCCGGTTCTCTTATTTATTCGGGCAACCGTCTTAACCGGTTGTTTCACTTATCTAAGTAGTACTTCCGTATTCCTAACACAAAATTTTTAAATTTTTATCATTTTCCTACCGGAATTAGTATTCCGGTGTGTCAACCGTGGAAATCACTTTCCACATTTCAGTAACAAGTTGATGTTGAACGTACACAGGTTCAAAGTGGGGTGTGAGGCAGCTGAATACAGCGATGGAACGAAGGCCTTGCTTCTTCCTTACCCGGATTTTCTGCAAGGTCAGGGAAAATTGGTTGAGGTGATGGGCAAGCATGGAGGAGGGAGTGGTGTAGGCAAGAAGAGATCCAAGGAGGCAACTGATGGGGAAGAAGACTGGGTTGCTGGCGGGGAGGAAGAGAACGCAGCGGAGGATACGGAGTCGGCCTCGGAATTTGAAGGGCCCCCACCCTCAAAGAGACAGAACACTGCCGTCAGGGATGATAAAAAACACGAGGTCAGGTCCAAAGTGCCCCCTGCCGCGGATTTGTTTTATGGAGGAGCGCCGCCCAAAGTAGACAAGGCGGCTCCGAAGCAAAGGAAGTCCAAGAGGAATAAAGGGGGCGCAGTGGACGCGGAGACGGTGAAGGGTAGAGGAGAAAACGCAGAGAAACCAACCGCGCCGAAGAGGGTGACACAAACAGGTGGCACTGGTCGCGGGTTGATGAAGGCCTCCGGGTCGAAGGCGACATCAGTGGAGGGAGGGGAGTCAGGTCAGGGAGGTCCATCCGAGGAGGACCATGCCAACAGGGGAGAGGTAGGCCAGGGTGCGGAATGGAATGTGACTAGGAATCAGGAGATGATGAAAGAAAAAAAGAAGAGGAGGGTCGATGGCGTCGGTGCATCATCAGACATCAACACAATCACGGAAAAGCAGCCACCTTCGCTTCAGGCAGGACTGAGTTCACCCTCGCCAGGAGTGTCCCGGCGTTCTCAAGCGAGTCATGTGATACAATCCGAATCCGACACACCAGATGCGAAGTCCCTGCAGCAGTTTCATGTTAAGGCTAGGGATCCGCGGCCACTGAAACAGACAAGGGAGCTCAGACTCCCAACAAAAACTAGATATCCGGTAAGCGTCTGGGCTGAGGATATGATACGAATTGTTAGTAAGGACGTTAATACAGTGAAAGAGACATTTGTATTAGCTGCTAGTTTAGGAGCAGCGAGGGCGTTGCAAGAGAAATATAGTACTGCTCAGTTATCTAACCCCTCCGTGACACTGGAGCTCTCACCTGCGACTGTTGTACTCGATCAGGTGTCTTGGGGTACGGTATTAGAAGGAGAATGTTTGACAAATGCAGATGGGTTGAAGGACGTAGACGATGAAGGGGACGAGGGGTCTGATCAGGAACAGGGCTACTTCCACGACGACCGAGGGTGGGGCGTGCCAGCGGGTGACACTGGCCACAGAGTGGACCCCATGGTCTTACGAAGCTCTCATACGACTCTTGAGGAGGTCGTGGGTGAGATGACAGTCGGGGAAGAATTAGTAGACAACAATGAGAAGTTGCTGCAGCATTGGGCTCAAGGCAAAGGGTTTCCCGGGCCCTTCCAGTACCAGCCGGAAATGGAGAAGAAATTTCAGGCCCGCGAACAGGAGCTACAGAGGCTGGAGAGAGTCTACGTATCCGAAGAGCAGAGGAGGGCAGACGAGGCATTGGCCGCGTTGACGATCCCAGCAGCGCCTGAAAAACCACCAGTGCCGGGATTGTACCATCTGCAGAAGTTTGAAGGAAGTGTTGCAGTACCGTGGTCCTGGGATCACGAAAGCGGAGAGAGCTTTAGAACAGCCTGGGAGGACTCATATCCGACCAAGGAGTTTCAGGACACATTGATGGGTTGTCTCTGGTGGTGGACATCCAAAAAGGTGAGTTCCCTATTCCTATTTGCACCGTTTTGGTTTAGGGTACACTGTCTGTGTGACACTGCTCTGAATATTCCTTCCCAAATCCTACAAAGGCTCCTTGCTGATTCTTTCACCGTGGCGCAGGCTGACAAAAATCTTCCTGAAGACGTTAAGGCCGTTAGGCATTCAATATCTGCTGCTATGGATCTTCTGGTCGCGAGCCGGGTGCTAACAAGGCTTAGCCCGAGTTGCACAAAGTGTGTGCGTACCTGCAGTGGACCAGGGACTATGATAGGTTTATCAAGACCAGTAGGGAGTACATTAAGAGGAAGAAGGCAGAGATTAATGCAAAGGTGGTAGGGGCGAAGGCAGATTTCCGGGAGAAGAATGCCATGTTGAGGGAGAAGATCATCTGGGAATGGTGCCCCTTCTGGAGAATACTCATCGACCAGGAGGAGATTTTCCAGCAGCTCTCGGCCTTGCCATGGAGGCATGACAGTCAGTGACTCTCCGAATTTCTGAATTACTGCTGATACATTTTATATTGAATTCTCCGAATCTTTTCCAACGATGCGACTTGCGTTCTGCAGGGTACGACTCGAAGATGGTTCGAAAGACGCTACTCCAGCATCGCGTGGAAAGGATGAAACCAAGCCCCTTGCTTCAGGTGCTGAAGCTTCTCTTTCTACAGGAATATGGGATTCACCGGCAGGTAACATGTCCCATATACGGGCTAAGCAAGTCTACCATACGGGAGAAATTTGTTCGGGACGCAGGTATGAGGAGGGCCTTGACAATATTGGTGGCACAAGTCTTTTTCAATTTACAGACCTTGAAGAAACAGGTTCAGCCCTTGAACGTAGGGTAACTCTAGAGATTTCACAGATCAAGGAGGGGAGGGGAGAAGCTCTACTCGCCGAGGTGATGGAATGGGTACGTCGAGTGCAGATTAGGGCCCTTCAGGATTACGCCGCAGAACATCCCCAGAGGTTCGACGAAGGTTGGCGTACGACGAATTATTACGAATGGGATTCACAGAGTAAGTTCTGGGGTAGAAGTCTACAATACCGGGAGGAGCGTGACATTGGCTGGGTGCCATCATTGACTACCCCGTCTTGGAGTTGTGGAGTGGCGAAGCTGCGAGAACAGATCCTGCAGGCGAGTCGGGACGTAGGGGTAGCTCTGGAGGTAGAGGACCGCGAACAGTGGATTTCGTGTGTGGGGACAGTACTCGCGGAGGATCCTACGGAGCCCGTGCCAAAGGTTGAAGGAGCGCACTACGAGGGCGATGCATTGGGTGTGCTCGGCGCGTCATCGGTCCCGAAAGTCGGAGATGATAAGGGCTCTCCTGAGGATCTCGCACGGAACACTGATTCAGGTGATGACTGGGAGAGGCCAATGGAGAAGGCACTCCCGGTGCAAGTAAGTCCTGGTTCTCCAATACAAAATCAAGACTTCGTGCCACTGACACAGTTTTCCACTGGGGGGGTTTTCGGAGAGTCTAAGAGCGACCTCTATCTTAACAGGAATGCCAGTGTCACGGTCGGAGAACAGAGCTGTCCTAACGGGGAGAATGGAAGCAAGGCAGAGGGGAGAATTTTGGAGGAGAATCCTTACGGGGATGTGAGTCCGCTAAAGAGTGGACCCCTGGCTATGCGAGCTGCGGACAGTATTCAGTGTTTACTTCTTCAAAACACCAAGACACTATCCAGGACACTAACCGTGAAGGATGTTGGGACGAAAGTGCCCCGTACAGGGGAGGAGGAGTGCGAGGTGGCGGATCAGGGCAGCATTGCGATTTTCCCGGAGATTATGGCCGCAATGCAAGAGGGGAGCAATCGGGCAGATCTCGAACCTCTCATTACCGTCACGCAGGTGGTTAAAGGGGCTTCAGATATGGACGACATCCCACCGCCTGAATCGCAGTTCGTTTTTAGTCTGTCGCAGTGGATTCCTGACAGTTCTACATCGCTGACCTCTAGGACACCTCCAAGGGGATCCATGCCTGTCAGTGGAGACCGTTCCGGGGGAGAACATGTTGACAGTGGGCCGGACTCTACGGCTAAGAACTTGGAGAGTGCTTTCGAACAGGAGATGGACATGGAGACTATTCAACAGCTGGTGAGACTGTCTCAGCCCTGCCGTGACATTGCTTCATCCAGCGACATTTCTAGGCCGCAGTCGGGACCCTTACCTGAGTCGACGTATCACCCGGAAGGGACGTTTAACGCGGCATCAGAGGAGTGCGTCATTGTTAATGCTTCGCGCTTCAGGGAACACAGTCTACCGCAGGTGTATGAGGAACTCGGCCTCGATACACTCCTGAATTCTGTCCCTACATTGGGAGAGGGTACATCTCGCAAGGAGGAGACAGTTTTCTTCAATCAGAACGGCAAGGAGTTGGAAATCAAGCACAAAGCGATACGTGACTTGATGAAGGCGAAAACTCGACTGGGAACGATGTGGTAGATTTCGTGCTATCGAGGATCTACATGGCGTATCCAGAGCATCTGCGACATGAGGTTCACATAGTCAGTTCACGGGTGTCTTCGCTCCTTGAGGCGGTCATGTCAGGCACTAAATCCATACAGAGGCTGGCGAAGGATTACTTCCAACCCCCTCCTGGAAAAGAGGTCAATGAGGTGAAAGAGATGATTATCCCATGGGTTTGCGCTGGACACTGGTCAGTCTTGGTATTTCAGCCGAACCGTGTTTACCACCTCGACTCCTGCTCTGATAGGGTGCACTTCCCGAAAGATAAGCATTCGGAATTCGTAAGGTGGATGTCCGCAGCATGGCAGAGTCTCAGGGGCGTCGAGGAGTATCATGTGGAGGATATCTCCCCCATCGCAGTGTTCCAGCAAGTTGGAAACAACGAGTGCGGACATCTTTGCATTCGTAACATCATGCTCTATCTCAAGGTAAGAAAAAATTGCTGTCATCTACCTGTATTTGGCTGTAATTCAGTAGCATGCATACCATGACACTATATTATTCCTAACAGTCTTTGTATCGAACATGTGTCACACAGTTCCGAGCACGTGACACTGCTACCAGAGGGGTCGAGTTAATTGGCCAGTACCTCAAACCCCACACTGCTGTGCAGATGAACAAGGAGATGATGGTTCTCTTCGCACGGGAGCTTGACCCTACTCGGAGGGACACACGTTACAGGGCTCCTTTCTGCCAGGTAGAGTCCAAGCCTGCTTCAGATGGAGATGAGGAGGGGTTGCTCATGGACGGGGCTCCACCGCCATTACCGAAGCAACTCAGAGTAACCCCTGCGTCCCAGAAGGCCAGGTCTCTGAATGTCTTCGAAGACGATTCCTGACGTCAGTGTCACGGCTTTATACGTTTTCTGCACCGACTGTAATGAAACTTTGTGGTGTTACTGTACAGTGCTTCAACGTTTTGAGCGATTAGCACACATAGAGGGTATGAGGAGATTTACTTCCTCCCTGTGAGTACAGAAATGAAAGGACAAATACATTCATAAATAGAATCGCAACACTGTAACATTGTCGTGGTACATTTTGGACCTCTACTAGAGCATCTGTAGGTGAATGCGTGGTCAGGTGTTACTGGATTTTAGGATGATTGAATTGAGTATAGTCAAAATACAACCTGAACATTCGCAGAGTTCTGGCTCCTGCGCTTCCTCCGATCAGTGCTCCAGTCTCATGCCTTGTGGTCGGATTTTGATATGTGTAAATAATTAACTTCTGGTCCATACTCTTTGTTATAGTTCTCAGAAAAATGTTATCCAATTCCAGTGATTGCTTCTATGTAATACAGAATTCAAATTTGTACAACCAGCGAATACATTAATGGTGCAACATAATGACTTCTGATATGTTCTTCATATTTCTCGTATCACTCAATACTCTTACTAATTTCTGTGAACTGTGGGCCCTGCTAGAATCACGTTAGAATTGCTCTGAAGTATATATCTTATATACGAAGACTCGCATGTCCGTCCTTGTTAATTTCCCAAGAACCATTTTTTTTTATCACGTGTATGTAATTTTAAGATGTCTACGCCTTCCATTATTATAGTTGGCATTATTAATCTCCAACATTTTAATCTTCCTTTCATTTCTATTGCCTTATATTGCTCAATCATTTATGCCTTTCTATATGGTAAAATGTCACGTTCTCTTCATACAATGACTTTTCTAATGGTAAATTCATTTGGCACAACAAATATTTTTTGAATTATGTTCAGTTGGAATGTCCTAAAATTCATTTGTATGTCGATTGTAGAAGAATATATCAAAGTTAAATATTTTTTCTCACCCTTTATTGCCACCCCCTTCACAGTTACTAAGATTATATATGTCTAAATAGTTTTTAATGCCAATTTTAACTAATTATAGATAAAACATTCAAATTTTGATTGTAATGCTTTTTTTGGCAAGTTGATGAACATATTCAGAAGTGAAAAAACTGTATTTCATTTATGTTCAATAGCATTATCTCAACAATATTAAGCCATGAATTAAACAAGCAATCACAAATTCATTAGGTAATTCACACTATTTTGTGATTTGTCTAAGTTATCATTAACATATTCTATTTTTCCAATGATTCAATTTCAATCACGTTTTTGAATAACGCATTTAAAAAAATGAAATCTCTAAATTTTAAAATTTGCTTTTATTTAAAAAAAATCTTTCTCTTATGAAAAAAATAAAAAATCACACTCAATATACACATCTCTAAATATAATTAAAAAATGAAGAAACTAACTGGGAAGAATCAGTTTTTGTAGACTACCATAAGATTTTGTTAAATTCTTTTGACAAAAATTATGCTCTTCAAAGAGTATATTAGATATTTTAGAAATTCTACATATTAGATGTTAGTTATACAAATAATATGGTAATACTTTGTTGGAGTACCAATTTACAAATAATGACTTATATAAGTCGCAAATAACCTATTGAAATTCAATATAATTTGTAAGGTATTTTTTCTAAAATTTATGAACATTTGAAACTATAAAGAAATAAAAAATTCCTAGTACTTATCTGGACACTATGGTTGGTCGTATCATATTTAATCAACAAATAGAAGAAGCTATTCTAGGTAAATTAAAAGGTCCACACTTTCCAGCCATAACTATATAATATTCATTTTTCCTAGAGATAGAAAAAAATAAGTTATTTTACAAATTACTTGAATGTATTTGTATCTCATGTTCATAACAATAACGAGGTTTTTTATGGATGTCATGTTTAGGTATATTTTGAATTATTTATATAATTGGCTTTAATATGACAAAATTTTGAATACTTATATGATTTTAAGAGTACGTTGTTTTAATTCTTTGATTATACATTGAATTCGAAATTTTGTATTTACAATGCCTTATTCATATATATGTAATTAATCAATTTGGAAATAAAACAGACAAATATATAATATCAGCGGTTTATAACACATATTTCTTTAATTTCATCTTCGTAATAGTTACAAAGATAATATCCGTTTTAAAATATGTTATAATGTGCATGATCTATAACCAAGTCAAAGGTGCAACCAAAAACAAGTTTGCTAATTTCAATAAGTTGATTATACTTTTGCATTTTCATATAATACACACGTTGTTAATATATTTAATTTTAAATATACAAAAAATCAACAATATATGCTAAAAGGATACTTTATCAAGAATTAATTTGCTTCTTTAAATATTTTATTTCATTTCTCTTCCAAGTAAATTTTTGAGTTCACTTTGAAATAGACCGACACTGTTATTCAATAATAATATCAAAACAATACCTTAGTGATTCGAACCATAGAAGTGTTGCCTAATCAATGTAAGAATTTGGAAAATTTGAGATGGATAAAAGACAGAATCATGTACTGAAATTTTAGAGAAGTAATTGTTTTCATTTATGATTTATATTGTCAATGCTTTAATTGTGAAGGATCGAAATACAACTTCATGCATTTTAAAATACATAGAAGATGTGATATAAAATAGAGTGGGCATACCCTACGTGGCAAAATCTAGAAATGAATAATTGAAGGGATTTTTTATTAAGTCATACAGCTTGCAACTTCTAGGTTTTATGCTTTAAAAACTTAATGATTTGGTCCTTAGAATCTCAATTTTTAATGTGTTTGATAGATATGTATGGAATCGCCAACTAATTTCGTGAAAATTACGAAATATGTTTAACCCTATATGTATTACTAAAGATATGTACTCTGAAATAATAAAGATCTTTATTTCCTTGAGAGAGTCTCATGCATAGTATCCGTGAACCCCATGCCACGGATCCTGCGAAGTACATTACATGTATGTAAACAAGCCCATTGTCTAAACGCATAAGTTACGTATGTTCTAGGTCTTTGCGTCTTCTAGAATTCAACATTCCGTTGCTTCACCGAGATACTGTGCATGAGCATGTGAGATTCGCCTTACAAATACAGCACTGCGCAGAGACTCTCTGCGAACATTTTTTGCTCGCCCACTCAAAAACACTGAAGTGTCACTGTCTTCTATCTAGGACTGTAGTCACTCAAGTTATCCAACTCCTCTTCACCCATGGCCCCGTAAAACTCCTCCCACAAGGTATTCTTCATATCGTCATCCCACGCTTCCGTGCACGTGCAGTCTTCCGATCCATTGTCGTCCTCAGATGCCGTCATTGGCGAAATTCCATCCAAACACAACGTATTCTCACAACGTGACACTGAAAGGTCTTCTGAACGCTCTAGTGTACCTGCAGAAATGTTAGTACTTGCTTCAACTCCAAAGGAAAACTGTAAAACCCACCACGTGACCCTCAAAGCAAGAAACATCCACCCCATCACCACGGGAACCAATAACAGGGACAATGCAGAAACAGATAACAACGACGGAACTTCAGGGACCTCCATTACGGTGCGAGGTTCTAATGATTGACATAGAAAACCAAACAAAAGGCTCCCACAGCATGTATTTATAGAGTCCTCTTCCATAGCGTGACCGAGAAGCCAACCGCACGCTCCGTGCCCTAAACGAGCACGGTCTTCAGGCAACACCCTTCGTCGACGCTCACAACGCAACGTGACACTGCTGTCAGAGACAGCTCAGTCAGTGTCACAACCATGTAATTGGTATCGTAGATGGTTCAAAGAGAATGCCATATCTGTCTAGGAGAGCATGCTCGTTCTACCAAACACTAAACATTTGCACGGCGTACAAATTTTTTAAGCATCAATGTTCTTCCACGCTCCTGATTAAAACCACATCTACTCTAACAGGGTTTCACACCACGTTCGTGACACTGGAACAAGTTAATGTATGCAGCCATTGCGGATTTGCCATAGCATGTAGATAGAGATAGAAAAAATGTCCGCCTTTATTGCATGTAGTTAGTCGAGGTAATATAAGACAATTACAGAAAACCTACTCTAAGGACGTTTCCAAATGTGGTCCATGCTATCTTTCAACTTCAAGTACCTAGCAGGCCATGTGACCTTCAATTCTTCCATATATGAACCACCGAATGGCTTCAAGACAGGAGACCGGCGACGAGGACGTGTACCACACCTGTAAGGGTGATAACGTCCGCCAGTGTTACGTAGTCGTACTCCTTGAACTTCGCGTTGCCCCACATGATCGTACAGAGCCACGCGCGAAGGGGTTGACGTAGCCCGCCCCGCGAACTCTCCTCTTCGGAGGGAGTTATCGACTACGGGTGCTGTGACTGGACCACCTGAACCCTCTGGCAGAACCTCGTCATCCTCTGGTGTAGAGGAACTCCAGTTCAGGAGGAACTCCTCCACCTCGCTCTCCAGATCAACTACACTATCAGCTTCCATGACGAAAAACATGCACGATCCCCGCAGACTGTTCGGAAACAATGTAATCCAGAGCTTCACACTGCCCTTATAAAGTGGTTGCGGGTGTCCTTGACATCTAAAAAATTCCAATACCCGGATTTGGTGTCCTGTGTCACACATAAATATCACCTCAGCCACGACATCCAAGTATGTATCCGGGAGGTACATGCAGTCACAGTAGAAGGCCCGCCTCCCTACCATTCGGACATCCTCAAGCGCCTTGAAACGGACTTCCCTCCGCGTTCCAGGAAATCCTTATCCCAGACGAGACTGAATCCTCTGCCGTCGTTTACTATCCGTAACACTGGCGAATCCACTAATGGATGCAGTGTTCCAGTGCAAATTTCAGCTTTTAGAGAACGAATTCGCCCTACAACTTGGTTCAGTTCTGCGATAAGGTGATCCATAAGCACCGCATCCCCAGAAACATCCTGAGACAAATCAATCACCAACTGACGCAATGTTTTGGTCACGTCCCTAACTGGACTAGATTTCTTGACTGGAGTTGGCTTTGGAGTTGATGACGGAGAGGGAAAGAACTCTGCACGATCCGGTACCATACTTGGATCCAGTACGTGTCGCATCCCTCCTTGGACATTCCCTACTTGCCGGCCGCAGAAACGTGCAATCGTGCCCTCTGCAATATCAGGCCGAATCATCAATAAAACCTTACAAACATGTTTACAAATGTTACCACGTGCTGCCCATGCGCAGCTGCAACCTGCCCATTCCTCCCCTGGGTTATGAACCACATATCGGACATTCTCATCTGAGGAGGATGTCACGAGAGCACAATTCCCAGGAGACTGATTCAGTGTCACGTGAGAGTCTGGAATCTCCCGGGCCTTGTAAATTGCAGAGACAGCGAAGTCCTGCATTTTTTTGTTGTCCACGAACCCGCTCTCTTTTCGTAACCCCTTATACCAGAAGTGATCATGAACATCTTCAGTTAGACATGTTATGCTCCAGTCGACACGTCTCCCAACCATGCGACTCCTTTCTGACTTTAGTACCGATTTCAGGAACCCATGGTACCCCTCGATAGCCGCATTTGTATCCTGGCCAGCATATGGCAGATTCCGATACCCTACAACCCACATATGGGCCTTCTTTAGCCACTGTGTCTCCATGTAACTCCAGAAATCCTTTTCCCTTGGGTATTTTTTACTCAGAGCGTCAAGTTTATCCTTTGCCCATGTCTCAGACTGTCTTCCCGAAGGCGATGTTCTATCGTACATCATGAGGCCTAGCTCCCGCAAAACTTCAGCCCTGCGTGTTGTATCCTTGATTTTATAACAAGAATGCTTCTGCCATGCACGTCTCACATGCCACAGACAGAGGAAGATGGGAATCCGCGGCCAGATCTCCCTGTACACGTGAAAAAAAGAGCGTACGTATAAGAAATCTAACGATCCTGTAGACGGTGAAAACCGATGAAGCTGAAATTCTGTAACATTGATCATTGTGACACTGTTACGATCAAGAATAATACACAGTAAAGGTAGTGAACATACGTGATAGCGTTAATTTCCCCCTGAGCACAGTCTACAATAAATGCAGATGGCCGCCAGTCAGGACATTCCTCTTTCATCCTACTGTTCAGAGAGCCCATCCAGGGGGTCAAGTCGGTCTCAGCGCAGCGGGATGTCAATACCCATGCAATTGGAATTCCTTGGTGCCATTCGTCGAACACCATCAGGGTGTACAACGGGAACTGCGCAGCCATGCAGTGTGTTAGGAACTTAATGTTTACAGTGTCACAGACTTAGGTAGGAACAACACATTGCAACGTCGTCGCATACAACAACTTCAAAGTGCAGGGAAATACCTTTTTGTCGTTTGTCCCGAAAGTTGCGTCAATAGAGATACCCCCACCATGTCCGTATTCGGCCATCATCTTCCTTTGCCAAGGTGTTTGTATCCCGATTGTGAATGGAATATTATCACCTGTGAGCTCTCCTTCGACCTGAACCGGTTTAGTTTCATTAGTCTCAGTGTAATGGAATACCTTCTCTTGATTCTTCTGAACCCACATCCTGACGCTCTGTGCGTCATTCGAGTGTAACATATAAGTTTCCTTCGCATGCTTCCGAGCAATGTTCCGAACGTCCTTTGGCGTTATCAACAAGTCCCGAGTGATGACCCCACCGTCCGCCTCCCATTTCCGTAAGAACTTGAGGTGCTTCTTCATAATCTGGTGCACAGTGTAGCCCTCATGCAAGCAGTCGTCAACGAACTTCCTAATTGTCGGAGACAGTCTAGCGGCGAAGCAACCACGATCACCAATTTTCATTCCTCCGTGAACAATGACCCGTGCCTTGTTTACGTGCCTGGCCTCTATGACGCAGACCTCAGCTATGTGAGGTGCATGCAACAACACCTTCACTGTAAAGCGCGCCAGACAACCATGCTTGATTGACATTCCCCACTTCTTCCGCGAATCTCGATGCTTGACATCCCGTGTTTTTTTTTTTTTTTCTCGAATTTCACTTCCCCGCCGATCTTCCTGGACTCATCCCTAGCGTCATCCTCTTCATGCTTATGCTGACTTCCAACATTCTCGGTTGTCGTGTCGGAACCCTCCGGAACATTGCACGGTGACACATTGTCGGGACAGGACACTGCTTTAGCCGTGACACTGCGTTCGTCAATTTTGGGCAATGCTTCTGTCATGGCAGTCGTGCAGGTGGCTGATTCCGTGCCGTTCCACCATTCCCCCGTGACGCCGTCCGACCCCACACTACCCTGAAGCACTTTTCCAGTGTCGACGCCAGCTTGGTTCAGATTGGTCTCCGCTGTGACATTGTTGTCAACGTAGGCTTCTCCCGTCGAGGCGCAAAGAGCACTCAAAAGTGGGCCGATTCCACCGAATACCGAGACGGAATTCTTCTCTGGACTTCCCTTCCCTATTTTTTTTTTAACATACTTCCGTCTGGTTGTCTTCTTGGGGGACGCAGGATCGGGCAATGCTACATTGAGGTCCAGTACTGTGTTCTTTTTTGGGGCACATTTACGCACGGGCTTGGACTTACTTGTTCCAACACTTACTTGGGACAGCTCCGCTGATGGTACCTCTGGGTTGAGGACACATCCCCCGGCCTCTGAACCGTCACTGCTACTGAGGTGAATGCCAACCTTCCTCCAAGGGGCACGCTGCCGCACTACCTTCGGCTGTGGTTCGAGGAACGTGGGACTGCCGCTCGGAGAAAGATTCACACCTGCAAACCAATCACTTTCGTCTCCTGGCCGAGGATTTGGAGTATCCTCTGGAACTCCAGGTTTCCTCTTTCTAGGCCCCCTTTTCCGTGGAAGAGTTACCGGGAGTCTAAGAGCTTCACTGTCGACCATCGTGACATCGGAACATTGGGACTGAATATCGCTGTGAACGTGTTTCTTAGGCCGACCTCTTCTTCGTGCTGGCTTCGTTTGAATCCCGTGACACTCCGTTCTTGCAGGCTCTGGTAGATTCATGACTGTCGAAGGCAGGTTGATCGGGGCTGCAACGTATACCACGTCTCTGACGTTCTTTTCTCCTGCGATAGCACTGCACATGGACACCTCAGGAGCCACACCAACACAATCAGGATCCCGGGCACCGGAAGCAACAGGGTGTTCGGAACACTGAATGCCGATTTGTGTCTCTGCGGTCTTCTTCCGTGGGGCCCTCTTCCGAACCGCCTTTACTGGGACCTCTTCTTCCTCCTCCTCAGGGATTGCGTTGAGGTCTAGCGGAACACTCGGCTTGGGCTTGAACTTACGTGGTGCCCTCCTCTTCTGTGCCCGCTTCGCAGGAGACTTCTTCGCAACACCTTCTTCTGTCGCTGAGGTAACCTTTGCAATACTCAACTTCCTCCGTGCTCTAGGTAATAGATCGGCAGATATATTCTTGATTATTCCAGAGTAGTCCTCGGGGCCATACTCGCAGTGCCATCTACATGGAAATCAATCGCAGTAGTTAGTGACACTGAGACCCTAAACCCTATATACAAGAAGTAGTGATGTGAGATAGAGACTGACCTAGCAAAATCAAGAGGCGTTCGCGGTCCCTCCTTTGCATCCCCGGCACGCTTATGATTTTCCTTAGTCTCTCGGAACACGCATTGTGTCCCCTCTTTCCCACTCTGAACTCCAGCGATGAAATCTTGTATACGCGTTGCAGGGATGTAACATTGCTGGACTACACAATCGCGACCGTGCTTCCCACGGCGTGCTCTGAATTCTGGTGTCCATGTAAGATCACGTGTCCCAAACCGGCCTGCTGCCGGATTTTGAACGGACTTTTCAATGCTTGCAAGGATTTTAACATCAAGCTCAGACAAACTAGGCTTCGCAGGGTTCTGCGTACTCCCTCCTTCGTCGGATTGCGAACCCACTGTTGCGGCTGACGGCGTTACAACCGTCGGCGTCGCCATGAGCAGATTCAGTCGGGGCAGCACCTCGACCTGGGCTTCGCGGCTCCTCTCCCTGAGTGTCACGACTCCGACTATGCAACCCTAGGTGGTGCCTCACAACGTAGTGCATATTTCAATACATTCAGAACCCTATATACATAATCCAGGACAGTGGGTTGTTTCGAATTTGGTGAGGGTGATCCATAGCCCGCGGATCTCAAGAAATGTTGCGGTCCGACTAGCTAAACCGCACAGAACGTATGAGAATGACATTTTAGGGTTTGGATCACAGGCGTCGATCTCACCTGTTCTAAACACGGCCTAGACGCTGGAGACGACATTGTACACAATGTTCAGATGAAACAAACACCCGGGTGCTGATCGCGGAGAGAAAGACGAATGCTAACCCTAAACCCTAAACTGAAAAACCAAAACACTAAAGCCCATAAATGGGACACTACGGCTGCGCAATAACTACAGTACCCGTCGAAATGGGCGGCTGTGTCACCGATGGCCATGGGCATGGCCATGGGCATGGCCATGGCCATGGCATGGAATGCGGTCGATGGTATGTATGGGAATGTTAGTGCCTCGGGAGGATGTTAGTTGTAACACTGTCTAGTGTTCCGAGGGTCGTGAAAGTTACCGCGTCGCGGAGTTACCATGTTACGGCGGCGGCGGCATCGAGGGGTAAAAGCCGCGGCTGCCGCGGCGGGGCCCGCGTCTTGCCACGGCCGCGCGTGCGTGCCAGCTGTGCTTCACTACAGGGGATTTAGCCTTCTCCCTTTTTAATTATGTAAATTCAAACATTGTAGCAAACCATTGGTGACAGTATTATTGAATCCAAGTGTACAAATAGAATCTAAAATTCAAAGTCTACAACTCTCATATGGACATGATGTCTAAATAATACTTAAAAAATACTTAATAATGATTTCTTGAAATCTTCTATTTTGAAGACTCCCTTGTGCGTTTGGGTGTTAAAGGAGCACACCCTTGAATCACACCAGCCTGGAAAGATGCGTGAGATTGATCTTTGAGTCTTGTTGTAGAGAGGGGATGACAGTATAGTACTTTTGCCTCAAAACCTGGGACAGTGAGGACAATTGTGTAAAAATGTAGAACTGATTACTGCCACAAATAAGGGATGCATTGAGCATCACCTGCTGGGGAGCACGTGTAGGCACCAGAGCATGAGGAAGTAACTTATGTCTTGATGATGCTGCGAAATGCAGTATCATATAGGAATGCAGTATCTGGGAAACTTGATGTCATATTTGGCATCCTGTGAAGTTACGCCAGAATTCCCACCACACTGCACAACGAACTCTTGCCCAGGGTAAAGTAGAGTTCCTTCACTTTCCTGCTGACAAAGTCATTCTTGCACAGCACACCTAATTTATTTTTTCTATTATGAAACATATCATGACTCGTACGACAAATAGCAAAAACATTAATCTTATGGCATGTATGGTTCTTCTTCTTAGAGAGTAGGAAAGTACAGTCACCATCCTCAGGCATGAATGAAGCCAAGACGATAATACCATACCATTGAGAAGAATTGTGGTCCATCAGCTCCACACACGGACATGGTGACATGGACATTGAACAAGGCATATGAGCACCGACCAGACCAAGGCCCAGACCCTGCTCACAATAGAGTAATATAAAACATGCCAAAAGGTAGCTTGTGTCAATTAGGTTGCTATCATACAAACAAGGACCACATCTTCACAAATATACATTACGTGATTTCAAGAGCCTAGTTGGTGATGGAAAGTAAACACTCACCTACAATTCATTGCACACAACCTATGTAGGTTGATACATAGTAAAGGTGAAGCTTGCTTTGGTTTTGGAAAAATACAGATATTATGGCACTTTGGGCCTACACATTTTACACATAAAATTCCTTGACCTAGGGCCAGTTCATACTTAGCCAAACTTTGAGAGGAGAACAATATTGACCAATGAAATGTAGAAATGTCCATAGGTCCTCCTCTCCGCCTTCACAATATAGGCCGAAGTCCAAAGGACGTTGCTTCCAAAAGAGCCTATGTGGTAATACTTTTAAGAAATTATGGCGCCAAGAGTTTGATTTCTCATGCAAAGTTTGGGTTGAGCAAAATGCTTGACCCAAATTTTCGCAAGGGGCCAAATTTTTTTCCATTAAAATATATACAAGAAGACAAGGCTCTTTGGCTATTAAGAGTTGGTCATGCCCAACCCAAAATACTCACCCCACTCCCCCTATGCGAGGTGTCGACTTTTCCGACATTATGAGGGCAAAAGTTTGGACACCATGGCATCTGACCCAATTTACTTTACTGTAGAGTTTTGGCAATAAGAGCTCCTCCATTATGTTGTGTTTCCAAACGTTTGTCAAAAAGCCAATTTTTTTTTTCCACACATTCTTCATTGGTTTTTACTCCTTCTTTATTTTTTTCAATTTTTTTCATTTTTTAACAATTTTCTATACATGTTTAAATATTAGGATCATAAGTCTTGCCATTTGAGCTTCTCCTTTGGGCTTTCACACAATGACTAGCTAAAGGCTTTAGGTGGATTAGTTTCATATGTTGTTTTTAGCTCAAATGCTTCTCCTTTTGACATAAATTTGGGCTAGGAAAGTGATGCTTCTCCTCTCAACTTTGACCTAGTCTGAACCGGCCCTTAGTACTCCAAACTTCGGGGAGGACCTATAACACAACATGAATAATATTGGTATATTCTATGATTTTGTTGAATATGAGTGTTGAGAACTTTAAATCCATAGCTTTATTACAGCTATAAAAGTGTCATTTTTACTAAATAGACTTTTAAAATGTCCTTTTTTAGTGTGAAGGGCAAAAAGAATATGAATATATAAATAGAGAGAGAGAGAGAGAGCGAATCTTGGTCTAGGCTCCAATGGATTTAATCCCTAAAGCATCAATTCAAGAAAAATGATATTATATAGGGTCCAATCATGCTTCTCATGAGTCAATTTTTATAATTTTTGTATGGTATAGACAATTATCATATCTTTCTAACAAGAACATTCATGCTTCAAAATTCCTCATCAAAACTGCAGTGTATACTCAAAATCTGCCCAAAATTTATTAGATCACAAAAACTTCAAAAATTTAGAGATTTTACATTTTCAAGTTTTTTTATTTGTACGTGTAAATAAAATTTGAAAACATAATCTCACCGCTTGGATTTTTAATCAAATATTCTCTATATATCTTTTATACTATTATAGACCGGCCTTTATATTTGAATTTCAGCATACCTCCATGTGAAAAGTCAAGCATTTTTTTAGGTTTTATAGGTGGTATGAGGTTTTATAGGTTTTATCCTTATGAAGAAGAACTCCGGCCTGGAAGGGGCCGACGTGAATATAGTGTTTGTTCATTCTATTCACTAATACGATGGCTATTGGACAAAGGATAATGAATCTAGACTACTCTCCCCTTTCCAAGGATAAACACTTTTCTACACTAAGTGCCTTAAAGGCAACCAACATGTCATCCCACCAAGGTCTTTCTGGGTACCCATACAACGAAGTCTCAAGATCCCCACCATGGTTGGATGAACTATAGTAGTAGGCACCATGCCGACATGGGGATTTGAACTCACAATTACCTCACCGGTGAGCCATGACTCAAACCACTACACCAAGACCGTAGTGCCTTTTTACAAATCTCTCAAATACTTAAAAACTTAAAAACTTACACCTTCTATTGAAAAAGTCTAGTTTTGAGGGTTTTGACAACTTTGATGCCTTTCAACTTTAGAGATTAAATGTCATTCTATGATGAATGATTGAAATTTTAAGGCAATTGTTTCTCCTTCTAAATTCCAATCTCAGTTAAAGTAATTGCTTGGATTGTGATCCAAATGTAGTTTTCAAGGTGATTCGATTCAAGGTGTTGTAGATGTTTGACAAGCCTTTTAATTTACCTTAGATTTGGTTTTTATTGTGTTAATAACTAACTTCAAAATCAAATTCTGATATTGAAACATTACAATTGTCAAGTATATTAAGATTTATAGGCCTTGTTTTGATTTATATTATCCTTAACAAATCTACTTAAAGATTGTGATATTGATTTTCCATACTTCACTTCCATTTACTAATGTAATACTTTAGATGTTATGGTATTTTTCTATTGAAAAAAGTTATGGACCTTTTGACGCCAATTGAACATGCAGTCTAAATTCTATAAATTTTGACCACATGGACTAGAAAATTATAGCATATTGAAGTGAAGAAATACTTTGACATCATAATTTTACATCTCCAAGTGGTGATTTTTTTCTTCATTCCATGAGATGTATACAAAGTATAGATACTAACGTAGAGGGTTGTATTCCCGGTTGATTTTTAGGTTTGCATACTTCGACTTGTGAAAGATTTTTTTTTATATTTTTGGATGCTCCGCAAAGCTATTGCAAAGGCATCCCCCAAAAAAATTAAATTTTTGAGCATTTCTACAATTTTCTATGAATTTTTGAGTCTGAAGGCATTGAGTGACCATTGACCATTCACTAGAGTCCTACATTCATGAGCGGTTGGATTCTGAAAATAGAACGCTTTGGCACCAATGAGAACCAATCATAAACTTTCAGTTTTCCCAAGTATGGACCTAATTAGAACCCTCTTGGACACTTTCTCAAGTAAGGCTGGTTGATTCCTGACACCCCTTCCCCAATCAATAGGGGTCGGGATTGCAACTCGCTCGGGAATACAACCCTCTACCTTATGTATATGTTAATTCTATATATAATTTTTAGAAAAAGCATTTCCAACAAAGCCTTACAACGATTTATGATTTTGGACTATCTATACATGCTCTATGTTTTGTTGGAGCAATTGTACATAGAATTTTAATCCAAATGATCAAACATTGATTTTGAAGGCTATTCAACATAAGTCTAAGAGACAATGCTCTTATCATTAATCTTACTAAAAAATTAATTTATAATTTATTTGGTTTATGTAATATTCTATTAAAGAAGTTATTGGAATTACAGGTTTTAATAACAATGACATTTTTTGTACAAAAAATCTAAGTAAACATTTTACTGAATTACAATTTTGAATCTCATATACATAAATTTATCAAAAAAATAGAATGTATTGATCAAAGGCTACACTCATCCGATTCTATTGTGCGTAATTTTAATTAGGTGTGCATTATTAAGTTGTTTTGAATTCATTTTTTTCATACAAAGTACTTGATTTGTAAAGTTCTTTGAGACAAGATTGTGGTTTATGGTTTAGGATGATAGCTATTTTAATACTCACTTCCAACTTCATGATTGTCCAACTTATACAGTGGATAACTTTCAAAATTGATGTATATCTTTTATACAATGTAGGTACAAAATCCTACAATTATGGTAGAACGGCCAAAAATGGCGCAAATTTTAGCCTGGTGAATCTACTGCGAAATTAACAATGCAAATAATTTTCATGCATGGGGAAACTAATTAAAAAGTTGGAGCAAGTGGAATCATCATTTTTGGATTCTTCTACAATTAGTTATGAATTTTTGAAGATGGAATTATAGGTGTTTCTAAAATGGTGCCCTAAAATGGCACCCTATAATGTTTTCCATCAGTACATGGTAATGTTGGGTGGGGAAGCTATTATCTACCTCTGAGGGAAGATGACTAGAGCTCCATTTTTGGCACTGCGCCATTTTTGGTCGTTCTACCATAGAAGTCTCATAAAGTCAACAACTTGCTATCACCATGAATATGTTTTTGATAGTTTTCACTTAAAGACTCCAATGAACTCTAGCAATTTAATGAAATTTAACATATTTGACTGTAGTGGATATTGCAATGCCAACATTTTCAATTGCCCAATCATTTAAGTAAACAAACACAATAATTCTACAAATAATCCAATATGACAACTTCGAACACTATATTATAATAATTTTTACAACTCTACTTTAGAAGAATTTTAGGTATAAATATAAAAATTGCAAACTTGCAAGGATGGCACTTAGAATATTTCAATTATAGTCTTAGATGGTTGGAAAATACATTTATGAGTTTTAAACTCTAATATATTATAATGTAAATAATGTGTTTTGAAATTCATAATTTTAACCCCTAAAGTTTTGAGGGTATTTTTCATCAAAACTGCCTCAAAACAGCCCCTCTTCAAAAACAAGGTGGATTTTGCAAACTTGGGGTTTTAATTAGTACATCTAACCGTAAGATCTTGTAGCTAACTTGTATTTCTACATGTCCACCAAATCTCACATACTCATTCCTCACCAATTGCAAGATCGTAACGTTCAAAGTTGAAAAACAAGTTTTTTTTCCCTGCGCAAAAAGGGGACATTAGAGTTTTGAAGGCCCAAAACACCATTTTTTAAATTAGATATGGAATGCGTCTCTCCATATTCTTGTTTCTAAGTGAGTTAGGTACATGTCCAAAAAATACCATATTCAAAAAAGTTGTGGAAGGTTGCCAAAAGAATCATTTTCCGCTAGGGGAATACCGAAATTCACAAACAAAGGCCGTTTTTTGACAATAAAAATAGCATATGAAAAAAAATTGGATTGATAAATCCAAACAGTGGGAACATGCTCTACTGCCGTCTCTATACATAGAATTTTTTACTTTTGAAAAATATTAAAATCTCAATTTTTGGTGGAATTTCAAAGTTTCGTTTTTGGGCAGATTTTGGTAATTTTGGGCAGTTTTGGGCAATTTTGGGCAGAATTTGCTGCATTCACTGTCATTTTCATGGCTAACTTCCTGCCCTTTGAGGAGCTTTTGCGGTTGAGAGGTGAATAACTTTTGATTCTGACATTGGAATTGAGAATAAAAAATACCGACACGAAGCACTCACCAAGGCCTTCTTTCATTAAAATTTTCATAAAATCTCAAATTAAATTGAAGTCATAGGTACATGCCCAAACTCTAAAATAGCCCATTTTTGCCACATTGTCCTTTAGGGGTTAAATTTAGAACATATATGATGTATGTATTTTTAATTTTTTTTACATTTTCATATAGTATTAAGTTTTGATTTTATGAAAAATTATAGACCTTCAATCAATACATGCTGGGTCATTACATACTTTTGGATCTTCAAATTTTACTTTTTATAAATCTTTTCAACAACAATTTTTTTTAGTATATAGTTCATGAAGTTACTGTCTTATTCAAATGTTGGATTTGGTAACTGCATGAAAAATGCTAAATTTTAGTAATATTAAAGTTTATAAAAATTTGACGAAGCCAAATCAACATTGATTCCAATTCAAAAAAAATATTGAAAAATAAGGTAATAGATATAAGCAACAAATATTGAATTTCATTTATTTATCTATTTCTTATCATATCATGAATGTCTCTCTTTGTATCCATATTATCATTTTCAAACGGTTATATTTGATTTGTGATTCAATTCAGAAGGACATTCTTATTATCAATTTCAATTATATTGAAGTTTAAAACTCAATGAGAAAACATTGGTGGTTGCAGTTTGAATCTAACTCTATATATACAATCTAAAATTCAGAATCTACAAACTTTCAATCACACTTCTTCTTTGTCACATCCTTCAAACAAATTATCACTAGTTAGCAAGGGCACGCTGATGGTTTTCAGCCAGTTTAAATAGCACCTGCTTGTCCCAGAACTATTTCTGCCTTTAGCTGAGCATAATTGTCATATTGTAAAACTGAGGAATGCTAGAGCAGCCCAAAGCAATGAAAGTACTTTGCATCCAGCCACTAGCGGATATTACTCTATGTTTTTGTATTGTGGAGAATGCTGCGCACTTGTGAGAATTTTTAGGAACGGCTTAACCCCTAAAGCATCAACCAATAGTTTTGGAATGATTTAGGGTCCGGTCAAGCTCTCTATGAGTGAAATTTTGTCGGATGTGGCTGTAACTTTGGCACAGCATGGGAAATTGTCATATCTTTCTAGCAAGACCAAATTTTACTTCCATCGGGCCCGTAGTTAAGAAATAATTGGTGTTTAAAGATCAAAATTCAATTCAGGGCAGCTCGGGCAGGCTTGTGGCCGATGGGAGTGGTATACCAAATTTTGTGAAAGTCTATAAGGTAGTAATACCATAAACCGATAGAATAAAGAGTTTTGAGCAATTTGAACTATCATTTTCTCTGGGAATTATTGCAAGTGCATAGACAAATTGAAAACAGAATGATAGAAGTTGTTTTCATAATTTTCTGATGAAAATACAATTTCCTAGAAATATTTTAGCTGAAAAGTTTGTCCACCCCATTTCTTGTGTTGTAGACTTCATAAAGTCTGCTTCTGGCATAGGCACTATTCCAAAAGCAGCTCTATCCAAAACCGATATAAGATCTCAACGCTAATCAGGTATATCAACGGTTCTCAAAAAATCCCAATGCTTATCTAGCTGGACTAAAAATCATGGATCTTGATTCCTATTGGTGCGGTTTCAGCTCAAGTCTACTACACAGGTTATGGGGGGGTCTTGGTTTATGGTATTACTACCTTAGTGACTTCCAAATGATCTTTTTTGAAATTGTTTCGCAATTTTTTTTTAAACTTGATTTTGAAAAATCCAACCGTAGGACCTTGTTCAAAGCCATCCAATTAGTCAATGCTCCAAGTTTTGTAAACTTTGATCGTAAAAATCTTGAGATATATTCAGTCAAAGTTTGAAGTTTTATAAAAACTGTCAAGACATATCAACAGTGATTGGGTCACCTTCATCAAGCCATTTTTCCTTCACCATTTTCTCCTCCTAAACCACAGTATATGCTGTAAAATTCATATCTATTTTGGATTTATTTATTTTTTGGATTTATTTATTTTTTGGATTTCTTTCCTCTACAATTTCTCTTCCGTACAAACGCATGCATACACCGTTCGGATTTCCAAAAATTGATGATCTTCCTAGGCATTTGTAGTGTGGAAAAAGAGTTAGTGTATATGCATTTCATTTGACTCCCGTCACTAGAAATGTGGTTTTCCAATGCTTGTGTGTGTTGTATTGTCTTCAATTTTTTGGAGCATACCGTAGCCTACTAGCAGCTTCGACCATGCTCCGTCGAATATTTAATTATTTTGAAAAAATGATGTTGGACACCTCCAAAATGAATTTCCCAATTTTTGGTTTTTAGCCGAAAATCAGTAAAAATGACATGAAATGGCTTAGAACCAACAAAATATTGCAAAAACTAATTTATTCTAATTTTGATTTTTTGACTTCATAATTTTCTAAATTTTTTATTTTTATTTTTAGAATTATTTTTGTACGAAGCTGCTAGTAGGCTACGGTACTCCCAACTCACTTTAGAATCCAAAATTGAAGAGCCTCCAACCACACAATCTCAAAAAATTGGCTGTTTCACTCTCGGAATGGCGGTTGTCCCTGCCGGGCAGTACCCAAAAAAACTTTTCTGTCAAGTTCAAACCTAATGATCTTCCAAACGGTGAGGGGTTACAATCTAAAATTTTGTGTCACATACATGTACAAGTTAGGTACTAGATCCTACGGTTAGATTCTTTAAAATATACTTGAATTTGCATAATTCTACCTTGAACTAAAACAGGGCAGAATTGAGGCAGAATTTGGGATTTTATGGCCAAAAACTTTAGGGGTTAAGAATTGCTGGCTGGGCTGCTGGGCTGCTGGCCTGATGTGCCTATGGGTTGGATCACAAGATTATTTTGTTTGTTTTTATTTTTTGTCTTGCAAAGAGGCCATTTGGGTACTGTAATTGGAAAGAGTAAAACCCAAGCACAACAGCAGGTCAGAGCCCCCACCAATTGCAAGTGGGCCAGGAAAGGAAGAACCCAAGGTATTTCTGTGTAAACCGGGCTAACTGCCTTGCCTAAGTGATGTGAAAGGTAGCATGGTGCAACTTGGAGCAAGTCACGGCACTACCAATTTTGTCCTCTGCACCATCCTAAGAAACGTAGTTGCTCTGAAACGGGCTACCTTACCTGCGAAGGACACTGGTCACTACATCAGGGTACATTTGAATGCACAAGACGCCTGGATATAGCCTGGTCCTGAGTTGTGGACTTAGTCCTCACCCTGTGACCGTTGACTCATCCATGTTTCATACCACATGTGACATGATACCAGGCTGAGCCTGGCTCCCATCTCCACTTCCAACCAACCAACCATGACCAACAAACATGGAAATGCTACAAAGTCCATTTGTATCAAAATAGGACTGAAAGAAAAAAACGATGTCCTCCTTATTCGATCCATAGACAAAAATTCAATACATGGCAATCATCATCAATTCCTTTCGTTTGGATGAATGTAGTTCATCCAGGGAGGGATGTGAGTTCACAAGTCACAGATGACAGCAGAGCAGAGCATGCCTTGAAACATTGGCTCTGCATTTGATGATGATGCTTCCCCTGGCTCAATAATTTACGATAATTTCAAATGCACAGACAGACTGGTGATAACATATCATTGGCTCTCAGCTCATTCCAAGCCATCTCCATTCCACAAATACTGGCCCACACTGCACAGGAGGGGACTTGGGAATATAGGAACCTATATCATATATGTGATAAGTGAGCCTGCTTATGAATGTACAGTTCCTCAAATCTGGAGCCAAACAGATACATATACTGTATGTCCGGAGCCTACTTTGAAATTGTGGCTAAGGATGTCTTTCTACATCAAAATGTTCATGTCAAGCATTGGAATATCATTACGTAGATCTCTAGGATATGTAGATGTCAGTCATTTGTTTTATTCTTGACACAATCAAAGAGAACCTTTATTTGAAGAAGGGAGGAAACATCACCACAGCCCGCAAGGCTTAATGATAGCTATCAAATATTTTTGAATTCTGATTTACACGAAATATTTTTAGGTTCATAATAAAGTTGTTGAAAATCAATCCCTATGAATTAAACATGCTGAAGACGTTGATTTGTTAGGCATATTTGATCATAAAATTAAGTCTTAAATAGATGTTTTCATTATGAATTTGTTGATAGTTTTATTAGAGTATTTTATTTGATCACTTCTAAAATTAAATATAGCGTGTTCAATCTTAATGTTTATTGACGACATCAAATCTAGGTGTCATTGATTTGGAGAGAAAAAAGATAAGCTTTGAATATTGAAAATTATCCCAAATGCATATGCATGACCTTTATTTTGATGCAACTATTCTTTATATCTAAAACATATGTATGTTATGGTTTATACTTTAGAGAATAGTATAAATGGACTCTACTATAATAAAAATAGCCATACAACCATCCTAAAACTTGAATCAATAATTATAGCCTTCTATATATGAATTAACACAAGTTAAAAAAATTGACTATTCTATATAAGCTTTAACTCTCGTGTCATCTTTAATTCTTTGAAATTTTAGGCCATGCATAAGCATTCAAAAATATGATATATTTTCTAATACAAGGATGACTTCACAGAGTTTAACTAGATGCTTGGATCTCAAGTTTTGCCATAAAAAATACTTCAATAGGCAATCAAGTCTATTTTCCAATCCAATATGAATTTTGTTTATTTATTAGAATAAAACACCTTTTATGAAATGTTTTTAGAATATACCACTTCTATTATGTATTAGTATTAGCAAATAGTTATTTCAAGATAGTAATGATGTTCTTGCCATCTATTTTTTTTCAAACTTTAATATATTGACTATTTTTAATCAATTATTATAAATATAGAATGTAAAAAAATCATTTTAGTTTTATATGTAAATTCTTATAAATTTATCCAATAAAAAAGAATAATATATTTTTTGAAATCGAATCCCAATAATATAGTGTAAACATCAATCTTTTAGTTTTTAATTTAAAAAATTAAAAATTCTTCATCAAAGTTGAAAAACCTTTGTAATACATTTTGGTTTTGACCTCTCCCCCTCAAGCATTTAGGGATTAAGGGGAAGTATGGTGATATTGATTTGGTGACAAAAGCTATATCTCGGTATTTAAGGTTGTCCGGATGCAACATCTCTACTTTTAGTAATGATTTTGTACTTCATTGTATGTGTGGAATCATTGTTGCGTTAATATGCGTTAATATATTGTAAATTAATAAAATAAAAACCTAAAGTGATTGTACATGCCCATGAAACTTAGAAAAATTAACAATGGTATAAGAAAGAAGTTTACATCATCAACGATGTTGAATTCTTTTATTTTAAGACAATGGAAATAAAAAGATCTTTTCTTATAGACCTACCTTCTTTCAACATCTTTTCTAAATTTAAAAAATAATAATAATCAAAATTGTTATTTTAGAATTCTAGGTTCTCAAAAGTCTATAGTAGAATAAAAGATTTTAAGAAGATTAATGATATTAAATATTTTTATTATAAGATGGTGGTTATTGGTTAAGGATATTCATATTCCAACGAAGGTTCTAGTCTTAATAGACTTAGTGGCAAACAAACAAACACCTTATTCACATTAATCTACTTAACGAATCAAAGTTCATATGATTTATAAGTATAAAATCTTAATTTTTTGTATGTCAATGATGCAAAGAATTTAAAGAATTGAGATGATATTTTGGATGCATAACATTACATGAAAACTAAAATGAATAACAATTTATAGAACAATACTTTAATCTTTGATGATTACTAATATGATCAAAAGATATTTCTGTTTATTATTTTTTGTACTTGGCCTCTCCCTTCATTTTGGACAAACCTTAACTACAATCACCTTCATTCCTCTCAACAACATATCACATTTGCCCACATGATATGACAAATTGAATAAAGTGAGGATTCCTGGTAGCAGCTATTCCCATGGAGATTTTATATCGCTAAATGCAAGACGAAGATTCACTGATTCTCAGCCAAGGCAAGTTGGCATTGTTCTCTAGGTTGTCTAGATACTTGGCTTGTGTCCCCTTGAGTCAGGCATAAATTCTGAATAAGTTACATTGGATCTTTCAAAATTGGAGAACCTTCTTTGGGATGGATGTATCATGTATGTGGACCTAAAATCATGAAATGGAATAACGTGATGAATACAGGAATATCAGAATATCAGAATATCATTACACAGTCACAGTAGTATTTGTAGATCAATGCGGACTCTGTGCCCTAGAGCAATGGAGCATGGAAAGAGGAGGATAAAATCCATTGACAAGTCAAATCACATCAATACCAACGTTGGACCTACAGGAACCCAAAACCCATTACTCTTTGTGTTCTCCATATTATCAAATAAACCTAACCCTCACACGTGAGATGTCATCAATCTAGATAAACATAGATCCAAAAAATACAAGTTTGGGAAATTAGAAAATTATTAGTCTCATCTGAAAAGTCTTGTTGCTTTAATCTCATGAATGCTCGCACCTTCAATGACAAACTTCCACCTTCAATGACAAACCCCCAGCAAATATAGTTCCTAATTAGCTACTTCCCTGCACATGCGGGCAGCAAAGATGCCACTATAAATCTAGATTTAGACCAGACATTCTATGTGTCAAAGGTTTATCATACTAAAGCAATCCTTCTACAGAAAGAGACCCCGCCTTTACCAAACAATTTATTGAGTTCACATACTGCAACGACGATTCTCACGATCGAGAAACACTTGAAGCAAAAATCAACAAATACTATTCATTAATCGCCAGTATTGTTGCAAGAAGGTGGAAAGTCAACCCCCTTATTGTCATCACAGCAGAAGCTAGAGCCACTACACATATTCCATCAATGAAACTACTTGAAGACAATTTCAAAATATCCATAACTACCATCAATAAAAACATAAATACTATTGCTTTACAATATGCCATGTCTATCCTCCTCCAAAAAAGAAGAATAGAAAACCAGTGACATTTACCCGAAACATTAGACTTTCTATAGTCAAAACTTTATAATAAAATAAAATAATTTTTTTAGTAGCCAAACTCATTTCTTGCCTGCGATTGCTCATTTAGCAATACCAAGCCACTTCATACCCCACATCTGCTCAAATGAGTCCATCAGGGTTTGAACCCGGACTAGGTATATGAGACAAATACTCACCACCATCCAACAATGAGCTTCTGGCTTACTGACGAAATTCACATTAAAATTTATCTTAAAATGCTACACTATTATGATTTCTTGTTACTGGATACTTATGACTAAAGTGTTTACTCTTGAAAACGAGGAGTAGATCTTTACTTCCATATTTTTGTCATGTGGATTTTGGATTGGAAGTAGATTAAACAAACACTTAATTCATGTTGGTCTCCTTCAGAGACCAAAGTTTCTCTCTCTCCAAAAAATTACTAATTTAGTAGCTTTATGTTTATGAAAAAATTCAATGTTGGGTCAAAAATAAACATAAAAAAATAATATTTTATTGGGAGTCAACAAACTTTTGACCACTCACAAGTCCATGAATTTTTGTCTGATCATGTTGTTCTCCTTGTCAATATATGTCAAATAAGTTCTTCTATTGATTTCATTCAAAACAAAATATGGTGAAAAGTGTAAAGCATGATAGTTATAATTTGTGTATCATTGAAATTTTGAGAAGAAACAAAATTCTTTGCAAGAATAAAAAATGGCCAAATCATATTTTCAATCACATAAAATAGCTTTCCAATTCGTACATTCCACAAATTCAAAGGCCTCCTTGACTCAAACTAGGCTTGAATGGGTACTTTGGATTTTGGAATGAGCTAAGAGTACTCAGGGAGTGTAATGGCCAGAAAAAATGCGTACCATGGAACATAATTTTGCTTGTTAATGATATGGATGGATAGTTGTGGCAGGACAGTCCAGATTTTGCTGGTGTATAAGTGTATTGTTAGGTCTGTCAAATTCCCAAGGCATTTGTGCTTTACATGTTCTGTGGATGTTAACCCCTAAATGTCGAGAGTGTTTTGGGACCTCCTGGACCTGAAACTGCAGATTTTGAACACCTTATGGAAATTGATGAATGTTTTCAATAAAATTTCCTTTTCTGGAATTTCCAACCATAAGATCTTCAACCTATCTACTTGTGCTAACATCCTGTCATATTTCAACTCTTGGATCTTTACCATTTGTGAGATTATAACGTCCAAAGTTTATTGTTTTAAAAGCATAGTCTAAATGGTGCCAAGGGAGACTTGATGATTGTTACCCCAAACATTTTGCTCATATTTTTTTCCATGTAGATAACTAGGTTGGGCACCTCCATGCAAAATTTTGAAGACTTATTTTGATTTTTTGGCCTTCAGACAAATTATTTTCCAAAAGTAGGTACAAAATTGTCAATATGGTAAAACTTAAATAACATTAAAGTTTTTTGGTTCCGAAAAAGAGTGAACGGTGAAAAGTCACATCTATGAGTTTGTAAATTTTGGGAGGAAAAAAATTGAAAAATTCCTAAATCTCAAATTTTGACGATTTTTGTAAGGAAAAAATGTAAAATCACACAGAACTTTGAAGCTTACTCATAGGATTTTTGGAGGCTGCCCTTGCAAAATTGGTAAACTTTTTGGCTTGAGTTACTTTGGATTTTGAGTAATGATTTGGTTATGAACTTTTTTTTTTTTTTTTAATTGAAAAAAAACCTAATTTTAAACTGCCCTATTTCGACTTGAAACCTAAAATTTCTAGATGAAGGTTCTAAAATTGGAATTTGACTTTGAAATTTTTACGACGTACACCTTGCAGTAAAGAGAGCATTTATTAAAAATCTTAGAGAAAAATATTATTTTTAACCTCCTCAACTAGGCTGCCCGAGATAGCAAAAACCCAAATTGGGTTTCCTGGACCTATAGGGGTTAATGCAGAAGCTAGTTGACAAAAAAACCCCTCCTCAACATTTCACAATGATAAATCCTGACCATACTCTTGGATTAGTTTGTCACTAAACAAAAACCAAATATCTTGATCCTCCATCCACTGTAAATAGATTTGTATGGGATTTGTATCTAGAGAAGGAGCTAAGAGCACACTTAGGGCCGGATTATACCCGGGCAAGATTGAGGGCGGGCCCAATATCTTCAAATTTCAATCAATAGGATAGTTTGATTTTTTCAAATTGGGCCTAAGGGCCTTCTACTAGGGCCCAATCGGAACTTCAATTTATCCTATGTGGCGCTATTTAGCGCTAGAATGTTTGGCCTTAGTCATGCGATTGGGACAAGGTTTCCCCTTGCCAAAATCTCAACTTGGGCCCAAACTCAAGGCCAGATTGGAGGCTGAATAGATGTTCAATCTGGCCCATCCTCTCGCCAACCCTAGATTAAGTACAAAGTGGGCCTTTGATGGCCAAAGCCAAGAGCCTGAACTAGTACGTTGTTTGAAAAAATGTTTATTTAACCCCTAAAGTTCATAGATTATGTTTCTCCAAAAAATCCTCTAAAACTGTCATTTATAATCTAAGAAGCATGAATGACTAAAAAATCATTATTTTCCAATTTTATCCCTAAGATCTTCAACTAAATTATTGTCGTAATTACTTGAAACATTTCATCATAATCAACCAAAGAAATTAGAAGATTATAGCGATTAAAGCTTGAAAACAAACTTTTTTGACACGATTTTTAACTAGGTTGATACATTCTAACTTTCTTTTCTTGAATTTTTCGCAACATGGATTTTGGGGGTTGGATGCATGACAAAGTTAGACAAAGTTAAATAATTGTATAAAATAAAATTACACACAAAAGACAAGTGTAGCATGTTGAAAGCAATATTTTTATTAGGCTAATGTACAAAGATGCCAATTCATATTTCTTTCTTATAAATTCCATTATGTCACAGAGTCCCATACCAAAGGGTCAAATTGAAGATTGACATCCATTCAATAAGTGAAAAAAAAAACTTCCCTACCCCTAAGGGTGGGTGGGCGGGACATCCCTTTACAGGGCAGCTTTTATCACCTTCCTCACAAAATTTCATTCTCAATCAACCCAATCTCAATTCAAACCTAATCAAATCTGTACACTCTCTTGTGATTCCAAATTACCAGTATAGACACATAGTGCTTTTCACCAGAGAATTCTCAATCAACACACTACTTACAATATAGTAGTGTATGACAAAATAATCCAAATAATAGAGAAAAGTTTGTCTTAAAACTGACAATACAAGATCAAACACAAAATAGTTTGAGTCTCCAGAAATCTTCTCATCCCTTGAATGTTGGTGTAGTAAAGTAAAAAAAATCCAGAGGTAAAGGACCTCACATGTCCCCATAAACACAACCAAAACCACAGTTAGGATTATGTTTGTAGACAAGGTGTCAACAGCCCTTTACAGCTTGTTATTGCAGTCACAAGAAAAATCAAACCCTACACCAAACATACAAATCAAAGGGAGAGATGAAAGAGTCTAATTGCAAACATAAATTAGAGGACCTGACTAGTAGTTCCACCAGACTCAGCCATGTTGCACTTTGCTTAATCAGCTCCACACCACCATAAACCAAAACTTCACAAGCTCTAAAAATCTCTCACACACATGTAGCAAACTAGAATTACTTTCAAAGGAGACAAGTAAACAGATGCATATGGCCAAGAAACTCCCATGGTTTTATACTCTAGAGATTCACTTGTTTGTTATATCGACAGGAATAGCCTCGCTGGTCCAATCATCTCTGACCCTTGGATGAAGGTTAACCTAGATCAAATGGTCATAAATTAGTGACTTGCTAGAGTAAAGTTCAAGCTTGTAGTAAGCCCCAAGTAAAGTAAGCCCCAAGTAAAGTAAGCTTCAAGTTTGGAGTAACTACCAGTAAGCCATGTGTAAGGGAGGTGGGTGGGTTTCACTAATTTACACCTTATTCAGCATATCATGCCATAATAAAGTGACTATGTAATTGCTTGCAAAGTTTTACAAGTAATGTGCAAATTTATTTTGCAAGCCTACATAACTGAAGAGTGCAACTTCTGTCTGAGTCATTGTAATAAAAACCTTATTTAGAAAATAAATTCTAAATTAAATACGGTTATAAGATCTTCCCAATATTTATAAAAAAAAAAAAAAAAACCTAAAAAATGATAAATTCTAACTTTTAAATAGGAAAGAAGAAGTTTTTTTGGTACATTGCTCAAAACAATAAGAAAACTTTGATATTTTTTGGAGTGAACATTCTGTACTAAAAGAAGTTTGTTTTTTTTGGAAATCTCAAAGATGACAACATTAAGTATTTATAGGAAAAGTCTGAAAGGTAACAAATGTGTTTAGCATTGCTGCTCGAATTGCCTACCAAACACAAAATTCCACTTTGGGTACTATAATTATTCTTTCAAATGTCCAAATGAATATTAATAAAAAAGAATCCTTCAAAGCACTTGTTATGACAAACATTCACAAAAAAAAAATTTAAAAAGATATCTAAGTTGACATCACATGTATCTGCCCAAACTATAAAAATACTTTGGCTAGAGGTTTTATGAGGTAGTAAACATTTAAATTGGTTTTGCCGACAAGGTCACGCCTTGTCCGGTTGCGCGGCGGTGTGTTTATTATTCTTCACAGTGGAATAAAGTCACTATTTGCTATATATATAAATATATATAAATAATTAAATAAATAAAAACTATAAAAAAGCCCAAATGTGGATGGTTGTCATTTAGGTGTTAATAAATAAACTACTAAGTTTAGACTATAGCGCTCTGGGCACTCAGTTATCCCTAGTTTCTAAACTTAGTGGAGAACAGGAAGTGGCAAATCGTCAATAGTGGTTAGTGGAAAAACAATTGGGTTGTTGTTATGTTTGATGAGAAGTGGTATAAGTTGAAAGTGGGTTGTTATTATGTAAGTCTGAAGGCTGTGACTGATGAGTCCAGAGGAGTGGGAGTGGGCAGTGCCACAGGGCAGTAAGTAACAAAAGCCGCAATCAACCAAGAGCAGGCTCAGCTGTAGCCCGCTGCAGGGCTGCAGCCGCAGGCTCTTTCAGCTGCAGGGCATACGTTAGCTCCGGAACAAGGTGACCAGATCATAGATGGTACATTACATTACACTGTTACACTTGGGTAAATGCTTACATGGTCCTTGGACGATGCTGACAGTTACTGAACACTACAGAAGTACACTACGTTGGTGCCTGTACAGAAAGAACAGTGTCCTTGAACTCATGTTTTGTTGTGTCACTGTGATGACTCATGACCACCGTACTACTTACTGCTGTAGCAGTATCAGTAGCAGTGCAGTACTGCATGCTATCAACAGTACACAATGGTCTTAGGTATGGAACCCTCTTGGTACTTGAAGTGCTGTTTTGCTCATTCATGAGCAAGCTTCATTGCAACATGATCATGTAACCTGTCATTCATATGAGTTTCATTCGAGCTCTACCTTATAAGCTTCTTGAAATTTTTCAATGGCTATAGCTCTTCAAAAGAAAAGAACATGATGTAATATAGGAAAACCAAAACGGTGAAAATAAGGTGATAAGGAATGGGGTTAGAAATTTTGTGATTTTTTTTTTTCAAATGATGAAGAATGTAGCTTGTTTTGTATTTTTATTCCTAGTGAATAATTGTGAAGAATTTCAGGAAGTTTGTCAAACCCCCTTCTTGTATACTTCTTGAATCAAAGTTGATGGTGTTCTAAAACTATTAACTAACATCACATAAAACTGGACGTAAGACTACTAAAAAATACCATAATTGACATTATGTGGCAAAACCTGATTGGTCCACTAAAATTTGGATGAAAATGTCGTAATTCTCTAATTTCAGTCCACCACGTCCCTATTTCACTGCAACTCTATTACATTAACTGCTTTTTTTTAACCTACCTTATAACCAATTTCAAAGGCTGTAGAGTGGTTTCAATAGAATAATCAAATTCCCTAGCAAGCTAATGAAACTACACAAGATAGAATTATCTTTTTCAAATGTCTAGTACATAAATCCTTAAACATTAGTCCTATAAGCATGGATTTTACACTTCAAATCCAGATCCTTTTTTTTTTTCAAACATCATGTGACAAATTTTCAATTTCCTTTTAGATGAGAACGTATGTGTTTTGTGTGTCATAACGTTTTCACAAATTTTAACAAAACAATTGTAATTCTTATGATTTTTTAAATTGTTCACAAAGAAAACTTGTATCAAATATTGAAATATATTTTCTTATAATAGGTACAAATCACAATGAAGAACATCAGGGTGGAATAAAACCATCCGTTTCTCTAAATGTAACAAAATTGCTACTACATGCTAATAAATAATGATTTGTATTTATTGAAAAAATCAATACTATTAAAAAACATTGCAAAATGGAGTGAGAACTACATTACATGAGTATTCCTTATATAAAACTTGAATGCAACAAGAACTGCCCTATTGCCTAGATTTAATTTTGGCAAAAAAATGTCAAATTAGTAAAATACTCTACAAGGTGATCTGTTTTATTTTATTAGTTTTTAGTTTTTCCAAAGTTGGACGTCCATGAAAATCCAAAAATAACCTCTATGACTTAAAATAAACTCAAAGGGATGACTGAAGATCACTAGAAACTATTTTCAAGAAGAAATGGACGGAATTATCTTTGTGGCGCACACATATTGTCATTCAAAGGCTTGAAAGAGGCCTTGGGGACATTTCTGGATAAAGAATGTTTCCTGCTTGAAAGTCGAAACATCTTTGTATAGAAAACGTTTCCTTAATTTATATATATAGAAGAGAGAAGAAATCATAAAGAAGCAAGCTGAAAACTTATTTTTATCCCAATTAAATATTTGTCTACAATTTATGAGAGTAGAAAGTATTTTAAATCCCTTGGTAGTTCCATACTCAATACTAGTCTTAGACTAGTACAGAGTCAAGATTTGGACCAATTCACCATTCTACCCAATGTAATGAAAATAAAAGAAGCCAATTGGTTAACCTCTAAAGGTCCAAGGTGTTTTGGCACTTCCAAAACTGAAAACTGCAGATTTTGACCACTGTATGGAAATTGATGTATGTTTCCAATAAAATTTGTTTTTCTGGTATTTCCAATAGTAAGATCTTCAACCTAACTACTTGCACTAACACCATGTCAAATTTCAACTGTTGGATCTTTACCATTTGTGAGATTATAACGTTCAAAGTTTATTGTTTTTTTTTTTGGCTTTCCTTGAAAGGCATAGTCCAAATGGTGCCAAGGGAGACTTGATGATTGTTACCCCAAACATTTTGCTCATATTTTTTTCCATGTAGGTAACTAAGCTGGGCATCTCCATGCAAAATTTTGAAGACTTATTTTGATTTTTTGGCCTTCATGCAAATTATTTTCCAAAAGCAGGTACAAAATCGTCAATATGGTAAAACTTAAATAACATTAAATGTATTTGGTTTGGAAAAAAAAGTAAACAGTGAAAAGTTACATCTATGAATTTTTAAATTTTGGAAGAAGAAAAAATTGAAAAATTGAAAAATCTAAAATTTTGACAATTTTTGAAAGGAAAAATTGTAAAATTACATAAAACTTTGAAGCTTGTTCATGTAATTTTTGGAGGCTGCCCTTGTAAAATTGGTAAACTTTTTGGCTTGGGTCACTTTGGATTTTGAGTAATGATTTGGTTATGAACATACTTTTAAAAAGAAAATTGAAAAAAATCCTAATTTTAAACTGCTCGTTTTAGACTTGAAACCTAAAATTTCTAGATGAAGGTTCTAAAATTGGAATTTGACTTTGAAAAATTTACCACGTACACCTTGCTGTAAAGGGAGCATCCAATAAAAATATTAGGCAAAAATATTACTTTTAACCTCTTCAACTAGGCTGCCCGAAATAGCAAAAACCCAAATCGGGTTTTGTGGACCTTTTCGGGTTTAGCACTAATCTCATGAAAAAAAATTATGGTCACCCTTTTATTTATTTCAATGACAATCTACTTCACAATTTAAGGTGTTCCCATGTTATCCTCCTGTAAAAATACCGGAAAGAAAACCAAAAAGGAGAAGATAGCAATCACAAAAACTGAGACCTATGATGATGTCAAGGTAGTCCACCACACTCAGAAGTTGGATCAAGTGAGATGTTCCTGTCCAATATGCCTGAGTAGTAACTTAAGTGGCCAACCACATCTTTATTTGTTCGTAGATTTAAGTCAAGGGTATGTATGTTGCAAGGAATATCCAGCACATCAACTTTCCTTCTTCTCTTTTTATCCATCAATACAATAATTCTGACGATTCCTTGCCATGAGCGTCATGCTACTGGATTCTGTTGTTATTGTAACCTGGATGAAGAGGCGGGTCTGCAAAAGATCTTCGGTTGGTCAACATTTCTATGGCCAAGAGTTCTTTGAACATGACTTACACCAAGTTTAACACTATTGAAGCTGACACTTATAATTTCAGACTGAACGAAGGCAAGAGTCCCAAATCTCGGGCTCAACCAATACTTTGAAATATAAAATTAAAGCCGTCAACCACTCATAATGTGAAACCCCAAAGGACAAGATCCATGAGCTGAATACTTAAAAGATTCATAAAAGTTGGAAAAAAATGAAAATTTCTAAGATATTCTAAAATAATAGAAGACGATGTACACACTAATGAAGAACATGTAGAAGAGTTTTTAATACTTATTCAATTTTTGGACAATTTTTTTTATTGAAGTTTGGCTTAATTTTACCTACATAGGTCTAATACCAATAATTGTCAAGATGTTGATTCATAAAGCATGACAATGCTTTTCGTATGACCAACCTTGAATAGTCCATGAAATACGTATTCTTGTACATATTTTATTAAAAAATCCAACAAATTTTCTAAATGAAGTTTGGATGGGTTTGAAAAAACAATATAAGTTTTATTTAAAAGATCTTTGCCTATGAGTCAAAACTCCTTCAAAATGCTACCATGTAAGGACACAACTAGTGGGACTCGTGTCGTTGAGCACATTGACGGCAACTTGATTTGTCTCCTTGATGGAATTTCCCGGAATGGTCGAGTGAGACAAACCGAGTTGTATTGTATAATAGATGGAGGATAACCAACTTTGAACTTTGGTCTTTAGCGTAAAGGCGGAGAGGCCAAACTTTGGACTTTTCACAATTTGATTGATAAAATCCCATAATATCTCGACCTTTGATCATAATGTGAAGCGGCTAGAAGTAGGTTTGGTGGTAAGTTACTTGTTTAGATCAAAGGATTCTAAATCCACATTTGGGCCTTTTAGCTCCACGTTTTGTAATTTGAAATTAAATATATTACCCTCGTTAGGCCCTGCCATGCAATTCAAAGTTTGACTATCTAAATTTTTAGCCCAATCCTTGAAAAGTTCAAGGTCTTTGATTGTAGAATTTTATTAAATTGTATAAGTTATTGTCTTTTAACAAGTCATAATGCAGAAACCTCAAAATCCAAGGTCCAATATCTGAGTATTTAAAATTTGTAGAACATTGAGGTTCAAAAAATAAAAACAAATAGAAAAAAGTGTGTAAATGAGTGATCAACATATAAAGTGTTTTTAAAGCAAGATTTATATGGAATAACATGAATAACTATAATTTTCACATGTTATAAGATGAACTTATAGTCAACATTCAAAGTGAAAAACTATAATCATTCACCATATATAAATAGTTAAATGTATGATTTGACAAGGTTTTCAAAGACACCATGTCATTATGATTTTAATTTTTTGTTTTCTTTTCCAAATTCTTAACTCTAGGAAACATGATCATAATTCTTTAAGTGTACACCTTTTCATATGGACATGATCTGTAAAACATATTCCTCAAAGTAAGAAATACTTGAGAGAAATAAGTTGGGGCTAAAATGGATGCTAAGTGTAATAAAGTGTGGAAGTGATTCACTCGACTGGGCTAGCAGCTGTGAGTGGGATGGTATGGTCCCATGCAATGTACGGGGAGATCCGGCAGCTAGTTACAGATCAGCCGATCAGAATTGAGGTTCAGCCGGTTGAACTTGAATGTCTTAGGCAAATTTCCAGTTGAAAAAACTAAAAATCATCCATGTATTACATGAGTATCAGACAAGTATCACCCAGATATTGTCAAATTATCATCCAGGTATCATCTCCCTTAACCGAATGAGTTAAGTGAAGAGAGGATATTAGCTGGGTTGAGTCCAAAATCTCCCCGATAGCTGGTCCCATGGTTTTGCCCCTCCGTCCATGCAGTGAATGCAGTGAATGCAGTGAATGGAGCTAGCGCGGTGCTGAGGTGGAAGTCAAGAGGAGCATCTTGGGTCCAAAATATCCAGGAATCCAAGTCCAGAATCCAAGACCAAACCCCACCCGAAACAGAAACAGAAATAGAAACAGAAACACATATGTTATGCATGCATGATGCACTTACTTGCGCATGAGTCATGACTGACTTACTCTCAAGCATGATTCTTGAGTGAGTGAGTGTTGCCCTATGAGCTAGGTGTGAACCAACCAAGGGAAGATGGGAATAAGTGTCCGTAGGGAGCAACGGCAACCTCAATAGAACAGGTTAATAAAGTTATAACTTATTATTATGCGGCTGCTGCACAGCACTGCAACTGCAGAAATCAGAATTCGCTGGCTCATACTCCAAAAGCATACCACACCAGTCCGTCTTAGTCCTTCCCCCACCCTGGACCTTGGTCCGTTGAGGGTTGGTTGTAATTTTTTCTTGCAATGAATTACTTCATTTGCTCCAAAAAGAAAAAAAGAAAAAAAGAAAAGCATACCACACCAGACTACACTAGACTAGACTGGTTGGTTTCCACCAATTGGATTGGATTGGGCCTCTCTCTCTCTCCCACTGCATGCATGCTGAATTCTCTTTCTGGTGAAGTAAGAAGCAGTCTACCTCTAGAAGCCCAAAGCCACTTCACATGTCACTCACAACTGTCGAGTCTGGACTAAGGTAGAAACACCTATAACCGACAACTTAAAGCAGTTTAGCATATCAAAGCTTGGGTTATCGACAAGGAGATATTTTTGGTTCATAGGAAAATAAGGTTCATGAAGAATGAGCATTTTTCCATGAATTATCTCCCAATATTGAAATTTGTACAATTTTTCAAAGTGAAAAGTACTTCCGAACCAATAGCCGATATATACAAATGAGGTACATCTGTTCTTTCATAATCTAGGAATTAGAAGATATCGGCTATTGGTCATCTGTCGACTATGGGTGTCTCAACCTTAATGCACTTACACTTCAAACTCAACTTGGTGGATGCTAAATGCTATATTCCTCCCTTAATCCTCCCCAATGTCCCCATTCCTCAGGGTATATTCACTTCACTGGCTCAATTAATAGATTCTGCTATTTATGCATACTCATTACTTGTCAAGTTGAACCAACAGTTATTTTCATTTAGAATTTGATGATGCTTCAATAGGAGTTCATAGTTGATAGCTTTCCTTCCGCTATGGGAGGTGCTCGCTATCATTGTATTAAAAAAAGACCCTGATGGAGTTATAATTTGGAAGACCACCAAGTCCATACCTCATAATCATGGAATAAAAATTATTCAAGGACAATTGTAATTGCATTATTATTTTTTACTTTTTATGTCCCGGTGATTTTTTAATTTATTTTTAACAAATGTTGTTAATGGAATCACTACTTGAATTTAAAGTCATGTATGTAATTTATTTTTTATAAATTAACCAATGCAACCATACATAACATTGAAACCAAAATACGGTAAAAAGTTGGAGGAGAGTATAACACGTATCACATTTTAAACCTTATATTTTTTTTTAAATAAAAAGATATTTTATTTAGTTAAAAAGAAAACATGTTCAGAATCTATATCTTAGTTTCAAACTTAGGTGAAATGTTTTCATTCAATACGTGATTAATGTCAATCAATATTTTTTTTCTACATAATGGATGTTCTCTTTTCATGAAGTATTTTTTTTTTTTTTTTTATCTTTTTTTTTTTTGGTTTTTGGTTTTTTTGTTTTGTCTATACATTTATAGGGCTTGTTTAATCAGAAGACTTAAGAGTTCCAAGCCAAAGATGCAATAGCAAGCTTATTCTCAAATGAAAACATTATAATGAAGGTTTTTATTCTTCAGAGAAATAAAGTTATAAGTAGGTTGTTGTCCAAACTTTTGATTTAAATTCCAATAAAATGACATGATCTACATCAAAAGTTCAATATATTTAGGAAAAAAATCATTCATACGAACCAACATCACAAAAGTCTTGGACATCCATAAAAATCCTTTCTAAATACAACTCTTGCAAGCTGTAAGAAATTTTATAAAAGAATTTCTATTTGGCCTTTAGGATTGCTGAGCTTCAAAAGTTACTTAAAACTATTTTACGGGAACTTAACATAAACCTTATCCATGCCATCCATATAAGGTACAAATTAGATTTCTTGTCTAGGCTTTCTCTAAAAAAAAATATATAAAAAAAATAAAAAAATAAAAAAATAAAAAAATATTTAAAGGAGTATGTGTCAATATGTTACCGTTATTGGAAAAGGTGTTCACGTACCCCAAAGATGAACACAAAGCAGTGAACTATTACACCAAAAAAACAATTTGGTGTAATACTCACTGCCTGGTGTTCATCTTTGGTGTGCACAAACACCTTTTCCACTCGTGTATGTTAGTGATGAAGAAAAGAAATTTTGTTTAACCCCTAAAGGACAACGTGGCAAAATGGGGCTATTTTGGACTTTGGGCATGTACATGCGGATGCAATTTGAAATCAAAATTTATGAAAATTTTAATGAAAGTAGGCCTTGGTGAGAGCTTCGTGTCAGTATTTTTTATTCTCAATTCCAATGTCGGAGTGAAAAGTTATTCACCTCTGAACCGCAAAAGCTCCTCCGAGGGCAGTCAATTAGCCAATGAGAATGACAGTGAATGCAGCAAATTCTGCCCAAAACTGCTCAAAACTGCCCAAAATTACCAAATTCTGCCCAAAGACAAAACTTTGAAATTCTACCAAAAATTGAGATTTTGATATTTTTCAAAAATAAAAATTTCTATGTATAGAGAAGGCAGTAAAGCATGTTCCCACCGTTCGGATTTTTAATCCAAAATTTCTTCATATGCTATTTTTATTGTCAAAAAACAGCCTTTGTTTGTGAATTTCAGTATACCCCTAGCGGAAAATGATTTTTTTGGCAACCTTCCACAACTTTTTTGAATATGATTTTTTTAATTCAATTAGCTAACTCAGTCTTCTTTGATGTGCATCAAAACCGCCAAAATCCATAATGCAAAAAAATGGTTATTTGGGCCTTCAAAACTCTGCTGTTCCCTTTTTGCACAGGAAAAAAAAACTTGATTTTCAACTTTGAACGTTATGATCTTGCAATTGGTGAGGAATGAGTGTGTAAGATTTGGTGGACATGTAGACATAGAATTTAGCTACATGATCTTATGGTTAGATGTACTAATTAAGACCCCAACTTAGCAAAATCCACCTTGATTTGAAGAGGGGCTGTTTTCAGGCAGTTTTGATGAAAATAACCCTCAGAACTTTAGGGGTTAAATTATCATGTAGAGTATATCCATTAGTCCACAAGGAATACCATGATAATCAAAGCTTCCAACCTAACCTTTTTTCTCTGGTGTAATTCCAAATATTAGGAACCAAGGCTATCCATCAGTGAGAACTCTTCATTCTAACCCAAAGTGTTTTGGCCCAGAGCCTTAGGTGTTTCCTGCATGTCAAGATTGTCCTGTGGAATTCCCAGATTTTGGACAATGGACAACTGTTACGTTACACTTGGTGATGCCTACTTGGATGATCTGAACAAGGCTTCCCGGAGCAGCCTGCTTGGGATATGTGTCACGTAAGGAACACGCACGTACAGTTTTGCTTGATAATACTTTCAATGAGTTTTCATAGAGAAAAATAATAATAATACATTAGGCCAACAGCTCATCCAAATGAGCTTGCGGGAGACCAGAGATTGGGAAAGCTGGTTTCCAACAACTTTTGGTTATGTCATTTGAAAATGTACAGAAAAGATCAGGAAACGGAACTATTCATGTGCACACGAAGGTGGTGATGAGAATCCGTACTGGAAAAGCTTGGAGGCAAGTCCAAAATCCCACTCATGATTGCGAAAGTTCAGCAATTTTCTTGGGGCCTGCACCATTCCAGATGGAATGAAATGAAACCCTAAACGAAGCAACCAAACAAAGCCACTCTCCATCTTGGCTCACCCATGTTCCCACAACATAAGTTAACTTAGACTCAAAGTTCCCTCCGTCCTAGTCTCTAGACCAGCACTGCTGTGATGGCCAGTGACAGGTGTGGCTCCACTTGCTTGGCCAATCCTTCCAGAATTCACTCCACATCACTTCCCACAAATCTATAAGGTAGAATGACCTTAAACCGTGCGAATAAGAGATTCAGCATGGTTGTGGACCTCGTGTGTACTGTTTGTAATTTTTCTTGGATGGGGAAACACGAGGGAGAGTGAATGCAAAAATTTCCAGAATTAAATAGCGAAAACTGAATTTACTACAAATTTTTGAAGCGAAAAGTGTACATGACCTTAAAGTGATCAGTAGACTCTCCTTTTTATCCGGCAGACGAGTACTTTGTGGCGCTCACGCATGTAGCTAAAACCGTGCAAAATAGAGTTAATGAACCATGAATCTATGAACCAACCACCTCCCTACACATGTCCATATCGAGTCACTATTTATGAAATTGCTGTGCACGTAATAAGGTCCATGCCATGGGCGGCTACAGGGGCGGTCTACCCTGCGCTTCTGGGGGGCCGCACGGTTTAAGGTCATTCTACCTTATATCAATCCCCAGTACCAGCGTCTCTAATACAACAACATCAAAATTCTCAACCACACCTCACTGATAAAAAAATAAAAAATAAAAGTCAGTAAGTGAGCTAGTTTAGAGGTGTTTATTGTGACGTAACTTCTACACTGGGATGAACTTCCATCTGTTTCCGAAATGAGGATAAATAGTATATTTGAAATTTGGATTATCCAATTACTACCAAAAAAAAAAAAAAGCCAAGAAAAATGAAATAAACATCTCATTCCTCTCAACCCAAGAATCACGAATGAAAACAAATGTCAAGTGAAGAAATGATAATAAAAATAAAAAAATAAGAAAAGAAGGAAGGAAATGGACATGATACAGAACATCCATCTCAATGAGACACATGCATTCACACACACCTCATCGACCCAATCAGAAACTGTTTTAATTTTTGTGGCCTTCCACAGCGAATAGTAGGAAATCCTATTGTGGGGATCCCATCCATCCCAAAGCCAAGAAAATGAATCAAATAAACAGCAAGCCCCACCTCACCCCACCACGGCGCAGCAGCAGCAGCAGCAGCAGCCATTGATGACCTCATGCCATGCACTGACACCCTCCCCCACTTTGCAGTCAATTAAAAAAGAAAGAGAGACATCATCCCACCCCACCCCACCCCACCCCGCAGAGACAGAGAGAGAGAGAGAGAGAGAAAACGCAGGAGGAGGAGATTCAAATAAAACAACCCCATTCCATTCCATTCCATTCCAATCCACGCCAGGCCAGGCCACAACACGCCACAACACGCCAGGCCAAGTCCCCCAAAACCCCGGAGCCTTCCCTTCCAGCCCCTTTCCTTTCCTTTCCAGCCCAGGGCCCAGGGCCCAGGCTCAGTGAAAGGCGTGACCCATTCCCCCATTTATAACTTAGCCCATGATATGATACGATAAGTTAACTCATGATAGCCCAACAGCCCAACAGCCCAACAGCCCAGGCTCATCACCGATCACCGATCACCGATCACCTTTCACTGATACGCTTTCAGACGCTGTGATAAGTTTGATGGGTGATACGTGATACGCACAGGAGGGCAGGAGGGAGGGAGGGAGGGAGGGAGGGAGGCCCTGGCCCTGGCCCTGGCCCTGGCTTCTGGCCCTGATAAGCGCAGTGGCCGATACTGATCCGGGCACGGGGGAAGGGGGAGGCGCAGACATCCCTTATCAAAGCATTTGTATGTTATGTCCTCAGGGGCCGGCAGCTCTGCGACATAGCCATCCGGGTCGCAACACCAGGCCTGGAGTCGCAACCGAGCCCACTCGGTAGGTCGCTGCGCCAGGAGTAGAAAAGCCGAGCCTCGCCCTCGCGCCGCCCCGTCTGTCTCTGCGCGCGCACTGCTCCGCTCGCTCGCTCGCTTCGCTTGCTTGCGCGCTCTCGCTGCTCAAATCTGCGCGTCATCCGATCATTTGCTGGGCGTCGTGCTGGGCTCGTCGTCGCGCTCGCTGTTTGCCGCTTCGAACGGGACCGACTGTGGCGTTTTTGGACCTCTGGCGTTCGGGGGGAGTGGTGGTCGGGTGGTGGTGGTGCTGCTGCTGCTGCTGCTGCTGCTGTCTCGAGATCGATGTGAGGCGCGTGGAGCGAGAACGTGAAGGTCAGGTCGAGACGCGGAGGAGGCGTGCGTGCGGGAGTGGAGTGGACTGGAGTCGGTGTAAGTGCTGGAGTTCCGCAGCGGGAGAGCTATGGTAGGTTGACTTATGGGGTTAAGTGTTGCGGTTTTCGAGACAAGACTGGACGAGGAGGGAGCGGGCGCGGGCCGAGCGGGCTCGCGGAGGGGGGAGCAGCAGCGGGAGGGAGAACGCGGTGGTGGACGGGGAGGGAATGGGAGGTTGTTGAAGTGGAGCGGGCGCGGGAGCAGTAGCGGGGAGCGGTAAACGGATAGGGGGAGCGGGAGCCGCGTGAGGAGTGCTCGGTGCGGCGACCGGAGTGGCGGTGGAGTGGTGGCTGGAGCTGTGGTGGAGTGACGCCGGAGTGGAGGGAAAGGTTATTTTACAGTGTGTTCTTGGTCGGAACACCCTAAAGGAAGGAGGCGAAGTGGAGCTTGAGGTTCTCTGGGGGAGGTGGTGATAGCATTATTGTTATTGGAGTTCGTTTATTTACGCTTGCTTATCTGGTTGTGGAGAGTTCACTTTTGGAGTCAAATATAGACCGTTTGGAGTGCGTCGGTGTGGAGGCGGAGTTGTGACCTAGTCGGGAGGTTGGGAAATCTGGTGAAGCGGGGGTATGAGAACAGGTGCGACGGGGAGCTTCGCAGGAGAGGAAATAGATAAATGAAGGTAGTGATTTAGGCGCGGGCGCTGACCATCGAGAGCAAGGCAGGGGAGAAGCAGGGCACAATGTCGTCCTTGAGTAGGGAACTGGTGTTCCTGATCTTGCAATTCCTTGATGAAGAAAAGTTCAAGGAAACAGTGCATAAGTAAGCGTCTCCGTCTAATTTACTTTGCCATTGATTTCATTGCGAGTTCTGGACTTGGTATCTTCTCCTGGAGTCTTTGACAATGTGCACCTTTAAATTTCCGCGTCTTTTACTTTATTCTGGTGGGGCGGGGGAGTCTAGTCGTGGCGTGTTAGCATATATTCGAGCTTATTTCTTTTTTGGTTGGTATGGTTACGGGGATTGATTGTCGGTTGAACTGGTCAGTACCGCAAATACTCAGTTGCGTATTCCAGTGCACGTATGTTGCCTCGGAAATGATTTTTTTATTGTATGATGTCGTCACGTTGGAACTAAAATGTTTAGCATTGGGAGGATGGTTTTATTGTGTGGCACGTCGGCGTAGCAATTTGTGCGATGCGTCATTGCAGCTAGGTCATATTTATGTAGTGTCATGGAAGCGCAATTTGGTGTCTGCAGCGTGCAGCTTTTGCAGCTTGTTCAATACAACCGTTTTGCTCCGTCCTAGTTGAGCTTGCTGAGTCCACACCATTGTCATGTATTGTCGCTATATTGTTTCAATTTGGCCTAGACTATAAAGTAGAGCCCTTCTACTTAGAGCGACACCGTTGACTTTATTTTGATGCAGTCCAGAGTCAAACCTTTCGTAGTATCCTGTAGGTGCACCCTTCACCATTGCAGCTAAGGGGCTGAACGAATCATTGTAGTTGAATTCAATCTACATTTACACTTCATCTGCAATTCTGTAGGCCACATCGAGTTGCTGCATGATTCAAGTAGGAGTATGCCTTCTAAAATGTACACGCAAGTAGGCATGTCTTCCGGTCTTTGGTATTGACATGTTTGAGATTCATTGAGTTTTTTCCCCCAGGTTGGAGCAAGAATCGGGATTCTTTTTCAACATGAAGTATTTTGAGGATCAAGTCCAAGGTGGTGAATGGGAGGAGGTGGAACGGTACTTATCCGGGTTTACTAAAGTGGACGACAACCGGTATTCAATGAAGATTTTCTTTGAGATTCGGAAACAGAAGTATCTGGAAGCTCTGGACAAGTATGTATTTACTCTCAGCTTTTTTGGGACATCCTTGATGTTAAGTCTGTCAAATTATTTTTTATTGGGACGGTGGCCGTTAGAGCAATTGCGGTGTTGAACAGACACTCACTTTATCAACAGGATGGGGTTCATTTGGGACAACAAAGTGCGCACTGCACTCTAGTGGAAGAGCTCATTGAATTCCGTGTCTGTGTGCAGGCAAGACCGGGCAAAGGCCGTTGACATACTTGTGAAGGATTTGAAGGTTTTCTCTTCTTTCAATGAAGAACTGTACAAGGAGATCACCCAGCTTCTTACTTTAGACAACTTCAGGTTAATATCTTTGGCGATAAAAAATTGGTTTCTAATAGGCAACAACTCTTACGTTTATGCTCACTGGCTATATTTTGCGAGTGACATGAAATGTTGAAGACCCAAAAATTATACTGTTTCCACCGAATTGACTCCATTTAGCGTTTGACTCCTGATGCAGGGAAAATGAGCAGTTGTCAAAGTACGGAGACACCAAATCCGCTAGAAATATTATGCTTCTGGAACTTAAGAAACTTATTGAGGCCAATCCACTTTTCCGGGATAAACTGGCTTTCCCATCATTGAAAGCGTCCCGACTGCGCACCCTCATCAATCAGAGGTACCTTCTAGCCTGTGTACACCACCTTGAATTTTCAAAAATTAATCATTTAAAAGTTGGCCGAGGCACAAGTGCCTATTTAGCCGATATTTTTTTAGGCCTGGGTTTTGTTTCCCTGTTCAACAATCTGAACAATTTTAGATTTCCTTTTATAGTTATTATGTTGCCTTGACATTACTAGAGGAAGGTGTACAAGAATGAATCTACTAGATGATTTCTGCGTGATTCAACTTTGAGAAAAGGATGCCTACACACAAAGGAACTTGTTTTCATGTGAAGTGAAATCCTCTTATATTGTTGACATAGAAAATTCTTTTCCTCGGTAACCGATTTGTATTTGTCTCTCCTTTTGAGACCTCTGTAACATCATCCAGAACCTTTTTCACGTGTTTCGTAACCTTGTTCGCAGTCTCAACTGGCAGCACCAGCTGTGCAAAAACCCGAGGCCAAATCCTGACATCAAGACGCTCTTCATTGATCACACATGTGGGCCACCGAATGGGGCTCGTGCCCCACCGCCTACGAATAACCCCTTGGTGGGCGGTCTTCCAAAGCAGGGCACCTTTCCTCCTCTTGGTACTCACAGTGTAAGTGTGCGACCGTTTCTTACCACTTTCCATGCAATCGTTTAATGATTATCAAACTGCCCGGTATCAGGATTGCTGCATACATTTTATAGTGAATGAAATTTTGAATAAATCTTACAATTTTCATGGTTAGAATGTAGCAGCCACTGCTAGGAGTTCTATGTTTTTTTAAGTTGATTACTAAGTCGGTCTTTAACTTTACCTCCATCCCTCTTTGCAAACATAATGTTTAATCTTGTAAGAATCACCAATTCATGATGTTGATGGCCTCTATTCACCAAACTTATTTAGAACTTTCTATCAATATCTCCTATTTCCTAGGAATTTCAAGAAACTTGAATTTCGAAGAGGTCATTTTGAAGGGAAAATTGTAGGCATAACGAAACATGGTGACCTCATGATCAATTGCGCCTTCAGGGGTTAAGTGTTTCAACTGTCTTAATGTTACAATGCTTGTCTTTTGCTTGTATCCAGGTTTCTCATCCAGTCGTTGCATTGATTTCAAAGTTTTTACTTATCAGTGGCTTTCTTTGAGTGCAGCCATTCCAACCAACACCGCCTTCTGCAAGCGCTCTAGCGGGATGGATGGCAAACCCCAATCCTCCAGCACCACATGCTCCAGTTGCCAATGGCCCAGCTGCTCTGACTGCTCCTCCTAATTCAGGTTATTTCTTTATTTGAAGCTTCATTTGAAGCTCTTTTTTGAATGAATCAAATATAGGCTTCTCTTTTATGGTCAACTTACAATATTGAGGTAATTTATAACATGTAGAAAGTGCAGGGTAACGTATTAATAATTCAATTCGATGATATGTCTCAGCTACATTGTTGAAGCGACCTCGCACCCCACCAAGCACCACACCAACAGTGGATTATCAGTCAGCTGACTCGGAACACCTCATGAAGAGAGCTAGGCCAGGTGGTCCACCAGTTGATGAGGTCAAGACAGTAAGCATCATGATTCATCACTTTCGCTATTTGGCCACTTGCTGTGATTCGAAATTTGGCAACAATTATTTGAAGGATTCTTACAAGCTAGAGAGAACATTGTGGCCTTTGGTCTGGTGTCTGGCAATGCTCCGATCTAGGATTAATACTAATCCTACCATTTCCTAGACTGCTCTGTTGAGTGTAGGTATCGAATGAAAATGTTTAGTGCCATTGTTTCAGATTTTGTTAAATGCTCTGTTGACGCTGGGTGAGTGACAGGTGAACTATGCTGGTGGTCCAAGTCATCCTCAGAACAACGTGTCACCTGACGACTTGCCAAAGAATGTAGCCCGTTCTCTTAACCAGGGCTCGTGCGTCATGAGTATGGATTTCCATCCAATTCAACAGAGTGTGCTCCTTGGTATGTATCTGCACCCTCCAGTCCATTATGAATTGTATGTTTGGAACTCTCAATGTTGAAGAGATATTACGAATTATTTAGAAATGGTTTGGGTGCATTTGCTGGCTATTGAACATTAATGTAGTACAACACCATGCTAAGTCTCATGTTAGCCAAATCTGGATGTTGCATACAGTAAGTATCATCCTTTCAATCAATGTATTAACTCTTGAAATGGGCACTTGTGCAGTGGGTACAAATGTGGGGGATATTGGAATTTGGGAAGTGGGTTCGCGTGAGAAGCTTGCACAGCGAACATTCAAAGTCTGGGATATTACTGCTGCATCTATGCCCATGCAGGTGAGCATTTATGCTCCGGGCTTCTCTGCTCTGGGACTTTGGGCAAAGTGTTAATTCCATGCTCTGCTAATTTACGAAATCCGCAATCAGAATCTTTCATGGAGGCGTTTCTTTTGGGAATGCCACTGAAAATTTCTTAGTGGATATTTTAAGTGTTTGTATAATACTAAAACTGGATAGTAGATGCTTTGGTTGATTTATTTAAGGTTCCTATATTTGGATGTGGCTCATTGAAAGCGTAATCGACTGGTTGTGACAGGCTGCGTTGGTCAAAGATCCAGCTGTATCTGTCAACAGAACTGTGTGGAATCCGGACGGCACATTATTAGGTGAACATTTCATTCTTAATCTGAAAGTCGCTTCAGGTCTTGGACTTTGCAAAAAATAGTAATGATTACAATGTGTCTGCAATTATTTAGTAGGGTGTGTTTAGCGTGATTGATGCTACTTTAGAACTTATATATGGATTTTTCCACTCTTGATCTAAACAGCCTGCGCTCAGAAACCCTGTCTCAAGCCCTATCTGTTCTATTTTTACAGGAGTGGCCTTCTCCAAACATATTGTGCACATCTATACTTACAGTGGTGGCAGTGATTTGCGGCAACATTTAGAGGTATGATTAGCATTTTCAAGCTCTCATTAACATATATCTGCTCCTTTCACTCCTTTCTGTCTTTAGTGGACAGGTTCGTAATCTTATAAATAAGAGATTTACCTGGTCTGAGAATACCGTAGTATTGGACTTCGTCAGTTTATATGAATAAGTTTTTCTCTCGTATTTCCTCTATTCATTACTGACTTTTGATACTCATGTGGTCGTGCTTGTTGTCACAGATCGATGCACATGTTGGTGGCGTCAACGATTTGGCTTTCTCTCATCCTAATAAACAATTATGTGTTATCACATGTGGTGACGATAAAACAATTAAGGTTGCACACTCTGTCTACTTTGTAAATTGTCAAGTGATACCAAAGTCCACTTGTTGTACTCGGACTCCAGTACTATACCGCTTCTAATTATTTACATAGTCCCTGGTTGATATAACTAGTGGTTGTCTGGATCTGACTATTGTAAAATGTTTCGCAGGTTTGGGATGCTGCAACAGGGCGAAAGCAATATACTTTTGAAGGTCATGAGGCTCCTGTGTATTCAGTTTGTCCTCACCACAAGGAGAGTATCCAGGTGAAACCTTTGTACTAAATGCATTTATTTTCTTTCTTATTTAGTACTAACTAATGACTGCTAAGGGGGCTCGGATAATCCTCTTCGCTGCTTATACGTCCCTGACTTCTGTACTTTGGCAACCTGAGTAGCTGATTAACGTGATTCTTGTTTGGATGGGTCATAAGCGCAAAACCGCTGACTTTATTTGAGTGACGTCAAACTGCAGTTTATCTTCTCAACAGCCATCGATGGCAAGATCAAAGCCTGGCTCTATGATCTTCTTGGATCTAGAGTTGACTACGACGCGCCAGGTCATTGGTGCACGACAATGGCCTACAGTGCTGATGGCACTAGGTATTCTAAATTTTTGGTTTTGATTTTCCCCTGTTCCTTTTTGTAGATATTCGTAACAAAATGCTTACTTGAAATGTGTTTTGTAGGGAGTTACAACTTTGGATTTTGTTGTGCTAATGCACGATACCATTCGGATATGCAATTCATTCTTTTAATGGACTCGACATTATAATGTTCATCGTTTTCATTTGATCGGAATGTTCGAACAATAATGTTCTATACTATATTTACAAGCATGCGTGTTGATCAAGTAGTTTTTGCATGTATGTCAGACTTTTTTCATGTGGAACAAGCAAAGATGGAGAGTCTTACTTGGTTGAATGGAATGAGAGCGAGGGTGCAATCAAGCGGACATATTCAGGTTTCCGTAAACGGTCCTCGGGAGTTGTGCAATTTGATACTACCCGGAACCGTTTCCTAGCTGCTGGTGACGAATTTCTGATCAAGTTCTGGGACATGGACAACACGAACCTGCTGACCACAATTGATGCAGACGGTGGTTTGCCGGTGAGTAATTTCAACAGATTATCTTGTAGAAAGCCAAATTAGTGCCACCAAAGCCTGGATTAAAGTATTTTTATCTTGTAATTGATAAACTTGTTTAACTTTTATTTTTTTTATGTAATGTTAGCGAAAATTCATGTGATTAGACGCACCACGAGCTTACTTTTACTTTTGTGGGGTGTAGGCAAGTCCACGGCTCAGATTCAACAAAGAAGGCTCTCTGCTTGCTGTTACTGCCTCAGATAATGGCATTAAGATTCTGGCGAATCGCGATGGGATGCAGATGCTCCGTGCGTTGGAAGCTCGTGCTTATGATTCGAATAACCGAGCACCTCAAGAACCAGCTGTTTCTAAGGTCAGTTCGTACTTTGCTTACGCTCGTTATTTTTAGAAACTACACTCGATCTCTCAGGTTCATAGTTTTAATAGTTTCATGCATATTTATAGCTTCAAGTAGATGAGTATTCTTGAAAAGAGCCAACTTCATTTACATTAACCAGTGCACCTTAATTATACTCAAGGCCTTATACTGTTATATGAGATAGTCGTGGAGTTCGACTAGAGTATCTCCTTTTTGTAAGCGTAATGGCAAGCCAATCGGTCAACCCTATCTAGCTAGTATTCGAGCTAATTTCTCTAAGTGAATACCTACTGCAGCCGCCAATTGGAAATGCTCTTGGGGTCCCGAGCACCCCAGGTGGTGGCGGTGGCGATCGGCCAAATTCTTCGTCAATGGCTGGGTCCGTTATGGATGGTCCAACCCTGAACATGGGGGGATCAAGAGTTCGGCCAAGAGACAGGGTCGGCAATGACCATGTAATTTTTCGAAACATTCACACAACAGTTTGTCAACCGGTGTTTGTGGTCCAGGCTATCTTGTAGTTGGGTACAATTTATCCTTGAGTCTGTTTTAGTATGATTCATACGTTCTTGGTGTGGGTTCACAAAGTTTGGCACGAGTTGAAAATGGTTGATGTCAGTACCATAATTTTACGAATTACTGAATAGCGTAAGAGATCTGTTGTACCAATTTACAGGCTGGTTATGATTGATGCTCCGTTCCAACCCGTGAGTTATAGCAAGTATTTTGATAGTATTTAACACGCCTTTTAATGTCCTGTGTGCAGTCTGGTATGGAAGGAGGCCGCACACCTGAGACGAAACCAAGAATACCTGACGAAATCCCAGATCGAAGCAAGAGCTGGAAGCTGACCGAAATTAATGAGCAAAATCAGTGCCGGTCCACAAGATTACCTGACACCCTACCGCCAAACAAGGTCTGATTTTTTTTTCACAATATTGATTAATGTGGAGCGTATCACAATTTAAAATAAAATCTAGGATGATAACAGACATAATGCCTGTGTGCTATTTGTGTCCTTTGTATTTTGATAGTTGACAATCTGTTTCTGGTGGTCACAGGTTGCAAGACTTATTTACACCAATGCTGGAGTTGCTTTATTAGCATTAGCATCCAATGCAGTGCACAAGCTTTGGAAGTGGCAACGAAATGAGCGCAACCCCTCTGGAAAGGTGCGATGCGAAGCTAGCACCTTTTAGTTGTGCAGTGTCTGGCCTTAGCGGCTCGATGAGATTTGTCTCTACGGTGTTTTTAGGTTATGGCTCTTTATTTTTTTATGCAATTTTGTGTTCCTGAAAAATAAATCTTCCCTCATATTTTCAACAAATTTTGCAGGCTACTGCAAGCGTTGCACCGTCGTTGTGGCAACCTGCCAGTGGTATTCTTATGACCAACGACATCAGCGATACCAACCCTGAAGAAGCTGTGCCCTGCATTGCGCTCTCTAAAAATGACTCTTACGTGATGTCTGCTTCAGGAGGAAAAGTTTCATTGTTCAACATGATGACATTTAAGGTAAAAGGCCACGAATTTAAAAAGCGTGTTTTTATGTCTCAGCTCATTATCAGGGACTGGTATGTCCCTGATTTCTAGGAATGGTACGTGCATTGATTGTACATTGTATGTATCGAAATACGGATTATTATTTCCTATGAGACTTCATCGTGACGGTGCTGACATTTTTGTTTTGAGTTTGATTTAGGTGATGACAACGTTCATGCCCCCACCTCCAGCAGCTACTTTTCTTGCGTTCCATCCTCAAGATAACAATATAATTGCCATTGGAATGGAGGATTCAACAATTCAAATCTACAACGTTCGTGTGGATGAGGTATACCCATTGTGTCGTGCCCGCTTCGTCACCTGTCGCATTTGTGTGTGCAGTGCTATTTTCTGTTTGCTGTGTACTATGGTTCAAGCTGAAATTGGGGACGATATGCCTATGTCTAAATACCTGCCTTTCACAGGTCAAGAGCAAGTTGAAGGGCCATCAAAAGAGAATTACTGGCTTGGCATTCTCTAATTCTCTCAATGTGCTTGTATCATCAGGGGCTGATGCTCAGGTACGTTTTTAGTCATAACTGAATGCAGGGTTTAGTTTTGCAGCCTTGTCTAGATTTTTATTTCACGTGCGAAGGCTACCTTTGGTTTTTCTAGGAACTTAATGACGTAATTCTGACACATTTTTCTATCTGCAGTTGTGTATGTGGGGAACAGATGGTTGGGAAAAACGTAAGTCAAAGTTTGTGCAAGTTCAGCCTGGTGGGAGGTCTCCATCGATGGGAGACACTCGAGTTCAATTTCACAATGACCAAGTTCGCCTTCTTGTTGTCCATGAGTCTCAGTTGGCTGTTTACGACGCTTCAAAGCTAGATCGCATTCGCCAGGTCATTCTCAAATTTTTAATGTTTTCAATTTCGATTGCCTCTCAATCTCACCAAATGGAACCATCGTGGAACCAAATGGGACATAAAAAGCAGTTAGGGCTTAAATCTCCTTCCTGCATAAACTTTGTATGAAGGTACATCTTGTGGATATATTCAATCGTTTTAGAATACCTCTTACAAGCTTTTCGTTGGTTTTATGCAGTGGGTTCCTCAAAGCCCCTTTACTGCAGCAATTTCCAATGCCACCTACTCATGTGACAGCGCGCTTGTGTACACGGGCTTTGTTGATGGCTCTGTTGGTGTTTTTGATGCTGAAAGCTTACGGCCACGGTGCCGACTTGCCCCATCTGTACACATACCTCAGGGAGTGAGCGGGTATGTGACCTGCACTTGTATGTAATATTATTCTTATGCGTATGTACCGTACTAGTTGTTATGTGATGCTTCGTATAAATTTAAGACTCTAACCAATGACAGTCTACATATTTTTAAGGTTTCCGTTTCTTTCATATTTGTGAGTCCGACTTGAAATGTCCGACTGAAATTTGTGGTGCTGCAGATCAACTGTCTACCCCTTGGTGATTGCTGCGCATCCTGCAGAGCCAAACCAGTTTGCGTTGGGTTTGAGTGATGGAGGTGTACAAGTAATAGAGCCATTAGAATCCGAGGGGAAATGGGGGACAGGCCCTCCAGCAGACAATGGAACAGCTAATGGTGTACCGTCTGGTCCTGCTTCTGGCAATCAAGGGTCAGATCAAACCCCAAGATGATGTACAGTTGTGACTCCTTACAAGTGTTGTAGCAGTTGTAGCTGCGCTGCTTGCTAATTGGGGGTTAGTACCTCTTTCTCAACATATGCATGCAAGGCCCTGTGATTTTCTCCTGTTAGCAAGAAAGTGGAGATGGGTCTATTCTTGAGTTCCAGAGGCTGATTCATGGCCTGTGGTCTACGACCCTGCGTTTGGATTCATTTTTGTGAGCTCCTTGTAGAAAATATGAACGGGAGGCAAAGGCCGCGTAGTCAAGGTCTACTATGCGTTTGGTGAGTACTTGGAGTCGTTGGTACGAAAGTTGACCTGATATTGGGTTAGGGGAGCTGTAAGGAGGTGTTATTTGTACAGAAAAAATATGTTGTTTCCATGAATCACTTTTGGATAAGATTTCTCCTCTCATATCCGCTCTCTGAATTTCCATTTTGTAATCATCTTTTTGGTAAATTGCAATAACATATATTTACAGATGAGGGTGTCTGCTCATGTCAGGATTTGTACTAAGATTTAGTCTTGTTTCGATTCTGATTCAGCTCAGTACTCTACGGTGATTGTCAAAACCTTATCACAAGTCTGCAGTACTCGCAACCAGAAAGCTAGACCATGAGCATGAGCGCATGAACTGAAAGAGTACTGATAGTGGTAGTGTAAGTATCGTCCGTGTCATATGGACTCCACGACACCTTCTGTCCTGATATAAATTTAGATACCTTGAGCCTAACTTGTGCATAGCATACGAGTGCACTATAGCAAATATGAGTTTCAATAGTAGAAGAAAGTGTCTGACCTATTTCTAATTCAAATTAAAACATGTTGCATGCATGCTCTCTTTCCATTTGGATTAGTAAAGGCATCCATAAGCATCATCTTAAGCAACCGTACATCAGGTTAGAGGGCAGCTGTAGTGTTGGTTGGCCTTACAGGCAAGGATAATTCATAGTGGTGCAAATTGGTGAACCAATTTAGGGCTTGTAAACTACTTCTGGCAATGAATTATCTTTCTTTGAATCAAAATAAAAAACAAAAAATTGGTGAACCAATACAGTTGTTTGGAAAGGCATGTGGTAACGTAGAAGGCTCAATAAGCGCTCATCTAAGGGCTGTTGGCCTTTTTCATGTATGTCCATAGGTGGGAATATTTTTAGCTCATTTTTCTAAGGAAGAGAAATTGATGAAGAATGTAATCCAAGTAGTTTTATATTTTTCTAAAGAATTTTGAATTACTTATGAATTTTCAAACGAGTTGGGTTGTAGGTCCGTATTTGTGTCCATAGGTCTTTCATAAACTATTCACTTGCAATTCTAAATTAAAATGGAGAAAATAGAGAGAATGATTGGCTCTAGCAATTAATAATTCTTTCTTCCTTTGTTCATTCCCGAACTGTACTAGTCAATTTCAGAACCAACTCATGTCCATTTCACACCCATTTGTAGGGGCGGTTCTTAATGCCCAAACTCTTCTCGAGCCTTCTACCTTATATCACATACATATTATCAGTTTTTTGCTGTAGGTCTAATTGCTTTGTACAAATTTGATGATCTCTAAAGTGAACCAAATTTAGTTATAGGACCTCCAGGACATGCCTACGCTCCTAGCATTGGGAGCGCCGGCGTCTCTAGAGACAATAATGATTTGGAGGTTAGCTACCAACATCTTGGTTAAGACTCACCCACTTTCTAATTAGCTTAGCTGGTTAGAGTGTTGTGCGCTAGTAATAGATGTCCACGTCTCTTTTTTGGACCCAGGCTGGCTGGTTGGACCCCCGCCCTGGGCCTAGGGCCTGATCCTTGATCGAGAGCTTCAGCCCTTGTTTTGATTAAACTCGGTGGGTATTCATGGTTAGAGCGTCGTGCTAATAATGTGAAGGTCACATGATCAAGACCTATATTGGGCATTATTGTCCAATTTTGTTTTTTTATAATATATGCAATTATTCCCACTCCTTTTCTAACATATGTCTGCCATCTATTTGGCTTCACATAACTGAACAAGCCAACTGGTTAAATCACCTCAACGAATATTTCCTTTTTCGAAAAATAAAGTTGACAATCAAAAATAGAATTTTTGACAATTTCCTATTATCAAAAGCAAAAAATGGCTTGAAAATGCTACTTGTACTACTAAGGTAGAGATGGATATTCCCGTCGGGGTTCTAATTCCGTGGCCTATTAGTGCACCAATATCTGAGCAGACAGCACCTGACTACCACACTCAGCAGATTGTATAACAACCTATCATGTTCTCCATGCAAGAATCTTTGTATTGCATATACCTACTCACTGAAATAGTGGTCTATAATGTTGCATTTCAAATATTCATGAAAATTTGATAAATTTTGAAAAAAATATTAAAAAATCAGATTTGTGATTTTCGACCTAACTTCTATTTGTATAAATTTAATCCCCATAGTTTTCTCAATCCCAATATGCTGAATGGCTTAAACTGACTGGAATACCCCTCTCTACCCTACACATACCATAACACCATTGCAAGTTTGTTCATAAATAATTTCCATCCAAAAAATTGAAAATTTAGAAGGTAAAAGAACAAAAATGGAATAAATTATTCTTTGTGATAACCATTTGAGGTTGTTTTTAGTGATTTTTTGCTAAAAAACAAAAAATCAAGAAAATTGATTTTTGAAGGACGAACTTTATTTTTATGGAATTTCGAAGGCACGCCTATGTACTCAACATATGTACTCAGCGTCGGCGTTCCTGGAGATCGTGATGAAGATCAACATCACCTTCAAGAGCTCCTTCTCCAAGAGGTAAGGAGCTCTTTTCCTACCCTTGTCATAGTTCTGCATCTTCTCTTCTTGTCAGAATTTTAGCTCAAACGCATTTTCAAGGAGTGAAGATAAGCCATGGTATACATATTTGGTGTAAAATTAGGGTTTGGTGTCCATGCTCTCTCATCGTTGTTTGAACCAGAATTTAGGCTTTAGTATCTTCTTTCCAACATTTTGGTTCTTCACTTTCTCTGATCATTGCCGGAACCTTATTTTGAACGGACAAAGCTGAATGGAGGTGATCTCTGGGTAACATGTTGTGAGTAAAGTTAGGGTTTGGTATTTTCCTTCCCATAGCTTAATTATGTACTTTCTTTTGTAATTTGTCGCACCTTAAACACGAACGGATGTATGTAGAGTGGAAGTGGCCCGGGTACCATACTATTATGTTAGCTGCAAAGTTAGGTTTTGATAGCCAAAATCTAAGGGGTAGCGTGGAAAAGCCGCTTGAGGTTTAAATTGGGTGTTGATGCCTTAGCAAATTTTATATCATGAAGTTCAGCTTGAAATTACTTTTAAAGGTCCGACTTCATAAGAGGAGGGGATCTAGATTTATGTTGTTTGTAGCATTTGTTTGGATCTATGGATTGTCCACCAGAAATTCTAGAATTCTTTGTGCAAGTGATCTTGTAAATAAAAATATCCTTAGGTGCCTCTAGGTTTGTTATTTGCATAACAAAGTAGATGAGGCCTATTGTCATAGCTAGAGCAGAAATGTATATGAAAAAGTACACCATACTTGGACCTTTGCATGCATATTTAAGTGAAAACATTGAAAATGAATTTAATATTAAAGATAAAAGTTCTAAACAAGGAAGTTCTAGTTTGAAACGCAAAAAGTAAAATAAATGTAGACAATAACAAAATAAGTATCAACTCTTATATAGTCTTTTATATAGCAAACTGATCTAACATTTTTGAAAATAAACAGTATACAAGTTTAAGTAATGGATTAATCAAAATTGGACTTTCTACCATGTGGTTGTAGAGGGAGAGTTGTAATGGTTTTGAGAAATCATTTAAAAAAACCGTTTCATCTACATTTTCAAATATGAGGGCATATGGCATGTGTAGAGTAACCACTTTCAACACCTTTTGATTTCAAATGCGATATATAGACAATCAATATAATAGAGAGAATCCTCAAGAAGGTTGCACACGTTATAGGGTGGCCAACTATCTTATGTCAAAACATACCACAGATTCAATTCGACACTTGATGAATGTTTGTAACAAGTGCCGCAATGGAAGAAGTCAAGAAAAAAAGAACGCGTATCTAGTAATGCAGAGTCCGGAATACATGGCATCTATATTGAAGTTGCACCCTTTAAAAGTACAACTATTGTTGTTCTTGGATATATCATTGCGTTGAGCAGAGAATAAATTCGATCTTGTATCTAGACAAATTGATAATTTGAGTGTATTGAACAGTTCTTTAGTGTCAAGCTATGGATGCATGCATGGAGAGGAATTTTTAGAGAGATTGTTTGACAATCTCAACCAATAATAAAGGGTAATTGTAAGAATCCTTGGTTCAATAAATGTGTAACAAATTTTGAAAACTCAAACAATAAGAATACTAGTGTATGCGTTTTGAGAACACATATAGTAGGAGTGACCTCCGGCTATGGCCCCAGGAATTGAAGGGTGGAGGCAGGGGGACCCGGCGCTCACTAGGCAGGCAGCCCTATAGAATTTGAATTTATTTTTTTATTTTTTTAAAAAAATTACTTGAGAAAAAGTAGAGGCTATAAAAACCAAAATTCAATGAGATCAACCCTAGCTACCCCGCAATTGTTATTTTGAGTGAATCCTAAGACGTAACGGGCAACGGGTCCTACCGGATCCGTCGCCTTTATTCAAACCCTTCTTGCTTTGCTCGATGGATTTGAAAAACCTTATATTACTCATGTAAATTTCTGAGACCATTTGTCTCAAAACAAAAAGTTTTAAAAAAAGTTTTTATAAAAAATTATAAAAAAATTATGAAAGTTAGGGTTGCATGGTGAGAGCTGCCCCTTGCTCGATGTCAGGTCCTCCTGCCCCCGACCCCACACTCCGCCAGGTCGAAAGGAAGAGGTCACCTCTGCTATATTCTACCCTGCGTTTTGTCACAAGAAGTTATACAGACAATATTAGACACGCATGACATTGGTAGTAAGACTTTTTTTTAAGAAGAAGACGGTGCAAAAGTTGAAAAGTTGTCATTACTATACAATGTTGGGAACAATAGTAAAAGATCTGTATCAAAAGACTTTTATGTGGTTGAAAGCATGAAAGACACAGGAGAACGACGTAGTTTGATACTGTTTGTTGACAAGAAGGGTTTGCAAAAAGGAAACAATAACATTATTTTAGAGTCTGCATTGTTTCCATTCCTCTGTCCAATTGGCAACATGGCCTATGATGGTAGAATTCCAATGTAGAAGTACCTTAGGTATCGGATGAACTCTATGTGCTCTCCATTCACGTTGTACAAGCCTTGCTTGCTGTTGATGTATGACATAAGGTATTCTCTGATGCTAATTCATGCAACTAGAAAAATGTGTTTGCAAAAGAACTATCAAGCAATTCAAGCAAAAAATCCAACAATGTCTCATGAAGATATCATAGGAGAGCTTGTGAAATACACTTTGCCAAAGACACTTACACGCTCGTCTAGTTGGCACTGAAGTCAATTAAGTGATCTAATGGCCATGGTTGACATGTATGGTTTGTTGTTTTTGTTTCTTACGCTGACATGTGATGAGACGTCCGAGCTAAGGTGAGACGATATTGAGGACTTGGAAAAAATCATTCAAAAGCTAGGAAATAACTTTTCTTGGAAAGATTGTCGAGTAGAGTGTACGCATTTGTTTCACACAAGAGTGAAGGAGTTCTTGTACTCATACATTATTTGAAGCAAGAATTTACAAGGAAAAGTTGAATATTATATGATTCGATATGAAGTACGGGAACGAATCTCATTGCATGCTCAGATCATTTTTGGGTTACACAAAGATGATGTTCAAAGTGTCACTAATAAAATTATGGCAAACGCCCCTGCAAAGTATGACGAAATAGAGAAATGCTACATTGAACGTAAAGATGATATTTGGAAGAGGCTATTTCAATTGGTCAAACGAAAGCAATTGCATATTTGTAAGGTGGATAAGGACAAGTGTTTCAAAGGCAATAAAAAATGCAAATATAGATTCGTTTTCAAGATTAATTTGATTACAAAGGCCAAGGTGAATGCATATACAAGATGATGAGAATATTATAGGCCAAGGTATAGTGATCAAAACGTAGTTTCTTATCAAGGACCCTTATTCTCAATATGGGAAGCGCACATGAATATTCAACACATAACATCATCATTTTGGTCACTATACTTGTTGAAGTATACAATGAAAATCGAGCTTGTTTGTGCTATAAAGTTTGACAAAAGAAATACAAAACGTTTGGGTCTATCGATTTTGAAAACTATACTTTTAAAGAGTATCACAAGGCTTTTGAAGTGGTGAAGACCAATTATGTTTATAAAATAGCCCAAGGAAGAGACGAATTTGGAAATTTTCCTTATATCAACAACAATGTTGTTTTCTTCAAAGAGTTAATACCACTAAAAAAACCATAAGCTTTCTATTATAACATTCTTCTTCAACAAGTAACATTGAGGGATGAAGGCGATCTTTTTTCACCATCAAATGCAAGACTATCACATATTGCGGAATGTGAAATTAGGGGTGATCTTTCAAAGATCAATTCATTGAAAGACTACATACTTCATAATGCAGAGAAAAATCTTTACAATGAATTAGTCAAAAAAACTTGTTAGATAAGGTTCTCCAAAAGCATCAATATTTAGATCTGGATTATATTCAAAAAATAGATGGGGTTGTTGGGTTGGAGGGTTTTGAAGGAATTGGAATTGTTGAACATACTTCAAAAATTCATAACAAATTCATACTTTATCTAAAAAATAAAATTTTATTTCCACTCTCGATTTCGGACATTTGTCATTATACGTAACTTTAGAAAAAATTCAACAGTGGCAACCAAGGACACCAATAATTTTCCATATCATAGGCTGTTTTATCTTGTGCGGATATGTGATTTTGGGATATCAATATTGGGATGTGGAAAGATCTTCTTGTTCAGAAGCCAAAACTGCTGAGATATATCAAATCATTATCATTTTGGGAGACGCCGTTGCAATTTTCTTGTGCGAGGTTGTAGAACAATATGATTGAAAATGCCAAATCTATTCCAAGATATGGAGAAACCGTTCATTTAACATTTAGCCTAGTCATGCACAAGATATACCACTTGAGAATTTCAATTAAATATATAGCTAATTAGGTTTTTTTTCATTACAATACATAATTTTATAGTTTCTAAAAATAATTGTTATTTATAATAATTGACGCAAATAATTGATAAAAATATGTACAAGCTTAAGAATAGTTAAGCTGAATGCTTGATAAAAAGTGTAATGCATACTACTATAAATTCACAACTAAAGAAATTTTATTGGTAGAGTATCACAATATAAAATTTTGATGATGAAATGTGTATCTATATTGCAAAATTGTCACAAATTTTTGGGTCTATAAAACCTCGGAAATCCAAAGCCGTAAGTTGTTGGTTTGATGCACGTCTTTTTCTACTTGTATATGCTTATACTCCTTAGCTCCTACCTTGAACCCTATACTTTAATTTCAACTTTCTCCAAGTTTTGTATTTGTAGGTGAACCTTGAGGTTCGACACGCCTACTTATTAATCCCTGAAGACAATTGGGCTTTTTGAAAGTTTAGGCAGGATGTTAATTTTAGATTAAAAGAAAGTTTTAAACTTTTTGTGAAAGTAGGAAACAAGATCCTTGAGGGAATCTATTTTATGTTTTCAATTAGACAATTAGGCATCTGTAGCCTTCCCACAATTCTAAAACTACATATCAAAATCCGATATGCAATGTTTCTATAACATAATCCTCAAGAATGTGTCATAGATATCATACATGACATTCAAAGATTGTCCTCAATCCGCCACGGGCACTTGATAAGTCAAGCCCTGCAGCTTGATCGATAGAGTCGTTGTAGTAGATTAATGGAGGCACGCTGAATCTGATCTGATCTCAAGCTATCTCCTCACGTTCCATCATTGCCGACTTTTGAGACTCATTTTTACGTCGCACACTCCTGGTCTACCAACATCGTTACAATCTATGCAACGTAGACGTACAGGCCTAAAAAATGAGCCCACTTGCACTACAAGCTCCGTCAACGCACTGGTGATCGATGAAGTCAAAAACCACCAGAAGTCTCAAAGTCTCGAATGGATTGATGAGGTTGATTCACTAATTAGTCTGAAAGAGAATCACTAATTTCTAATTAATCAAAAACTTCAAACCACCAGAAGCTAAATCATTCCCAACTTTTGAACTTCTCACCTAGATTTTGATTTTGTGACTGTTGAACCGAAAGTTTGAAGCTTGACAGCCAAACGGCCGGAGTTATAGGCTCTTTTCTAATTCAGATCAAATCTCAAACAGTCAAAGTCTTAGTTGCATAGTCAAATAGATGACTAGACACTAGTGGAACATGAGACATGTTCCACGCTCTGTTCCACGCAGGAGTCCACCTGGGGCGAGCCACTCCACGTAGGTGGACTGAGCCCAGAGAGGGTGGAGTTGGGCAGTCCGGGAATAGAGATTAAATCACCGGGCCCGACCGGATGTCAGAGGTCGTGGCTATGGCCCACGATGGGTAAAGGGGGATTTTTTTATTTTTTTTATTTTTGAAGCGCAAGGAACTTTTGATATTTGGCATGCGAGTTGGCACACGCGACTCCCGTGAGCACGCCGCCGTCGTCACTGTCTGTGGCAACCCTAAGCACCCTTGATCACCTACACAAGACTGGGCTCGAGACACTACTCCCACTATTGCCATCTCACACCACAATTTAACCAAACCAAAACGTCCTCAACACAGACCAAAAACCCATCCGAGTTGCTGAAGATACCCAATATCGTTCAAAACATGAACAAAAACCGAATATGGTTCCAAATCTGAAGACAACCATATGGGTCAAGATCTGGAACTAAAGGATTGAAGTATGAAAGAATGCCAGATCCTGAGCCGCCAGTCAACCCACAACAATCTGCAATACTCAAGGTGAAATTAAAGATGTTTGCGATGATGATGTAAGTGAGTCACCTGCTGTGCATGAGGCGCGTCGCCGGCCTCAAGTAAATTGGAGTTGCAGGCGCCGGGGTCTTAGAGGTCGAAGAGGAGAGGCAAGCGTGCGAAAAAGGCACAAATACGCAGCATTACACGCAGCATACTCATCAACAAAAACTCATCAACGCAGCATTGCACATCAACAAAAACTGCAGCAAATGGTGCATTGCACACGATCAACGCAGCATACTCATCAATAAAAACTGCAGCAAATGATGACGAATTGCGAGCCGCCAAGCTGGCTTCGTGAGTCAAGCTCAATAATGTGTCTGCAACTCGTCTACGAGACTTGCCATGGCGGTTGCTTGTAAATCGCAGCTCACTTGTCTTGTTTGTGTCTATCAAAGACTCTGAATGAAATCAAGGACTCGGTGGTGGCCGCTTTCCAGTGGGCGACAAAGGAGGGTGCGCTGGCGGAGGAGAACATGCGCGGTATCGCATTCGAGGTGTGCGACGTGGTGCTCCACACATATTGCCTTTGTCTGCTGGAGCCGGTGTACCTGGTGGAGATCCAGGCCCCTGAGAGTGCCTTGGGAGGAATCTACGGAGTGCTGAACAAAAAGCCTGGACTTGGTCCACCTCGTATGCAAGAATAAATCGTCATCGCCTTCATCAACTGGACTAATTTTGTAAGAGACCAATCAGAACCTTCTTCCTTTCTGGAAGTCCACGTACAGTCCACCCACTGAGACCTTCAGGTGGAGACCCTGGGTGGAATGCGTCTTGTTTTCTACTAGTCAGATGAGCTATTTGAGATGATGAACAATACTTGAAGAATACTATTCATCGAGCACTTCAAGTGATGAGAGAACTTAGAGATGAGGATTATGTTTTGAAGAGTTGTTTTCCTCGAGGTATTTTTGAAATCCCAAAATCCATTTGAAGGGCACTCAAGACTTCAATTTTGACTCTTGAGCACTGTCAACACTTGCTGAATTTAGGGAAGTGAAGTTAAGCCATCTACATAATAATTTTGTTCTATTTTGACAAGAGTCTACTATCTACTAATCTATGAAATTACGTCATAGTTTAAGTAGTGATGCAGTCATCGTTTGATTTCAATAAGTTACCGACGCCCCTTTTAAATTGAATTCTTGGACATTGAGGTGGATACGGACCACTGCTAATGTAGCCAAGTACGGGTAAGTAAGCATGAAGAACCACACTCAAGTTCTTGTACTGGAGCCTTTCCTTGCTAAGGTAGCAGAACCTTAACCTGCCAGAATAAGGGAATTGGCAACCTGAGAGTGCAAAGAGCATGAAGTGAAATCATGAATGTGTTAGCAAATTGGAGAGGAAGTGCTTGGTCTTGAAATCAGAATTTTTGGAGGCAAGAGCAATTTTTCACAAATTTTTGAAGTGCAGGTGTTGTAGACACCTATTCATGACTGTAGACCTACCCAAAACGAACCCTGACAAAACTTGTCAATACTCCCATTTCATTGGTTCCATCTCATTGATTCCAGTGAAATTTCAGTATAGGTGTGTTCAAGTTTAGATTCACAACTAGGCACTTTCCGGTCAAATTGTAGCTGGCAGGAATGGGTCGCTGCCAGGAATGGGTACTGCTACCTTAGAGCATCTGCACCGCAAGCTCTTTTTGCCCCGCCAACCTCAAATCCGAGGGGTCGTTGGCGTTCAAGCTCCCCACCCGGCCACAAATGGACCCCGCCAACGCATAAATTCAAGGCGTCACACCCCTCTAAAGCCAACTTCCCTGGATAGTTGAGGGACCCCGCGGCCCGCCTTCCCTCCCCTCCAAAGCAACATCTTTGTAGTTCATTATGGCCGGAGGGTCAGCTTTTGAGTCAGAGATAATTTTTTAGCACAAATGTCAAGGCGGCCGCGGTTTAAATAATCACAAACAAGGGATTTGGTCATGAAGAATTACCAAAAGCATAGTTAAACTGTAATTTCAGTAATGAAAATTCCAAGGTTTTGAGCAAAATATTTGAAGCACCTCAAAATCATTGAAAGTTTGAAAATTATAACTGGAAGATTGAAAATCATAAATGGAAGATCAAAAATCATAAATGGAAGATCAAAAATCATAAATAGAAGATTAAAAATCATAAATGGAAGATTGAAAATCATAAATGGAAAGTCAAAGATCATATATAGAGATGAGGTACATAGACCGAAATCTCCTCTTTGAAAACCCAAAAATGAAAATTAAAGATCCAAAAATGAAAATTAAAGATTCAAAAATGAAAATTGAAGATTCAAAAATGAAAATTGAAGATCCACAAATGAATTTATAAAATATATCTTCATGAAATATATATAAGTAAAATTAAGTCTTCAAATATATTCATAAAAAAACATATCAATCTTCAAATATGTTTAAGTCTTCAAATATATTCATAAATAAGCCTCCTATCATCAAATATATTTCAAAGGTTTGATAAAAATACAAGTTATCAAACCTTTGAAATATATTTGTAAAATATATTTATAAGGGGGAGAAATATATCATCAGAGATATATTTCTCTGAAATATAATAGTAGACAAGTGAGATAACATAATTTCAACAAGTCATGTGTCTTTATATACTATACTCAAGCGATAAAAATGTGAAAGATTTTTTTGAAAGTATAGTACACCTCATATTTAGAATTATCTTTTTTCATGTAAACACAAATTCTTTCAAAAAGAAATAAAAAATGAAGATTTTACTTCCAAAATAAAAACAAAAGATAGTGAATACTACAGTCAAGCGATAAAAAATAGAAAAGATGTTTTTAAAAGTAAAACACACCTTATATTTATAATTATCTTAAGTTCATGTGGACATAAATTGTTTAAAAATAAAGATAAGTGAAGATTAACTCTCAAAGCAAAATAAAAAGTAAAACAAATATCATAGTTTGAAGCTTAAATTTAGATTGTACTATGGATTATGTGATAAACTATCAATTATCTAAATTTAGAAAAGAACAAGATAAAATTTATTTCAAATTTAGATTGTAGTGTACATATATATTTTTTAAATATACTATTGAAGAACAAAAAATATAAAAGTATTCATAAATTTAGATTGTAGTATAGATTTTTAAAAATATACTATTAAAGTTCTAAATTAAAATAGAAAGATGATTTTTAAAATGCTAATTTAAGACGGTAATATAGTTGTTTTTAAATATACTATTGAAGTCCAAAGCCTCATGGTTCTACAAAGGAGTACCCTGAAAAAATAAATTAAGCTAAAAAATTTCACCAAAGGTAGTCCGGGAAGAAAACTAGAAGAATGGTTCAAGTTTAATCAATGCCTTGTGATTTGTACCAAGGGAATACACTTGGGCAGTGTGCAACAAACTGGATTTTAGAGTTTTGGGGTGGGGCACTCAACTCCCTCCCCTCCATCTACCCCTCCAACCAGTGTATTTTTTCTATTTTTACAAGAAACGTGTGGCAGGCTACAGGTCCTGTTCTGGAGGGCCCTGACTGGCATCGACACAGTTTTTTGTAAAGATATGTGCTGGCTCTATTTTTAAAGGATTTTATTTTTGTAGACAAATTTAGCGTTCACTTTATTTTTAGTGATGGGCAATTGGCCACGGGATTATAGGGTCAGAAGCAATGCTGGCTATTCTAAATTGTAACGAACGAGACTCTGGCTGCAAGTTCATATTTACTTTCGGGAATGGAAACCATACTGGCTACAGAGTACTTTTTAATTTTAACCACGGCAATAAATCTGGCTACAATCAATCTTTATTCATAGAAGTTCTAAAATTAAACGCTCCAGGACTTCAATTCCGAAAATGAAAACAGACCTGCACAACACAAACAAGTACTCCGATGCCTAAGTCAGAATCACATAGAGTTGGAAAAAAAATATAGATTTAAAAATAGAGCCGTCTGAGATTTGCGACTACATCCACGGGCCTGCACAGCGAAGAAAATGACTCCGATGGTGAAGTCAGAATCAGGAGAATTCTGAAACAAAGAAAGCTAGAACCGGGCCATGCAAATTCGGCAACATACAGAAAGTGACAAGGTACGAAAACGTGATAGTATGTCAATGCGTAAAACCGGAACATGTTGATCTGATACTCAGATTGAAGTTGCTTCTACCACCCCGCGAAGGGCGCTCAGTGGCTCACCATCCAAAACTGAAGCACCTACAAAAAACTAAACTCCAACGGCATGAGGGACATCACAAGTCCACAAACATGCACAAATAATGGAAACAAAACACCTACACTAGGAAATGCCACCACCTACCAACTACACTACGCCATTGTGCTGATGCGATGGAACTCGCAAGACTTCAGCCACTGCTTGAAGCAGTCGTCATATGGAAATGTTTGCAGGTTGAAACAACTCTGGTTATGCATTCCAACGACAAGACCGAGATGGTCACCATCAAGCCTATTCCGAAGCTTATCCTTCAAGAAGCTCACAGATGAGAAGGCTCTCTCATCCTCAACTGATCCGAGCACATGGATCATGGCAATTTGTGCCAATTTTATGTACTCTGGAAACGATGTGCTTAAAGCTGAGTTCGCATCCAAGCGGCGCCAGAGCTTCGTGATAGGGTTCAGAAGCTCCTTGCTTGCATCAGATCCCACGGGCGGAGGGTCCATGGCCCAGGCCGAGTTGGCCAGCATGGCCATTTTGAACAATGGTTGCTCCGTCTCCAGTCTCGTGGAGTCTAGAACAGGGGAGACAGTGACTTTTTTTCCATCCCGGGTCACATGGCGTGACTCTCCATAGAACTCCTTCAGAATGGTGAGGTGTTTGCGAAAGCTAGATTCACAGTCCCCTTGAAGCCAGTACTGGGGGTAAACAATACCCAGGGCATCCAGCACAGCAACCACAGGGAAACGGGCGTCTAGTTCGTCCAACACCCTCACGGCAGCATCTGCACAGACAGCAGATTTCCATCAGTGCGTGGAGATGGAATCTGAAGCTGTCTTGCTAAGGTGCGTCTAAAAAACCTCCACCTAAAAACAGTCTGGTTTCGAAAAAGACAGAAAATAAATTCGAAACAAATGCCCCCAAAAGGTAGAGAGCTCATACAAACATACAACCACGGGAAAACGTAAACAGCAAACGAAACAAAGAGGTCGATAATAAGGAACCAAGCAGCGCCCCATAGGAAAAGAACCAGCCAGAAAGCAAACATTTAAAACAAAGCGAACCATTACAGTGAGATTAAAATGCAAAACGAACCAAACAGAAAAATAAAAATAAAAAACAAAGAACCAAAAGGGATCGCAACTTACGACTGTTAAGTGATGGCAAAGGCTGAGCAGAAAGGGGGCTCTCTGTATAGAATAAGAAAGTAAAAAAAAAACCAAAGAGAGAAAAGCCAAGAGCGCAGTGAGACTAAGACCCGAGTTGGCGGACTCAGAGATAAAAAAAATAAATAAAGAAAGAACTTGCAAAGCAGTTAAAAAAAAACAAAAAGAGGAAGGACTCAGGATCTGAGCCACAAAGGGCGGTCCGAAATGGACCCGAGGCCACGGATCTATGGCCACAAATAGAAAATAAATTGGAAAAACAAATAAAAAAACAAACCAGACTGAGAATAGGTGGCGGTTTCAAAAAACGCACCTGAGCATTGAATTTTAATGTCCCGCACAATGTCGGCAAAGCTCTCCCGGGAAACTGTTTTGCCCTTGTGCAGTGCTGGGACCTCGTGGTCCCCGAAAACAAAGGCGAGCTGCTCCTCAGGCAGGTTCAAGTTTGCATCCCATTTCAGAAGAATGGACTCATGGGAGAGCTGCAACAGCATGTTGAAAGCGTGGAAGTCATCTCGCTTGTATTTGGTACTGTCATTGCCATAGAGGGTGAACAACTGCCCCCGGCACCTCTCAAGTGCGGCTATGAAGTCACAAATGAACACGTTTCGTGACTGAGCAAAAGAAACCAGTGCATCAATGGATTCCAGCAAAGGTAATATTGCAAGCATCCCCATGAGTGCATAGGGATCACGCATGCGATCTAGAACAGCCTGTTCCACCCAACGAAAGCCACAGTTAGAGCAGTCTTGTATGTAAAACAAAAGGCAAGAAGTAGAATTCTGAAACAATGAAAGTGGATGTAGATACTTACCCGTGCCTTCTTGCCCCCTGTTCGGCGATTGCCATCTTCAAACATCTTGGCCATGACCGGTTTCCACTCCGAAATGAGCCTTCGCATCGGTGCGTGGCAGCTGATCCACCGGGTCTTTACATTCTTTAAAAGCTTAAGGCCTTTTGTTTCCATTAAAAGTGCAAGTGTGCGAAACTCCGTAACTCTCTTGGGCGAATGGGCAAAGTAGGCATGGCTGGTTTGCAGTACATCCTCTGCTGTACTCATCAGCTCAGTCTCCGAAAGTACTTGGGCCGCAAGCTGGAGCTTGTGGGCGCAGCAGTGCTGCCCATTAGCAAAGGGAGCGAACTCAGATTTTATCTGCTTAGTAACCCCGTTTTTTTTCCCCTGGAATGCAGCCACCCCGTCTGCCCCGAAGCACAACAGCTTCGAAGCAATGGCCGAGGCCTCAAGGCCGCAGTTAACCAGTAGAGAAGACATAATCACCTTCGTTAGTGAGTCAGCAGTAGCACCATCCGATTCCATCTTAGACAATGCAATCATAAGAGACTGCCGACCCCAATCACAGAGAACATAGCAGTGAATGACTATGACAGACTGGTTGTCAATGGTACTACTCTCATCGGCACTGAGTGCTATGTAGTTCGCAGCTTGGATCATGGCGGCTTGTCTTTTCTTGACAAAGTCATAGATATGCTCAGCCATTATCCAGCCCGATCCAGCACACCAATGCGACTGAGGTAGGTTAGGAACTTGCAGAAATTTATACAACTCGAACCTGGCACAATATTCACGCATTGGACGACCACAACAGAGGACATGGAAAAGAGTTGCGAACTGAACCCGTTTGCGGCGGCTCTCTGCAGAGGTGCACCCCTGGATCTGGTCCAAGACAGTGGCTGGACGCCGGGAAGCATAGAGCATCTGGCTTTTTGTGTGGCATTTTCGCAATCCATGGCGGCTTATGGTATCCCATTTGGGATTCATTAAACAATCCTTCTTCCCCACTGCCGAACAGATGCTACACTTCACGAAGTGCAGCAGCCCATCCGACCGCAACACAGCCTCCGACCACGGCGCCTTCGCGGCCCACTCCATCTGATACTTACGGGTGAGATCATATTTTTTTTTCCATCTCTTCCCCCCCACAGGAACAGCCTCTTCAGCACCGATCTTCTTCGCTTTCCCCGTTCTCCTCCTCTTTGCGCATGTCGCAGGCTGCACCCGTCCCTCCACCTCAGAGACATCATCCTCTGAAGCATCCGGATCAGGCTCCTCCGACTCCGACGGTATGTGAAACTCCATGGATCCCACCCCAATCTGCTCCGACTCCGAGTGCAAAGAAGCACTTGAGTCAGACGCCACATCCACCAGCCCCAGAATGGAGAGCTCTATGGTGAGATCTGGCTCTCCCGCATGCGGTACATCGGCGGCCACTTCGCCCAGCTTCAGGAGCTCCATCGCAACCTCGTGATCTCCAGGAACGGCTTCCTCCACGCATCCTCCTCGATCCAAGGACTTGCTGCGGTTCTCCGAGTTCCGGCTCGTACCGAAGTATGAGTGCATTGTGGTCCTCTCCCGCTGGCGCTTGCGGGAGGCCACCTCTGCAACTCGCTTCGACTGCAATGCCTTCCGATCCGCGGCAGCAGCTTCCTTCAACAGGCGCTGTGCCTTTCTCTTCCGCCGCAACAACCCCTCCTCTGCCGATTGCGATCTCTGCTCCCCGACGCCCACGTTGGCGCACCTCGCAGTGCCCCCCGCCTCCGCCATACCCCAGGAAACACCCCAATTCCCACAACAAGTAATCAGAACCGAGAACACCCGAGACCAGAACCCCCGCAACACCCAAAATCAGAACCCCCGTAACCAGAAAATCCGAGAACCCCAATTCTCAAATGATGCACCCTGCTCCGATCAAGCAGCCCCGTAAACTACAAACCCCCCGCAACCCACAGACCCACAAGAAGTACTCAAAAGATATAAAACCCCGCAACACCCAAAACCCAGAACCCCGTAAGAACTAAATCCGAGAACCCCAATTCCCACCTCCCGCACCCTGCCCCAATCAACCAGCCCCCTTGAAAGACGAAACCCCGCAACCCAATAGCTCAGTCTTCACAAAGTCACAACCGAGTCAGTATGGAAAAGACGATGCAACGATGCAGCAATGCGAAACTGATGAATCAACGATGGACTCAGGAAACGAGCAGTGTGATTTCACCCGACTCCCCACCTCAATGTATATCTCCAATTGGACACGACGCACCTGGCGATGGAAGAGCGATGTTGCGTCCTCCTCATCTCCCGCAATTTCGAAACCCCAACGAAAACAGGCAGTTCAACACAAGATCTTCTAAACCACATCCCACAATCTGGCATTTACGAAGCTACAAATTCTGATCCCCAATGCGATCCTGGCCCCCACACTGACACTGCGAAACAAGAGACTGGCCGCAGGTTCAAACGAGGAGAAGCTCAATGCGCTTCGAGTGCGAATCACGGAGAGGAAGACTGGCGTTAATACAAGTTGAAACCCCAATTAATGTGTAGTACACTGGCGTCGGCAGCCTCGGACCCGAAGCTGTGCCAGACCTAATCCTGGCCCCGGTCCGGGGACTGCCGAGCCTACGACGTGTCACGTTGGCGACGGCGCCCACAACGCCACCACCACCCTGGCCACATCAGGGTCCTAAACCCCTAATCCGTTACACTCTACTGACGCCACATGGTTCCTACTGACGCAATCTGGCCCCATACGGCCAGGAAAAAATACACTGCCTCCAACAGTCCCTCCATTATCCAGATCAAGGGGCTGTTTGGAGGGGATGCGGTGCAGATGCTCTTAATCCAGAATTTGAGTTCTGCACAAGACAGTTAGAACTCTTTCCAGAGCATGGAATGCCTCTGAATTTGGTCATTTTTTCCCATACAATGTTTCAAGTTTTTTTGTGACCATCAAAACTACAAGCAAACAGTGAATCATGTGGTGGAGAGTGACTTTGTAGGTAGTGTGTCACCTTTAGAATGAGTCACAAGTTTGGAAAGTACTGTTAGTGGTCCAAGCTAGATTGTTGGTAAGTGAACATATATGTTCAAACTTCAAAATATTCTTGTTCAAACTCACAAGCATTCCATGCACTAAAACTATTTACACACTACAGTTTCAATATTTACAATTTAAAGTGGAATTTTGGAAAGAAAAAAATTAGAAGTATAAATCATAAATTTGATGTTATAATATGAGTGATAAATCGATGATGGTGTTTTTAAAAGCATGACACTATGTAGAAAATTCACTACTATAAGGAAGTTGATGACAAAATTAGTTATACTTGAATCAAAGACCACTACGCTTTTTCATATTTGATAATGGTTTTAATCCCTAAGTGCCCAGGAAAGCCAAAATGGCTTTTCGTTGTTTCGGTCAGTCTAGATAAAGGGGTTAAAATTTATATTTTTGCCTAAGATTTTTACTGGATGCTCCATGTACTGCAAAGTGTATGTGGTAAAATTTGCAAAGCCAAATTCCAATTTTAAGACCTTCATCTAGAAATTTCCAAAATGGGAAGCTTAAAATTAGGCTTTTTTTAAAAAAACAATTCTTGGAATATGTTCATAACCAAACCACCACTCAAATTCTAAAGAGACCCAAGTCAAAAAATATACCAATTTTACAAGGGCAGCCTCTAAAAATTACAAAGACCAGCTTCAATATTTTCAGTAATTTTTGAATTACTTCTTTCAAAATTCGTCAAAATTTGAGATTTTGGAATTTTTAAAAAATAATTCCTCTCAAAAATCAAAAACTTATAGATGCACCTAATCACCGTTCAGATTTTTCTAAAACCAAATATACGTGACGTCATGCATGTTTTACTATATCAACGTTTTTAGACGTGCTTCTAGATATGGGCAAAATGTTTGGGGTAACAATCTTCAACTCCCCCTTTGCACCATTTTGACTATGTCACTCAGCCAATGCCCAAAAAAAGTTTTGCTGCAACTTTGAATATTATAATCTCTAAGATGGTAATCATCCAACGGCTGAAAATTTTATTAGTACTTTTGAAGAAGGTTTAGTGAAAGATCTTACGGCTGGATGTCTAAAAAAAGCAAATTTGTTTGGTTCAAATTGTTGTTTCTACAAGGTGGTCAAAAATCACTGTTTTGGAGGTGTTGAGACCCAAAACATGCTTGAGCACTTAGGGGTTAATAAAGAGGCTATTTATTTGTATACCTTATTTTACTTATGTGCAAAGGTGGATTATAACCTTGATCACATCCAAATCAACTTCAAAGTCATTCTTCACTCGTTACATTTTGAAACAATTGCAATTTAAAGCCACCTTTACTTTGAAAATGGAAAAACATTGAAGTAAAAAATTTCTAATGTTAATTGTATCATAATATATGTGATAATTAAGGGCGGAACATATAAGAAAGATTGATCAAGTGACCCCATCTACAAACTCCATTGCAATTATTGTTCACTTGGAAATTCTCTCCATGTAGTTTTGTAGATTGTATCGTACTTTTAATAAAAGTTTTTGAGGTGGACTTTAAGAAGGTCTATTAGGTAACATTATCAAAATGAACAACATGAGACCAAATTACTATGGAAACGTTGGAATTAAAAAAAATTGATTCCTTTATTTGCATGTTGTAGCTAATACTAGGAAAATGACTATATCAAAAGAAAAGAAATGAAGTCAGTGAGTAGATGGAGCACAAGAAACATTAAACCATAATTGACATTTATTGCCTTTGTTTTTAATTATTTTTTCCAACCCATTTTAACCTATTCTCCTAATTAGTGTAGTTTACTAGTAGCTTCGGCAATTTGCTATTTAATGTTTAGTCAAAGTTAAAAAAATAGGTTCGTCATCACAAAACAACATATTGACATTTTGGCAATCTTTTATTTTTTATTTTTTATTTTAGTTTTTATCATGTACAACTCTCTTGCATTGGATGACATGCAAGATGTGAGTGGAGAGTGGAGAGTGGAGAATTCTTTATGCAAGTGAAATGGAGTTGTATTCAATAATGCATATAGGATATGTAAACTTTGAAGTAAAGCACCTAGTTAGTCTTCATTTTTAAAACACGCATACCTTTTGCATAGAGTCTTCAAATGACATAAAATTTGTTGGAGGTGAAAGTTTACTTGATTTCTTAACTTTTCTTAGAAAAAGAATCCAAAATTTCATATTATTTGCACAAATGAGCTCCAAAAAACTGTTATAAACGCATTTTAAGTTTTTGACTTTTATATGGCTACAATGTTTTGTCCATATCTTTTGCATAAAGAATTATTTTGACACAAAAAATTGTTGAAAGTGGAAGGAGGCTTGATTTTCCAACTTTTGTTAGATAAAGACAACTCTATAAAACTTCATCTTCTATACTCAATTAGACTCCAAAAATCTATGTTGGACACATTTCAAATGCCTCGCCTAAAGTCTTGCTACTCCCTAACCTATATTCTTTGTGGATTAATGTAAGTGAGCTTAATTATAAAAAGAACACCTTCTCTTCATTAAAATTTGCACATGCTTTCGCTGTTATCTAACAAGTTTAACACTATAAACTACGTTGTCATAAATATTTTTCATAAAATCTTATATATACTTTATCAAAATATTAGATTCCAATTCAATATGAAATTTAATAATAATTTAATTTTAAAGTCTATGATTTATCAATCCAATGCATGTTACACCAAACTTTGTTCATATTTACGAATACACATTGCACCCATTGGTCAAGAATGTCATGACAACTTTTGAATTAACCCTTAAAGGTCAACTCCAGCCCCTCGGGCTTGGTTTTCTTTTGATAGAATCTTGATCATAACTTACATTCCATTACACCAAATGTGGTTTTTAGAATGCCAAACCAAGCATCTTGAAGAGATCTACACTTCTTCATAGTAGAGCCAAAAGAAATTGAAAATAAAATTGTGCTTAAAGTGGGGTTTAAAAGAGATTTTGGGTGTGGTATCAGGCAATGAACGGGGAGTACCGGCATTTAGTTACGACCTAGCCGGTTGAAATTGAGAATTGCCGAATTGATTTCAAAATCTTAGGAAAATATCTGATCATTTCAAGGGAAAATTGGAGAATATTCTCCATTTTCTAAAGGCTTAGCCGAATTTTTTTTCCAAAATCCGGTTGGTTTCTAAAAGTGTAGGATAATATCCGGTTAAGCCAAAAAACTCCCCGGACTGTGGTATCAGGAAAGCATATGTCCTTTAAGGGTTAAGATAGTATTTCTAATCTACATTATGAAGAATGGAATGCCAGCTATTGCATAAATGATAGTTAACCTAGAGGCCAGGACAACCCACCCAATCCGATTCTAGCAATGTTTAAACAGAAGAGTTGTTCCATGTGTCCACCATTGCACATTTCATGCACCAATTGTACATCATTCATGAAAGATCATTCTGTGGCTGCCCACATCAATGTCATGTACAGTACAGTACAACCCTTGAATTCCCATTGGACCACATCCAGGCAAACCAACCATTAAATTCTCGTCGAGCAGATTAGATTAAATGTTGTAGTATCAGCATGGACATTGGACTCCCGGCCTCCCGGCCTCCCATGATTGCAACACCCAACAGAATCACACCCAACCCTGCCTGTGCCTCTCCTACAGAGTATGTGCCATTAACATTATAACACCAAATCACAAACAGACTCACGGCTGGTTTAAGGTAGTGGCCCCGAAAACCAATCAGTACCAAAAACCAATTAGTAGGGGCAATCACCTGAAAGTTAGATTCTAGCTTCCAACTCCAAAATTTAATGTACAAGGGAACTAGATATTAGGGTGATTGGTTTTGGGAACCCCTACGATTTTACATTCAAAATTTCAGAACTAATTCAAAAAGAGTTCAAAAATTATGATTCCATCATCACCAGCCTCCCACAAACTTTGCAGATGCCTCAAAAAATATACCCTTCACCACTCCACAATATACTTGCCAAATCTGAAATTTGATTGGTTTTCAGTACCACTACCTTACACCAAAATAAAACAATTGGGCTCCAACCCAAAGACTCAAGTCGTACCTTGTTCTGTTCTTGGATGAGAGCACTATAAATGGGGTGCCGTCCTTGAAATAAGTAAGTTATAAGTGAGTTTTGGTCTAAAATTTTGGTGTGGAATGAAAATTGAAGAATGAGTGGGGCCTATAAAAAAACAACGATAATCATAAGAATGTTAGTCCAAAAAACCATCAAAAAAATTTGATTGCAAAAGTCACTACTATCTAAATTTATTTTTTGAAAATACTCTATACTTAGGTTCCAAAACTCTTAGGGCCTAACACTAGTAGAAATGAGTGTCAATTACACGGCAATCAACACCAAGAAAGGTCTAATATGAGGTATGGGGAAATGGTGTATTCAAAACATTGTTTCATGTAATGGAACCACTCACATGTCTGATTCAGTCCGTGAGGAAAGTAGAGTTGTCTTGTGGGCCTTGTCCATCTTTGGAATGCGAGGCCGTCCCCACCACGCGGATCACGGAGCACGTTACCTCTTCTGTTTAACTTATTAGAATTGCTTTTTGTTTAACTAATTAAATTAATTTGTTGTGGTAGTAGGATCCTATATAATGATTGCCTTAGGGGGTTTAGGAGTTTGATAGTGTGAAGATCCGCATGGACCTCCTTAATAGGATTTGAAGGGAGAGCGAAGGAACAATTTGCTCTATGATGAGCATCCGGCTGCGTGGGAAGATGGTAGTTAGTGGGAGTTTGTATATCAGAGGAGTGACATATCCAGCGCAATGCTTATGGGACTTTTCATGGACAACTCATGGCCATGCCCTGCAGCTCCCACGTCGCAGGCAACCGAGACCACCTCTCCTCTCCATCCTCCGCCAAGGTTGCTCCAAAAGCCCTACCGTTGTGTCGCCCGCCACCAGCCACTGTGACCGTCTGTCTCTGATCTAATGAACATAAAGTGATCACAACTGCTTTCTCGACTCACAAAGCTAAACTCCCTAAAAGACCTAACACGTAATTTAGAGCAAGAAAACATCTTCCACAAAAAGAAGTCAGCCTAACCACCTCCCATGTTGTCAGCCCACTAATTTAGCAATTTGCTCAAATACCCAATTGTACACTTCTGTAAGTGAGCAGACCTCGGTCCTCAGCGGACCTCCTGACAATTAATTCCATCTCAAGGTTTGTGAATACTGTAGAATGATATTGTATTGAGTAAAGGGGGCATTGAGCCCCTAACTTGAAAAAGGACCTTCGCCAAGACAAAAACAACACCTGCAAGGATGCAAGTTGTCTCACTTTCGACAAAAATTGTGCACAAACTACTTGAAAAAACAGAATCCACCAATCTTTGGTAACTAGAATAGCTCTACATCATGTGCAATTTTTGTTGTACATATTCAGTGTAGTTGACATTCATTTTTAGTAGTGTAAATTTTTGGTTGAACTTAGGGAATAACAAGTTCTATGGGATTATTATTTTTATTGGATTAGAGCCCAAAGAAAGCATGATGTGTTTTTTCCATGTATGGTTTCATTTTCATTTTGATCTCCCAAAAAAAACATGGACTTTAATCTAGCTTTCTTTGGTGTAAATCCATAATTTAGGTACTAAAGGTTGTTTACCAATGAAAACTATCTATTTCTTTAAATTCCAACTCAATATTTATGTACGGATAAATTGGCCCTCAAACATCAAATAATCATACTCTTAATTCTACTTACTGTTGTTGCCTATGCTTTTCTACATGAACTTATATCTTACGAGGTGTCGAAAACACTCCTTTGAGGAAAATTCTATATTTCAAAGGAGACCCTCCAACAGGAACACTATCAACACCATCTAAGTTATCAGCAGCTGGGCTAATTGTGGTCCAAACACTCGTTTTCAGTGAACAAGTACTAAGTACTAGAATAGCTTGGGAGAAAAAGGAGAAAACAATATATGCAGTTGAATGGGGGCGGACATAACGATCTGCACTGTTTCCATCAAAGGGACCACACAATCGAACCCTCGCTCAGTTGAGCCCACATCAACATTCAAGCATTCAAGCATTCAAGCATTCTAGCAGGTGAGTGCAATTCGTTGCATGCAATCTCTGAGCTCATCGCATCGCATCTCATCTCATCTCATCTCAGCAGAGGCTCCGAGGTTTGAGGTTCTGGGGCCATGTTGAGGTTTTAGCAGTGTAATTAGTAAGGAAATTTTCCATTTTGTCAGGATTTGGGTGGTGATGGGAGGGAATTAGTTGGTTGTTTTCCATGTATGTGTGGATCTATGGAAGCAATTGTACATGTCGAGGTTGTTGGAATGGTTCAGCCGAGCAATTGAGCTTCTGGGGAGCTTGGGCGGAGGTTACGAGGTTTGAGGTTCTAGGGCCATGTTGAGGTTTTGACACAGTTTACAAAGTGGGATTTTGCATGAACTTGGGTTGAATTTGGGCGGTGATGGTGGTAGGGGATTGGCTCTGTCATGCTGGATCTACTGTGGTAATTTCTGCATGTGGAGATCGTTGGATTTTTTAGCTGAAAGTAGTAGGTTAGGGTATGTTTGTGGAACTTGCGCAGGAGATTCGAGCTGATTTGGTGCAAGGACGAGTTTATATTTGTGACGGTAGGAAAAGAAATTCATCGGTGTTCATGTTCTAGGAGCGAACATTACGATGTGGGAGCTTCTGCAGTTGGGTTGCGACGTGGTGGCAGCCGGGTGCTCTCTCATGGCAGCGATGGGCTTCGTTGCGTTTGTTGGCTGGTTGCTCGTCTCCATAGCCTTCGTCCGAACTGCAGTATACACGCCCACGACGAAGACGTCGTCCCCAAGGACACATATTCGCCTAGTTTCCTCTCGCAACGGGAACGGGTACGGGAATGGGAACGGGAAGCTGAAGCCCTCCATCAAACATGATCTGCACACATCACATTGATAGTATAATTCGTGTGGATTAGTTGCAGCTATACTTTACCTCGTGTTCTTTACAAACGTAGAGCCCTCGCAGCATTGTACATATACAATGAGAGTGTATATATAGTTGTATAGAATTCAATTGAAATTAATTACAGCATCTAGTGGAGCATATATTGCAGTAGACCCAAGGGATTCATTGAACTTGCCTGAAGCGTTTGCTGATGATCGGCCCATGCGGAATTATCTCGCATGTGTGCTCCCGTTGGAATGTGATTCTCTTTCTAAGTGTGTTGTAATTTTATCTGTACAAGTGTATCGTTCACAAAATTCTACATTGGTCATCACGTCTTGATGTCGGAATGCAAACGTGTAAAGAGATGGAAGTAATTCACCGTTAGGAAAGACAAACATGATGATTCCTTTGAAAATGCTAGACTTCGTATCCTAGCCCTGTAATGTGATGGTAAGAATATATTTGAAGTGAAACATGATCGTAATGTTCTGCCGATCAATAGAACCAAAGAAGTTGCTTTGAATTCTGTGCTGCACCAGAGTAGGTGTACTTGCAGGGCTTTGACAGTTTTCATGATCATCAGTGGAGTGCCAGAATTGCAACCAGGCTTACCGATTATGGGTGATAGGGCAGTTTGTCTTTTCGGGTGGCGAACTTGTCTTGAGTGGCAGTATGAAGGCATGGCCTCATAAAAGGTCACTTGGCTACTTCTTTCGAAGAGGAGAGAGGAGCAGCAAAGAAGTCCATGGCGACTACCGTAGTCCTGACACCAGCGGTGGGCGACACCCCTCATCAATATTGTCTTCACATGGGAAAGAGATAAGTTAAAAACTGGGTCTCTGTGCACAGTGGACACATCTTTTCATACAGAGGAGGCTGGCCAATGGCCACAGCGTGCACGTGAAAATAATAGCGAGGAAGCACTAATCTAGGGCAAGTTGCATCACTCCCTGCCATCACCAGTCCCAGAGCTGCATTCTGGCAGCAGGCCCAGACTTGGCCCGCTTTGGATACCGATGCGACCTCTTACACCGTGCGAGCGTTTGACCATGGTTAGCAATCCCAAAAAGAGGTGGTAAATGACAAGTTTAAAAGCACTGTGCATGGATATTTGGCCAAAATATGAGGAAGTTGATACCTTGAACATAGGAATTAACTGAAGCCATGACTTCATCAATAATTCTGTAGCACTATCTTTGGGAGCCGAGAAGAAGCTTCTAGATTGCCAGGATATGCGGGAGGAGAAATCAGATCAAACAAAACTAAGACTCAGTCAGACTCGTGAGCTGGACGTGACGACAGAATTGAAGAATGAACTGGAGACAGCAGTACCTCTTTTGATTCGTATTTTAAAATGTTCAGAATTACAAGCCTTGCTGAAAGGCGTTAAAAAAAAGCCACTCCATATATTAAACTCAGCATCAACCCAGAGAAACTACACTACTGGTTGATGAAAAAAATGCCGGCCGTGGAAAGAAATTTATGAAACAGAATTTCATGTGTATGCACACTCCTATGCAAACAAAGCTACTCCTACAAGACGGTTTTTCTGTCCAAGGGAACTCTCAATTCCCCTCAACATCACAAAATTGCCATTCCACGATTGGGGGCATCACAAACCTACCTGAATTGCCTTCTGTGAAGAAAATCCCTGCTTTTGTTGCAAATCCACACACAGTGCACGAGTCTATACAGGTTACCAAAGCTCCACCACAACCTTGGATACTCCCCGCTTTGTGAAGCACAGAAGACCGGCTTGACCAAGCTGAGTGAGGGCCCAGACTTCAAAAACCTCGAATCTCCAAGCAAATCACCAAACTCATTCCAAAGGGGTCCTAAATGGGTAAATCACCTGCTTGAAGAACTAATCAGTTTACTCTGGATGAAAGAAGGGCACTAAAGCATTCATGGTTGTAACACGCACATGGGCAAACCGTCTAATGGATGTTGGAGTAGAAATACAAAGTGTCTATCTACAGGTTCCTACGCTGTCTACATTGGTTTCGGAGCGCTGCCTCCGGTGGAGTTGTACGTAGCAGGAGCGCATTTATCCTCGTTTGTGTAATAGTAGACCTCAGCGGGAGTCAAGATGCGAATACCTCTCACATTACGGACAAACTCCCTGCAAAACCATGTCACTTGTGTCAGCCAGAAGCTCCATTCAGAAGAAAACAGGGAAGTACAGGTGTGACCATACTAAAGTGAGCTGACTAAGTACAAGCACTTACTCCCAAGGGTCATCTCCAACGAGAAGAAGGTCGTCTTCATTGTCAGTGAAAACTAATTGCCAACCAAGCTTCTGGTCCAATTGGCCTTCCAAATTGAACATACGTGCCAGCTCACACCTCAATTCCGTGTAATTGCTGAAGCGGTTGACATCAACCGCTCTTGTTATTGAGCCCAGCTTATAAACCTGACGAGCAGAAAACCGCAAGTTAACAGTCTAAAGACCACGGCTGTGGCGGCAGACACCAAGTACAATTCACAGTTTCTAATTTTCTGGTTATATTTGGCATATAAGGACCGATACTACATGATTCCTAGCAGGCGAATAATTAAATACCTTGGTGTAGCTCCGAGTGAACTTAGGTGCCGGAATCATAAAAGTTCTTTGCAGAAGTGCAGGGTCATCCAAACCGCCATTTACCACTCCAGGAGTCATTAGGTTCACGTCTGCACCTGAGCTTGATGGTATAGAGAAATTGTTTGCTTGCAAAAATCTCCGCCCCTGAAGGTCAGTCTGCACAGGAAGGACCTTACCCATAGTGTGAAGAGGACTCTGCCCTTCACCATGAGGATGTCGATCTTGCTCTAAAGGTACATCTCTATAGCCGCTTTGGGCTTGATTGGGTTGGGGCAAGGCAGTTGTTATCCCTCGTTGACTGCCAACGTCGGTGACGGCAGGGAAGAACATAGTACCGCTCATAGGAGCGAACGCCCCGGCATCTACATGTCTCTGCAGTCTTGAAGTGCTCACACTGGGCTGGGTTTCTGAGATAGTAGTTGTGTCCCGAATAGATGGGTACCAAGTATTCGAAATTTGCTGAACACCCTGCAAAATACACAATTTCAAATTCATACACTACTTTAACAATCAAAATAATACAGAAAGAAACACTACTCCGGATAATTTAACTGAACCAGGGTACAAGAAGGAAACTAACCTGAACCTCGCGGAGCAAAGGAGGAAAGCCCATTTGATGTTGCTGCATGCTACCCGAAGAACTCTGCACTGACTGATGAGCAGCAGCTCCATTGGAAATGCATTGACCAGGGTTCTGAGAACCCATGCTGGACATGTGTCCACTTTGATGCTGAACCATACCATCCTGTATACGATGACCACCTTGTGGATGCATCATCCCATTTGGCACACCGTTCTGAGAAAGATGCATACCTTGTTGATTATGTGAGCTGCTCGGCATAGCATGCCTACCCTGTTGATGCAGGGAAGCAACCCCACTTCGTAAAGAATCACCTTGAGGCAGTTGGTTCCCAATTTGACTCCCGCTGGACATCACGTTGGGCAACACCTGCCCACCTTGCTGCTGGATGCCTACATTTTGGATACCGTTCTGAAGAGAACTTGTTGGTAATGTTGGGCCACAGTGCTGAAAGGCTACCCCGTTCTGCGTCCCATTATGGAGAAGATTAGGGGATGGATGACCATTTTGATGGTGCACATTTCCATTTTGCATTCCACCCTGGGCACAACTGGACATGCCATGGCCTCCAGGTACTTGAACGCCTGTATTTTGGGATGCTTGTCCAGCTTGCTGCCGCGACATTTCCACCTCTTGGCCGTGACCACTTGAATGCATAGCACTCGTTCGACAGCCTTGATCAGCTTGTTGAGTTACTCCACTCTGTGGAGAATGACCTCTTATTTGTTGAGTCGACATTCCACTCGGAGAAGAGTGCGAGGATTGCTGTGTTTGTAGGAGTCCATTCTGGGTGTTCTTAGCTTTGGGTTGTGCCAAAAGACCACTTTGAGATGTGTGCAACAAGCTGGAATAGGAGCTGTCGCTTTCAGGCTCTGGGAGCTGGATCGGTGCACTACATTGCTGTGAAGTGCGAGGAGGCCCTGCCATATTCGGGAGGCTGGGATAGGGTCCAGAAGAGGAGGAAGTAGGAGAACCATTGTGAATATCAGCTTCGGAATGGAGCGGGGGAGTTCTAATGTATGGTTGTGGAGGTAGGGGTAGAGGTGATTGAGGAGGTTGACAACTGGGCGAGAGATCTCCAAGTGAGCTGGCATCGGTCTTCAAAACGTGCTGCATTTGAGACTGTTGTTGTTGTTGCTGCTGCTGGATCCCATACTTCATGTGCTGTTGCATTTGAGGTTGAAAGGTGATACCTCGCAGATCCTGTTGAATCATGCACCGAGATCGGATCATTTAATCAGAAATCTATTAACATAGAAAATAGACTTCAATTAGATTACACGATGTGTTACATGCTACAGACATACTCTAAAAACATAGGGATATGACGAGCACGCTACCTGCAGAGCTGCCGCAGCTTCGACCCTTTGCTGCATGTTCAAATGTGGAACTCCAGGTTTCATCGTAGCAGCTTCAGTCATCTGTTGTTGCTGCTGTAACCGCATCAGGTTCTCCATGGAGAGCCCAGAATAGTGGACGTTGTTCTGATACCCTTCATTCATGCCATCATCAGCTCTCTGGGACCCATACCATTGTCTAGATGCTTTCAAGTTATCCTTCACATCCTCATCTATAGGATAACCTTCCCTTCTCCTCTTCCCCTGCAAGATAGCATACAGTCACAAAAATGATTAACACAAAATTCACATGGAGCTTGAAATTCTCATGCTGGACATACAACTGTGAAGAACCCTAATCAGGGAATAGCTAGAGACTGTAATATGCCTGGTTTTACAGTTCTAGTACCAAACCTCCTAATGAAACCTAAGTCTTGATAACCAACTTATTATTTCCATCATCAAGGGAAGGAAGGCTTCATGAGGTCAACTCCGAACTCTGAACCACTTCAACTACTAAACATGTAAACTTAGTCCATTGCCATAACCTGAGGTTCTCTAGGAACTGTATCGTTCTAAGTGGACATATTTTCCATTGCCCATTCCCCCACTGATTTCCTCGAACCGAACCCACCTCCTCCAAACTATGCTTTGTCATCAGTGCTCACTAGTGCTACCACAACGAGACTCAGAAAAGATGGAGAACTTACTGAAGCAAGACTTGGTAAACCATTATCCATCTTGGCAGCTCGTCTTCTTCCTTCCGATTGTCAGTGTCGAGGTAAACTAATTGCGGCTCCTTCCTTGCTCACAACCATGGCCACCGGCCTTCCAAGTCCACTCTAAGGACATAGCCAATTCTAGAAACCAGAAACTGAAGCACCTACATGGTACCAGTGTGCGGCGTTGCTGGGAGCATGATCCACACTACGATAGGAGATACTGCAAACCTTAACAAAGTTGCAAAATGGCTGAGGGTGCCTCGAAAAGGACGTCGAGGAAGGGGAAAGGGAATCTGATGGAGCAATGTCCAAGACAGGAAACCCACAAGTTGTGATAGAAAGCACCATGAACAAGTCAAAACTCTGATCCTCACAGCCAACCGGCTCGTGGAGTAAATTATTCTGAAAGGGACACTAGCGCCGGAAATGGAACCTTTTGAACGGCTCTTCAGAAATGGACACTTTTAAGCAAAGAAAGAGGCCAAAAGATGCTGATGTCCTCTCGATGTTCTTTACCGTGCACTTAACTCCTCTAAGCTTGCCGACAACTCCTAATGCTGCCTTGAGAGCCTCCAGACTCGACGACCTTAAAGCCACCAAGACTTGGGCACGCACACCCAACGAAGGAGGTCAAATGCCCAGTGTTGTGACCTCTGAGCAGATAGGAAAGTGCATAAAAAAGAAGCTTTTACGAGCCCCCAAGTGATCGATGGTCACCGTAGAACTGGTCGAAGGAGAAGAGCAGACCATACACACAGAGCCAGCACAAGGCTCCGTTGATCAAGACGAATGCGAAAATAGGAAAGATAACCCCCACCGCCGCCGCAGCTCAGAAAAGATGCTCCCCTCCGACTTCTTCAAGAAGCTCAAGCGACTTGCTCATCAGCTCCCACTCGAAAGGAAAGCCTGTAAACACTCTCTCTGAACTCTACTATGACGCCGCCAAAAGAGAAGCCACCGCCCACTGAAACCCACACCTTCAAGACAGTTGGCGAGTACTCACAGTGGTCTGCGCTTCTTCAAAGATTGGCACACGCCTTCGCCGCGATCTCCAGAAACACCCAATTCAAGCTGACCCCTTCTTGCCCAAACTCCCGGGAATGAACCTCGCAGGAACCGCGACCATTGCTCGAACACACCAAAAAGAGAAAGCGCTACTACACCACTACCTCTCTCCAGAATTACCAACAGAACAAACTCCCACGGAATGCCACCTCTCTCTCTCCCTCAAAACCTGAGAACCCAGCCGTTCAACTCACGTCACTGACAGAAAGATCACTTCCACATCACGGAACCCCGACGCTCCCACCGATCTCTCAGTCGCGAAACGACGATGCAATTCAATGCAAACTCCTGACGACCATGTCAACACACATACATACATACACACACAGAATTCCCCCTCCTCCTGCAAAAAAGGCTCCCTCACTCACTCAGTCAGTCAGTCACTGAGTCCCTCCCCCACACACGATCAAAACGCATCCACAACAGTAGGCTCCCCCTCTTACTGAGTCAACCCCCCAGCTCTCACAGCCCCGAGCTCCTCCTCCCCATAGTCCCCCATCCCGAGCTCCCGGATGATGCCCCCCCTCCCTCCCCTCCCTCAGTCGCACATGAGCAGCCCCAAGATCCGCATCCCCTGAAACCTCTCCCCCCCCTTCCCTTCCCTTCCCTTCCCTTCCCTTCCCTTCCCTTCCCTTCCCCTTGATATATATATATATATATTATTATGCCAAGTAACCCACATTCACATCACACATTGACACATGCATAACTCACACCCCCACTCCACTCCACTCCACTCCACTCCCTCCAACACAGTTAGCCTAAGTGCGATGAAACAGAGTAGTGGCACCATATGAGCAGTGCAGTGGTGGGATAAAAAGAGGCACCTTTGGGTGCACACAACCTTTGGCTATGAGGCAGGAGTCACTGTGATCTTGGGGAATGAGCTGCACAATGCACATGGAACAGGAACAGGAACAGGAACAAGAAAGAAGGAAGGAAGGAAAGGTGAGTGAGATAGAGAGTGAGAGAGAGAGAGTGAGTGAGAGGCAGACAGACTGAGTGACTGACTGAGTGACTGAGTGGGCTGGTTTGTTTTTTTGTTTGCATAAGCATGAGGAATCTGTGCTGTGCTGTGTTTGAGATGAGCAATCAGTGGGCTGGGCTGGGCTGGGCCGGGCCGGGCCGGGCTGAGCCGGGCTGGCCCTGGGAATGAATATAACTTATGGATGTGCACATGGGCCTAATACCGTGACTCACGTAGCATGGGCATTGGGCTCAGTTCCACCAGGATGAGGTCGTAGCACGGAAATGTTTTACTTTGGGGCTGAGAACGTAAGTTAAGTTAGATGTGTTGTGTTGAAGTGAAGAGCAGTAACTTAGTATTTGTAGAAGTACATCATACAGTATTCTTGTGCAGCCATCCATCGGATTTATTGGGAAGGGGTAACTTCGAGGGGAGAGTCAGTCACGAGTGTATACTACGTGTTGGGGCGATGGGGTGGTGGGTTTGGGTGGGTTTGGGTGGGTTTGGGTGCCAGGGGAGGGGAGGGACTCAGGGGAGGGGAGGGGCGGAGCCCATGGGCCGGCCATGGCAGACTGGGCCATGCTGCATCCAGTGTATCTTAGGGGGAGAAGGGGTGGCCCCACAGGTAACTTAGATATACACACACACACAGGGAGAGAGAGAGAGAGGGGGGGGAGTGAGGCATGAGCCTGAGCAGTGTTGGGGGAGCCTAAGGGTAAGGTGGGGTTCAATGTGGGCCGTTTGGGGGCGAATGGAATGGAATGGAATGGAATGGGTCCTACTGGGATGCATGCGGTGGGGGCAAATGAATCATGTGCACAAGGTGAAGGTGCAGGCCAGGCTCACTGGGGTGGGGGGGTGTAAGTTACGTTTCTCATTGTGGCTTGGAGGACTGTGGTGCGATTTAATTCCCATTCATGGCTGACTTACAGTACTGTGGGGTGCTGCAGTGGTGGCACTTGATGGCCAATTTGGTGGGCTGAGGGCTCTGCCACTTCATTCGTTTTTTTCTCGGGGAACTCTGCATGCATGCATGCATACATGAGCTTTGCTAAGGTAACTTAGCACCATCACAAATCACCACTTTCAGATCCATTCTGCGGGTTAGATTGCATACTTAGCTGGTATGAAAAGAGAGAGAACCAAAAAAAAGAGGAAGAGAGGGAGAAGACGAAGAAGGAGGAGAAGATTGGGAATCATAGAGAATATGGACCCCAAAAAATTCAATTTTTTTGGAGTTGTATTGAGGGGCGGTTTACACTATGGACCGTGGACATTGACCAAAGCCCTCTAAAATTTGTGATTGGCCAAGGAAGTTGTCCCGGTCCGACTTTGCTTTACACTACCTTGGAAAAAGGAGATTGACCACGAAGTTTGAGGTTACCAAAATGTGCTATTTTTTACTTAGTGGATAATGTTTCATGGTCCAACGGGTTTTTAGTCGAGTCGAGGTAAAGAAGTCAACTGATGGAAAACAAGGGGATCATTGGGCACAAAAATAGTGATTGGCCAAAATCTGAAAAATTCAGCCCAAAGTCGTCCCGGTCCAAATCCACTTTACACCATGACAAGTGACCAAGACATTTAAAAAATGATTTTTTCCTTTTCATGGTCACGGCTTTAGACCAAGGGCCGTGACCATGAAATCATTTTAATTCTCTTGAGATATCTTCATGGTCCATAGTATGAACCGCCCCTAAATTTTTTATAATTTTTTAAAGGTAATAAAAGCAAAAGTTCCAGTAATAGTAGGTGGATCTAAAAAGTAAAAGTAACAAGTCACCAAAAATGAGTAGTGTAGGATGAGTAAGTGGATCAATGATGCAACTTTAAATTATTGTCATCATTTACGGATAATGTATTTATGAAAAAGGTACTTTTCAATGTTGCATAATTACTTGTGTATGCTTTTGCAATTTTGGAAAATTAGATAATTTGATTCTTTGATTCTCTTTGTATTGCAGTTAAATTGTTAATGTATAGTTGGTTGTATGTTTTCAAAAAATGAATAGTTTGGTGTTTAATTAAAGGAAAAAATTTAGATTGAGTAGAGTATTTGAAACAATAAACTATGATTATCATTCTTTTTCTTTCCATCTTTTTCTACTTTGATTTTTTTTTTTTTTTTTTTTTTTTGTTACTCATTATTCTAAAATAATTTGCTTATCTATGGTATGTTGTGAAAAGAAGTAGAGGATAAGGATTAATGTGCCACCTTTTTTGTTGTCAGGGATGTAAAGAGATGTACCATGTCTTGTGGGGCATTTTGATACGTGCAACGGATAAAAAAACTTGGCTTTTATTTATTTATTTATATATATATATATATATATATATATATATATATATATATATATATATATATATATATATATATATATATATATATAGTTTCAAAAAATATTCCAATGGAAATATCTATTTGAACCAAACTTTTTTTATTAAGGATAATATATAGTTAAATATTATTAGGTTTCAATAGCTGTTCATATCTTAAATTGCAATATTTGAAAAAATAAATTTGGATGGTTGTTGTATAATAAGGAAATGTTATGTTCTTTTAGTAATTGGTATTTATATTTAAAATTTGGTTTTTAATTTGATAATACAACATTTGTAATAGATACTGTAAGGAGATTTTATATAAAGAAAAACATTCAAACAAAATGATTTAAAATGATTTGAGTTTTCCAACCTATCAAAATAGACATATGACCTTATATAAAATTCCAAAAGAAAATATATATTCAATTCCGAACTTTGAAAGGTTTGAAATGTGCACTCTCCTAAAATCCAAAGCCAACTAATCAGCATCTAAGGAAATAGACATTTGCAACACTTTATTTGCATTTGCTCAATCCCAAGAAAACGCTTTGGAGTCAACAAATTGATCCAATGAGCCCAAAGTCTTCAACATCTTCTCCCTCTCTGCATATTTGGCTTCCAATGCTTTATTGTTTTTCAAACAAATTGCTTCTTTAGATGTGAAAGGAAACAATGTTCATTGTTGGGGTTAACTCCTAAAATACCACAAAACCCAAAGTGGGTTGCAGGAACTTTGGCAAGCTACCACAATTAGGATTTTAATATTTTTTGACAAGATTTTTTTAGTGAATATGATAAATCATAATCTTTACAGGGTTGACATTTCATCATTTAAAAATAAAATAAAAATAGGGATTTTTTTGAAATTTTCAACATTTTAGAAGTGAAAATTGGCCAAAACAGGTCTGGAATTTTAGGGGTTTAATTTGCATCATCTGAAACATTTCAATTACTTTTTCTAAGCCTTCTCCATAGACTTTACCACCTTTGGCTTTTGCTTAGTTTTTCTAGACTTATAGGATTTTTTCCAAAGCAAGCCTAGGGTCATTCTGCTGTTACCAACTTCACCACACCTCAACAATGCAAAGGCCTTTTTGATGGAGTCTATGCCAAAGTATTGATGGCAGTAGTAGCCTTGTTGGACTTTCAAGTCTAAGTCATATAAGAATCCATTCAATGGCATTGTGCTAATAGAGATTTCGGTCACACATCTTAACCTTGATAACAGAGATGAACTCCATGTGAGCCTCTCAATAGCGCTCCACATCACATATTTTGAGCTTATATTCATTTGTCCACCGCTTGTATACTTGAAACGCCTCAAATTTCAAATGTTGTGGCAACACATCAAGTGTGTAGAAGTCGTTAAAACTTTGAGGTTGTTGGCACTTCTCCGTCATGTTTAGCCAACATGTTAGCAATTAGCCTTTATTTGTATTATGCACCTACAAACACAATTTAAACACAACACTAAATGTAGTAACACTCCAAACCTAAGAGAAACCTATAGAAACATACAAAAATAAAAGCCAAAATCCAAAAATTGAGATCCCTTTTCCAATGATAAATTGCATAATTAAGTAGACTAGAGCAAGTAGTCCAAAAAAATCATTGCTAAAACACATAATAGACATTTTAATGTGCCTATGCATGCACTAAAACTTCAAATTTATGCAAAATCTTGAAAATTAGTATACATTAACACCTTTAATCAATGAAGAATATGATTTAGGAATGGAAGTGGGCTATGATTGCAAAATCAAATACAATATAACACTCCTTGGAAAACATCACATAAAACATGCTCAGGTTTTGTTTGATTTCCAATTTACACCAAGGAAAAGTTAGGTTAAGAACTTTGTTTTTTTGTTATGGAAAATATAATTTGGTTAGAATCCCACATGGTTATAGTAGATCATGTTTTGTTTGGACTCTAACCCACTAAAACTTATATGGTCAACAAGCCTGTGATAATGACACTAAGAAATGCATCCTTTTGCAAGTATTATTTAGAACATCCAATAGTTCTATTAAAGAAAATAAGGTTTGAAGATTAATGTAACCAAAGTCATGATTCTTGATCAAAATTGAAATAATCAAGAATTATTGGAGGAAATCAAAATCACCACGACCAAGAATAATCTATTATCAATACAATCAACATTTAACCAATACTAATTGTTGTCAGCAAAATTAACTTAATTTCATTCAAATACCACCATGTGCTAAACCATTATTACCACATGATTTTTTCCAAAACTAAAAGCATTTACTCATCTTTCCATTACCACCAGTGTCTCATCATAATTGCACAAAATTTTAGCCCACAACTACTAGTATCGCACTCATTGTCAGGAATGCTTAGATTTTGGTAGTTAATGAATGTGTTCAGCAAACAACCACTTTTATTGAATTTAATGTCACTGATTTATGGAGTTTGGTAGCTAATCAATGTGTTCAATCTACAACGAGTAGCATTGCATTTTTTGTCACTAATGCCTTGAGTTTGTTAGGTGATAAATGTGTTATTAGCGGTTCTAGACATTTCTTATAGATGGCCTTAGGGTAAGTAGTGGTTGTGGGCAGGTTCATCTAAATTCTATGGAGTTGCTAATCCTTAAGTCCAACCAGAAACTCTAATCTTAGCATTCTTGGAATCTAATAGTAGAATATATTTGTGATATAAATCTAGAAAGTTAAGATTTTTGCAAATTTATTGTTTTTTATTTTCTTTTTATGATTGTTTGTAAATTTCAATGTTCTTATTGGTCTTATTGTTTTTTTATGGATCATGACTCTTCTTATTTGGATTTACATCAAATATATGGACCAAACCTAACTTGTAAATTTCTTATTTTAACAATAATACACCACTTATAGTACTCTCATCCAAGGACAAGGTACCACTTGTGTCTCTAGATTCAAGCCCAAGCTTTTGATATAAAATAGCCTATAGTAATAATATGAATCCATATTCCTTTGATAATTTTTTACACAATGCTACACCATGTACATTATACCACTATAGAATTTAGATCTTGTGTAGTGGAAAAATTTGATATAAAAACAAGTCAAAGTCTATTAGGCATGTTTGGGTAGGATATAACAAACATTTTTCTTCATTTGAAACTTATGATTGTCTACTCGATGGGATCAAGTTTCATAACAAAAAATTATGAATGGTCTTCTACATTGAAGTTGGGATATATTGTCCGCCAGTGTGTTCATTAGAGATCTTAGTAATCTATATTTTTCATAGATAATGGAGTTTGAAATTCTGTGTAATAACATTATTTATGCATTTTTTAAATCCTCAAAACCCACTGTAATTTTAATGTGATGCAAGTATTGCAGCAACAAAGACACTTGCTAATCTTTGATTTTGGTTTTCATCTTTGAAATTTCTGTATTTATTTTGCACCAGAGATTTGAAAATTTGACATTTTGGTTTTGAGAGAGAAGGCCACAGCAACACCACCACCTGAAATCTCTCAATATAACTTAGGCTGCCAATGATTCCGATTTACCTAAAATGTTTGAGAGAACTTACTGAGCTCATCCTCAGGTTTCCATTTCTCACTGCACATGGAGTGGAGCAAGAGACTACCTGCTTTGAGACTTGTGTGCAGTGACTTGTTATGTACTGCTAGATGTTCATTACAGTGCTTTAAGTTAGTGGTCTGGGGGATGAAGAGGACAGATTGTGCTTGCCAAGGAAGGTGGATGGTTGCACAAAGTTAGGTGTGGCGAGAATCATGGCTTGCACGCACCAATGCACCAATGCACCATGCAAGCGGTGATGAGTTGCCCCATTGCACCACACCCAACCAACTGGTCAGGCACTGATGTTGGGCGGGCTGGTGGGCGGGCGGTGGTTTTGCTACTGCAAACGGATTTCTAGAAAAGAACATGGTGCATGTGGTGGGTAAACTGGGAAGACTGTAAGTGACTGTGACAAGGGGAGTGCACTTGGTGTGTACCACGTAGCTTGGAGCGACTATCATTATTTGCAAACCTCTCTATTGATGTGGACCACTCCAATCGATTGATTCACCTTATTTGACCTAATATGATCCACAATTTGGTAACTTGAATGAAAATATGTGAATATCTATATAAATTAAGTATCCATATTATATTGTATTTTAATCCATAATCAGTTGTGACCAATTCCCACTCTAAAAACTACCATTTCTGAAGCAAGAGTGAACAAACCAAAACCAAAGCTTTCTTTGCATTTCTAACCATAAGATTTGACTTAAGACTTTTAGTAGATCATGTAGAAAAAATTCAATAAATCTGATTATGTGGATTAGAAAATTATGAAGTTTGAAGTATAAAAATTAATAAAAATTAAAAATTAACCTTTGCAAACAATATTAACAGAATTTGACATCTCTTTGTGTAAAAGTTTTCTACTATACAAGTTGTGGGTTTTGTACTAATATGATGTACATGATGTTAGTTACTTGTGCACCAAATTATAGATTTAACAAAAAGGTTTAGCATTGTGAAAAAAGTTGTACAAGGAATGTGGCTTCATGTTATTGCTAATACTTGTTTTATTTTTTTGATAAACTATTTTTTATTAGAATACCGATCCATGTAGTCAAAATAAAGGTTTATGACAATTATTAGAGTAAAAAAAATACAAAAATACAAAAATTTCAACTTGACCAAACAAGATGAGAAAACTTTGGCTCCTTATAAAATGAAAATCTTCCACGGTATAAGAATACATTATTGATAATCTCAAAGCCACTTATGTTAATTACTTGCATAAAAAATTCCAAAGGTGATTGAAGGGTGTATCAAAATTTTGGAGTTGCCCTAAGAGTAGGAAAACCCACTTTGGGCACCATAATATTATTTCCAATGTATAGTGTAAAAAACAATTATATTCCCGCGAAGTTCTTGCAATTCGCTAAGTCTACAAAAGAATTTCAAAAACTCATATCCAAAAGTGACATTGTAAGAACATGCCCAAAATTATAAAAAGCCCTCTCTAGAATTATGGTCAATTGGGAGTTAACCCCTAATCGTCCTCTGGAGATAGTAGACACATGGCTGTATAATTGACATTTGTTTTCAACATGAAGCTCTAAATTGGGATCTTAATAGCTCAATAGAACCGCATTGATGTAAATTAGCTTTTATGTTCAACTCAAACCTATAAAAGGTCTAAATTCATCCCGAATACTAGAAAAATCCATTGTATTTTATTGACTGCAAAGGCACTTTCAGACGTTTACGGGTTAAGCATGTAGGCTCTTTTAATTGAACATTATATCATGTGATAATCGACTCCATTCTATTTATTGAATATGAAGTTTGCATATTTTATATACAATGGGGTGACATAAATTTGTATGGCCATGCTTCAACAATTTTTTCCCAATGCATGGAAAGATTACACAGATTTGAGTTTTTTTGCCATTTATAAATTTAATACATTATCACATAGATATGATCATTGGTACCAGATTTCATTTCCAAAAAGTTAAATATCTATTTATGGTTATTTTTGAATTTCTTTGTACCACTTATACAACGATTGATGAAAAAATATTGGTGGTGGAGTTTTTACAAGAAAAATTAAAAACAATGAATTTTAAAAAATAAAAATAAAATGGATTTGTAGGGAATCTCAATGCACACATCTTGTCTTTTGGAAGAATTTTCAAAAATGATGTAATTTTTGTGCTATGAAAAGTTCAACTTTCAATGTTTCAACTTTCACAGAGACTAAAATCTAATAACTGCATCACACTGTCCGAGACGAACCGCCCGTTAGTTACAAGTGAGCTGATTAGTTTTTGGAAATATGGTAGAATGACCAAAAATGGCACAAATTTCAGCCTGGTGAATCTACTGCGAAATTAACAAAATTAACAGTGCAAATAATTTTCATGCATGGGGAAACTAATTAAAAAGTTGGAGCAAGTGGAATCATCATTTTTGGATTCTTCTACAATTAGTTATGAATTTTTGAAGATGGATTCATAGGTGTTTCTAAAATGGTGCCCTAAAATGGCACTCTATAATGTTTTCCATCAGTACATGGTACTATTGGGTGGGGAAGCTAGTATGTTCCTCTGAGGGAAGATGACTAGAGCTCCATTTTCGGCACTGCGCCATTTTTGGTCGTTCTACCATAGTTGGTTCAATTTCAAGAATAGAGGAAAACACCAAATTAAATGGCTGAAAAAATATATATATTTAATAATCATAGACAAAATATATTGGATTTAAATATTTAAAACTGGTTGCTTATGGAAAATAGAAGACATTGACTTATTGGCTCATAAAGTCTACGGAATAGTGTTGTAGCACATCCAAATCTAAACTATATATTCAAAAATGATCCTTTTAATACTATATTTAAGTTATTACAAATTTTTATCATAAATTACACATGTGCCAATTTTAATAAACAATATAAAGATAGAATAAAAATAATAGTAACACAATATTTCTTGTTGTTTATCCTTTCCATCTATGCTAGCTTGGAGCATTTTAGTCGTGGAGTGACATAAACGAAGGAATTTATCACTATTAAACCTAATCCATTTGCTCTCAATGTATATTCTACAACTTTTATAAAGTTTTCAAGGCAATTTTAAGCATATCCGTTGAGATTTTGCATATCATTGTTCAAGGTCTTTTATATGTTTCAATAGTGTTGAAGTCAAAGGAAGCTGCAATGTAATTGCCCATTTCACTCATTTGCATCTAAAACTAAGATGAAAATATTTAACTACAATGTATAATAGCTTCATCTTCCATCAATATTTCACCAAAAATCTAATATTTATGAATTGAATCATATTACCATTTTATATTGACTCAATCAAATCTAAAGCCTTGCAATGTTGGCATAATGACAGTCCGAAATATTTGCATTCATGCAAACGCAACCCAAATGCAAAATGCAAACGCAAAATCATATATAGTGTACCATTTTTCTTGAAGGTTATGAATAATACAACGAAGGACAAACTTCTTACATGCTTCAACTTAGTAATGATGTCAAAATCCACTTGACTTTTCAATATCTTTTGAAATGTGCAAATGCTAACACCATACTTTTTAGCAATATTTTTAATTTCAACTCCTCCCTCTTGCATTTCAAAAATTCGAGTCTGCACCAAATTTGGAACAATCATGATTCACCGGGCTTGCAATTATGATAATTTGTTGATATAATCATTTACACACAATCCAACATATATATTTTTATAAATGCTATAGTCTAAAAGCAAAAAAACAATAATTGATATTGTACGCATACGTTCAAACAAGAGAAAAAGGTGCTAAACTTTAAAGTGAAACATGTTAAGCTTTCAATTTCTGATTGCCAGCCTTTTAAGGTGCCAAACTTTTAACTATAAGTTATGACTTAAGTACAAAATGGCAAGTTTGGATCTACGAGTTGCTAAGAAAAATTGAATTTGCATGAGCTTTGGCCTACAACATGAGATCTTGAAGTTCATGGCAAACTTGGACTTGGATGAAACATTGACATGTGTTAACACTAGTAGAACTGATGACCGATTCCACGCGCCAGTCCACGCTGCAGTCCACCTGAGAGTGAGCCCTCCACGTACGTGGACTTAGACCACGCTGCGTTTAGTTGGGCAGTCCCGGTTTGGGTTACATCAGATTTCAAGGCGCCTTGGGGAACCGTGTGTCAGAGGACTTGTTTAGCGCGGTCTGTCAGGGCACGATGTCGTTGCTAATTTGTACAGTGAGGTGGCAAGCCAGTTGGCACAGGTGTTGCTCGTGACCGCGTGCATGCTAGTGTTGACGTCCCTGCCAGAGAACCGATGTACGGGAAGTCCGGCTGGTACCTCGGAGGAGAGGTATACCCGCCGAAGTTAAGGTATACCTAGGCTATTGGAGATATACCCTCCCAGCGGAGGAATACCCGTCTCCTTGCGTTCTCGATTGATAAACGGGATAAATAAAAGTATACCCTGCGGAGGCTGATATCCGACATTGTGACCGGGTATTGGATGAACAGATAACTCTGTTGGATGTTGTTTTTTACAAAATGAATGATGGTTTATTATAGGGTATGGGAAATGGGGTTAGGGTTCGATATTTTTGGACATGCTCTTCGTCATTGTCAGGGGTTTGCTGTCGGTGACGAAAACGATTTAGTATCTCCATGGGTTATTCCTGGGCCGGGGCAGTGTATTCCCAATTAGGGCTGTCGGTCGCCGACAGAACCCATTCGATTGATTGTGCTATTTTTGGAAAGTCTACTGTGTTTGAATTAGGGTTCTCATTTGTCTGAAAAAGCACATTCAAATAGAACCGTCTCGCTCACAATAGACAGCAAATTGTAGACGTTGGATTTAGGAAAGAATTGTTAGTTTATTATTCAAATGCGAACTCAAAAGTTCCAAAGGCCATAGTCGGTGAATACCACATTGCGGCACAATCACCTAATAGTTTACCGGCGAAGAAGCTGTAGTACAGGACGACAAAGACGTATGCATTCTTTGAGGGCCGATTCCAGGTGCACGTCCGCAAAAGTGGATCATGCCTGTGAATCATGCCCTACATTCCGTAAAGAATCTAATCTACACAGATGCCGTTCGGAAGTGGTGGAATCTAGTTTCAGGGTCGCGAAACTGCATGCTCCTCTGCCCCCAAATCGCGAACAAGCAGGTGATGCGCCCATTTCACATATACCGTTGAATTCACTTGTGGAACCACTGCCTCGACGAGAGTCACGAAGGGTTGTCGTTCTAATTCGAGAAACATGAGTGCGGCAGAGGATTTGTATACATGGTGCACCTGCACCATCTGCTGGCCGAGGTCGCACGGGGTATAAAGTTGGTTCTTGCGAGTTGATTTCCACGAGATGCCGCTCCTACCGTAGGCCACTGGAAGCCCTGGGAATTCTGGGTGTAGTATCCATACCGGTTTGTTGCAGGCGATGGAATGATCTGTGCGACCACGGGGGTTGATGCGGCCGATGGAAGGGGGAGCCACAGGTGGGACATGGTGCACTAGACCTCGGGACTTTAGGTATTTCTTGGGTACGCCATTCTTCTTTTGCGTGGTGCACTTCTGAGATCTTGTTGCTTTTGCCGGTGGTTGAGTCATGAAATCTGGGTCATCCGAGAATGTGTTGCTTGGGAACTCCAATGAGTCTTCAGGATATAGCTCTGATGGTTCTCCTGGTTTTGACTTCTCAGAGGCCGTTGGTATTTCGAAGGGATTCACGGGCGGAACATCACCATCTCGAAGCTGTGTTGCCTCAGCACCGGAGCTGTCTAGGGTTGAGCTCGGGCTTCCAATGTGGTCATGCCGATGGGCTGCTCTGTGATTAGGTGCGATGAAGGAGGGAGTGCTACGAATGTCTGGGGGCTGCTGTTCAAGTGCCGTCAAAATTGGTGACTCCTTCTGAGAGGATGGAGTTGCGACTTTACCGTGCTCTTATATGAAATTCCCCGTTGATATTCGTGTAAGAAGTTGTTTCATGTCGTTCAATACTTCAATGGTGTTTTGCTGAGTACATGTTAGCCTTTGAACTGTTGCCTCGATATTGCTCCGCCATGCCTGCTCCCGGGACGCATCTACTGCACGTACGTTATGCTGGCGCACATACTCGGGCGTTCTCTGACAAACACGGACAAGCAGAAGGGAAATGTGGTGAGAAGACTGTTGAAGGGATGCACTGGGATCATAAACAATAGCATTCACGAAGAGGAGGGGACTGTAAATACCGTGGGAAAGACTGTTGTATCCCTTAGCTCTACACCGCCTGCTAGTGAGCTCGTGGTGAAATTAGTGTCTTGCAGCGCAGTTGTTCGGTCCATGATGTCCTCCCCCGAGTCCAAGTGCGTCTAATGACAACATATTGTAGGAATCCGGCATTCGAAGTTAAAATTATGAGGACATGGTCAACTGAGTACCAAGTCATGAATATGAAATGGCGTGGCATGGAGACGTGGAATGTGGGCAAACATTTGAAGAGGTACAAAATTAAATCCACAATACCTATTTGCGATGCCACAATATTGCTGTGTACCTGAAAGGTAGGGGAGGAGTCCACTCCTTTTTGCGTTTGTGCGTCCTTGTCAAAGCGTAGGGGAGGGTCCGTGGGATGAACAAATGGCTCCTCGTTTCTCTGCATTGGAAAATAAAATTCAGAGGCAATAAGGAATCTAATACATGGAAACACTCTTACTGCACAGAATGGACTACAGGATTGCATTGTCATACCGGATCGGATGACCTACAATCGTCTCCCCCGGCGCTTGGAGAATTGGACGTCTGCAGGGGTCGAGAATTGTCAGAAGGTGTTCACTCTGATCCTGAAGACCCTCGCAGTCGTTTCTGCTGCATGAGTGCAGATTTCTGTCGCCCTTCTTTGCTGTCCCAATGGGGCATGCAAGAGTGCCAAGCAGCGTCAGGGCAGTCCTCGTGTTGAAGTCCTCTGTCATAGAAAAACTGCCTCCAAACGCTTTTGTCATGTGCTATGGCATCATCCAAGTATTTAGACAGGTAATTCGGATCCAAGTCGGTGGGGCTGTAGGAGAACAATGAGTCCAATTCCCGCTGCACAGTAGCGCACAGTAGTTTCCACTCCCCTTGGTACTTGGCGTATGATGGGTATGACCAGTTGATTAGACGCTTCGCAATTGACCTGCATGTTCCATGCCACTTTGTTCGGAGTCCAACTATTTTACCTTGCTCGTTCGTTGGAATGCTATGCTTAGGTTTCCGCCTTTCTGCGTGCGATACGACGGTCTCCTTGAAGAAGGCTGGCTCGTAACTTTGCTGCTCGCGCCTTCTTTTGTTCTGGTCGGACCTGTCAAGAGATAAACTCCCTCCAGATACAGAACGCCTTCTATCAGATTGAGATGAACTCTGAGGCTCGGATGGTGAAGAAGTACGAGGATATGGTGACGCTGGAGAGGGTAAGAAGGTGCTCGGAGGCCTAGAACATGGCAATGGTGGAGCACGGCCTCCGGTTGGAGTGGACATGCCTGGAGAGCGACGGCTGTGTGCAGAATACTGATTAGGTATTCCAGACCCTCTGCGCAACAAATTTCCATATGGGCCTGGCCCTCCACCTCCAGTGCTTCCAGGATGCGTCAGGACCGTGTTGTAGCTGGGGAGGTTCTGCGTGCTCACAAAATACTATTCATGTATCGATTGCATGTACACTTACGAGAAGGTGCGGCCAATAGACAATGGGGTTCGACCTAGAGGAAGGGGGAGGGTTCTAGGTAAATGTACAGTAATGACACCAAACTGGAACGAATTTAGAATCCGACCTAATCCTGCAGAAGAAGAAGATGTGACCGAGTTCAGACTCACCAGTGAAGGGGGTAGTCCATCCTCTGCGTCTTGTTGCTGCCGACCTTGATTGAACATGGTCGCTCCGAAGGCTAAGAGATCTGCCATCGAGTCCTTGTACTCTGTCCGTGCAAACTTTGGCCACGGCCCTCGTCACTCCAATAGCCTAGCTCGTAAGTGGCGGATCCGGCGCTGCTTCCTTGAACTGAACACGAGTCCATGATGGATTAGGATTTTATGAGGGGAGATGGTACGTGGATCTATGACACTAAACTTTCACGATACAATCAGCGAGATCTAAAATCCAAAATAGGCCCTGTAAAAGTAGTAGGAAACATATCCCATGGCTTGATTCGGAGTTCAGTGAACGAGCCGTCAGGGCATCTGTGGCTCGACCAATGGGAGGAAGGGGATGACTATGTCGACTTCGCGGTGAGTTTTTGGATTCATTTGCCGAGCCTCGTTATGGAACGAATGTATACACTGTTACATTCATGGCGCCGGCAGAGCGTGGCACGGGCTAAGATTGCGGTGTCTATTGGGGTACACTAATCGTCATGGGGGCCTGATCTCTGAAGGAGGTGAGGAATAGAATGTATTGCTCAGTCATTCCATCGTCGAGATTGCTCAGATCTCAATAGCGGAATAGAATGCTGTCAGTACCATCCAGAGCTAAATTTCCGCAACATCCCCTGGCCACATATTTTCATTTGGGCTGGGCTTAATATCTGAGCATGAACAGCTTCATCTTTTATAGTCCTGAAGACGGCGACTTAGGATGACAGCGCCGTCTGAAGTGTAGAATATCTGGCCAGTTATCCTCTTTTAGACACTAATGTGCACCAGAGCGAAACAGGCCAACGTGTACTGATACCACGAACCTCCTTTTCCTGTGACTTTGATAGCCACATCGGTCTGAGAGTCATCGGTAGAGAGGGTGCTTAAGAAGCACCTGAGGAGGAGTCCATTAATTCGTACTTGCATCACAGGAAGTCATACGATAGCTATGGAGCCTCTCTATACTGAGTCCACCCTACATCTGAAGTGGAGGATAGATGCACGGGACGATAAGTTGAATGCTAGAGAGGAGGAGTTGGCGGACAGGAACGGGACTGACCAGCGAGTGTCCAAATGCAACATCTGCGTTGGTGAAGTCCGTTCCACACGGAAGCGTGGAAATGTGATGTATCATTTACAGAGATTTGGAAGGTCCCCTATGCTGCGAGGATCAACGGAGGTATGATTTTCTAACTCTACTGAATGATCGGTTCTTTTGCAGCGAGAATTCCTTTCTATTGGTACCTGATCCATTCATATGATTGGTCCTACCACAGCAATGTCAATGTAATTAAAGTCAGACGTTTTGCAACGTAGTCAATGCGAGTAGATATTAGTGATATAGTTTGATTCTCCGATGTAGTTTCTGCAATTCAGAAGTTATCAACTCTTTTCTAGTCCAAGACGTCGTATTCGTTTCAGAGTAGTGGTCCGAATCCACATATTATTAAACTGATCCTCTTCACATTCAATGTAGCCTCATCGATAAGTCGATTATAAGGAACCATGTAATATGAGTTTGAAGTAAAGTACGTGTCTGCTTCCCGCACGGAGTGAAACAGTACGTTGGGAAGGAATTCGTCATTCATTGAATGCGTCGACCTCATTGGATTAACTGGCGAGTGTATCTCTCACTATGAATGCTGACATGTTTTGCTGTAGAATTTTCCATCTGATGAGTCGGATGATGAGTGGGATGCTGCGATTCTGCGGGACTATGGACATCGAGGTCGCATGTTCATGGCGGCAGGGGACGTACAGATGGATGAGGATGTAAATATCGTCGAAGCGGTACAGCATGCTTTCCATGTATACGATCTGGAAGAGGGTGTTGCAGGCCTGGGACTAGGTGGAGATGCCGTCGGAGATGAGCGACCACCTTCGCCTGTTCCGGAGCCTGAGGAGATGGTGAACAATGACGTCCCGGCGGGGTGTGAAGACGAATTACAGGATGACAACGTCCCCGAATTGCAAGAGGCACGTGCTGGTATCATGGGTGATGCGCCCCCGATTTTGCAGGACAGCGCCACCACGCCATTGTTCGCTAACGCTCGACTCTCATGTTTGACTGCAACACTGCTTTTGCTGAACTGTTTGAGAACTCACGGAGCAAGTAACGTGCTCATATCAGAGGTATTCCCCATCCTCAGTCAAAGCGTACTTCCCACCGTGAATTCTCTCCCCACCACTGAGTATGCTGCTTCTAAGCTGCTGCGAATGCTGGGCCTGTCCTACGAAATGATCCACGCATGCCCTAGAGGGTGCATGCTTTTCAGAGGGGAAGGTGCAGAGATTCTGGATCGTTGCTCCCATTGTGACTCACCACGATTTAAACAGGTCGGCAGGTCCTTGGTTCCGTCGAAGGTCTTGAGATATTTCCCTCTCATCCCTCGACTTCAGAGGATGTACAGCACGCCCGAGCAGGCGGCATTCATGACGTGGCATGCAGCAAATAAAAGTATTGATGGACTTGTTCGTCACGTCGCTGATAGTGCTCAATGGACATTCGTGGACTCTGTCTTCGGGGACTTCGGAGTGGACCCTAGGAATGTACGACTGGGCATGGCGACAGACGGTGTTAATCCGTTCTCCGTCAAGAGAAGCACTTGGAGCACGTGGCCCGTTATAATGCTGAATTATAACGTGCCACCGTGGTTTACTATGAAGAAGCATTTCTTAATGCTGTCACTCCTCATTCCAGGTAAGCATGCAGTAACAGGAGACACATTTGATGTGTACTTGCAGCCCTTGCTAGAAGAGTTACATATCCTGTGGGCTGAAGGTGTCGTGACGCACGATGCCTCGAATTACGGGGGTACATCAATCTTCAGGATGCGGGCCATCCTGCTGTGGACAATCCACGACTTCCCCGCATACGGGATAGTCGCGGGCTGTGTTACGAAAGGGTACAGAGCCGGTCCGTGTTGCGGTCCCGAAACGGAGTCCCGGAGGTCAGCAGCATTAAACAAAAACGTGTACGCAGGCTCCCCGTATCGCCGGTTTCTTCCCCCTGACCACCCTTGGCGTCATCTCCGCGTCTTTAACAGAGAGGTTGAGCTGCGCACGGAACCGCCTCTAGTGTCTGGTGAAGATACAATTTGGTGGGGCAAAATCAAGGAGGCTTGGATAGCGGACGGAGCGACACCGGCATCAGCTGACCCTGCTCGATCCTACGGAATCAAACGGGTTTCATCTTTGTATCAGCTGCCGTACTGGAGGGTGAGCTCTGAACCTCTTCCATTTTTTCCTCTCACAGTTAGACATATGAATGTTGGATTTCATTCAACTCTGAATAATTCTAACTCTTCGAATGTCCAATTCTATTGCATACAATGTTAGCAATCAGAAGTTGGACGTTCAGTCACTGTGACAGCTTTGAGGTCCGTGACATGTTAATTTTAATGCATCTACATTCGTTTTTCAAGTACTGTAGAAACTCATTTTATCGGATCGTCAGCCGTGATGTGATTACAGGAGTACACTACACTCAGTTGCTAGTAGAACTGAATGTAAGATCCACGATTACATAGCTCTGCAGTCATGTTGTTTTAAAATACGTGACTGAGACACTAATACAAATCAGTGGCTCTGTTACAGTTGCTTCCCATCCGCCATACACTGGATGTCATGCATGTGGAACGCAATGTTTCAAGCAACATCCTGAAACACATTATGGGTGAAAATGATACACCGGCTGTGAGACGAGACCTTGAGGAAGCCCAGGTTTTCCCACATCTCTGGTTACAGAGAGAAGGGGAGGTTGGAGACTATATAATGCCGCGTGCCCCCTGGGTTTTTTCCAGCAAGAAAAGACTGATTTTACTGGGTTAGTCTCTCTGACTCGCGTGCCCACATGATACAGCTCGACCTTGACGAAACATGTGGGGGAGTCAAAGCTAGCCGGGCTCAAGTCGCACGACCATCACTGCCTTTTGCAGCAGATTCTTCCCGTAGCGGTCCGGCATAGTCTCGGGAGAGGAGCTCGAGTGGCGATCATTCGCATGGGTGATCTTTTCCACCGTATATGCACCAAGACAGTTAATCCAGCGGAGATACAGGGGCTGAAGACGTTCGCAGCGGAGACCCTATGCCTGTTCGAGTTAAGTTTTCCTCCCGGGTTCTTCGACGTCATGACCCATCTAGTTATACACCTGGTGAACGAGCTTGCACAGTGTGGACCCGTGCATGGGCGATGGTGCTATGGCATCGAGAGATATCTCGGAGTTCTTACGTCATATGTCCAAGACCGGTCGAAGCCTGAGGCGTCCATGGCTTCGGGATATGTTGTCGATGAGGCACTGGGCTTCTGCACAGAGTATTTCTCCCTGTATTCCCATACTAGGCGTCGGATCTGGGACCCAGAGCAGGAGCTCCGAGATTCGGGTGAAGTTCTTCTTGGCCGAGGCAGTCACTACACCTTGACAGAATTGGAGATAGCGCAGATACATGATTATGTACTGCGCCACTCTGTTCACAGTGCAGAGCTTCTGGAGTGAGCACGAAAACACCCTGTATTTTACTATATTTTTCTTTAAAGTTTTCGTACTTGTTCGTGGTTGTCATTCCTCCTCTTAACCAGTCGGCATTGCTCCTTGCTCGCAGTGAATACACGGCTCAGAAAGCTGCCCAAAATCCGAGCGAGAGAGAGTACGAGCAGAGGCTCGAAGGCAGCAGCGTGGTGATCCGGCTGTCCCTTTGAGGATCACATTCCCCCCGCACTTGCAAGGCCCGTTTCCTACGCTTTCCACGTGGATCCGGACTCACGTTCAATCCCTTCAGGCGGCGGAATTTCCAATTCCTATGGAGGTTGTTGCATTATCCCTACCCCCGGATTCGAAGGCGCTAAGCTATGCTGCAATGTGGGCTTACGGGGCGCATTTTCGCACAGACCGCTTCTCTATTCCAGCATATGTGACGTATGATTCCGGAATCGCACACATCACAGAGGAGGGACTATCCAAAGCCATCGATGTGGGGGTCCTGAAGTCTATACTACACGTCAAATTCGAGGCTATGACCGCGGTTTTGATGAAAGGCGAGTGGTACGAGAAAAAACACCAGGGAACACTAGTAGAAATTTTTTGTCCATATCAACACAATTCTAACAGAAATTCGTTGATTCGCCCTGTTGAATAGGTCAAGTTGACTTGGACAGTAGGTAACAGAATTTTGTTGATATTTTTTGTTGATTTGGTCAAATTTCAGAAAATAAAATAAAATAAAATAAAATAAAATAAAAAATAAAAAATTTGTGCCCTAGAAATCCGGGAAGCAAAAGGCGCGCAGCTGCCCGCTCAGTGCGAGCCACTAGCAGGTGCAGCCACTAGCAAGTGCAGCCCTCGCGATTCGAATCCCCGACCTCTTTGTTCTAGAATAATCTTTGACCATCTCACCACCTCCTATTTTGAATGTCACGCATGGCGTTTTTGTACTACATATACACTAAATACAAATCAATGTAAAAATAATCAGCAGACTTTGGCGGCCATTTCGACCTAGAAAAATAACTTTTTTCAGAAACGTTTTGACTAATGAAAGTTGAGTTATCAAGTTAGGTTTCATCTCCAAAAAACCGTTTGTGATTTGGAGCTTCCTTTCAAATGTTATGATCAAAATTCAGCGAGGGTGTTAGAAACATGAAAGAGAATACTTGTAACTACCCACTTTGAACTTTGTTCATAACTTTTGAATGCAAGCTCAAAATCACAAACAGTTTTTTGAATATGAAACCTAACTTGATTAATCAACATTTATAAATCCAAATTTTTTTGAAAAAAGTTTTTTTACTACGACAAAATGGCCGCCAAAGTCTGTTGATTTTTTTTTTTTTTGTTTTTTTTTTTTTTTTTTTAATTTTTTCTTAATTGTGAATGAATCAGTTAATCGATAACGTCTAAAGGCCCAAGGGGCTTGGAGAAATTTTAGATGTGTTATGAAATATGCATTCCATAACACTTATTAACTTTTCCTCAAAAGACACTATAAAGTTCTTAATGCTTAAATTAGATCAATGCGGTTAACCCCTAACTCTTATTGCGATACGAAATGGGTTTTCGGAATTTTGTACATCCTAGATGAAGAGGTTGAAAGCATATTTAGTTTAAGATTTTTATTGGGTGCTACTTATAAAACAAAGTGTATATGGTAAAATTATAAAATCAAATTCCAATTTCAAAACGTTCAACTAGAAATTTTAGGTTTCAAGTCCAAATGGGGCATTTTGAAAAGTAATTTTTTTCAATTTTTATTTTAATTTTAATGATGTTCTCTACTAAATCACCATTCAGAGTCCATAGTGACTCAACATAAAACGTTTACCAAATTTTACAAAGACAGCCTCCAATTATTTCGAAAACAATCTTCATGATACATTAAAAAGTTTGGGTGACAAACTTTGGATATTACAATCTCTCAAATGGTATATATCCAACGGTCAATTTTAGGGAGGATAACTAAAAATAGTCTTAGGTACAAGATCTTATAGTTGGAAGTTTTTAAAAAAAGAAAAAATTGGTTCACACCCCTATGAGTGGTAGAAAATTGAGGATTCAAGCTTCCAAAAGAGACCAAAGAGATTAAGGGATTAAATTTCTCCAAATTAAAACTATTTATTTCACAATTTGTTAAAAAGATCAAAACTTGGAAAATATATGGAAAATATACTTTCTATAGTTAGTAGCTAGAAAGTGAAATGATTGGCTAAAATTACATATTTCACGATAATAAAGAGAAAGGACACTAATTACATATTCAAAACACCATTAGTCTCCCGATATAGTACCATTACTAACACTAGGAAAACATTGCCCCGTTTGTGTTTGAATGCTTATTATGAACAATTTATGAATCCAAACAAGTTCCTAAGTTGGATGTAATACCAAACTCTCCAAACTTTTAATTAAATATAAAAAATTTCAGCAAAATTCTTGATATTTAACAATATAATATGGACCGTATCTATACCCCTAAATTACAAAAGATTCCAAAAGATTCCAGAAGATTCCAGAAGATTCTAGAAGATTCCAAAAGATTCCAGAAGATTTCCAAAAAGATTCTCAAAAGATTCTCAAAAGATTCTAGAAGATTCCAAAAAGATTCTCAAAAGATTCCAAAAAGATTCCATATTTGATGAAATTTTGTTGATTCGGTCATTACACTACTCAAATCAACAAAATATATTTAGCAAACTATTGATTTTTACAAAAAGTTCAAAAATCAGTGAATTCGGTCAATGCAGTGCCCCAATCAACAGAAATCAGTTGATTTTATGTTGGTTTGGTCACAATTTTCTAGTAGTGGAAGGACTGCCATCAAGAAAGACCGCTATGGCTTTTGGACCTTGAAGCCATCAGCGAAGGAGGATGCAGACGTTAAAAACCCCTTTGCATACCCGGAGCACATCAACCAGGTTTTTTTTATGCGCGACCTGCGGGACCCTGACTGTGCGATAATCGTGAAAAATGATGTTCGGAGTGTACGTGTCGTGGGAGAACGGGAGGATGTTTATTTTGGAGCATCAGGTATTGAAGAGGGGACGCTTGTCACACCGAATATTCCTGACCTTGCTGGCAATACACAGATTCCTGATGACGCACCGGAGTTCCAGGTAATCACGGAAGGCACAATTCAGGCTCTGGACGCCAACATGAGGCTCCATGAGTGTGACGGAGTAGACGGTGAAGAAGACTCGGAAGACGAGCATGCAGAAGATAACCACAGCGTCCACTGATAAGATAATCTCTTACATATGCTTCGGATTGTAGATAGGGACTCCTAGTATCGAATTTCATGTATGGGAAGTGCATTCTCTCATGCGGTGGTAGGATCACCACTACATTTCCGTGGCATGCGTTTTATTCTCCGTAATGAAAACACTAATTGGGCTGTTAAGTATGGCGTGTAAGTGTGGGCATGCAGTCTTTCTACAACATGATTGTTGCTTCTTTGTAACGTGGATGCTGTATGGATCTGTGGCGAACGTTCAATTGGCCCGTGTTATTGCTCTGTAATTACCAAGAAGTCCTCGCCTTGTATTATGCAACGAGTGTAGTCTGAATGTTTTTCATTAGACTATTATGAATTGTTGTGCGTGTACATGGACAATATCACCAGATTTGATTGACCGCCCAGTTGTTGATGATCTTAATCACCGCAGACTTGCACTCCGTCAATGGCGTTCCGATCTATCGTATCAATTTTAATTGAGGGTGCATACAATTAAGTACAACTCATTAATTAGCATCAGATTGCATTTGCCCTTCTAACGATCTTACGAATCTCATGATGACTCGTACTTATGGGAAGAGGCTGCTCAATGATGAAGTGAACTTACTCTGCGTAGCATTACTTTCATGCAGAGTCTCCGAAGATAAGGCACTTTGCATTCCACATGTCCCCTGTTGCTCTTCTAAACCGCTTTTGTTCGGCAACCTCAATCAAGAACGTCCATTTCCACCACAGTGTCCACGATGTCTCAACTCTTCCAGAAGGTATTATCGGAGCTTGATCACGTCGGCGCGGTGTACTTCCCTGTTTACATCGACTCGAACAGCGATCTTCAGACTCAGCTGGTAAGTTCGTGCCATTTTGTCCACACATGTTTGACTTTCTGAACCTCGTGCTCATGGATGCAATGTTAGAGCTTCAATACATCCCCTGGTGCACTAGAAGTGCATCGTTCACGTACGTCATTCTAATTCGATTAAATGGTCTCTGTGAATTGAGTAGTCCGTATACAATTCTTTTTCTCGCCATGGCGATCAATTCAGTGTATGTCGTTTTGGCAGACAATTCCGCCCACCTTTACACAACGATGCAGATGGCCTGGACAGAGAGATTGTGGCATACTCATGTCCATATCGACACTCCGAGAATGGCCTGTAACCTTCGAGCACGCGCAGGGTGGGTGGGTGAGCAGTGGAGACGGATGGCTAGCTTTCCTAATGGCCCAAAAAATCACACCCGGGAAGCTCATAACGCTGGAGCAGGTCGACGACCGTTGCTTGGCCGCCCAAGTGTATCCAAAAAATCCACAGCAGTCTTTCTCGAAAACACTAAAACCCAGCCATGCACGACCGGGAAGTAGCACACGTCTAGTAAGTTCCCCATGCAGAATTGTCTTGCTGCATTATCTCAGTGAGCACCGATGAATTATTCGAAATAGGGCCCCCTTCGTACCGTTTTTGTAGAAGTGCAGAGAGAACTAATAGTTGCGATTACCTGGCGTTGTTCTAATTGACAGGACATTCCCACTCGTTTCTGGCGGCTAGTCGGTGAGGACCAATTTGATGGAATTTTTTACATGCTCCGAGGGCCAAAGTTCAACGTCGTGGTGCAGTCTTCCCGCACCATTCTACCGAATCAGGTTATGTGCCACTTCAGAGGTCGTTGGCCAGAATTCGTCGCGAAGAATTCACTAAAAGTCGGGGACCAGCTTCTCTTCACCCACGTTGCTGTATGTGTTTTCGAAGTCCAGAAGACCGATCCTTGACGACGGGGTTCACTTCGTGCATTTTGTCTTCCCTCTACGTAATATATGATAATGACGCCTCGAACGTGACATGTTGTTTTTTTTTGGCAGTCGCCAGTGTCTTCGGACATGGCGCAATAGACTTGTGTTATCGCAGGAGTGATAAATGTTGGAGGACTTCCATGTTGATCATAAGCTGAATATGGTACTTCCTGTTATACAGATGAGGACCTCTATTCGGATCCCTTTACGTTCATGCAACCGTTGTTCTTACAGACTTATTACAGTTAGAATGAACTCTATAACGCAATCTCAAAGTTTTCGTACTGTGGGCGGTGTTGACGAGACTGAATCGTCTTAAAGTAGAGGTGTTAGTGGACAGTGTCCATAGCCACGCCGATTCTAGAGTTGTTCATGGTGTTCGCTGTATGTATGTAAATCCGCATTGAATGTAGACTTTGAATATTACTCCTGACCAGTCCGATGCGTAGTCTTCACGACTCATACGGATGGATGTGTTCACTGGTCCAACGTCAATTCGGCAACACAATTCAGGACTTTCATTAAGCATCAGTGTGTACTTAAGTGAGTGTGGAGGGTACCGCTAATTCAGACTTAGGTTTAGAGGTCCATGACGATGGAGGACTTGCTAGGTACTGGGCGACGCATCGCCGCTGCAACTGAGCATGGTAGTCCCCAGTTTGTACATTCCCTTCCACCCTCAAGAGCAGTGAGCACGCATTTCGGCACGGGGCGGATGTGCTCTTCTGCTAGGCGGAGCGCTTACTTTGACTCCGATGGGGAGCCCCTTAGATTGTCACCCGATGGCGGACTCGTGCGGGTTTGGAACTTTTCCGAACTCCATGCCGCCCTCGCGCAGGTTGAAGAACGCCTCCTACAGGACGTGGCACCGGCGTCCTCTACTCCGCTACGGAAACCGATATCAAAGTCTACAGATCAGAGTAGTGAATGGATTCCGCACGTTGTTGTGGTCGATTCTGCGACTCAGGAATCGCTTTCTAAGTCTACAGACATAGAGAGCGGTGATGCACATTCCGTAGCGAGAGGCAGTCCAGACATTCCCGCAATTTCTTTGGTGGAAGATGTTATGTCACTTGGGAAGACTGATATGTCGTTAGGGAAATTGTTTGAATTGTTCTCAGCCGCTGAGGAAAGTAGTCCGTTGTCTAAACCCGATAATCCTTCGGAATGCGGCTTCGCATTTGTAGGTCGTATGTAAAAACAACAGCGTTACGAATAAAGTTTTCTGAAACGCAACTTCATATCCCAATCACGACCGCAAGACCTACTACATTCCCGACATTGCACTTCGCAACACAGCACACCGACCCTGCTTCTGTTGAATATAACATTTCTACATGCTTATTAATTATGTCCAAAAACAAGCAAACAGTTGGTAGTGTTTTTACAAAATTTTCGCAACTAAAGTCCCGGCGGAGAGATATGTGAATCCCGACTGTCCACACTCACTATACCCCACAATGGGCGCTTAACCCTAACAGTCTAATGCGTTGGCTGCCACCTGGAGCGGATATTACAGAATTATAGTCAACACTGGGGTTCATGTCATCTCTCCATGTATCGACGATGATGCACGCAGATGAAGTACTCCGATAAACAACTAAACATATTCAACACACCTGTACAAAGAAAAACTATGGCAGATCAATTGTAACGCTCCGTGCACCCTAATGAGTGACCGAACTGAGCAGTATCTAGGGTGGACACGGCATGAGCACTCGCTGGTGACATGCTCACCCCACGCTGGATCCCTCGGTGTCGACGTCCATAGCGGCTGTGCGGAAATTTGGGCCATCTGCAGTTAGAGACTCTGATGCGGTACGTGCCGGTGCTTGGCTGGAAATGCCCGCGCTCTCAGCAGTGGAGCCTTTGACATCAGTGGACACCGCCGATACGAAAGTCGTTGAGGCGGTGGTTGCGGACACTGATCCTGAACCTCCACCCGACTGCGCATCAGATGTCTCATCGTCGCTAAAATCGAAAATTGTGAACGGGAACGAGTCTGACTTCACACCTCCATCGCCCGTCTCCGTCTTGCGCCGCACTGGAGGAGCCCTACCCGGTCGATTGTAATTCGCCAGGTCTTCGTCATCGTCTTCCTCGACAATGATCGGATTCGATCGAACACTATCCGGAATGGCAATGGGAGCCCTGATAGCACTCAAGTAGTCTTCGAATAACAAGCCCGTCATACGTCCCAGGTAGTCCATCTCTTTGTAATGTTGCTCAGTCCAGTCTTTGCTGTTTGAGTGCTCGATCAATGACGCCAACGCCGAGAGATTCGGGAAAATCAGATTTGCGTGCTCACGGCGCCAGTGCAGCGTCGCCAACCATCCGAGAATGAAACCCTTCTCCATCTCTCGAGGAATCTGTACTGACCTCCACCCTTCCGCTCACACAGCGCACACACACCTCACACTACAATTCCCAGATAATCGAAGTTCCTAAGCGCCCTCATGCGCTCTCCAAATGCTATTCAATACATTAGAATGCTCCCCCCTCGTTTTCCTTCCATGTAACGCCATTGATAGGGCGTACAGCCGCAGTTGACATTTACACACTTGGGTGGCCCGACGAGACATCCTAGACTCTGAGTTGGTCCCTAAATGCCTATTTCCTCCCATGCAGCTGATCAAGTCAGAATCAAACTCGATTGAGTTATTATAAGACGTACTCCCTAACATGAATGAAGATATATTGCAATCTCCCTAACATGAATGAAGCCCATCCATCCAGGTTCTCTATACCCGGCCCCGCTGGGGAAGTGATCCATACCATCAGGGTATCTTGAGAAGTACAATATCGTGATATCAACAAATCTGAGCGTGGTACACGGGTTATCTCCGGGTACAGACGTTATCTCCAGGTAAGGGTAAGGGAACGGGTATTCTTGCGGCATGGGCAATATCAGCAGCACATGAGATCAACGTGGCGACGTGATTTGGACTCCAACTTGAATCATCCCACACACTTGGTCGCGCTACAGTAATCCTTTGATATAAATAGCCCAGGTGTACTCAGTCCACCTGCTGGGTGGCAGTGAACCGCCCTACGACTAATTAAGGCTTCCACCAATCACAGCAAAGTTTTATTTTCAGAGTCCTCCGACAGTCCACCTGCAGAGGCCGTCAGGTGGAGAGCCCAGGTGGAATGCGGCCTCATTTCTACTAGTGTAACTAATTTGCAATTTGAAAATATCAAATGTACAAGCTTGGATCTAGATGAGAAATCAATGTGTTGCAATTAGTTAATGGAGCCTTGGAGATTTCAAACATGATACATGTAACATATATGAATTCTATTGTTAGATTGAAATGTTGAAATACAATAAATTATATTATGGATATGCGATTTACATACATATATGCGATTAATATTAGGGGATTTGTGTCAACACTATTGAAATTTTTACATGGTATGTAAATCGCATATCCACAACCATCCACCCCAAATTCCATGTCATATATGGAAAAATCATCTCTATATAATGATTTGATGTATTTCTAATCACATCTTCTTCCCTCTCCACGAAACCTACTACACAAAACTGATCATAAAGAGATTGTCCTACACATCAAACTTCATAATCAAAGAGATCATTTGTACATTTGTTGCTCCTATTCAAAATGTGTAATTTTCTGAAATTTATCTTCCAAGTTAGCCTGACAATAAAAAAAAGTATCACCCCACTGACATGACCCATAGTCTCATATTCTCTTCCACTGCATTTGAGAGAGTTTCTACAATCGTACCTTTCATATCATTGATTAGTTTACTTTTCATAAACTAACTCTTTGCTTCTGGAATCGTTCAATGTTCAAGGCCCAACCTTGTTAGATTTTTTAAATACAGAGACAGCTTTGTAAGGACCAACCATCATGTCAAAAAATTGGTTGCCTTTGATTTTTGATAAAGTAGACAAATCTTAGGGTCCCATCCACAAGTGTAGTGTTGTATGGGTCCTCTCATGTAGCTCCTTCCAATCCAGATCCAGTGTATCTACTTTAGTTTCAGAGAGTACAATATCAGGATGACTAACTTGGGTGTTGCATGCACGACAAAGTGACATGTCTACAAGTATGAACATAAACTAGTATGATAACTTAGCCTCGTTTGGGGCCTCGGCAAACGCCTCCCCACCTGGGTTGGATTGAAATTATATCTTCACCTAGCTTGTTACAACACAAGCAAAAAAGAAAAAAGAAAATCATAGAACAACACATGAATGGTGATAAACTAGTAGAATCAATAGTTTCATACCATGTTCTTGCAAATACAAACAAGTGCAAATGACTTCAAAATTAGTCAAAATGATTGACAACTTCTATGCATAGAAATTATGACATAAGAATTCATTGTGGATGTTCAAGGCCATTCCATTGTTGTTGAAGAATGGAGTTGTCTTTAACCCCTAAATTTCCTTGTGTTTTTGAGAGCTTGAATACTCAAAACTGCGAGTTTTTACCACTATGTCCTCCCGAGGATATGAAACAAATTTTTAAACTTTTTTTGGAATTTCAACCGTAAGATCTTGTACCTAACCCTGCTTGGAAGAACAGATCCAAATTTCAACCGTTGGATGATTTTCATTAGTGAGATCGTAGTGTTCAAAGTTTCAGCAGATATTTTTTTGGGCCTTGGCCGAGAGGCATGGTGCAAATGGGCAAAAGGGAGACTTAATGATTATTACTTCAAAAAATTTGGTCATATTTTTTTCCATGTAGCTAACTAGGTTAGGTATGCACATGAAAAATTTTAGGCCAAAAAAACGCTTTTTAGACCTTCATAAAAATTATTTTCCATAAGAAGGTATAAAATTGACAAAATAGTAAAACATGCATTACAAAAACAATTTGTGAGATTAAGAAAAAGTGAACGGTGAGTAGGTACCTTTGTAAATTTTTGATTTTTGGGAAAAACAATTTTTTAAAAATTCAAAAATCTCGAATTTTGACAAATTTTTAAAGGAAAAAATCAAAAATTACTAAAAACTGTGAAGCTTGTCTTGTAAGTTTTGGAGGCTACCCTTGTAAAATTGGTAAACTTTTTGACTTGGGTCACTATGGAACTTGAGTATTGATTTGGTTATGAAAATATTTCAATTTTTTTTTTTTTTAAAGACCTAATTTTAGACTGCCCGTTTTTGACTTGAAACCTAAAATTTCTAGATGAAGGTTCTAAAATTGGAATTTGGCTTCAAATTTTTTACTACATAGACATTACCATAAAGGGAGCATCCAGTAAAAATCTTGAAAAAAAATATTACTTTTAACCTCCCCATCTAGGCTGCCCGAATTCGCAAAAACCCATTTTGGGTTTTAAGGATAGTCAAGGGTTAAAGTTACTTTGGATTTTCAAAAGATATTATGAGTTTTGTCATATGTCTTATGTATTATTATTTTTAACTTCAAATAGTTGGGAGGCAAGGAAGAATTTTGTGGTCTCATTATATTTGGTGTGTAAGGATTTGATGGTCTTTAAACTTAAAGATGACAAAACCAATTTTCTTCTTTGAGTTTAGAGACCATCAAATTCTTACACAAATGCCCACCAAACTTTTCCTTGCCTCCCATCTACTTGAAGTTTACAAATAATAATTCAATAAAACAAAATTCAAGTACTCGGATGCCTTCACAAATAACTCTTATGTATTGAAAGAATTAACGTGTAAATGCTATAGTAATTCTACATGTAGTAGTTTCACATGCATTCAGATTGGACCAGATGAGGAAAAAGTTATGTGTTGATGGATTTGTGGGCATGATGGGTGTGCTGCTTTTTAATATCTGAATCTCTGCCTGTCAGACATTACAGTATTTTACTTGCAACTACATGGGCTGAGAACATGGGCAATGAGGAATCCATTCCCAACAGTCTAAGAAATCTCATGGCAACAAAATCATGGACCTGCCCGGTTTGTCTCTTGCCACCCCAATTGCAGCTGTCCACAGGGTTGCCTTGGAAAAGCCTTTGTCAAGCCATTGTAGTTTGTGGTACACTGATATCACCAGACACTGTGGCTCATGGTATTTTTGAACGGCCGCGGTAATGGGTATTTCCCCAAAACATACTGATAAATTCATCCATGTTGGATAAAAGTTTCTTCGATAGAGGTCCGAGGAGAAATCATCTAAACAGGTGAATGCATCCACAACAATTATGCACCCGCAGTAAATGATGTCCTTAGTGTGCCACATGAATGCATGTAAGTTATAACAGTGGTTGAATCATTTGCCAGTTCAGAAACTACTGCCATGCACTGTGGTCAGAGTTGAGACATGACATTAAAATAGCGAAATAAGAATAGATGGAAAACCCCTGGTTGAAAAGAGCTAAAAACAGTCAACCATCTTGTTTTATCATGATAAAACTTAAATGAAAACAGAATCCACAACACAGGATGGCCATTTTGCCATCACATGAATTTCAACATGATTGTGGAACTGGAGGACCAATTTGCCCTAGACTGGTGCACTCAATGCTCATAGCAGCCGTCTTGACCTGGATGGATCATGGGAGGGCAGAGTTGGCCAAAAACATTCTCCATTCATGATCACTTCAATTGAAGCAATACTAGGTAATCCAGTGACAAAAGAGAATGTGATTTTCCAACAATAGGTTATTTCCTACTTAATTGGCCTCCCTGCCATGATTATAGATGATCAATATATGTTGGCTGTGACCTAATTTAGAGTCTGAATGAAAGCCAGTGTCGTCCCTCAATCTCTCCCATGATCCATCCCTGATTTTTGAATTCTGTCAATTTTTCTCTAAGTTTAACCCCTCAAGGACAATTGTCCTAGAATGGGCTTTTTAAAATTTCGGGCAGGTACTCGTGATCTCAATTTTAGATATTTGTTTCTGATATTTTTGTGAATGTAGGTCATAATAAGAACTTTGAGGGAATCTTTTTTTTTTTTTTTTTTTCAATTGGACATATATTAAAATAATTATGGTATCCAAAGTGGAAATTTTTGTTCAGTGGGCAATTCGGGATGCCATGCTATATACATTTGTTACCTCTGAGAATACTTCTATAAATACTTCATAATGTCATCTTTGAGATTTCCAAAAAAGAAACTTCTATGTACAAAATATGAAAGTTTTCTCACCTTTTCAGGGCAGTGTACTAAAAATACTTCTTCTTTCTTTCATAAAAGTTAGAAAAAGTATTATTTTAGGTTTTTTCTTATTCTACCTTAAAAGATGGACATCAATCTTTTCTTTGAACGTTTGGACTGGAACTTTATTAAATAATGGAATTTCTAGAAAAAAATAAGATTTAGCATTTTTGTGTATTGAACTTAATAAAAATATTGTTTTCAAAATGCTACACTTGACTTTTGTGTGTAATTGTTTTTATACAATTAGGTAACTCAATCTTCTTTGACATGCACCAAAACCCCCAAAATCCATAATGAAAAAAACCTAAGAAAAAAAAAGTTAGAGTGTGCCAACCTAGTCAAAAATCTTGTCAAAAAAGTTTGTTTTAAAATTTCAATGGTTATAATTCTCTAATCTTTACGGTCGATTGTGGTGAAATGTTTTGAGCTACCTATTACAATAATCTAGTTGACGATCTTAGGATTAGAATTAGACAATAATGATTTTTTAATCATTCATGCTTTTTACATTGGAAATGGTAGTTTTGGATCGTTTTTTGGTGGAACATAGTCAAAGAAATTTAGGGATTAACATGCATTTATGTTTAGTAAGCAATGCTCAAATCGTCACCAAACAGTTTTTTCCTACAAAGAGAGAGAAAAAGAAACTTTGGTCTCCGGAGAAGACTGAAGTGAATTAAGTATCTGTTCGATCTATCCCCAAATCCAAAGCCCACGTGGCAAAGGTATGGTTCTCTTACAAACTTATAATGGTTGCCATGTTTGTCATGAAGTCATGGTGGTAAATATCATAAGTTGTACTTTAATCCCTATAGTTGAAAAGCCTCCAAAAATTGATTATTTCCTATACAAGGTAAAAGTTTTCAAGTTATGATGTATTTTGAGGAAAAACAACCATAAGATCTAGTACCTTACTTGTATATGTACATGTACTTCAAATCGTAAATTCAAAATCTTTATCATTTGTGAAATCATAATGTTCAAAGTTGGAAAAAGAAAGTTTTTTTCCCCTTTGTTGAAAAAAACTTTTACTTTGATGCAAAATGGATTTGAAGTGTTTCTCGAGCCATAAAATTCAATTTCAAAAGTAAATTTGACTTGAGGCTTTCAAATTCTTGTTCTTAGGTCGATTATGAATATGTCTATGCACTTTTTACCCTCATATGACTTATAAAATCTAAAAAATTGCTTGATTTTTCACATGAAGGTATGCTAAAAATCAAATACAAAGGCATGTCCTTGATAGTAAAAAAGGCATATGGAAGAATATTGGATTGTAAATTTGAGCGGTGAGATTACGCTTTAAAATTTTATTTACATTTGCAAAAAAATCAAAAAAAAAAATCTCAATTTTCAGTGAATTTTTGAAGTTTTTAGTGTCTAATTAATTTTGGGCAGATTTTGAAGATAACTGAGCATATACAACAATTTTGGGCAGATTTCTGTATGCGACAGTAATGTTTTCAAACTTTGATTGCAAATATCTCATGAAGTATGAGGATTTATTTTAGTAAGTGAAATTGTGACCAAAGTCAAATCGACCATGTTAGGGCTCTTTCCAACTTTAGAGGTCAACCAAGTAGGACATGAAAGGATACAAAGGACCGTAATAAACTCTTTATTTTTTTATTTTATTTTTATTTTTTGGATTTTCTTTTGGGCAATTAAAGGGAGCCCTTTACAGTAGGAAAAAGGAGAAAATACATGCCCAACCAGCAAGGTCTAAAAAGACACAATAAGGATAGCATAATTATAATTACTTGGTCTAATCTAATGCTATTCAACCTAACATTAATAAGATGCCATCTACGACCATTTGTTGTCTAGTAAGTAAGAGTGGCATTGTAACAATAAAGGCTTTTGAATGCTTCTATGGCCTTTGCACCTTTATCAAGGACTTTCTTATTCCTAACAACCATGCCTTTTCAAGCCTTTCTACCATATTTTATTGCATATCTTCTGAGGATGCCAATGCACCTTGCGATAACCAACCTCATTTTTCTTTTCAGTAAGCATCCATGCAACCACAATGCTACCTAATACTAAGATTCAATTCATTTTTTTGAATGTGTATAGAATGTGGTGTGCAAAAATACATTGTTTTAACTCCTAAAAGAAACAGACACTTTATCCTTCAAAACTACTATTTAAAACCTTTTGATAAAACAAGCTATTTGTTTTGACATTGTAACATTTTTTAATGATTCCAATAGTAGGATCTAATACTTATCACAGTAAAAGAATCTTCCTATATTGGTCAAAGTTAGAATAAAAACAAAAGTGCAAGATCGTAGCTCATAAACTATAGAAACATATGTTTTCGAATCCTTCCTAAAGCTAAAATTTCAATTGTCTTTAGTTTTCAAATAATATGGCTTTGTATTCTCAATTGAGAAAATTAGTATTGTGGTGAGTAAATGAGTCAAGAATTCCCCCAAAAAAAATATATACAAAAGAATAAACCTCTGAAATACTTGCTTTTCAAAGAAAATAAGGCACATAGAGATATAAAATGATAGTAAAACTTAAATCATCGATTACATCAACATAAAATAAAATAACTTAAATTCCAATAGTGAGAATGTCATAAGAATCAATGGTAACATTTTCCTTTTTTTATTTTTTTGAAATTGATGAAATCAAGTTTTAGATGAAACTTCAAAAGTCTTTTTTGTTTGGAATTTTTTCAAAGTGCGTAGAAAATATGGCTTTTGTATCATTTGCTTGACTTATAAAAATAAAACAAAAGAAAGCTTCCTATATTCATGAAATCCTACAAAATCTGATTCTATTTTAAGATTTTTAAAAAATTGAGGATTTTTTAGCCATGGCATTGATGCCCTCATTTGGGTTGAAATCTCAAAAACCTCATAATTCTTTCAATTTTTGTCAAAATTTGATAAGAATTGTTTTCTTTGAATTTTTTACGCATATCTACCTTTACTAAAAGTTTCAGAAAAAATAGAATAAAAATATTGAAGTGATAAAAACATGTTCTAATTCACTAAAGACCCATTTTTGTTCTCTTTGTCCTTTAAGGGTTAAGTCAAGGTTTGTCGGCTCTACCTTTAGATATCAAGACTTTTGACATCTTGACAATGTATTGATTTTCAAAAAGACTCCTCAAGAAGAAGGGGGAAAGAATCGCCCTCTTAATTCAAAGAGTGGCATATCATAGGTGAACCAAGGTCACACTTTTATATAGATACGCATTTTCAAAAACGTTGAAGTATTATCCTACTTTAAAAAACTTAAGATAATACTTGAAAAACGTTGAAGTATTAAAAAGGCCTTTAATGGACACATTGTAGATTTGGTCAACCATATCTTTGATTCAATTTTTATGAGCATTATGACTTCAGGTTCTATGCTACATGTTTGAGAGTAATTCAACTTCTTTGGATATTGACTCGTTGTCTCAAATATTCATCCATCGTAGCTTGAGTTACAAAGAAATGTTATGCACTACTTATAATACCAAGAAATTGAATTACAAAGAAATTTCTTGAATAATACAACACAATATTTGTCTTCGATCAATTTTTAATAATAACTACCATGGCTTGAAAAAGAATCATACAAATGTTGAAATATATTATTTTCTTGAGTGTCTTGGATTGCCTCATATATCTTTCATTTTTACAATACTTTAATCAGACATGCTAAAAATTTATTAACAATAGAAATTTGGATGCTAAGTAAAAATTTAGAATTGAAACATCCACTGAATGGAGAATGGCCTATGAATACTTAACAAATCAAGGTTAGTTGGAAATCCACATCTCTTCCTAATATAGTTATATATTTTCCAATAATAAATATGTGTGGATTTGTAGCTAGTATGTCTTGTCAATATAATTGAAGCAAAGCAGTAATGGCCTTTCAAGTATTATCGTCTTCGTCAAAAAGTCTAAAATCTATCTTGTGAAATCCAAGTCCATGGAAATCATCTACAAGACCTTATAGTAGCACAATCAGCCAACTTTGTTGAGTGTGGTAGCTAAGTAGCTTGTAGTTTGGAGAATACCAAGCTCATTGATTGTGCTAAAAGATGATAGCAAATCCTGTAGCTTAATAAATCATTAATGTTTTTTGTCTGATGTATTGCACCCCTAAACGAAGATTTAAATGAAGAGGCTTTTATAGGAAGACTACTTTCATCAAGTAAAATTTTAATAAAGAACTAGAGATTAGACATTTGTGGATGTATGGCTTTAAATAATGTAGGTTAGGGGCCGGTTTGACACTAAATAATTCAAAAATTATAAGTTGAATTTTATTTGAAATTATTACTTAGTATTGTCAGAAATTTGACGAAATAAATTAAATTTATTAGGTTCAACCCTAAATGGAAGGCGTGTGTGAGATTCAATGGGGAGAAGGTGCTCCTTTTGTAATCAAACCCACTTACATTAGTCCACAAAGAGTATGGGTTAAGACGTAGCAAGACTCTAGGTGAGGTTTTTGAAATGTGTTGTATACAGATTTTTGGAGTCCAATTAAGCATAGAAGATAAAGTTTAATGGAATTGTGTCTAACTAAAAAAAGTTGAGGAATAAAGCCTTCTTCCACTTCCAACAAATTTTGTGTTAAAATAAGTTTTTATGCAAAAGATATAGACGAAAAAACATTGTAAAGGTTTATGTGTCAAACTGCGTTTCTAACAGTTTTTCAAAGCTCATTTGTGCTTAAAGGATCAACTTTTTGGAATTGTTTTGGTCTAAGAAAATCTTAGGAATCAAGTACTCTTTCACCTCCAACAAATTTTATGTCATTTGAAGACTTTATGCAAAAGCTATGCATGTTATAAAAATAAAGACTAACTAGGTGCTTCACCTCAAAGTTCACATATCCGACATGGATTGTTGGATACAACTCCACTCCACTTGTGTAAAGTGTAGAGCATTCTTAGAATGCCACACTCAAATCTCACATGCTAACTTGATGAATAGACTTGGTCTTTACAACATGACGGAATTTATAATTTTAAGGAGAAAATTGTCAAAATGATCAATAAATTATTTTTAGGTGTCAAATGAATTTTTTTCACTTTAATTTATTATTCGACAAAGAAGTGTCGGACCGGCCCCTAACCTACGGTAGATACTTTATCATTAAAAAAAACTCAACAATAAGTGGACCAATTAAATTTATACCATCCCAAGACTAATTCCATTGTGGCAACTTACTCAAACTAGTGCACGTTGCATAGTCCCTTCAACAATGTAGTTTGTGACCAATTCTTTTAATTTTGCTATTCCTTTCTTTGAATTGTTCTATATTGATAGGAAACAAATATAAAAGAAAAAATCTATATTTTATCCATAAAATTATACATATTACTTAACTATAAGTGAGCTTTTGATTAAATTGTTGGATTAGAATCATATAAGTTCTCTAACTCTTGAAATGCCTTCTCCATTTCTACCAAAAACACCTCAAATTTGTCATTTTTGAAATATAAAAGTGAAAAAGTCAAAATATTTCTTTATTTTACATCTCAGGCATAGGATCTTGCCTAGATTATTATGCATTGGAAATTTCATCAAACTTAATTGCAAGGATTAGAAGATTATCGAGTTTGAAGTAGCTAAAAGTGTTTATTTCTATCCTATTTAAACATGATCAATATGTTTTTGACTTGGCTTGGTGGCAATATTTTGAATTATGCAAGGTCTAAATTTTCTACCAATATGGTGAACACAATTTTAGTTTCTTGTACACCAAATTTTAGAGGTTGCAAAAAGGCGTAACATTAGACAAAGTATTGGACAAAGTATTGACAATACTAGTGATGTTCTAGAAATTTTGGTTTTAGCACTTTTTGGTTCATGGATGCATCTTATGAAACTAACCAATTATAAAATTTAGAAACTAATAATCGTAGAAATTAAAATCACGGTGAAAATTTTCAAGGGCGAAGGAGTTTATTTTGATATAAAAAGTTGATTATACTTAAATTTTTTGAACCTTATCATTAATTCCAATGACATGCTCTACATTTTCTTTTGGAAAAAAACTTCAACAGAAGGACAGAATTATCGGCAACTATGTCCAATCCTTCAGGATTAATATAGAAAATGAAAAAAACTTCAACAGAAGGACAGAATTATCGGCAACTATGTCCAATCCTTCAGGATTAATATAGAAAAGTCCACTTGAAATTTCAGCAGATTTCCTTCACTCAGTTTTCATTTTGGTACCACTGAGTTATAAGCAGCCTTCGGGGGACATCAAGTGTCTCAACTCAATGCAAAACAAGGTACATGTTTGAGTCCTTCACGACCCTATTCACAACCCCAATCCAATCAACGAAACTCATCCACCAATGTCCATTGTCCAGTGCAAAACAACTATTATGCTCACTTCTTGTGCTTCCACAATACACGAGAAGGTGCCAGCTTGAAATGTGACTGGAATGAGTGGGACCTCGGGTGAAGACAATGCTCGCTCTTGCAGGAGAGTGTACACTGTACTGTATACAAGCTGCACAGAAAGTGACCGAAAGGGATGATGAAGGGTATTAATTGGCAATGGCCATTGCATAGAGCCATATGAATGAGCTAGGGTTGGTATATTCAAGTTCCTCAAACACCCAGTGGATCATCTCTCAACATTGGCTTTCCATAAAGATTACTCTATAAATGTTGACCCTCGGGAGTGGATCAAAGTTAACATTCATAGAGGTGTTAACAGTTAACAATTATAAAATTACTTTTTAGAGTAATATACTAATCTTAACATCTATAAATATAAGCAATTGTGAAGAGTCCTTATGAGAGAATACCATTCATAAACTTGCAAATTCAATCAAAACTTTATTCAATATCAAGTAATGTGTAGAGAGAAAGGAATGTAACCAGATGTGTAGTTTTTATCATCCATATCATGGTTGTACAGTATTTCAGTTCTTAACATTTATAGAGTCAAATTTACAAAAAAGGGAGTACCCTTTTGTTAACAATTAACACATTTATAGTGTGTAATGTGTAGGGAGTAGAAGCAAGTTAACATTTAGAGAGGTTTAACACTTATAGGTGTAACATTTATAGAGGGTAGAATTTATGGTAACACCAACCTATTCATGGGTCCATATTTCATTTTTTCCTAGCCAAGTTCAAGTAAATCTTTAGAATTAAGATGATGCAACAAACATGATCACAATCTTAACATGCATTATTATGATGGAAATTAGATACAATATAGTAGATATATTAAAAATTCATAATCTATTCATGTAGTGTCCAACACTAGTTTTTCTTTTGTTGATTGGATTCAATAAAAAAAACAACTGAATTTATTTATATTATCAGTTCAAATCCCTTAAATGAACGAAAATAGCATTTTTTCTTTAAAAAATAAAATCATAGTCAATTTGAAGGTAGATATTACTCAAAGTACCTCATATGGACACCATTTGGAGATGGTGTTCATTTTAAGACATAAAGAACAATGGTTGTATCTACCCTAGAGAAGTCTTTGTACAATATCTTGACGTAAAACCTATGAAATATAATATTCTATTGCTAAAGAAATTCTATTAAGCTCTTTACATTACAAGTAAAGAATGACATAATGGATATTAATAATAACAATACCAGCAGTTATCAATAATATATCCTTATCTGAAGTAATAACTATAGTATTGCATGTATTTTGAGGATTTTATTAGATGAAATAATTTAAAACTTTGACACAAAAATTAAAATTGGTCTGGAATTTGTAGGGCAGGCCTCTCAACTCGGTTATAGTCTGAAAATGGCCCTAAGTGAACAGAAATACTTCATTACAAGTTACAACCCTTGATGTTTTCCTTTTGAGGTGGGGTATGGTATGAAATTATGGTGTGGGAATGGGAATCCCAAATTTGTAGATGAGTTGCCTACGTGATTTTTCAAATACTCTATTACCAAAGAAAATCATAGATGAAATAATGGGTCTGACAAGAGATTCACTTGTCAGGTGAAAATCTCTGTCAGTACTGGATTTGCTTGCCAGATCACAAGCATCTATGAATTGTCTCATACTGAACATGAGCCGTACCCCAAACATACCAGCCTTGGATGAGTATACTCAATCACCCCACTCACCTATTCAATGACTCTATAAGTGACATTTGTTGCCATGGAGCAAGCAATACATGAACAATGAGCTACATTTGTTGTTGACTTAAGAGAGAGGCACCTATAACCGACCAGTTAAGAGATTTGCCACTAAGATTGGAGGTGTATAAGTTGAGGGAGATTTTTCCTTGAAGGGGAAATAGGTTTAAGGAGGAATGCAACTTTAAATGTCATGTTTACTTCAATATTTAATTTACTATGAATTTTGAAAGACATTTTTTTTGTAATACATATAACCGATATCTAGGCCCACCTAAAACTGACCACCATGACACCAAAACTTGATCACTATGCTACTATTAAAATATTCCCATATGATTCCCTTTCTACCAATCATGTTTGATATTTTATTCTAGATCACCCAAGATTTTGAACAGTAAGTGGTTGAAAATGGAGGTCGGAAATGGAGAAGTCTACTGGTTAGTTATGGGTATCTGGTCGGCTATGGGTGCCTCCACCTTAATAACCCATTCGAGCCCAGGGTGGTTGCAGAGAAAAGTAGCTTTTCTAGGATACTAGTTGAAGGCAGACGGGAATAGGTCCTTCAATAAGTTGATTTCATTGTGCTCAAGGAAAGGCAATATGTGTGGCGTTGATTGAGAAAATTGTTAGGATAATCGGACGTTTAGGATGAAACTTGAGAACAATATATGAAAGGTGTTTCATGCTCTAAGATCCTAGTAAAAGAGGGGGTGTTGATTTAAGTAGTAAAGTGATGACATAAATGAAGGCTCAAGGTGTTTTTGGAAATTCAAATTTTTGGAAATTAAAAATTTCAAATTTTTGAAGTGTATTTGAGTAAAATTCAAATTAAATATGTAATTCACCTCTAAAGGCTCTTAGTGTTTTTGGAGCCAAAACTGCCAGAAACAAACCCTAATTGATCACAATTTAATATTTTCTAAAATTAGTCAGCCAAAAACTATTTAACCATAGAATCTTTTATCTAACTTATCAAAAAAGATGTATACCAAATTTGAGCACAATCTACCTTACAAACTTCGAGATGATAAGGTTTAAACTCACTAAAATTTATTTTTTGACACTACCCCAAGGATACACCTAAGTTTTGATGTCCAAAAACTATGCATTGCAAACACATTTGATCCATAGAGAGTCATCAATTTTTGTAGGTATGGAAGTTAGATCTAAGCACACAAAGTTTGAGCCTCATATGGGCTTGGGAAGGAGAAAAAGCCTTGATTTTGTGAAAGGGGTGTGCTAAAATTGCCTTCCTGTAAATCCCCACCGGGGTTAAAATAACAAAGAACATACAAAGGCATAAGGGCCGGGAGTGAAAACCCACTGCGGTTAACACTAAAAATCCCTAGGAAAGGGATGGAAAAGAGACCAAAATCGGGGGAGGATGAAAACCATCCGGGCCGAACAAGGTCGGAAAGGTCCGTCAGAAAGCCAAAAACCTAACTGCCAAGTCACCTAACAAGCAAACCATAAAACTAAGTGCCACAGAAGCTTAGCTTCGGTACAGTCAAAATAACGAGGATTGGAAAAATCCAACCTGCAACGAAAGGAGACTGAGCTAGGTGGCAGAAGCCAGAGCCAGGAGACCAACCGGGAAGAGAGGAGAAGTAACAAAACTATCACCCTCTATCAAACCAAAACATAGAACCAGAAGGAATTCTGAAGACTAGTTGAAAAACTACAGAGTATTCTTGGTGAGTGGGGGACGTGCAGACAAGTCCACTGCTACGAGTCGGGCAAGAGGAGGTGATGCTGGCTGAAGGCATGCAGAGCTGGTCTTCGGTGATGAAGAGTTTTCATGCTGTGGGGAAAAAAGAACTGTTGATTCAGAGTTCTGAGACTGAACCTTCAAGTGCGGAGTGACGACTGGTGCCTCGGGAGGTAACGACAGAGAAGTTTCACGTTTAATCTTCAGCTTCTTACTTGGGCCAGCGAGCTGAGGGCGAGTAGAGGAATGACCGGCCATACTGTTGGCAGTGACCAAACTAACTCCATCAGATTCCTTGGGAAGTGTAGCACCATCGCAGAGTAAATTGTCTGGGCACGTCGGGTCAGTGATGAACTGCTCGAATGAGAAATTGGCAATACTGCCTAGACGAACAATCTCTTCAGAGCACTGACACGCAGTACTGAGGTCAATCCGAGGATTAAGCAGCAGTCGATGAAGAGTCAGGGTGTTAGGGAGTTGAGAGCTCCGTGGGTGCAGAGGCTTGTGAATGTGCACGAGCCATTCCATGAGCGCCTTCTTGACTTCTGCGCCTGTTAGTCCCTTCCATTCTGTGGGCCTCGTGTTCTTCATGACTAAGCAGCAAGCAGGAGCAGCAGGCTTTGAAAAGCAGTCGTCTTGCAGGAAGTGCCGAGTTTCGTGAGCTTGAACCTGTATCTGCAAAAACACACACTTCCCGAGAACTACCTCTATATATAGAAATTTGAGATGAGGACAAGGTTTGGAGGATCCTCCCGATTCTGGCTAGATTGCTATGGATTTTCTAAAAGATGTTTCCATCATTTTCCTAGGCAATCTGAACTGAGGACCTCGGTTTCGATTTGTAATAATCAAAGCTCCATGATGATAGATCTTCAAAGTGATAAGGGTCTTCAAGTTCTGAGTAATGTTGAGTCGACCTGTAAAGGATAGATTATGTGAAACAATGTAAAGGGAGCCGACCAAATCATTGCTGGTTTGAATGAGAAATGAAGTAAATAGTACGGAGATTAAATGCGTAGGGCTTATCATAGCCACAGTGAACCTCAGAGATAGGGTGTAACACTTCATGGTTATGGCTAGAACGGTCATGCGTATCGATTGTCTGGAGAAGTCATAACATCAATCTCCCACAGCAAGTCTTGAAAATCAGTTTGATCTTCGGAGGGGTGGAGTCCCAGCGTCTTCTTGGTGAGTGCTTCCTCATATAATCCAGACCCAACTTGTGTAAACTGAATTGGGTTAGGCACGGGTTGTTCTTGGGACGAGTCCTGAGAATGGTTGATGTCAGGATACGACGGGGGAATATAATAGAGAGGACTAAACGTACTCGTAAATTCTCGATCCTCTTGATCCGTAAATTGTTGAGACAAGTCAGCTTGAGTGAAATCCGAGCCTTGAGTCCCTGAGGAGGAGTGGAGTTCCTGATGTTGAGAGTCCTCAGCTTCCGAAAGATATCCCTGGGGTTGCGGGTAGTCAAAAATAGGAGGTTCAAAGTTGTTGAAATCAGAATAAGAGATTCCACAGGACTCCCATGAAAATTCTGACTTCCTCCTCTTCTTCATGAGTTGTTGGAGGTGGAGTCGGATGATCCTTCGTAACTCCAGGTTTATAGAAGTGCAGCAGGCCAAAGGGTCTTCGAGTCTCGTTCGATGAAGTGCCCTGATCAGGCAGAGGCCCGTGTGAGGTTCCTGGAGTAGATGTGTCGCCCAGTGAGATCTTGTCAGTCACCGGCAGAGCTGTAGCTGTGGCAGCTGCTATGTGTGTTCCACTGATGAAATCAACGGGACTTTCTTTGAACGTGGAATTAGGGTTGGGTATGTCGATCGAACTGTCCTCTTCATCAGTAACATAACCTTGTTGTTGTTCCGCAGGTGGATCAGCCCAATTGGAGGGGCCCGCTTCATGGTCATGAGTACCCGTCCGAAGATAGTCAAGGGGAGACGAGTGGACGGGTTTTCGTCTAGAAGCTGACGGCCTGTGTCTGACAGTGGATGTTCCAATAGAGGCGAAGAGAGCATCAATTCCCGCTTGAAGATCAGCATCAGCGGAAGGTGCGTTGTGACCATTGGTGTCGTTATTTGCAGAGTCATAGTTAAGGTCATCCGGTAATGTCTCCATAAACAGAGGCCATACCTTGTGGAAGGAGCGACGCTGGAGGGACAAAAGTCCATACCATCCTATCTGCATCCATCTTGGCAAAGATGGCATCTTTCGTCCAGATCTTCTGAAAGATTAATTGCTTGTCTGCACAAACCTTTGGAGTTCGATGGTGACGGTAAATATCAGCGAGGGCCTCTATGCCACAAAGAATAGTGGCTCGCCAGGCATTAAACAGAGCCGCTCCAGCATGGAAAGGTTTATGGCCTAGTTCAAAATTACAACGCTGACACCACAGAGACCATAACAAGTTCGAACGTAACAAGTCCCATGGAGTGTTAGCGTCAATGATTGTATCTGCAGCAGCACTCCATTGGACAGCTCTACATTTGGGGATATCCGCAGGCCCTTCCATCAAGCCTGTAAGATGCTCAGGCCACTCTCTACAGTAATCCCCTAAGGTGGAGGAATCACGTAAGGCTCGGAATCTGTCCCAAACCACTGTTAAGTGCTGGCAGTCAACCAAGGAATGTCGGATAGTGTCAAGTATATCCTGGTTACATAGTTGACAGAAACCATCACCTCCAAGCCGAATTCGCCATTCGCCTGTAGGTAGCCCACCAAATAAAGTTAACCAGTTCATAGCGGACACTTTCCTTTGCTTCCAATCATGCCATATGCGTTTATAAAACTTAGCGCAGTGTTGCCGGGTGAACCCTCGGGAGATGAGTTCGGTTGTAAGCCAAGCATCTTGATTTTGTAAATGCATACTTAGTCTATAACCTTTCCGGACTGAGTAGTTGAAGAAGGGAACGGACGGGCTTTTAAAAAATGATTTCCAGACCCACTGCTTTGGATCCCATGGTAAAGTCGCCAAGAACTCATCTCCAACTAGCCACATAGTGCATCCCGAAGGAGGAGGGAGGGCTGGGTTGAAGTCTTTGAAGGGACCAAGTAGTCCCTCTCTGACCGCAACTCTAACCTCCTGATATAGTTTCCTGGGTAATTCAATGTCCCCTTGAATATGAAGTTGAAGCTGTCGATTTGTTTGCACCTTGTAGATATTTGCAAATAGTTTATCCTGTTGTACATACTGTAAGTGATAAACAAATTGAAAAATCCCATCCTGTTTCTCTGAAATCCAGGAGGTAAGGGAAGCCACGTATCGGGTAGAGGGTTGCCAAGGGATACTTTGAATGATTTGGTGACGCTGCTGCTCCACCGTCCTTCTGTGTGAATCAGTGAGGAGTCTGATTTCTTCTGTTGACAACCAGTCTTGTGCTTCTTCGTTCCAGATATCACCGATTGTGGTGAGGCCTTTTTGAGCCCACCGTTGAAAATTAGTCTTCGGGTCTGTTCCCCACTGTAACCCTTGGGAAGACATAATAAACCGATTGCCAAATAAAGGTTCTCGAAGAACCTCTGCTGGAGATGTGGGAGGAATTTGCTCTAGTCCAGGTTGGATAGTACTCCAACTGTGAAGCACCCCTCTCCAAAGAGCAGATCCGGTAGGTTTTAATTTCTTGATTGGTTGAAGAATCCAATTAGAATGTTCAGGCCAAGAACCGGTTCTTGCATAAGAGATGTGAGCCACTCGATATTTGATGAAAACCTTCCAGGGTTCAGCACCAGGTTGCATTCCCCTTATTAAAATCTTCGTAAGAAGTCCATGTATTTGATTGGCAGGGTCCAGAACTTGCATTCCTCCCTGGTTTATGGGTAATATTGCCGTTGCCCATCTAATACGTGCTCTGGTTTTATGATCAAACCGACCACTCCATATATAATCTCTTATTAACGTAGTGATCTTGGCAATTGCAAAGGAAGATGTGGTTGCACAAGTCGCCATATACCAGATGGAGCCCAAGATAACCTGGTTCACTACTAGAATCCGACCAGCTAAAGAGAGTGAGTGAGTACTCCACCTCTTTATACCTTCACGTACCTTAATAACCATAGTGTTGTCAATATCCTCTTGCAGTAATTTATAACCAATACGGTATCCCAGATGCTTAGTGGATTGACCTGGGTCTAACCAGATTAATCCAAGGTCCAGTCTCCATTGCCAAGTCCTAGGATTTTCACTCGCCTAGATTGCACGCGTCTTGGGCCAGTTCATCTTGGAGCCAGAAGCATCACAATATAGATCAATAACCTGCATAGTTCTGTCAAGATTATCCTCTGTGCCTTGAAGTGGAAGGTTGGTGTCATCGGCGAACTGACTTGAGCAGGTTGTAGTGCCATCTGGAAGCGTGAGGCCTTGTATGTTGTAAGCTGTGTCTTTGAGCATTAGGGGTAACACATTTGCCGCAATAAGAAATAAGTACGGTGCCAATGAGCACCCTTGCCTGACTGACCTTTCTAAAAGGAAGGGTGTCCCAGGGTGACCGTTAACTAATACAGAGGATTCAGCGGTTATATATAAGCATCTAATCCATGAAATCCAGATGGGGCTGAAACCCATACACTCCATAGTTTGCTCAAGAAACTTCCAACTGAGGCGGTCATAGGCTTTTTCAAAGTCGAGCAGCAACATGACTAGGTCTTGGTTACTGTCAGGGGCCCAGTGAAGCGCCTCGAAAGCTAGAAAGAGATTGTCAAAAATACATTTTCCCGGTACAAAGCCGTTTTGAGAAGGATCAATCCATAATACCATGAATGGAGTCATCCTGAGGGCTACAAGCTTAGCCAATATCTTATACAGAGAAGTTAAGAGTGTAATAGGGCGGAAATTAGTTAGGAACGCTATGCTGTCCGATTTTGGGATAAGGGTAAGTAATCCCTGATTTAAGAAAACGGGAAGGGTTGCAGATTCGAAGGTTTCCACCACAAAAGCGTAGACATCAAGGCCCACAACATGCCACATTTTCTGATAGAATTCGGGAGGGATACCGTCAATACCTGGGGCTTTATCCAATGGTAGCTGTTTAACCGCCGCTGTGACTTCCTGCATTAAAAAAGGGGTCATGAGGGCAGCATTCTGGTCTTGAGTAACCACGATTTTGACACTGGAGAAACAGGTTTGACGAGCTGCGTCATTATTCTCCACTGTCTGATCAGCGGTGTAAAGACTCCGGTAGAAGTCTGTAGCATATGCGTTAAGCTCCTTTTGTTGGAAGATGACCTTGCCGTCGCGAATGAGTTCCTTAATCCTAACTGGTGGTTTTTTGTCTTTGTGAGATTCAAAGAATGGTTTAGTACACTTGTCCGCCAATTTTGTCCATCTGGATCCAGCCTTATTGATGCGCTTTTGAAGTCGGGCTTGTCTAATCTCATGAAGATGGAGTTGAGCTGCTGCGAGTTGTTCTCTTGCACCTTCGTTTTCCCAATCACCATGTAAGAGCTCTTCAACTTCTAATATATCTTTTATCTCAGCATCGTATGACTCTTGCTAGTGTTTAGAGCGAGCAGTTGTGTAAGTGTCACTGGTTTCCTTAATTTCAGTAAGAGCTAGGTGAATTCTCTCTGACCATAAGAGATGGGGGTTACCATCAATGGTAGATCGCCAGGAATCAGCAAGGAGTTGCTGACCCTCTGGTTTATCCAGTAATGTCTTGTTAAAATGCTTCCTTGTTGGAAACGGGATATCCCTGTCATGAATTTTGATGAAGTATGCCGAGTGATCCGATATTCTCCGATAACTAAGCCAGATACCGCATTGCCCACCAAGTGCTTGAATATCCTGATCAATATAAATCCGATCTAGCCGAGAAGCAATTCTGCGATCACCGTCTTGACCATTATCCCAGGAAAAGAGTTTTTGAGTAACATGTCGAAACTCATGTAAGAGAAAAGAATCCGATACACGGAAGTGGAGAAGCATGTTGTTCCATGCAAGGAGTTCAGATCGAGACATTCCCGTAGAGGGAACGCCACCTGCACGGTCTTCCAACCGCTCCACGACATTGAAGTCGCCACAGAGCATCCAATGAGCTTCCAGGAGTAGGGTGGCTGCGAGCAGATCCCATAGCCGGCCTCTTTGCAAGGATTGGTTCTGTGCATATATGCACATAATCCCCAGGGTGAAATGAGGATTAACTTGTAGGACCACGTATTGCACTCTTCCGGGTGCTATAATTGCTGAAGAGATGACCTGTTCAGAAAGTTTATTGGATAGCAAAATTGCCGTACCTCCCTTATAAGTATCCTTCAGCGGATTATAAATACAGCTTCATTCCAAAACGTAGGTCCCTTAAGGAAGCCTAGTTGTTTTGTTTTGCGAAGGCAATCTGAAGCTGAGAAACGATGCTCTTGCAGGAGAAGGATATCCGGTTTAGGCTTGAGATGTCCAAATAATTCTCGGATAGCGTTGCGTTTTTGTACTCCGCTAATCCCTTGCCCTAAGGAATTGACGTTAAAAGTAGCAATGGAATACTTAGGAACTACCATCATAAGATTCTGAGGAGTGTAGAAGAGTATCCGGGTCACCCAAAACCGTTCTGATCTTCTTAATAGAGGGTTTAGGGGGGGATTGTGGAATGAAAGCTAAGTTTTCCATTCCAAACATACTTACCCATTCCTCTACCAAGTGAATAGTATTAAGAATAGAGGAGGGGAGAGGGGTGAGCAAATCCACCATAGGATCAGGAAGTTTCCTCCATCGGAACTGACGATTACCAATAAAGGAAAATTTCTTTGGGCCCGCATTCATCATGGTGAAGATCTTGCAGGTACTCTGGGAGTTAGGCTCGTTTTCTGACCAATAGTACATTCAGGTAGCGTCTTCCCATCTTGCTAATGGGTGGTTTCCATCTTTGAAGTTCTTGATCATAGTTCTTAATTCCATGAAGACGTCGTTAGTGATTTGCAACCTGGCATATTTCCTGTTCTTATTAATGGCAGATTCAATCTTGAGCTCAGAAACCGGGAAAATAGCAATGGGCTTGAGTTTCCTGTTCTCTCGTTCACAGATATACTCCCAGCTCATGTTGCTATTAGAAAATCTATAGAAAACAGGAATAACAACACCTCTTAACGTCTGGCAGTGCGGAATCTTTTCAACTCCCAAGGTTTCCAGAAAATTCCGGGATAACTCTGTAGAGCGGTAAAGTCGTTTGCTGTTGTTGTCGATGATCTCCAGCGGTACCCCATTAGAAGTCTGATCTTGAGCTTGCTCTTTATCTTTAGGCCGAGAAGTCCAAACGAAAACAAGTTGGGGTGGAGCAGTTTTGGGGTTATATCGTTTGTGAGATGGTTTTCCAACGGAATTTGATGTAGTTGCAGCTGGGGATTCTTGCGTAGCAGGACGGTCATTGGAGTCTTGCCCGGGTATGTCAGCGGTACAGGGAACCTGTTGATCCCCTCCATGTAACGAAGAGGGAGGAGGAGTAACCGGAGAGGGAGGGATGGGTATGAAGTCGTCTTCTTCCTTACGGTCTTGAGGGATGATGTCCTCAATAATAGGAGAGGTGGGAATCGGGGGTGGAAGATCTTGCTTGGGATCTGGGGATTCGATATCTGGCCATTGAGGTTGTCTTGGAGAAGCTGATGGTTTGGTGGCGCCCTGAGAAGCTTGAACGGGTTCAGGATGACATTCCGGATTAGTCGGAGGGACGTCAGGAAGCTTCGGAGTTGTCGTTGCCGGCTAGGACGGGGAAAGAGTCGAGGACGGGGGCATCTTACTCTCCTTGACTGGATTGCGGGGCACTTCAGTTACCGGGCGGGGTGGAGTGTCACGGTGACGGGAAGGTTTGTCCTTGGAGGTGGCCCTAGCTCGAGGGCCTGGCGGCTTCGATACCTTTGGTTGCGTGGGTATAACTTTCGGATGCTTCCGTTGGGCTTGAATCCAGGGGGTCTGGTTAGGATCGTCCGCATCTGCCGGAGTGGCATGTGGAGCATGACGAGTGGGTTGCTGAGGTTGGGCGTTTGCTCCGGTAGGAACGAATTTCCTCGGCAACTTCCGCGGTTTAGTGCAATTACGGACGGTGTGTTCGAGAGATCGACATCGTGTGCACTGCTCCGGTAATCCGCTGTATTCAATGGTGAAAGTCTCCATTCTTGACCCATCCCAGCGTGGAAGATTAATCTTGTTAGGGAGAGTCTCAACATTATTCGTGAGGATGCGGACTCGAGGTCCCATAAACCGAGCTCTGTATTCGTTGGAGTCCTCCACCATAACCACCTGTGCGAATTGGCTGACCACTTCTTCCAAGTGATCAGCGGTTTTGAAGACCATAGGTAATTCGTTAATTTGAACCCAAACCGGCAACTTAAGCTGTGGTGTATCAACCTCCTCATCCGGTTTGAAATGAGGAGTCCAAACTTTAAAAGTCACTGGCCTCCCTTGATATGCATAGGATGTCTTGGACAGAGCCTCTTTCCGGCCATCTTCCGAAGAGAACTGTACCTCAAAGAAACCTCTGCCTTTGACAACAAGTCGGTCAAAGGATCAGTGTAAATTTTCCTCCGCCCAATGTTGTAAATCTCGCTGAGCAGGGTTATGACCAGCGGTGGGATAACATGTACAACAAGTATCTGACCAATAAGCGCATGTTTCGCTGTAAATTCCACTCTTTCTTTAATCCGGTTGATGGTATCAAGAGAAAGAGTGATATTCAGGATGTCCCCTTTACCTCCTGCATCCGCCGTTTCCGAGCCTTGCGCACGCGGGGTGCTCAACTTTAAAGCTTGACCATTACTCGACGCTGGGTTAGGTGTAGACTGTCTTGGGAATGATCGCTCGGCGGTGTTCCCAATGTCGACGGGAGAGGGTCTTTGCGGATCTGAAGACGGAGCTACAGGAGCCTGTTTGAGAACAGAATTAAGCGCATGCTGGCTGTGGATGTTAGGATGGCCCGCGCATGTAGACACAAAATCATTCGGTCGAAGCGGATTACCATAGGGAGAATATCCTCCTCTGGGATCCAAATGAACCTGGTATTGTTGGAGATACTTGTTGTACATGTTATGCCACCGCTGGGACCATTTGACCGATTGTGGAATGCCATAAGAATTAGGCAGAGTTGGAGGAATCTGATAACTTCGTCAAAATCTTCCGGGGAGTGATGACGGCCGTGTGTGGTTACCCCCAAATGTTGGGCTAGATGAATATGATATTCCTTCAAATTCTGCAGGTAAACAATACTCTGCCACACCGGAGGGATATTCGTACGTGGGAGACGCTCCACAACTCGCCTTCCAATAGTATGAGCCACGGGCTCAATAACAGGGGGTTGAGCTGCAAGAGTAGGATCTCGGTTGGCGTTGAGAAGAAGGTTGATGGTATTTACGCCAACGACTTCATCTGCGACGTAATCATAAAGGTCTTCAACTCTTGGGACAAAACGCTCCACCTTGGAGATGGCCTCCTCACGGACTGCCTGATAAAGCTCCTCCTCGGAAAGATCGTCCTCGGGATAAACGTCTTCTGAAGCATTCGGATGTCTCGGTGGAATCCGAACACGGAGAAGACGCTGGGGTTGATTGACTTCCATGTCTTCGTTAACGTGCATGTTAGGAACACAACAGAAAGAAGGATTCCAGAACATGGTAATGAGACAAAAAGAGTTAGTATGAACAACGGAATGGAAATTAGGAAATACAATTAGAGCACAGTGTAGACCTGCGGAATTGATGCTGAATAAAACGAGTCTCCGAACAAGAGCAAACCTTGATAAGAAACTAGAGAGTAAACAGCGAGAACCTATGACGAAATAGCAAAATATAAATATAAACCAAAAGGAAAAATAAAACCTCCAGGCCACCTATATATAGCTCATAACAGTCCCTGAGGGAACCTGAACCTCGATATCGACATCTATCAGTGTACAGGATGGACAAAATTAGCTAGAGAGGAGCCTCGAAAACACCGCTCGCCTCAGACCGCTCCGCCATCGCTGCCGCTAAAATTGCCTTCCATTCTCCAAAATTAAAACTACCAAAAGAGTAATCTAAACATGCCAAATATAAAATCCAAATGGTAGATATGTTAAGGTCAATGAGAAAAAGTACCAAAACAAATTTCAATGCAATCAGAGTAAAATTCAATTTTTTGAAAAAATTTTAAGTGTAAATTGCATATTATCCTTTAATTTTGAGGGGCAGTTTTGATAATATGGGGCCCTCTGGATGGACCCCGTGCCGCGATATAGATATTGGATGAAATTTGTTAAGTCTAGATGAAAATAAAGACTAGACGAAATATTGTATGTGGACGAAAAAAAGTATTTTGGATGGAAATTGAATTATGGAAGATAATTGTAATTTGGATGAAAAAAAAATTAGCAATGAAGACAACCATTTTAGATGGAAACAATTAGTGGGATGAAAAACGTCTATTTGGATGAAAACTATCATCAATGTATATGGATGAAAAAAATATTGGCCCATTATATTGCAAGTGTCCACCTTTTGAAATTAAGTCTTGTTACTTTCTGCCCTTGTGAATGACGGGCAACTTGGGTAGAAAATAAGAGATTCTGGTTGGTAATTGGCCGCCCAAATTTAGAGCACATTCTTATAAAATCCATAACTTTTGCATTGTAACTCCAAATGCTTCAAATGAAATTTGCGCCATTGAAAAACTACCGTTGTTGATTGTGTGTAGTAAAAATTACAAAAAAAATTCAAAAATGTGGGAGCTTAAAATAGCGTGCCCATAAGTATTGTGACTACAATAGGGTCTGAAAGGCGTTTAGGGGTTAAAATGGTTCACTAAGGCAATATGATGTACAATTTTTGATAACGTTCTATTAGGAAGATGTGGGTTATAATGTATTGGGTAGAATTTTGGAATGAAGGCAAACTTTCCATTTATAAAGATGTTGTAATTTGTACGGAAAGGCATGCATACAATTCTTCCATTCTTTATAATCAATAAATTTATAACTTTGAGCATAATATAGGAGAATGATTTATTTATTTTCAAAAATTACAAAATCACAACAAATTATGGTATATATGTCATTGAATAAAAATTAATAAAATCCAATAGATGAAATGCCTTATTTCTTTGAGAGCATTGTCTTTTGATAAATTAATGGGCATGTATACTGTCTTTGCAAAACTCATGGATGTCAAGGAATCTCTACAACTTTAAATAAATTTTTATACGATCTAATAATTATTCTTTATGTATTTTGAGTTCCTTCCTTTCACATATGTATTGATTTTGTTCATTTTGCAATATATGGAGGTGTATATGGAGACATTAAGAATTTCCAAACACAAATAAGATAGTTGCATTTTGTGGAGATTGATGAGCTAATAATCTAGATCGTGTATGACCAAGGCCAATTTGCATAGTTTTGAAGGTATTCTCAGTATTGTAAGTTTGATGGCCACATTCTAGTCATCTCGGCTCCAATGGATTTATGGTAGAACGACCAAAAATGGCGCAGTGCCAAAAATGGAGCTCTAGTCATCTTCCCTCATAGGTACATAATAGCTTCCCCACCCAACAGTGCCATGTACTGATGGAAAACATTACAGGGTGCCATTTTAGGGCGCCATTTTAGAAACACCTATGAATCCATCTTCAAAAATTCATAACTAATTGTAGAAGAATCCAAATTGGATGATTCCACTTGCTCCAACTTTATAATTAGTTTCCCCATACATGAAAATTATTTGCACTGTTAATTTTGCAGTAGATTCTCCAGGCTGAAATTTGCGCCATTTTTGGTCGTTCTACCATAGTTGAGTGTGGATACATGGAGCTTCAAATTTTCTAGGCTAAAGATTGATAGAATTTAGGACATGTGTACTCTGATAAACTTCAGCTCTAATCCATTGACACAAGTGATATCTTGTTATTGGACGAGAGCATTGTAAGTGGCATATTGTTGTTGAAATAAGAGAGTTACAAGTGAATTTCGGCCCAAAGTTATAAGTAAATTTACCCAATTCTTGTGTAACTTTTCCCACACCAACAATGTCATTTAAAGAGCAAAAAGGCTCCAAAAGTGGTGGTTTCAGGTTCTGCTACTTTTCAAGTTAACTTGAAAGATTTAGATGGATCATGGTGGATCAGTCTCATTGGTATTTGTGGTGTGCTTATCTATTCTAATAACTCAAATGAACATATTTTATATGGATGTTTCTTAATTTAATTGTAGTGCCTCCTGAACAGAACTATATTGGACTACACTTTCATTCCCACTTGCCAAAGGAGGGTGAAGTGCAATGACAAAGTTGGGGGTGGGGGGGGAGGTCAGAGAACAACTTAGATTGTTGTGATTGATGAGGACTTGCACTGGAGACTTTGCTATCTTATTGTATTGTATCCATGAATCAGGATCATGGAAGGCTCAAGTACAAATCTTCTGGCAATGAACTGGAGGCACTAACTTCAATATATATATTGCACTTGAACCAGGAATGTTTAGTTCTTGTTAATATTCCTCTAGAGTACCTACTGGAGCAATCAACAGTCTCCCATGCAAGCCCTGCAGTCTGCTTTACCCATTAACAAGCTTTTACCGCAAGAAAGAGCCTGGATCAGAACCGCATTCAGATTAAAAAAAGAAGTACAGAATGGATGTAACCAAGTTACTGGAGTTATTTGTAAACTCCTCGTCTTCAGGAAGATTGAGGGTGGCCTTCCATTTCAAACCTAAACCTGGATGATGGCATCAGGTTGGTACCTCACATGGTAGGAAAAATTACGGAAGTACAAGGTAGTAAAACAAAAGATGTACAATGAGTTTTTTTTTTTTTTTTTGAAGCACAACGGATTACTTTTCGCAATCCGAGGCAAAGCTCACAAGTTGCTTTTCGCAACCCATCGCCGGGGTTATCCATCAGGTACAAGGGAGATTTTACAGCCGATCGGTATCGAACCGCCAACCTCCCTAGCACCCCGGTAACAACCAAAGGTACCCCAAGTCCATCATCTAGTAGTTTAGGGTCATCCCGGACCATACAAAGAGAAGACCGGTTTTAGCCAAAAAATGAGTAAACCCTTTAAAAGTTCTTTGAGACCACATTGTAGTTGCAAAATTTCTAGCATGCTATTTTAAATTCCTAGACTTTTGGGATCTTTTAACATTTTTATTACATATAGATTTCACTGGTAACTTTCCGATGGCACAACTTTCAAAGCATTTGAAATTAGGATCTAAAAATTATGAACTTGAAAAGAATTTGTTTTAAATTTTGGTAGCCAATAACCAATCACAATCTCTCATTTTTTGCCTAAGTTGCCTGTCATTTACAAGGGCAAAAATATTTAGTTTCAAAGGGTGGGCACTTGCAAAATAATAAGTCCAATGTTTTTTCATTGATATCCATTGTTGACAAATTTTATTTAATGAACGTTTTTCATCTAACTAACAATTTCCACTGAAAGGGGTTGTTTTTGTTCCCACACATTTTTCATCTAACTAACAATTTCCATTGAAAGGGGTTGTTTTTGTCCCCATAGATTTTTCATATGGTTGACTATTACCATCCATATGTCTAATTTCATTCAACACATACTTTTCTTCCATATAACTTTTACACCCAATCCTTGTTTTCCATCCCGCATTAACATATATCAACTTCTTTTTGTAACATGATAGCGGGTCCATCCGTATGAACCACTATTCTATTGCAGGCCTTTCAAAATCATTAGAAATTCTATTGTTTATGCTTCAATGATTAGGATAAATTTGAGTTTTATCCCGATTTCATTGAAATATTTTGAGGTTCTTTTTCTCATTGATAAGAATTTATCTAAGGTTCAAATTTCTCATAGGAAATGTTTAGATTATCTTTTTGGTTGTTTTAGATTTGGAGAATGTAAGGCATTTTCAGCATACCCCCAATGACTAAAACATGGTTCAAAGCATGTATAGGGCCTTTCCCAAGCATGGATGGGGCTCAAAGTTGGTGAGCGTAAACCTTGCTTTCATACCTATAAGAATTGATGATTTTCCACGGGTGAAATGTATTTCCAAAGTATAATTTTTTGGCATAAAAATTTTAGGTATAGTGCTAGTGTAGTGTCAAAAATACTTTTACAATGATCATGAATGTCAGGCTCAGAATACTAGACAGTGAGTATCACATAAGCAGAAGACAAGAGACTGAGAGTAGAAGACAGTGAGTATTACATTGAATTGATAGAATGCACAATGAGAGACAATGCCCCATTACAAGCATTAAAGAGTAGTTGAAGACTTAGCAGTTGGACAACTCTTAACAAACTTCCAATAATTGTTTGCTAATTGTTGCCAACTGCTAACCTTCCATGGCCATAGGTCATGTTTCTAACAATGAACCTTATATTACGCTAATTTGTATGATGGATTGTTCCTCATTTTTGTGGTTAATGGTAAAGACCTCATGATCTACGGATCTCGTAGATGAGTCTGAGATATAATGCAACACTCATTCAATTTCATCTAAAGATACTAGTGTGGCAAGTGACTACCCTTGTGAAAACAACTACCTATGTCTTCTAAAGCTGTACTTCCAGCTCAGCCAATGATATGGTACGTTCTTTAATTGGCGCAAACAATTCCATTGACTTGTTGAGAAGTAGAGTAGAATGTGTTACGATGTAAGTTGCGTTCAGTGCAACACTATTAATGTATTGAATGTTTACCTATATAAAAAAATAATTAAAAAAAAATAAAATAAAAAAAATAAAAAAATAATAATAATAACTTCACAAGAAGTTGTAGAAAACATCACATGGTGCTTTTCCATTGACACATTGAAAACAAATACTTACATGTTTCTCTTACAATACTTGGTTTTGTTGCAGAGTATGATATAACTCCAAATTGCCGCAGATGTCATTGCCTTGAACAAATAAAACATCATCTTTGTTTGTGATTGCAAATTTTCTATGCCTTCTATCACAGTCCATCACCGTCCGTCCAAACTTTTTGTAGTACTTGATTTTTTTTTTCCCAATAAGTTGTTATGGAAACAAGAAGGGTATATTTTATTGCATCCGGAAAAGTGATGTGCAAATGGAGTTTCACAAAAAACTCGTAAATTTTGCTTTAGAATTTCAAAAGCAATCTCAACAATTTGTTGCCTTCTATATAACCTCCAATTGAACAGATCTCAACTACATTCCAATGCCCTTAGCCTTCAATGCGGTACCATTAGCTATGAGAGCAAGGCATACTTAAAATCTCTAATTATGAAAGGTGAGAATCCATCTACGACATTTTGTCTATCCAACAAGTTATCGTACATTGCCAAATGATGCAATGACAAATATTGTAACATACAAAAGTCCTTGGTGGACTTGACATTCCAACGGACAAGTCTTTAACCTCTAACTATTCTTAAAATCCAAAATTTCGAGCAGCCCAAATAGGGAGGTTAAAGTAATTTTTTTTTTCAATATCTTTACTGTGTGCTCCCTTTACGGTCTATGTAGTAAAATTTTGAAGCCAAATTCCAATTTTAGAACCTTCATCTAGAAATTTTAGGTTTCAAGTCCAAAACGGGCAGTCTAAAATTAGGTATTTTTAAAAAAACAAAAATTGAAATATGTTCATAACCAAATCACTACTCAAATTCCATAGTGACCTAAGCCAAAAAGTTTACCAATCTTACAAGGGCAGCCTCCAAAACTTACAAAGATAAGCTTCAAATTTTTTAGTAATTTTTGAGTTTTTCCTTTAAAAATTTGTCAAAATTCGAGAATTTTTAATTTTTAAAAAAATGTTTTTTCTGAAAATCACAAATTTATTAAGGTACCTACTCACCCATCACTTTTTCTGTAACTGGCATCGGCAACACTGCAGTCATAGACAGCACTAGCAGTAGAACTAGGAGTTAGACATGGAGTCGTGGACAACATCAGAACATATATAAGACTTAGCTAAAAGCTGGACAGTAGTCAAAGTTTTGATGGACACTTAGTATGTAGCTGTGAAGCTGAACATTGGACTCGAATGTTCTCTCTGTCTCACCTTTTTTTGTAACCCTCTGTCTTGCCTTGGACTACACTGAATACAAGTTGCCTGACCTTGCCTAACCCTTGACCTCCCGATTGTTTGACGCTCTGTCTGCTCTGCTTGCTATAACTGCTTTGTTCCTCTCTTGCACACCTGTATGCTTTTCTCCAAACTCCTCCTTGATCTCCTTGGACACCCTGCCTGACCACCAAAGAAGCTGTGTTTCCTCTTCCCCTCTGCCCTCACTTCTCACTTCCCTTGACCTAATCTACCTAGATCTCCCTCCCCAGACGCTGACACCCGCCATCACCTCGCAACCTGACCCGGATATCAACACCAGACCGTTCTCTCACAGCCTTGCCCCCTCTTATCCCTGTGACCGTGCTCTGGAACATGTTCCTCCCTTCGTCATTGCCTCCATGTGTACTAGCCCGGATAACACTTACAAATTGTTTTTGTAATGCATGTTTTACTATTTTGTCAAATTTACACCTTCTTATATAAAATAATTTGCATGAAGGTCTAAAAAGCGTTTTGAGTCCTCAAAAGTTTGCATGAGCATACCTAACCTAGTTAGCTACATGGGAAAAAATGTGACTAAAATGTTTGAAGTAATAATCATAAAGTCTCCCTTTGGCCCATTTGCACCATGCCTCTCGGCCAAGGCCCAAAAAAATATCTGCTGAAACTTTGAACACTATGATCTCCCTAATGAAAAACATCCAACGGTTGAAATCTGGATCATTTCTTCCAAGTAGAGTTAGGTACAAGATCTTTTGGTTGAAATTCCAAAAAAAGTTTAAAAATTTGTTTCGAAGCCTTCGGAGGGCACAATGGTAAAAACTGGTGTTTGAAGATTCAAGCTCTCAAAAACACAAGGAAATTTGGGGGTTAAATTGTTTCTTACTATCTACAACCACCTGGCATTTCAAAGTGTATCTTCTAGATTTAAACTAATAATATTCAGCAAACACATTTTGCAATTTAGATATGGACACATGTGCGCCATTAATGGCACCAAAAATAGACGATTAGTCAAGCAAGCTCTTGGAATTTGTTTGGCATTACCGAATTCCTTCACTCTTTGGCCACGTTGTCTCATAATCCATACTTTTATTGATAGCATGAACCACTTCACGCTATGATATAAACACCGTATTCTTTGGTGATGGTATGGTTGAAGTACCTAGAAAAATTGTCTTATTTGTAATTGCACTCTATGTTGGTGTATTGCACAATCCGTTTCTTGATCATATTAAAGTAAGGCTTCACCAACTGTAGTTTTAAATTTCTACACTTATAACGTAGTAAGGAACAAAACTTGATTACAATCAAAGATTTTTTAGTTATTTATTTGATTTTTGGTTGAAAATGTAAGTTATGTCTTACTTAATCAAAATCCTTAAATTTGGGCATTTATAATATAAAAATCCAATCTAATATAATTTTAGAAATCAACCTACATTTAATTTTATAGAATATTAGATATGTTATTTTATTGATATATATTTTTTATAAGATATGTACTATAATGCCTTCAAATCCCAAAATTTAACATCTTTTTTACATCGATGAATGGATTTAAAAAAATATAAACATAATAAAATTTCTAAACAAGTACATTCTGATTCCATTAAGGAGCTAAAATTCCCATTTTAAGTTCTTTTTACTTGATCAAAATGAACAAATTACATAGACTTTGGACGTTCTAAATAAAAATAATTTAATTAGTGTGTCCAAAAAGTAAAAGCCCAAGTAGACCATTGCCCTCGTACATGTTGCGAACATCTCATTACATATGATCAAGTTGACACCATGAGTTTACTTGAATAATGTGCAAGCAATACATACAAGTACAAGGATAGCTATCTTGTACTTTGTATCATGTTGTTGTACAGTAGGGTACACATTGCTTACAAATTCTGGTCGCAATTTAAAAATTCAGTGGAAAAAACTAGAAAACTTTGGAATGCAAGAACTTAATAAAAAATTGATGGATTTTGGAATTTTAAATTGGCACGAAATGTTACTAAAGTGTACTTCAATATCCCAATATATACACATAAATCTGAAAAATAAATAAGCATTCGTATTTTTGTTATATACTAACTACCACCTAGCATTTCCATCCCTAGCCGAAATCAATTCTTTAATAGGATTGTGCATTGTTAAAATGAGGTGTTTCAATTTCTCTAAGTGAACTTCATCCCACAATTTTTGATTTTTTTTTTTTTTCTTATCAATTTTTACTTGTTTATTGACATTTTTGTAGGAACAAAGCAAATCTTTAAAATATCTTTTTGTGATGTATATCTGCCTCATTTTAAGAACAGGAACAAAATTCTAGTGTTCTAATCCAAAAATAAGTTACCACTTATATCTTTGGTTTGGAATCCAAATTTTTTGGTATAAAATCCTTTAGTTATAGAAATGGATTCCTTGACCGTGTTGCATTCATTGTAGAGTTTATTAATGTCATTATAGTCTCTAGAGATGTCATGCTATCACCATCAATTCCTTCCAACGAGGATCAGCAGATGAGGGATTTGGAAGGCCTTGAGCTTACTGCCGAGAGTACTTCCAGCCAAACAACTACTGGGCTTGGATCCCCTCTCTTCAATGGGACACGTGGCTGGCGGGAGAGGGCTCTCATTGACAAAAGCCCCTTCCTCCCAGATTTCTTTGGCGTTAGCATTGATGTTGGTAGAAGCTTGGTGACTACTTTGTTGGGACCCGCCCCGCCAACCCCTATTGGCGTCACCTTTAGCGAAACTAGTAGTGATGGTCTCACGTTTACCATTGCCTAAGGTAGAAGGACCCAATTGCGACTGGATCCCATAACCAATCAGAAGACTTCTCCAATTCCGACCTTTGTCAGATTTAAAATCTTAGGAGATCTAGAAGAAAGTATTAAGCATGATTGGTAGAAAGAGAATCATATGGAAATATTCTGGTAGTAGTATAGTGATCAAGTTTTGGTGTCATGGTGTTTTGTTTTAGGTGGGCCTACATATTAGTTATGGGTGGTTTTCAACTTTTTACTTAAAAAATTTGTAACTATTTTAATATTGGGAATAAAATTCCAAAAGTTTTTGCATTCAACAATAACCTTATGTTTGTACAGGGAAAAAATCCTCTTCAAATTATTCGCCTCAAAAACATATGCTAAAAACCTTAAGTGGTCGGTTATAGGTCCTACTACGTAGTATGTTTTAGAATACTAGAGAACTTCAATGAGCTTGATTCACATAGCAAGGTGCCTGTAGGTGAGGAATCAGGGATCTCACAATATGCTGTGATTAGGGCCTGTGGACCATGAATCCACTATGATACTTCTTTTGTAGTCAAACCCTTGAATGTTTGCTAGTAGATCAGCAGCTACTACAATTTCTACTTAACAAATTAACACACCAAGTATATTACGAATCCTTGACCTTGTAGGATTGTCAACTCATACCTTCCTTCTCAAGTTATTTGGAAACCAATGGTTATGATCCATGTGGAAAGAAAAGGTGGAGGACCAAGTCAGTATGCTTAATGGTCCCTTATTTAGTCAATAAAGTGCCTCAAATTATGACATTACCCCACAAGCAGAAAGCTGGAGGGCTACAAGTGCAAGGTTGTAACTTGTAAGAGACATGTGCACTTGATAGGTAGGAATATGCTGTTGTTATAAGACCTTCTGATCTGCTGCATACACAAAATAATTTAAAAAGGACATTTAAATCACAAGAAAATAATATACTCAAGAATTCCACTATTAAACATATTGTTGACAACCTTTTCATGGTGTTGTATTTTACACAATTGTATATCAACACCTTACAACATATATTATGCTCTTCCTGCTACTTGGTAAGGTTGACACACCCATAGTTGACAGATGACCAATAGCCGATATCTTCTAATTCCTAGATTATGAAAGAACAGATGTACCTCATTTGTATATATCGGCTATTGGTTCGGAAGTACTTTTCACTTTGAAAAATTGTACAAATTTCAATATTGGGAGATAATTCATGAAAAAATGCTCATTCTTCATGAACCTTATTTTCCTATGAACCAAAAATATCTCCTTGTCGATAACCCAAGCTTTGATATGCTAAACTGCTTTAAGTTGTCGGTTATAGGAGTTTCTACCTTAGTCGAGATTAGATGCTTTTACAGAAGGCCATAACGTTTTGGTGTGAATGATTTTTTAACTTGAAATCAAGGTATTGACAGTATGTATGTTGAAGAACCTCAAGAAACATAGTTGCTAAAATTATTTGCAATATAATTTTCCTCGCTATTTGTAAAAACGTTTAGGTGCCCACACTAGGTAGAATTTTAACCCCCAAATGCCTGAGCCTATGACCATGGAAATAGACTTTGACTTTAGATGTTCTACTTTGCTACTATAAATAATGTAAAATATGAATTTTTAATATTTCTTAGTTAGATACACATGTTATCTATAAGCAACAATTTTATCAAAATTAATGGTTTCATTATATGATTACTATATTTTTCAAATCAAAACAAACAAAGAAAATTCATATCAAATATAGGTTATACTAAAAAATTACAAAATATTTATGATAGATATGTATGACAACCAAGTACCTTATATTAGTTACCGTGCTCAAAAGTTATGTTTTAATTCAAAAATATGATGAAAAAACCTAAAACCGTGGAAAATCAAGAAGTAGCCACGGTTATACCCCTTCATCTTATACCAGCTATAAATCACTCAATTTTAGGTATTTTTCAAAATTTTAACTTGGAATGGAAAATAGATTTGTTAAGCTACATTTCATTACTTTACCTCAAATGCAAAAAAGATCATCCCGATAGTCAAAATTGCGTTTCAGCTGTCTGTTTTAAGAAATTTTTGAATACACACACGGTATTGATGTTTTGGACTTTAGGGAGGCACCAAAATTTGAAATTGTTATTTTGAGAATTCATTAACCCCTAAAGTTCTGAGGGTATTTTTCATCAAAACTGCCTCAAAACAGCCCCTCTTCAAAGCAAGGTGGATTTTGCAAAGTTGAGGTCTTAATTAGTACATCTAACCATAAGATCTTGTAGCTAACTTCTATGTCTACATGTCCACCAAATCTTACACACTCATTCTTCACCAATTGCAAGATCATAATGTTCAAAGTTGAAAAACAAGTTTTTTTTCCCTACAGAAAAAGGGAACAACAGAGTTTTGAAGGCCCAAAAAACCAATTAATTGCAATATGGATTTTGGGGGTTTTGATGCACGTCAAAGAATACTGAGTTAGCTAATTGTACTACAAAAATTATATTCAAAAAAGTTGTGGAAGGTTGCCAAAAAAATCATTTTCCGCTAGGGGGTATACTGAAATTCACAAACAAAGGCCGTTTTTGGACAATAAAAATAGCATATGAAAAAAAATTGGATTAAAAATCCGAACGGTGGGAACATGCTTTACTACCTTCTCTATATACAGAAATTTTTATTTTTTAAAAATACCAAAATCTCAATTTTTGGTGGAATTTCAAAGTTTCGTCTTTGGGCAGATTTTGGCAGTTTTGGGCAGTTTTGGGCAGTTTTGGGCAGTTTTGGGCAGAATTTACTGCATTCACAGTGGCTGTGAGCTTGTCCGAAGTTTGGCTGAATGCAGCTTTTGACACTCAAAACCCCGTAACTTTTTTCCGGTATGTTTAAAAAATAAATAAAAAAATTCTGCATAGACCTCTTCAAAATGCCTACCTACATTGTTTTTTTCAAAGATTTAGGAATTAAATTGGAATTCTAGGAACCTACCCAAATTTGAAAAACGCCCATTCCAGGACTATTGTCCTTTAGGGGTTAATGAGATTAGATGGATCTCTCTCAACTTTACCACATGAAAAATAAATGGATGAAAAATTGTCATTTGGATGATAGTTATGGAACTTGGAAAAATGAAAATGACCAGTTTTGGTCGTTTAGGCGTTTAGGGGTTAAGTGTAGCCTACAATTGGTTTCTTATAAACAAACTAAGTTATAGAACCATATTGAGTATTATATATCACGGAATACTATGCGATTGGATAAATTAGGGAATACGTGCACAAATGCCATAAACCCCTAAAAATCCAATCGTTTTTGGAAGCTCCAAGTTCCAAAACTGTCATTTTTGACCGCTTTGTGGAAATGACGGTTTGGACCAGTTTGTTTTCCTTTTTTCAGAAATCTAACCGTAAGATATTGTACTTTACCCTCTTTAGAAGTACTGATGATATTTTCAACCGTTGGATGTTTACCATTTGTGAGATTATAATGTTCAAAGTTGCAGCAAAAAGTTTTTTTTAGTATAAATCGAACGACATAGGGTAAATGGTGAAAATGAGGACTTGATATTCATTATCCCAAACATTTTGCTTATATTCTTTTCCATGTAGGTAATCAAGTTGGGTACCTCTATGCAAAATTTTAGAGACTTATTCCTTTTTTAGAGCCTTCATAAAAATTATTTTCTAGAAGCGGGTTTAAAAACAATGATATCGTAACACATGTATGACGTTATGTATACTTGGTTTTAGAAAAATCTAAACGGTGGTTAGGTGCCTTTATACAATATTTATTTTTGGGCGAAATTATTCTTGAAAAATTTCAAAATCTCAAATTTTGACGAATTTTGAAAGAAATAATTCAAAAATTTGAAGCTTGTCTTTGTAATTTTTGGAGGCTGCCCTTGTAAAATTGGTTTATTTTTTTGACTTGGGTCTCTTTGGAATTTGAGTGGTGGTTTGGTTTTGAAAATATTTCAAGAAAAAAAAATTTAAAAAACTCTAATTTTAAGCTGCCCGTTTTGGACTTGAAACCTAAAATTTGTAGATCAAGGTCTTAAAATTGGAATTTAGCTTTGAAATTTTTACCACATACACTTTGCATTATAGGGATCATCCAATAAAAATCTTAGGAAGAAATATGAATTTTAACCCCTTCATCTTGGCTGCCGAAAACAGCATAAACCCATTTCGGCTTTCCTGGATTTTTAGGGGTTAACAATATATTTTTCCTATGACCGTATTGTTCTAGACCATATGAATTGGACTTTGCACATGGGTGTGTGTTCCATACCCAAAACACTCACTGCCATTTCATGTTCTGATCGAATTGGTAGAACGACCAAAAATGGCGCAGTGCCGAAAATGGAGCTCTAGTCATCTTCCTTCATAGGTACATAATAGCTTCCCCACCCAACAGTACCATGTACTAATGGAAAACATTATAAGGTGCCATTTTAGGGCACCATTTTAGAAACACCTATGAATCCATCTTCAAAAATTCATAATTAATTGTAGAAGAATCCAAATTGGATGATTCCACTTGCTCCAACTTTATAATTAGTTTCCCCATACATGAAAATTATTTGCACTGTTAATTTCGCAGTAGATTCACCAGGCTGAAATTTGCGCCATTTTGGGTCGTTCTACCATAGTCTTCTCAGTAAAAGTTCTTCATGACATGGGCCAAGTAGATTCATGCTTACATGGAGATATATCCTCTTTTAACGCTAGGTCCAATATAAAAATTCATGTCCTCCTTTGAACCATGTGTCACTGTGCTACTAGGACTCAGGAGTATGTATCTAGAGACATGTTACTGTACTCGCTGCCAAGTATATTGGATTCATTGGCAGTGCAGCCAAGCAGGATGATGTAGGGCCTAGGCCACTATTTTCAGAAGGACAAAGTCAAGCTTAATTTAACAAATAAGCTAAGTGAACCTTAGAAGTTAGGACTCCTCACATCTCCACTTCAAGTTCCATTTGTTGGAAGCAAGTGGACCACACCACACTCCAAACACAGAAATATAAAATACAAAAGGGTATAGACGCCTCCATCACAGTTACCAAATATGGGTATAATTATCAACCACTGTGGCACTGTTTGCTGTATCCCTAACTTACCGAAAGGTGTAGAATAAGACAACTGTGTACTTAACGACTACCCGTATTGCTACCAATAGTATAGTACTGTACTTGCACAAAAAGAATTTACTTTCTGATGCAACTCCAGCAATCGCACAACACAACTGAAGCATGTTCGGAGAATCTGGGATGTTTGAGGCGGATACAGTTATCAAATGGAAGAAGCAGCATCTGTAGACTGTTGTGGAACCTTGTTGATGTGAAGGAGAATCTGGCATAAGTTATGCAACTCCATTTGTAAGTTCCAAAGAATGAAATGAAGGAGAATCGTCAACAGTAAAATAAGATCAACTTCTGATGGTCTAAGAGTCTAATGGGTTGCAGAAAGTTTTTAACTTATATTGATATTTATTTAAAAAGGAAACAGATTAGGGTGACCTCACAGTGATGAGCCAGTTGTTTCCATGTTGAGTAGCTTCTGCAGGAGAACCAAGAAAAATCAAACACATGGTCAGAATGAGGTGTACTCTACTACTCATTAAGGCGTTGATTACCATTGGCTGGAGCCTGTTGAAACATTTTCATTCTTTTGTAGAACTCGGAGACAATTCCTCTATTGTTTGCTTTAGCAAAAAGTCAGTGGATAGAGTGTAAAAACTGATCCTACTTCTGTATATCTGCATGCTTTCGACCAAATTCCTTGCACCAAGTCCAAAAGCATTTACACTACCTGGAATCTACATTAGAAACATTTTGGGAAGTAGGATAGATCTTACTGTTAGATGGATACTCATCCCGCCAGGTGGAGTTATCCCCAGCTGGCTCTAACCCCCCCCCCCCCCTCCCAAAACAACCAAAAAAAAAAAAAAAAAAAAAACATTTACACTCAACCTTGAGGATATATTCTATGGCATCATGCCAGTTGTCAAGTCAAACTCTTCTATCATACACTAGACAATCCAAAAATATCCCCCAGGGCTGCTTCGCATTTCAATGGATAAGTGCACCGGGTGCTCTAGAATTTTGGCCCAAGGTATAGTTATTTGAGGCAAAGGATAAAATGTAGGTAATGATGGAAATATCTTTAAAAATTATCTCAAGTGTATTTGACATGTTGTAATAGAAGAAGTCTAGTAGACATTTTAATTCAAAGGACTACTCTTATAGTTCAAAAAATGATTTTAAAAAATTGAAAATAACATTTTAAAAAGGTATTTAATATGTAAGAGGATTCTATATTAGCTAATATAGAAAGTCCAAAATGGGCTTTAGGGGTCTTAAAATGGCCTTAAATAAAAAAGGACACATGAGAGGAACTCAAAATTTGAATATTGAATATTAGGGATACTTTTTTAATGAAGTTGAAATTTTCTAAAGACCAATTTTTTGTCCAAAACTTTGATATTACCTAAGAAACTTGACATTGGTGAAATTCTTTTCTAAAAGTTTTGACATATTGATAACCATATCATTTTTTCTTTCCTACTTGAAATTCCCTTTTGGAAGGGTCTAGATGTACTATAACCTTAATCCAACAAGAGACTCATTTTTGACCAATCAAATTAATTTGTTCCATTAGGATTCATGACCAATGGACATATCCACCATAGTGTAAAAAGGCCCCTAGATCCATTACAAGTGGTCCTTGATCCACATATTCCTCCGGTACCAATGTGACATTTCCTCTAAAGTCGAAAGATTTCCACTGTGAGATATACATACAGAATTGACAGCACTTAAGTAGGGGCACTCCTCATAGACAATGATGTATCAGCAAATCTGAAACTGAATATCTTTACTACACTTCCATGCTGAAGAACAACAATTCAAACTTGAACAAACAATCAGCAATGCCTACTTACAAGTCATAGCACACTTGTCACATCATCACATGCAGATGACCCTCGTTGTGTACCAGCTGAAGGTTACATTGTATTGATTGAGCATGCCGTATGCAATGACTGCAGACAAAGATGGAATTTGAGATCCAGGTAGGTTAGGTACTTGGCTGTTGTTTAGTGCAATAAGCTTAACTTCAGATACATCATGAACAGTAACTGCAATTAAACAGAACAATCAAACTCGACCTTAACTCATATCCATGATAGCACAAGCAATCACATAACTCTAGGTACACCAGCAACATCAAACTTCCCTATAGTCCATGCTGTCTAGAAAAGCTCAACCTACAGAGTAGACACCAACAAAAACAGAGTACGTCTCTTTCAAGATGTATAAGGCACAACTTTCAACCACATTCCACAGCTCCTGTACACGTTCGATCTGCATTGGAATCCTTCTTAATCGATTGCAAAAAAACAAAAAAAATTGAACAGAACTAAGAAAAATTGGACAACCATGCAGACTTTGAAAAGGATTAACAGGACCTGGCTGATATCAAGAAGGGCTGTGCAAATAAGTACCGCTATATCCAATGGCATGTTCTAGACTCAAGGAATGCATACCGTACATACCATGTACTAATTGAGAAGACCGCATAACAGTTATGATTTTACACCCCACAAGCTCGTATGAAGCTAGCTTCTACGTAGACAATTCAAGTGTCCTATTTACACATAATCTCCTTGTAAAAACTTCCATAGGAAAACAAAAAATCTTCAGTTGCAAAAGACAGGATTCAACACTAATACCTGCAGTTCATAACTCTGCGACACTATCGAGAACATCACAAAGTAAAAACTTGAATGAGTCAGTAAATAGAGAGAACAGTAACGTTGAGAAACGGACCGTGCAATGAATAGGAGTGCTTATTGTGAGCAAATAACTCGCTGCACAGAGAATATTTTATTGTTGTCCAGCTCATAGCAGGAACTTATTCTGCTGCGCTTCATTTCACATAAATTTGACAATACGTGCCCTCCATCAAACTCAATCCCACGTTCACACCAACAAGCCAAGTTCAGGCCCAATACCCCACAAAGAGTTATTGTATTGCAGTATCATCCTGATTCTGCAGTAGGGACTGTAAGAAAAAAAATCATCTTAAAAGCTAACAATTAAGTGTAGCTCATGGTCATTTTTTTAGGGTAACAGGACTCTTCAGTAACTTGCTAAGTTCTTGCTCCAACAAACTTACCAACTCGGCCTTGCTTCGCCGGTACACCCATACATTCTCATTTACAACCCAATCAAACCTGGCCGGGCCACTGCATTCATCATGAAGATTGACATCAGAAGCATATCAGAAGTATTTAAGCCACTTCCACCACAAGTTCACAATCAGGCACCAAAACATCAGATAAATGTATGAAAATGCTCAGCACTAGAACCAGCATACATGTCAGGAGAGCACAAACCTCACAGGTGATGACAGCCAAAGCTGACGGTTTGGAGTCTGCTTGTTGAGCACGTATGTGCCCAAATCTCCAAGTCTTATAGTCATGACACCGTCCTGCACAGTCAACCTTCTACAAATGACATTGTTTTCGACCTATGAAAGAAACTAAGAGCCCCGCACAAATCTTAAGAGCTATCCCAAGGACGAAGTAGCGATCACACCAGATGCATTTTATAAGTGATATTTTAATTTTGATGAACGAATAACCGATCCTCATTGGTCTCGTCACAAAACTTCACGTGGGGACATCATTCTCCAAAGAGCAATAAGCTTTACAGCTCCATCAATTTAACTGTGCGTAAGGCATTGCAAAAATTACATGCTCATACCGAATAGTCTAAGTCAAACCCATCCACATCCAAATCTTCTCCATACGCCTGCAATTTGAAACAAAACAGCAATTCTGAATCAGGATAATTACACTTGATTTTATAACACAAATCTGATTGATACATTAACACCCTGTGGTAGTGGGCTAACACTGCTACAATTGAATGTAAAAAGTCTCCTGAGTGAGATGATACTTACTTCGATTTTCTCTTGCAACATGTCTAGTGTATCATTGGCTACAGAGTGAAATACCTTCTCCGAAACCAAGGCACTGTACAAAAGACAGAGCACAGATCGTAACCAATATGCAAAAGACTATTGGCATCACATGAAATGATTACTAAGTGTGAAGTGTAGATTCCAGAAGTAAAGAGCCAACATATTGATTCATCCAAGAAACCTTTCAAAAAACAATCGGTGTCAAATCCGAATCCGTCAGGAGAACATTCTACTACAGAACTCCTGAAACAACAACATCCAACATGGCTGATTTTTCACAAAACCGTGACAAAAACATAACGAACCGGCCCTTCAATTGAACTGACGACAACGCCCTAGATTCAAGCTCACTTTTCCCAGTCGTTCCCGGTTCAACAATAACAAATCGCATCGAGAAAGATACCACATAATACTTGACTGCGAACCATCCAGAAGCAGACAACAAGTCCTGATCAACAGCAAGGCAAGCTGGGCGGTTGCAGAACTGAGATTCATAAACTTTTAACAACTAGTGTCAACAACAAAACCCTAAATGGGACACATTGCCCATGCATCTCTGATAGTCGTCATCGTCGACTACAATACAAACAACCAAGTTCTAATGTCCTTCTTGACAGACCCAAGTTTGCACGAACTTCACAACACACATTATAGAACCTAAACCCTAAACCATCCAAAAACCCTCAAGAAGGTCTCACGGCCAATTACCCGGATTCAGCTTCGCCATTCCCCGAGCTCAAGAATCTCAAGTTCACACCTCCAGTGCTGCCATCTCGGCACCCAACACCACCGGAGAAGCCTCTCAGCAGCTCGCCACTCGAAACCCACCTAGCAATAGCGGGCACCACGACCTTGACACCTCTCGAAATTTCACGACCTGCCACAGCTCCGTCAATCGCTGCAATCGGCCTCGCACTCGAGCAACCCCTCTTCACAACCTCCACTATAGCCCTCCTCATTTTGTTCACCGTCGCGTCTCTTCCTCCAAAACCATCTATCGGTCTAGTTGCGTGCAATCCGCAATCCGCAATCCGGCACGGTTTTCAGTGAAATTGGGCTTGTTAGCAAGAGTAAAATCCCCAGGTCATTGATGCTAGAACGAAGAAAAGGCTCTCGGAGGCAGCAGTCGACACAGTCGTGTGGCGGAAGCGAGCTGCTACAATCGACCTGCAATGGAAGAATGGCGAACACCCAGAACCGTCACTAAACCCCAGATCAGCAATACAATACTTCAAGCTCTGTTTTGGGTTCCAGTGACGGTTTCGGATGCGGATCTCTTGGCCGTCACGGTGCCAAATGAGCAACTGCTGAGATTGACATCCGAATTTCGCGATGAGGGTATAGATAATGGTACCCGTCTATCCGCCTGGGTATCGTGGTCATACTGGTATTGCTGCAAATTCATCCCAGTTGGTATGAATGGCCCCGCGGGAACACGGAAACATTTTACGCCAAAATCTGTATTTAGTTTTCAACCATTTTCTACATGATAAGTCCATTCTAACTTATACTATTACACGTACTAATTCTCTATTAAGGATTTGGAATTCATCTAAATCAAGTATACACTTTCATCTTTAAGTAAATCTTAAAAATATACTTTGTACATGATTTCTTAGTCAAAATATATATATTTATATAATGTACATTAAGATAAAAAGATAAGCAATGGAGATTTAAAAGAATTGTAAAAAGCACACAAATAATTCTTTTCATGGTAGGAAATTTTATACGTTTTAAAAGATACTAAATTCGGTTTCATTTAGAATTTCATGTCTATATATTGGAAAAAAAATCAAATAAAACAAAGATTGAATTGTATAGATTATAATTCATATTCTTTATCATTAGAACAACATCCTACACAGAACATTGTTTTTATACCAGCTACTCCTACATGAAATGTCTAGAGTTGTAAAGTTCCACGTCACCATTTGTTTTATCGTCATGGTGACCATAAATCATAAAAAGAACTCCCATCAGTTGAGTTCCGTGTAGGAATAAAATACATGATACAGTGCAACACCATGTACCAGAACTAACACCATGCAGTCCTACACATGTAACTTATACTATTACAACAGCCTAGGCTGAGAAGAAGCTCCGAAAACAAAGAGACGTAGAACCCAATCCGGTGCCGGTGCCGGTGGCGACGTAACTTCACCAAAATAACAACTTCGATGAGACAGCCGTTGCCAAGATTAGGAGCAATTAAACTGCACTCAACTTCAATGTCTGCACGAACAACTCCACCGGTGAGGTGAGGTGACGAGTCAGCAGCAGCTTTGACCACCTCGATGCCTGCCACGTGTCTCCACTCATACTGACATCCAATCCTCTAGGCTTCCGTCCAACGACGGAGAACCCCACTCGTAACTTATATCGAACCCACTCTCGTCCCCTTCAACCATGCAGTATCATCTACTCACTGCGCACAGTTCAGCGAAGAATTCCAAAACCTTTGTAGATAGTCATTCCCGATTTTGGACACAGACGGTTTTAGGTGCAGAAAACGGAGCGGGACGAACGAAAGCGAGAGGGGACGAAAAGCGAGTGCCGTTCGTGAAAGGAGCGTGAGGAAAGGGAAAGTCCCGTTACGACTACGACGTCGGTAGCAGCATCGCCGAAGCGGGATTGAGGCCAGGGCGAGGCAGTGCAGTGGCAGTGGCAGAGGCCATTGCTCCACACAGAGGAAGCCACACAGAGGAAGCCACACAGAGGCAGAGAGAGAGAGAGAGAGAGGAAAGGAAGCACCATCGCGAGCTCTTCCCAACTGCAGACCATCTTACTTTCCAGTCGCACGGATGCAGACACCCAGGGTTCCACGATCACTCTCTGCACGAGACGCCACGCAATCCAATTGCAATTCTCTCTTGCGTTGATCCATGTTGTGCGTGGAGTAGTCGTAGGAGGCCCACTGATAGATTGCAGGCGGGGAGGCGGCGATGGGAAACCAGTGCGTGGGAGCGGGCGGGGCGCACAAGCACGATCGGCAGGGAGGCGGGGGAGAGCGCGGGCGGGCGCAGGCGCAGGGGCAGGGAGCGGGGCAAGGGGAGGTGCGAGCGGTAGGGCAGCAAGGGCAGGGAGGGAGTCGGACGGTGGAGGAGACGACGAGGACGGCACCGCCGGTGGCGATGGCGAGGCCGCGGCCGGTCGGGGCGATGGCGACGGCGACGGTCTTAGGGAGGCCGATGTCGGATGTGCGGGCTGAGTATACTCTCGGTCGGGAGCTCGGGCGGGGGCAATTCGGGGTGACTTACTTGTGTACACACAACAAGACCGGGGAGGTGCTGGCGTGCAAGTCGATTGCGAAGCGGAAGCTGACGACAAAGGACGATATCGAGGATGTGAAGCGGGAGGTGCAGATTATGCACCATTTGTCGGGGACGCCGAACGTGGTGGAATTGAAGGGCGTTTTCGAGGACAGGCAGGCGGTGCATATTGTGATGGAGCTTTGCGCGGGCGGGGAGCTTTTCGATCGTATCATTGCGAAAGGGCATTACAGCGAGCGAGCTGCGGCGGCGTTGTGTCGGACGATTGTGTCTATCGTACATCGGTGCCACTCGCTGAATGTGTTTCATCGGGATTTGAAGCCGGAGAACTTTTTGTTGGCGAGTAAGGACGAGAATGCACCGTTGAAGGCTACTGACTTTGGCCTGTCTGTGTTCTTTAAGCCGGGAGAAGTTTTTCATGATATTGTGGGAAGTGCTTATTATGTTGCGCCGGAGGTTTTGCGTCGGAAGTATGGCCCGGAGGCTGATGTGTGGAGCGCTGGTGTGATCGTGTACATCCTTTTGTGCGGAGTGCCGCCATTCTGGGCGGAGACGGAGCAGGGCATCTTCGATGCGGTGCTGCGGGGGCATATCGATTTTAAGAGTGATCCCTGGCCGAAAATTTCCAGTGCAGCGAAGGACCTGGTGACTAAAATGCTGAAGCAAGATCCAAAGGAGCGATTAACAGCTCAACAAGTTTTGAGCCATCCGTGGATGAAAGAAGATGGCGATGCGCCTGACCAGCCGCTTGACAATGCAGTATTGACAAGATTGAAGAACTTTTCGGCTGCTAACAAGATGAAGAAGCTGGCGCTCAAGGTGATAGCGGAGAGTTTGTCGGAGGATGAGATTATAGGGTTGAAGGAGATGTTTAAGGCCATGGATACAGACAACAGTGGAACCATCACGTTTGAGGAGTTGAAAGAAGGTCTGCACAGACAGGGTTCAAGGCTTGCAGAATCGGATGTCAAGAAGCTCATGGATGCAGCAGATGTAGATGGAAACGGGAAAATAGACTTCAACGAGTTTATCTCTGCGACGATGCATATGAACAAGATGGAGAAGGAGGATCATCTATTTGCAGCCTTTAAGCATTTTGACACAGATAACAGCGGGTATATCACTGTCGAGGAGTTGCAGCAAGCTATGCAGAAGAATGGAGTGGGAGATGCTGAAACAATTCATGATATAATCAAGGAGGTGGATACAGACAATGATGGAAGAATTGACTACGACGAGTTTGTTGCAATGATGCGGAAAGGCAACGAGGGTCCGCAGAATAACATTCGGGGTAGACGTGGCAAATTTTGATTTCGTATTGAGATTTCATATTCCGTGAGCAGCCTTCACAGCCTCGCTTATCAGTGTTTCTATGCGTGACGTCCCTGAGCTTCTTCATGTCAGAAGCCTGATGCAAGTTGTAATGAGTGCATCATCCGTGCTTGGGAGAAATTGTGTATCTCTTGTTTGCGTGCCTCACTAGTTGTAGTAGAAGGTTCTCTATTATTTTTTCCCGAATCTATAGTGCCAGCCAGTTTGTGTATAGCAAGAATTGATCATCGGTATTATACCACTAGGTTGTTTATAAGCGGCGGCCCTGCCAATTCAGGTTGTGATTCCCAGCATCAGATCCCGATTACGGGTTTGATTTATTTGTCACAGTTATGCACTGAAATTCATTAGCTCATTCTCAGTGTTAAGAGTACGATAGTTTAGTTGGTTTCGAGAGTTAGGTTCTGAGATTTAGCAGGGAGATTTCAACATGTGCACGAGAATTGGCAGATCGTCTTCTCGCATGCAATCAATCATGTAACCAAGGCGGCAGTAATGGTTCAGTGATAACTTGATTGGATTTGATAGGGTAGGGAGGAGGGTGTGCAAAGGCAGCTAGTGCATGCATACTCGCAGGAGGTTGTTTGGTGCCAACTTGTGGCCTTTCATATGGTTTTTCCGGGTCGAACCGATGAGCGGACTCTACGGTGCATAGCATTTCAGGGTTTCCCATAGATGTGTTTTTTTCCTTTCCTTTTTTCCCACCAAGGACTTAGAATTAAGTTTGAACTCTTTAGTTTGTTCTGTTGGACCTGTGCGTTAGCACACGAATCTGTATTCCATTTTCAATTCTCATTTTTTGTGACAAAAGGAGGACCTCATATTGGTTTCCTGGGTCTTTTGGTAGCACGTGACTGTGTTTGATCTTTGCTTGGCACAAGCGTAAAATTTCGTCTTTATCATGTAATTGTTACTGTGCATGACTTGTGACTGGGAGTGTAATGATGCTCCTGCGATACTTCGTAGTTTGTTACTGACTAAATAAGAACGATGTAGTTTGTTCTGGGCACTGTTGACCGGAACAATTTTTTCTCGTGAGCCTTGAAATTGTGACTCATGATATATTTGTATTACAAGTATGCAACACCTCAGCCAGTAACTGGTTGATCTTCTGGTGGGCAGTCTGGTAGTTAGTGGATTGTGATTGCACTGATACGTCGCCTGATTCTAGATGGTACTCTCAAATTGCAAGCATTCGCTGCAACACTCAAAGATATCCATTTTGTCGGGAGGCCAGCATGAATTAGGTCTGTCGCTTATAGAATACAAGCAAAGAAAACTCTAATAATTCCTCATTAAGTTCCCTGAACTTGCAGTTTAAGAGGAACACTGTTTTGACTCAGGGACTTAGTTATGAAATTGAGTGGCTTGGAAGCCTATCTTATTTGTGGATTTGGTTAGTGACTTACTGAGCCAAAACATCTCAAATCCAAGAAAGATTGTAATTTAAAGAAATCCAAAGACTGTGAAGAACTTGCTATTTTAATGGTAAATGACACATTTTTTAGACATTGTAGAACTTAAAGAATGTTTTTAAGTTTATGAAGTATTTTAATGCCTCAAAAGTATTTTTAAACAAGTATTTTAATGGACCTTCTATTTGACAAAAACCAATAAATAGTACCTTCCAAAATATAACTATGATTGTAGAAATTTCAATAAATTTGAGTTTGAAGATGAAATCCCATAAAATCCTCATGTTCTAGAGCTGAATACAAACGGTATTACGATTTTGTGATTTTTCCAAAAAATTGAAAAAGAAATTGATTCACATTTATATTTGATATTGAATGGAATCATGTTCTAAGAGCAAATTTAATGTTATAACTTTGTCATAACAATAGGATTACATTAAGTTCACGATCATTTGCCAATTTTTTTTTCTTTTTCTTTTTGCATTTTTAAAGACTTACATTAAAGAGGCTTCACCTTTAGTCTATTCGTTTTTGTCCATTCATCTTTTCTTCATCCCTCAACCAATTTAGAATAAATAGAAAATTTCAAACTTTCGTCTTTCTATCTTCTTTCCACTACACTTGGTTGTTGCGAAATCCTACAACAAGCTGCAAAAAAAAAACCAAATCGGATAAAGATACAATTTACATGTTACCTTTAAGGAAGGACCACGATTCCAACAAACTTGTAATCACATTGAAACTATTTGTTGAAGGACGTTAAAGACCTTACAGTTAGGGGACAAATGGGGATGCTCTAAACTTAACATTTAATTTTTAATAAAAATGATGGTGCTTCATCAATTTTGGTTTTGATATGTGTTGTGACTTTCTCTGTCTAATACCAAAAAATACTAAAAAAATTGCACATAAAATTTAAAACAAATTGACATAGGATGTTTAGTTTTTTACTCACAACATGTATAATGCAATTAATGCAACTTTTCATAACAATACATGTCATATAGACCACTTTCAATTTTATCTTAAAAAACAAATCACCTTTCTTCTTATATGAATCCATCCAAATTAATATCAAATATCCAAAATTCCATTTCAAACACTCCAAAACTACTAAAGAATCTACTATCTTTAAAAATCAATTCTAAACTAAATTTCTACGTTTTAAGAAAGACTCTACATCCAAGAAACATTTAATTTGTTTGAGAAATAAAACCAATCCTTCAAACCATGAATACATGGACTCCCTTTTTCTAGACAAAGAAGGACTAAAAAGAATACAAAGAACCCAAAATGAAATGAAGTGAAATAGGAGAAATCAATGTTAGAATGATTATCCCAAACTGATGGGTGTAGTAATATTAGAAAGGGGATGGAGCAGGCCCAGGGCCCAGGGCCCAGGGTGGTCTAATTTAGGGTTGGAAGCGCCAAGCACGGATGGTGGATGGTGGATGGTGGATGGTGGATGTGGGATGTGGGATGTCCAAACGCAACTTACAGTTTACTTGGATTGCACCAGACCTAGACCCAGAGCGAGGGAGGGAGGGAGGGAGGGACAGCGAGACCGAGACCCAGACCGAAGGGGAGAGAGAGAGTGAGAGCGAGTGAGCGAGAGAGAGAACGAGAAAGCGCGAGAGACAGACAGGAGAGAGAAGAGAGCGAGGGAGGGAGGGAGGGAGGGGGTTGCCTCGCAAACCCAAACAACATCACTCTACTCACCTTAACAACATCATCGCCACGATTGGCATCCAATCGCCACTGCCACTGTCACTGCCACTGCTGCCCATGGCCTCCCCAGGCCCTCCATTACGGATCCGTTATTGCTGGGGTTTTTAGGGTTTTAGGACCATGGTGCGGACTCAGTGACTCAGAGAGTGAGAGAGCGAGAGAGATAGCCAGAGATTGGATTGGGTGATTGTTGTGCGGAGAGATGGATCCGAAGGCGCTTCTGGATGAGCTCATGGGGAAAGACCGGGACCTTCCGTTGGATCAGCAGAAGAAGAAGCGGCTGCAATTTGACGATCCTCAGGTTTGCCACCTTTGTTGCCGTGTGTGTGTTTTTTTCATTATTTCACGTGAGCCCTAATTGGCGTTTCTATGAGAAACGAAATATTTAGTGTTTTTGGACGGAGTGTGCTTGCTAATACATTGCCGGTTATGGGAGTTTTTGAGAGTGGATCGTCTCGCAGTGGGGTTGTTAGCTTGCTGTGAATTTTTGTGTGCGTGTATAGCATTTGTAACGTCGTTGCAAACGTTACTGTAGTTGATGTTCTCTGTTTGTAATGTAGACAAGGGTCGGTGCTTCTTTAGAGTGTTCTTAAAACCGGTGTATTGGGTGATACTAAGAGGATCGTTGTTTAGCAACTTGGCTTAGGGCATCGTTTGAGGAGTGAGTGTTTGTGATGATATTTGTTCGTTTTTTTTTTTTTTTTTTTGGTTTCTTTCTGTAGGGATATTAAAGTGTGGTATGGCGTGTGTAGGAGTGATATTTAGGATTATTTATCTGTGCGGTTTTTTTAACTTCCTGTCCTGTCCTGTGTAGGTTTGTCACTACCACTTGGTGGCTTTTTGTCCTCATGACTTGTTTCCGAACACGAAGAGTGATCTAGGCGCATGCGAGAAGCTACACGACGATGCTCTTCGAGCTGATTTCCTGAAGTCCAACAGAGTTGCGCAATATGAGGCAGAGTTTCTGGGCTATCTAGAACGTCTGATATCCGACTTGGAGAGGTAAGAAATGTTCGGTTTTTCTTTACTGTGGTGGAAATGTTCAAGGTCTTGGATACAGTTCTACAAACCAGCTCTCGAGAAAGTCATCTTGATGGCCTCTATGCGTATGTATAAAGCACGCATACTTTGGTCTTAAACGAGAGACAAGCGTACATTAAGCCGAGATTACAAGTTACCGCTTCACTCGAATCGCAGAGAAGCGTTAGCATAGCTCGATGTAGCACGAGTTTTGTTCCTTATGAGTTTAAATATCCATGTGGCAGAAAGATAAAAAGGTGCCACGAAAGGCTTGACAAAGAGATGCCCTTAACGGACCATGCACGGGCTAATAGTGATCGAATATCAGCAATCGCGATGGAAGTTCAATCATTGCTAAAGCAAGCTGAGAAAGAGGGAGAAGATGGTCTGGTGGATCAAGCTCAAGCTACCATGAGTAAGGTATGGACTTATAATTGGGGACTTTGAATGTTCAGTGGTCTTATTCATTCCTGCACTTGGGTTTTTACACAAATGGTGTGGTGTTCCGTTGGCAGGATTTGATATGTCCTTTTTTTGTGTGGTTTGGTGACTATTTTAAGTAACGTCTAGAATTATGGAATTGGATATTAACAGGTGGAGATACTTAATAAGGAGAAAGACCAATTGGTGCGGGCGGTAATGCCTGAGTTTGGTAGTATACTTGAGAAGGAGAAGCGTATGCAAGTATGTGAAGTGTGCGGGGCAATGCAAGCATCTACAGATACTGAAAAGCGCCTTGCTAGTCATCTGGAAGGGAAGCAACATCTGGTAAGTTCTCATTGAATGGCGTATCAGTGATTGTGAATCGTCCCTCTGTTTGATACTGATGTGATATGCGATTGTGGTGTATCAAATATATTTGGGATGATATTAATGTCTGTTGTTCTTTGTAGATAGTCTTTACTAGTGTGTCAGTACAAAATTTTGGATTGTTCATGATGACGTTTGTGTTCTTCTGGCCTGCAGGGCTATTTTAGGATTAGACAATTTGCTGCAGAGCTTCGCAAGAAAAAAGAAGAAGAAAGAGAGTCTCGAAGGCGAGACAGAGAAACAGCAGAGAAACCGTTGGAGAACGATGGCAAGTTTAAAGTGGAAGAGGTTGCTATGGAGGATTCTAAGGACTCTGACAAGGTGCTTATTGAAAGTGGACTTGAAAATATTGATTGTTCTGCTCATGTTTTTCTGTCAACCGCTTTCAGCTATTTGGCAGTTTATTGATCGTTGAATGAGCTTCTAGATCACAGAAATAGAGACTGAACTTTGACATGTTCTGTGTACAGAATGGATCTCGTCCTGATGAGAGAGAACGATATAGACGTGAACGCAGGTACAATTTACGTACTTCTAGTCTGTATATAAAGTTGTCTAGGTCAGGATTTTATCCAACGAATGTGTTTTCCGTATTTTTAGTCCATTGGTCCAATATGTGTCTCCGCAGTACTGTAATAATGGCTTTGTATGTCTTATTTAGTTACGAAAAGTGCTCCTTGGTAGGATTGATTTCAACATACCAAATTGAACGACCTGAGTCGTATCATATTTGTTTAACGTCATGCAGTCATTTTGGGCATGTGTCACATAAAAAATATGTAACCTTCGAGATAGTTTTAGAGGCATTTCAGATGTGTTAGATGTAGAAGTTCCCTCATCTTAGAGGCTTTGTCTTGTGTTTTATTGACTTGTGATGTGGACTTTCTGAACTAGTTCATGGCCATGCGTTTTAACAATTTGTACCTCTTCCTTGTCTTCTGACAGCCGAAGTAAGGACAAATACCGCCGCAGAAGTCGCAGTCCTGAACGGGTCCGGGAACGAGAAGCCGACAGAGATATCAAGGACCGCGAGAAGGAGAGGTATCGAGACCGTGATAGAGATAGAAACCGTGATCACTATGGCAGCAGAGATAGGGATCGTGAGCGGGACAGAGATGGTGGGCGGAAGGACAGAGAGAGAGGTAGAGGTAGAGACCATGACAGGGATAGAGAACGTGGTAATCGGAGACGAAGCCGCAGTCGGGACCGTAGATGACTGTTGTGCAAGATTTGTTTTAACCTACATTTGTTTATCATGTATGTTTGATCTGTATGCTTGACTGTGGGAACAATCACAAGTGGCCTTACATTAAACATTAGCCTAGCTGACTCTACTGCTTCTGCAAGTACATGCCAGTCTCTGGCATTACAAGTTGCAGTATGGACCTGTTATAGTATTTTTCTTTTTCTTTTATGGACACGAGAAATATTTATTTCACCTTCCATCGGTAGTTTGTCACATCAACTATCAAACCTTGTCAATTAATTTCCTGAGGTGCTCAGCCTTGTGTAAATTAGCTCTGAATTATACCATAAATGTACCTGGTTAATACATCTATTTTAGCCTGAATGTAAAATGTCTTCTAGACGCTCAACGTACCGAAGTGTATTCCATAGTCTCCCTTTTAGAGGTTTCCATCTGAGTACGTTTCTGTTTCCTGGAATCTGTTTGAAGCACGTAATCAGGTGCACTACTCGCTTCATACGGAAAGTTTCAAGACGCATACACAACTTCCGTGTATCTTCTTCCTGAAATGATCCTAAGGGTTAGATTGTACGCTAATCTTAGGTTCACTGCAAGCACTAATACCAGCAGCAGCTACTGAGTAACGTAAAAATCTTGCCAACTTCGGCCCAAGCCTGCGACTCCAAGTACCAGTCCCAATTGGCTGCCAAACACCATCAAGTCACACTTGCCAGTATAGTATTGTCTGGCCTCATCCTCCACATCGGCCACGAAACATGCAGCTGCACAACTACTCGTACACATGGAGAGAGTTCCCTGCGCCTGCGATTTGTCGTCCTCTGGGATCGCCACATGTACACTTCCATTTCTCCTTAAAACCACCTCCTTGGCCTCCGTATCCTCCAACATAGAACCCCATCAATCGGCTTTTGCATCACCAGTCGCGTCCCAATCTGATCTTAGCCTCGAATTTCAGTAGTAGAGCTCACAGTTTTGTAAGAAGAATAGTTGTTGGAAGAAGAGCAACTTAGTTGGGTGCAGAGGCAGGAGTAAGCACTTAATATGGAGGCGATGTTCATCACCAGCAAGGCCATCAAGAATGGCGACCGCATTCCACCACAGTACACACAAGAGGGGCAGGGCGCTAAGAGCAACATCTCGCCCCCGCTGGAGTGGTACAACGTGCCGGAGGAGGCCAAGTGCTTGGCGCTCATCATGGAGGATCCCGAGCCCCAGATGGAGAACAGCCCCACCAGCTTCACCCACTGGTAGTCTTATGCCCCACCTTCGCTTCTTCCGCTTTCTAATAGTTTGTGAGTTTTACGTTCTGTCATGAGCATCGTTTGTGCATAATTTTTCTTTATGGTTTCAAGTAATGTTGTGGTATTTGGTTACATGAAGTATCAGGAGTTTGTTTTTCATGATGATAGTGTTGGCAGTGACTTCGACTGTGGTCAGTGTATTGGCGTAATTTCCTTGTGTAATGGTTGCTGATGTATGTGTGTTGGTGTGATTGCTATTGTAGGATTGTGTACAATATTCCTCCCACTACCAAAGGTAAAACCCTAACTTTGGAGTTAATTTGAGATGAGGTCTTGTGTTTGGAAGGATGCATAAGAGTTGAGAATTGTCTTTTTCCGATTGCTTCGTTTGGAATGATCTTTGTCACAATTTCTTCGTGGCATTTTCCACATGGTCCGATGCTATTAACATGGACTTTTAGATTTAAGAATTGTAATGTTGTCTGTGCTATCAGGTTTGCCAGAGGGTTTCACCACGAAGGGCCATGATGATAGCCAAGATGACTCCCTAAGTATCCGAGAGGGCATGAACGACTTCAAGGTTCCCCGATACACTGGACCAAACCCACCTGTGGGAGACCACAACTACGAATTTCATCTCTATGCTCTTGATGATCTCCCGAAAGTCCCGAAGAGAGTAAGATCCTCTCCCTGTTCTAGTCGTTTTGCAGCAACTGTTCATTGATATTTGTTTATCCTTTTTATTAATCTCAAATGACTAGAGGTGACCCCAGTCCGTGTTTACTGATATGTCCTGCTCTTGTCTGCAATGCAGCCGAACAAAGACAGGCTTCTGGAGGCTATGGAGGGGCACATTTTGGAGGAGGCGGTGTTAGTGGGCCATTACAACAAGGACCACTATGGCACTGATGGTGTGAAAGGATACCATCCGACCGGTCAGCCTAACCACTCTGGACCAGGACGAGCTCAGCTCAAGTCTCAGCATTAGGGTGCCAATAGTGGCTCACGAGTAATTCAGGTTAGGAAATGCACTGAGTCTTCAAGGATTGTATCAGATTGAAGCTGTAGAACATTCAGAGTTGGTCATTAGTGTTTGCTTCTGCAGCAAGAATCGGATCTAAAACCTAAGTTGAGAGAAAAATATCATGTATAGAGATTTGTGGAGAATATGTAAAGCGATTGTTGAAGAAATCTTTGTTTCGCTCTGATGGAAGCGTCAGATGTTTGCGTGTCTAATGTCTACAATTTTTAGCTATATGTGTCATCTAAATTATGTATGTTTTATCATAGCGCTGTACAGTATATTGCAGAAACTTTGAATTTATCTTCTTCACAGGCGACTCCAGAGTTTTCTTGTACTCTAGGATCAAGTGCATAGTTTTGTCGCAGGCTGTAATACTTTGCATGTTGAGTGTAGATGGATTCGTTTTTCATGAACATTCATTAAATACTTGTTTCACTTTGTAACTCAATTTTGGAAATAAAATTAGAAAGATTTGAAAATTCATTCAATAAAGATTTAGAACTGAAAATTGATCATCAAATTCTGCATGATTTCAATTCCCATCCTCTTGCAATCCTATCTCAAAATTAAAATTCTTTTTGTAATTTGATGTCCTCAATCTATTCTTCATCATTTATGATAAAAATTTGATTCAAACTCTTGTTAAACCCCTTTCATATTAATGCAATACATACCAAATATTAGAAATTCAAATTGGATCTAAAAATGACATACATTATTTAATGTCTTCCACAGTATATTATGAAGCATCAAGTTAAGTACAATGTACACAAAAATTTATATCAAAATATTCATTATTTTTAAATGAGAGCATTTCATCCATTAAGGTGGCCAACTACTTTTGTGAGTCATTGCATGTTCCATGCCAAATTAACCTCTAAAAATCCAGCCGTTTTTTGAAGCTCCAAGTTCCAAAACTGTCATTTTTGACCGCTTTGTAGGAATGACGGTTTGGACCAGTTTTTTTTCCTTTTTTTAGACATCTAACCGTAAGATCTTGAACTTTACCCTCTTAGAAGTACTAATAAAATTTTCAAGTGTTGGATGTTTACCATTTGTGAGATTATAATGTTTAAAGTTGCAGCAAAACATTTTTTTGGTATAAACCGAACGACATAGGGTAAATGGTGAAAATGGGGACTTGATGATCATTAGCCCAAACATTTTGCTCATATTTTTTTCCATGTAGGTAATCGTGTTGGGTACCTCCATGCAAAATTTTAGAGACTTATTCCTTTTTTAGGACCTTCATAAAAATTAATTTCTAGAAGCGGGTCTAAAAACGTTGATATCGTAAAACATGTATGACGTTATGTATACTTGGTTTTAGAAAAATCTAAACGGTGGTTAGGTGCCTTTATACATTTTTTATTTTTAGGCGCAATTATTTTTGAAAAATTTCAGAATCTCAAATTTTGACGAATTTTGAAAGAAATAATTCAAAAATTTGAAGCTTGTCATAGTAATTTTTGGAGGCTGCCCTTGTAAAATTGGTTTATTTTTTGACTTGGGTCTCTTTGGAATTTGAGTGGTGGTTTGGTTATGAAAATATTTCAAGAATTTTTTTTTTAAGAAACCCTAATTTTAAACTGCCCGTTTTGGACTTGAAACCTAAAATTTCTAGATGAAGGTCTTAAAATTGGAATTTGGCTTTGAAAATTTTACCACATACACTTTGCAGTATAGGGAGTATCCAGTAAAAATCTTAGGCAAAAATATGAATTTCAACCCCCTCATCGTGGCTCCCCAAAACAGCAAAAACCCATTTCGGCTTTCCTGGATTTTTAGGGGTTAAGCATGCGTTGTGAAAATTCACAAATAAAATCTACATTTTAAAGCATCGCTTTATATAACTGAAAACTGCCTTTGCAATACTTCAAAACACCACTCCAAATCTTTACGAGAAGCATCTTAACACTAAGAAAAATGTTTTCGCTTATCATTTAGAGGCATGTCAATGCTACACTGCCAAAAGCAACTCGATTAACCCCTAAACGCCTAAACGACCAAAAACTGGTCGTTTTCATTTTTCCAAGTTCCAAAACTGTCATCCAAATGACAATTTTTCATCCATTTTTTTTTTTACGTGGTAAAGTTGAGAGAGATCTATCTAACCTCATTAAAAAATTCTCAAAATAATAATTTCATGAATTTTGGTGCCTCCTTAAAGTCAAAAAGATCAATACCGTGTGTGTATTCAAAAATTCCTTGATACTGACAGCTGAAACACAATTTTGACTATCGGGATGATATTTTTTGCAGTTGAGGTAAACAAATGAAATGTAGTTTGGAAAATCTATTTTCCAGTCCAATTTAAAACTTTGAAAAATACCTAAAATTGAGTGATTTATAGCTGGTATAAGATGAAGGGGTATAACCGTGGCTACTTCTTGATTTTCCACGGTTTTAGGTTTTTTCATCATATTTTTGATTTAAAACATAATTTTTGAGCACGGTAACTAATATAAGGTTTTTGGTTGTCATATTCATCCATGGTAAATATTTCATAAGTTTTTAGTATAACCTATATTTGATATGAATTTTCTTTGTTTGTTTTGATTTGAAAATTTATATTAATTACATTTTGAAACATTTAATTTTGATAAAATTATTTCTTGTAGATAACATTTGTATCTAGCTAAGAAAAGTTTAAAATTCATATTTTACTTTATTTATAGTAGCAGAATAGAGCATCCAAAGTCAAAATCTATTTCCGTGGTCATAGGCTCAGGCATTTGCGGGTTAAAGGTAAATCCATATCTATTATACTCTATCTCTATTGAATTGTTTTCCTCTTAGAATTGGCTTAAATGAGTAGATTATGGACTAATTATGTAGTATATGGTTAAAGTTGTCCACATCATTGTTTGAGTTTCATGATCTAAAAAAGTATGTTAGGTAGGAAAACTTTGATTGGATATGGCCACAAGAATAATAGAATTTTTGTTAGATTTCTTACCATATCTCCCTAAAAGTGACTCACAAAAAGGTTCACTTCTAAGGTCATTACCACTGTTGTTGGCAATTGTGGCAGCAATGGCAAATTTGCCACAAGGTGACGAAGAACAAAGGCCACCGGAGTCACCTCAATCCCATCCCTTGAGTTGGTCATGCCCAAAAACCAACTTTCACAGTAGGGTTTGGAGTAAACCCTAAGTCATTCCAAAATTTGACTTCTCATTGTTGATGACACAAAAATAGTTGAAATTTGTCAAAGATCGTCCGAAAAAGGAAAAGAAGAGAAGGAGGGAAGGAGAGTAGATGGAGGAAGGAGGGGAGAACAAAGAAGGTCAAAAGGAAGAAATTAAAAGGGCCATTGTGGGCCGACACATGGCAAAGTAGAGGGAGGAGGGCATATCTTGGTGGGAAGGTTGCATTGGCAACTTCCACCACCAGTATTGGCCCACGACTCTGCACCTACTCTTCCATTACGTTGGTGGCACGGGGTGAAGATGCCTTAATGCATGCATTCTAATGAGGCAAACATTTCCAGAAAGTCACAATTTGCATTCATCTAGGTAATTTTTAAAATCTACATGTGCCAATTCTTCGAGATGTGAGGTTGGAATTTCCCATGGACCGCAATACAAAATTTCTTCATGCCTTCCATTGAAATACTTTGACTACACATGCTTATACTTGTCTATGACATTTGCACAAATATCTAATGTAACATTTGTAATGCTACAATCACCTTTTAAATTAAAGAAAGACCTACATTTCCTACAACACTCTATTTTAAAATAGATTAGTTGTCCTAAGTACTTCATTACAATGAAAAACAAGGAACTCTTCATTTAGTAGCAGCAATGAAAAGATCAAAGACTATACATACAGGCGATTCCAAGAAATAATCTTAAAACATCTTTTGATCCATGTCAACTCGATTCCTATCAATATTGCAAGATTTGATTGGAAGTAAACGACAAACACATCTTTGAAGAAGAGGATATGCATTGAACGCATCTTATAGGTTTCCAAAAGTTGAGTGTAAAACAAACTCATCATCTTTGTCAACCTTAAGATTCTTCTCTTCTATAATAACAAATTCTTCTCTCCAAGACATATATCCTACGTACTCTAATAAAAAAAAAATTAAGGGAAGGAAAATGCCTATAGAATGAGATGAACAAAGATAAAGGGGTTGGAAGATGGAGTAGGGTCATATGAAAAGCACTAGAAGGTACAATGGACTTAGTTGGCATACTTCACATTTTATTTTTTATTGTAGGTATGTTTAAAACCGAATTGTATGAAAGCCCAAGTTTACTCTTAAAGAGACCATAAACAATAAAATTAAACCATATTTAATCATTCAACTTGTGGTTCAACCACCATAATGCTTTTAGCGCCAAGCGATGGACCATTTGGCCATGCTTTATAATTATATTTATGTTTCTCTCTACTCTTCACTTTAAAAAAATAGATTTTTGCTATAATATAATTGTACCTTTACTTTTAAACAAAAAAGGCATGAAAGAGCTTACTAGACTTGCTATATTGGTCTTAAAGAGCTAGGATGTCATAAGATATTTCAAGAATTGAGCTACCCAATGCTAAACAAAACCCTTGACAAAAACCATAATTCTTTGAACTCAATATAAAAAATAAAAGGACTTCATGGAACAAAGAAATAAGATAAACCTTCAAAAGAAACAAATTAAGTAATAAATTGTACTTCGCACTCTTATCAACTATCAATCCATCTTTATAACCTTTCCAACAAACCTTTCAAGTTTCCAACTCCAACTTCAATCTCTGCTTTCCTTTCACGACCATATAGGACCAATAAATGACATGACAACGACGGTCACAACAACTTCTTCTTTTTTATATTTATTTCTTGCGTCACTTGTCTAGAGAATTAATTCTACCATCACCGTTATGTTGAAAATTAGTTTTCTTTGAGTTCAGTGACCAACAAATTGTACCAAATTTTTTGACTTCAAATATGAAGGGGCGACCAAATGCTTTCATATCTATAAGTTATTAAAAGTAAATAAATAAGATAATGTTTAATTAAAACTCATGGTATGCAAGTCAAATATTAAATGTCTTTCAAGATAACTTTATTATCTCTATAGGCTCATAATCCGGCTGAAAATGACGTAAGCTTCAAATCAAACATCCCGGCCCTGTATACAATGTGTTTTTGAGAAGAAGTTTCAACAGAACGATGATGGTAGAACTAATTGGACCAAAAACTAATTGCACACACCTTTGATCCAATTGCTCTAGGTCCAAGGTGTTTTTGAGAAGAAGTTTGCAATAGCAGCCAACATGTAAATTTGCTCACCAAAATCTAACTCCCTGCAACACGGCATATTACCCCACAGAAAACAAGAATGCTCTTCGACAAAAATACGACCTCATTCAAAAGAAGTGTCTGGTGTACAAATAAAATAGATGCGGAGAACATATGCACTAAAGAATATTCTTGTTACAGCACGAAGTTTAGCAAACTCCATCCGAATAATTGTTATAAATCTCTACAAGGCACAACATTCGCTCTCAAGAGCAAGTGTAATGGAAAGACAAAAGGGAATCAAGGAGGAAGAACCCTCGGAAGAATCTGGAAGCTACGAGTAGAACTGGACATGGCTTGGCAACCTCTTTCGAGAATCGAAGGATGATTCCGGAGCACACAGACACTCTTCTGGATTGGCATAGAAGTAGTCTTCCTCTTTTGGCAATCCTGGAATTTGTCGCCTCCTGAAAGGTGTGCCCGTGCGGTCTTCGTGGGCTTGCCTGATCTCAAGAGAGAACTCACGCATGTCGATTGTGGAGTTCTTCAGTCTGTCGATCTGCTCTACAATGGCCTTCCGGTTCAGTAAAATTGTTTTCCTGTAACCCAAATATCTGTGGAGATAAAAGCCAACATATTCTCGAGTCAGTGCATATGTAACCAACTTTTACGAATGAATTTTGCAAGACGCGTACAAAAAATTTAATAACTAAATTAACAATGAAGTACAGGAACTGTAACAAGAGACTCCACCTTCTATGGCCTTCAACGACTTTTGCCATGTTGCCATAATAGGTAGGGATGAACACGTCGCTAGCTATAGAGACAAGGTAGTCAAGAGCAGCCATTTGAGATGACCGGTTTCTGAAAGGTGCAAGTTCCGCGTCCGAAAGCAATTTCTCCTTCCTCACCTAGAGAGAAATATACACTTTAAACGAGAACGAAGTTGATCAAACTCAATCCAAAATGAAGACACAAAATGAAACCTCAGTAGCCTCAATCAAGACAAGTAAATTAGGACAGCAAAAGGTTAGATTTGTACAATATTCGGAAATGCTTCATGAAGGGCAGCCATTCTCTTGTTCCCACCATAGATATCACCAGCTGCAATGTACAGCTGAGTGTCCCGTCCATATCCAAGCCCTCGTAGCACCAGCACCGTTTCTTCTGGTGTCAATGGACAGAGCCCCAGCTTCCGGTTCAGATCTGAGTCAATATCTTTCACTTTCCACCAATTTACAAAGTGCCTGCAGAACCATGGACAAGACCAGGAATATGATATAACCTGCAATGACATGTACAAAATGCATAATGCGGAAACATAGTGAACAGTGCACGTAGCGGTGCAACGAAATTAATCATTTTACCTTAAATTTGTGAGTTCATCAGCTTCTTTATTAGTGCAACCTTCGGTGCACCCAGAGAAGGCAAGCATATCCATCTCATAGCGTAAGTGCAGTACAAGAAATGGGCCCCGCGCTCGAAGCATATTCACAAGTTTCTGGCCTACTTTGTTGATTTTTGAAGTGAACCTTAAAGCGTGGAAGTTAACATAGCAACGCAGCCGTTGCGTCTCTAACGACGCTGCGTTAACTATTCTAGTGTCTGTCTTGTTCAGATGCACCACAGTGTGCTTCTTGACCAACGGCAATATCTGCAACAGTCCGAATTCCATTTCAATATCATACTATGTATGTATGCCATCCATCAGTACGAGGGAATGAAAGCTATGAACTTAGGATGTTGGCACACCAATACTCACAATATTGGCATAGTAAGACTCGTTGGACCAGCTCCCTGGATGCATGTAAAACCTCGTCAATTTCTTTTTCTCCAGCTTCTCTGAAATAGATTTCGGAAGCTCCTTGATTATACGGACAGAGTTTTTCAGCGAGGCTATGAAATGATCCGTATCAAAAATTTCGCCAAAATCACTGCACAAACATGTAATATTACTCAATTATTCAACGAATGTTTACAACAGAATTGGCTATCATGATTCTCTAAGTTGTAATTACGTAGAGATTAAGTCAGACATTGGTGGAGGCACGTGATATCAAATTAGATTCGTGAGGTACCTGGGATCTCCCCACAAGGAGCCCTTATCCAGTTCAGGAATGACTAGTGTCACATTCATAAGCTTCGCTATAGCAACCATATCACATATCTGCATCAAGCCAAGCAAACAGCCTCAGTACTTGTTACACTACAAACGGCAAAGAATCACGTCCCAGTGAACCAAGATCTTGAGCCCTGAGATTGGTCAGACTAAACCCTTCACTACTCTCCAGTTCTCTATTTTTGTGTTGTTTGCATAGAAAACGACGAACATAGAAAGCAACTTTTATAAGACCTGGATTCAACAGGGATTACTCACCCCAGTTCGCATTTGATTGAGCCCACCATTGGCAAAAACCTCAAGGTACCCATTGCTCTCAGGAACGCCTGTTATTCAATACTAAAACCCTTCAAATTCCAAAATCCCAACTGAAACGAGGACGAACCTCTTCTCCCACTAATCATCACAAGATGAAAATTCAAAGAAAAAGGTGAAACAGAAACAAAATCCCAAAAAACATATGCATTGACCAAACTAACCGAAAGCGCTAATCAATAAATAACCTCACCGTCTGGACCTCCAGAGGCTGGTGCTCTCACTGTACACGAAGGCCAGGTGCTCCGAAGCACCTTGGGCTGCCAGAGCTCTCCCAAAGTAGTGAGCTGAACCACGCACGTACACAAGAGGATACTTGTACTCAAAATGACGATCTGCAATACCAACAGCCAACGCCATTCAGAAACAATTACAACACCCTTCCTTCCAAAACAACAGAGAATAATGACAAACACCTTAAAACTAAGCGTCGGTTAGCTAACCACAGACTCAACCACCCTCTCGTATACACCGCCCTTGCTCCCAAAACCTCAAAATCCACGCATAAATGCCAACTCTTCTTCTAGATTTTGCGCCGAGGATTGGGCTTTAAGACCATCATTCAGCATTGTAAGAGATTACAAGCAACACGTCTTCCTACTCCAAAGACACCACGCCCAATCGTTACAACCAGACCAAGGTTTAGGGCAAGCAACGTTCTAGCTCCAAACTTCCCCATCTGCCTCAAAATCTGCCAGCATAGATAGTCGTGAAACGCACTCCTCCAAACTTCGAGATCCGATGCCCACACTTCCCATCTTCACTTATCTCACCACTGACAAACAACCACAACCCAGCTGGTGCTGCCGAACCTAAAACCCACACACGCAAACAAACCCGACCAAAACAGAGTAAGAGCAAGCTCCCAGCGAAGAAACCTTGGACACCGAAGGGCTGAACCTCCCGATTCCTCTGCTGCCCACGCATTGCTCTGCTTTCTTCCTGCTTATGGTCATCATTCTTCATGCTGCCCCCCTCCCCTCGCATCCACGGCACCTCCCTACCTCATCACCTCCGACACCCCAAGCCTCACCTCACCAGCAATGCCCAGTACGAACAACACCAAAAGCACCACCTTGGAGCCCAATCCGACCCATCCGCAGCAGCAGCAGCGTCGGTGTAGGCGCAGTGGCGGTCAGTGACAATCATGAGTCAAGCCGAGCTACGAGCTATGATGGCCCATCTCCTCTCTCGCCTCCCATCTCATCTCGTCTCGTCTCGTCTCGTCTCGTCTCATCCCACGATCCATCGGCATCCCATCTGGTTCGTCCCCAAAGGTGACACCTTTGCGCAATTACAGCAATGACGCGACCTGCCTGCGCTGCCCCGAGCTGCAACGCGACAAACAATGCCTCGACAATGGCAATGGCTCCACTTGTGAAGTTACCACGCGCCCTGCCCCTTCCCACAGCCTAGTCCATCCTCCCCAACACTCTCTCTCTCTCTCTCTCTCTCTCCCAGTCTCAGTCTCACTGTGCAGGAGCTTACTGGGGCAGTGCCCTCTCTCTCTCTCTCTAATCAGGTGCAGCTCACTCCCTGTTGTACCCTCCCTTGGTCACTTCTACTTCTGCTCTCTCACTGGAGTTAAGTTACTTCTTCCTCCTTTTTCTTGCAGGATCAGCTAACTTAAGTTGGTTCTCTCCATAATATATTACCGTCGTTGCTGACTCACCTTTATTCGGTGATTCCCCTTTTTGGATTTATTTATTGAATGTATAGTTTTTTTGAGGGTTGGTAAGTTATTTGGTAATGATTTCGTGTTGTTGTTGGGGGCTGAGACCTGGTTTGAGTTGTGCATTATTTTGGTGATGTCGAGGCGGATAATGCTTCGGTAAGCGGTGGCTGAGACTCAGATTTCAATGTGTGTGAATGAGTGCATAAGCAGATGGTTTTGTTTTTTTGTTCATTTCTTTTGCAATTGATGTCGGTTTTGAGTTGGGGGTCTTTGACCTTCAGTGTTGGGACTAATTTATTTGGGGAACCAAAAAAATAAAAGGGCTCTGCTTTGGTGACTGAGTGACTGGTTGAAGGTCATATAACACACTTTTAGTAAATTGTACACCTCTGAAATAATAGTTGGATTTAAAAGTGGGTTAATGGTCCTTAGATTTTTGGAGTGGCTTTTGATTCATCTTAGCTATACAAAGTAGTTCCCTCCAACATTTACAGACATGAGGTAATGGTTACCATAATGCTCCACATTATCTTATATGTAATGCATATTGTATGCAAATTTATAAGTTCATTTTTAGTGGTTATCATCTTCATGTTGTTTATTTGCAAAAATGTTTTTTTAATTATTTGCAAACATATTGTTTCCTACACAAACCAAATATTTGTTTTATTACAAATCAGATAGATAGATAGAAACACCAAACCGTTAGTAGGGCCGGCGTGAATAATGTGTGAGTTTGTAATGTCAATGACCACTGGACAGGGGGACATTGAGACAAAACTCCTTATTACAAATGGCATTATAATATACTCCTCACTAACTTGCACATTTTTTTATCAGCATGGTTGTCATAAAGCTTCCCCTTTAAAGTAGATGTCATCAAACTAACTGGTGGATAAGCAAGTGCTAAAAGGACCAAAAAGCTAAATTATTACAAGGAACAAGTGATGAATATTATAGATGAATGAGGAGAAAAAAACTGACATTCCATGACCAGACTAGGTCATATATTGCAAATAGTATTTTCATTTCAATGCTTTCACTAAATCTGAATACAAATCCAAATATATTTATATTTATATATTTATATATTTATATATATATATTTATTTATATATTTATATATTTATATATTTATATATTTATATATTTATATATATATTTATTTATATATTATATATTTATATATTTATATATTTATATATTTATATATTTATATATTTATATATTTATATATTTATATATTTATATATTTATATATTTATATCTTATATATTTATATATTTATATTTATATATTTATTATATATTTATATATTTATATATTTATATATTTATATTTATTTATATATTTATATTTTATATTTATATTTATATATTTATATATTTGGTTCAAATTGACTAGTAAAGGGCTTTGAAAATTGAGGTTGACTATGACTATGTGACAAGCCTAGCATGGGCACTTGCAATGATGGATAGGTAAGGTCACAAAAGATGTAAAGTGGACTTTGAAAAATAAAGTTGAAAACCACATCAAATGCATGCTTTCAATGCTATCAACATTACAGTCATTCTACCAGTATTGATAAGTTCAAGTCGATTTCCTCTAAATTCTAGTACCACCCTGAATTTTGCCCATTCTAGAGCCAATCAATTTGTATATTCATTGTAACAATTGTTTAATGAAACTTATCTAGAAATCCCTTTAAGGACAATTTCTATAGTGATGTCTAAATCTGAAACAAATCTCAAATGGTATGACTCAAAGAATTTTTTCATATGCCATTTATATGTTTTTATTATTAGTGACTATTTGTGCCTTTAGAATGATAATCCCCCAAGACTATGAATAAATGAATGAATACATATAAAGGTCTTTTTTTAAGATATGGTGTTACATGGACAGCTACCGCAACGAGGGACGTCAAGGACGGTGGAAGACTCATAGCTGTAGCACGAAAGTAGGAGTTTTAGCAAGTATAATCAAGGTAGCTAGGAAGAAACTCAAACTCATTTTGTAGTCGAGTCGCGGTCTTAGTACTTGGTCATCATTTTGATACTCAGACCCTTGGTACTCTTAAAGTGCCGTGTCTCTCTTTTATTCAATATGACTGTGCTACCCTTGCTGTCCACCATGCCTTGGCCTCTCTGTAGCTGCTGGACCAGACTAACCCTAACTAGCTCAATTGAATGTATGTTTGTCTAGCTCTTTGCTCTCTCTTCGCACAACACACACACCGAGTCTGCTTAGTCTATCCTTCTGTTTTCTAGGTCACCTTGGTTTAGTCCTCAACCTTGGTTGCCAGAAAGGCGCACTAGTCTCATCACTCGGCCAACCTTCGCATATCAAGGGCGGCCTTGGTGATCCTCCTTGTCTAACGGTCTGGGTCCTTGCACCCGGACAGTTTGTACTAAAGATCGTGGCCCCTCCCTGTTGGCTACCGTGTTCCTAACTCCGTCTCTCCTAGGTCCCTCATTGATCTCCCCCCTTGCAGCATCTCCATGCCTTGACCCCAACAACATATAGAAATTCAATAATTGATATAATTTATATATATATATATATATATATATATATATATATATATATATATCAAATACAACAATCATTAAATAAGGTTCATTAAAAGCTTATATAATTATCATTTGCTTATATAATTTGATTACAAACTTCATTTATGTACTCTCAATTTCTCAGAAGTCAAACTAGGTAGAACTGAATACACCATAGCTCTAAAAAATATTGATTGTTTCAACAAAAAAAACACTTTAAAATCGTCATTTTCTGTATAAAGATGTAAAGTGGAACATAAAGATTATCTCACACCTTCAAACATTAGGTCATTATCTATATCATTAAATGAACATTTTGTTATTTTTTTGGATTTTTGAATATATGGATTAAAGGATTATAGTGTTTGAATTGAAGAAATAATATTTCTATAAGACTTTGTTTATTCTTTATATTGAGATTTTGCAGTGGTGTGAATTGACGTGATTTGACCATTTCAAAAAATAGCATTTTAGTTTCATTTGTGCCAAATTTAAGATACAGTAAAAACCATAATGGAAAGGGGTCCGCTGTAGGGCCTAAAAAATCTATTCCTTTCTATTCATAAAAAGAAGCATAAATCTTTATTTTAGTTGTTTGGACTGTGATCTTCTATCAATTCAATGAATTTAATGAAAATAAAACATAGTTTTTTTCAGTGATGTTTGTTGGAAAAAAGTCATACACCCTTGAAGCTACTAAATTTCAATGTCTTTACAACTAAGTTATAAATATCTCATTTAAAAATGACATTGTGGAACCGCGACCAAAATCTCTATTAAAATAATCTTTCAATGAACAATTGAACTTTTGGGTTCGATCAAGGTCTAGGGTTAATGGCATTTTGATTCGATAGTAAGCAATGTCTTAATGAATAAGGGTTGGCTTCCATTGACCGTCAATCTTTGAGTGAATAGTAACATGTGATTAAAAAATTAGGCATGTAAATCCACCATACATGAAAAGTTGTAAAGATGGATTTATTTATTTATACTAAAAATTAATTTAGTGTAAGTAGAGAAGATTGTATTTAAACAAAAATCATATTACCTAAGTCAAATATTGTATGATTATAAGCATGACTTCAATGTATTATTATGGTGATGTCAATAAATAAATCTTGATTTGAAAGTAATTTTATTGGAAATTATAAAATCTAATATGTGCTCAAAGATACTAAAAAATGGCATTCAAGAACGTGAATAAAGGCTAAAAGGAAGTATAAGGGATATATTTATAACCAAGCTGGAGTTCTTAAAAGACTAATTTTATTGTTTAAAACTTTGGTAGTACTTTAGAAAATTATCCTCCAGGGAAGTCACCATACAAAATGTATTGCTCAAGATCTACACCTCTGTACATCAATTTTTCTATTGATGCTTAAGTTTGTTTTTACAAGAAGATTTGTGGTTGGTCGAGAGACTAATTTTTGGCCAACCACATCGCTCTAATCCTCAAGAATTATAGATTGTACGTTTCTCCATCAAAGTCTAAATCAACCCTAAGACTCGTTCTATAATCCAAAAATAGTTGCATTTGTATATTCAAGTCACTTTGCTAATGAGAAACACTTCAACAACCTAGCATTTTATCATCTTCCCTACTTTTGCAATTCTTGAAACACATTTCTTGTACTTTGGAAGGCTCCAGGAACATTTTTATATTAAATAACGCTACATCCAAAAGATTATAAGGGTTTGTATTTTATTATTGGTAAAATTATATTGGTAAAATGATATCTTAAATGTCGACCCTGTTATTAATTTGAAAATATTAACAAGATAAAAATTAGAGCAAGGATACAACCTCAAAATCTACATAGGCTACATTCTACATACCCACAACCAAGACCCTCGCACTACGACATACTATGTATCGACAACAAGGGTCTCACATCCGGGCCTCCCATCCAGACCTCACAACTGCATTAGGAAAGTCTGATGGACTAAATTTTATATAAATTTTGTAAACATTTACTATTGAATATAACAAGCTAGCCTTTTATATAAAAAAGCTGTTAATCTTTTGTCAATTTAATTAGTACCCTTTGTACCAAAAAAAAAACATTAATTATGAGTACAATTTTGAATGTAAAATTTATATTAAATTTATATAAATTGCATATAAAATTTGTATGAAATAAATCTTAAAATTGCACATGAATCTACTTCCATGTTACATTTTGGAGGTGGAATTTTTAATATTTGTAGATTTGGTACTGAATGCTGATGTAGCTACAGGGTAGATTTTGAGTTGAAAAATGAGGGAATATGGTAGATTTAGAATCAGTAAAGTGTAAACATATGGTAGATTTGCAGTCCATAAAACACATATAATGTATATTCCACATGCAATGTAATAATGACGCAAATGTATAATAGATCAAATGTAACAATTGAATAGATTTAAAAGGTAAAAAGTACATGCTAGTAAGGAGAAGTTATATCTAATTGAGCTGGATTCTTCAAACCCCACCCCTTTCTAAATACAAGAGTGCACATTACTATATGCACAGAACTCCTGCCCACAACCCTAAACTACCCACGACACTACCCAAAAACTTTTCAGACAACATAATGTAACATCCAGTACAAACTCCAAATGAATGGGTGGCAGATGTCTCAACACTGCTGCTTCTCCCAACTTGTAGCGCAAGAAGGCTTGCGATGCCTACATATACCAAATGCATTCAGATGACTGATAAAATCTCCAACACTAAAACAGATGAAACAAATATCCAAAAGCTGTCTTGGTATTAGCAAGATGAAGCAAAGAACTAACCATGTTCATGGAGCGAGCTACACAAACGATATACGACAGTTGAAATTTGGTTCGGTTGGCATAGGTATCATTGTACCATATATTCGCATCAAACCGGGATGGATTTGTGTTGCTGAAATTGTAAGCTGCACCATATTACCATGTAAATTATTTTTCAACTTACAACAAAAGCCTGGATGATGCGAGACCATCCAGATCGATACATACTATGAACAGAGCAGCAAGTTGCAAACAAATTTGGAAAAGAATGAGACCCAAAGACCTAAACTCTAGACGTTGTTCGGCGCTAGATTCAAGATCCAGATTAAGCCCAATCAATATTCCTGTAACATGTCGATATGAAACATGAGATTTACCAACTGGGTATTCGCCGATTTTCTTAGAAGAATTGCTCTGGTTTTGGTATCCTTTGAACAACATGTCATTTACAGAGACAGCATTATCGCGCCACAACAAGCTCGTCTCCAAACACGAAAAATCTGCAATGCAACAAAATTCACCTCACTCTGATTCTTAACCCAATTCTACAAAGAAAAAGCTAACTCAACAAACTGAAAAAACAATAAAAAATCTACTACTCCCTCCCAAAGACTACCGCAAAGAGGTATGTGAAAAGGGGAAAGGAGTGGATTCAAAACCTTGGCTGAGCTCAAATCCTGCGGCAGCACTGATGTTAAAATTCGTGCCATTGTCATGAGAGCCCACACATGATTGCCGAAGCACAGAAACCAGGAAGGGAAAACAAACCTGCATGTTATGTTGTTGGAAGTCCAGATGCGTTTTGCATATTCCCATAATATGGTCTTGCTGTGACTCGTGCAATGGACCTCTGTACCCCTGGTCTCGCTGCATTCGTGTTGGTCATAGGAGCAGAACTCATACAATGTATAAATTGAGTCGAACTAAGTATCACATGATTGCGTAATGTGCAATCACTAAAATATCAGTCCCACACGTGCGATTTAAACAGAATGCAATCAGCAAACTTCAAAATTGAAGTAAATAAAAATTCACAAGTCAACAACGCTATATTGTAAACACAGGACGTCTTTCTAACACTAAAAGGAAACCAAAACCCATTCGTAAGAACAAATTCTTTCAATGGGACAAGAATCCATCAAAATAACACCAAAACAATGCACTAGGTTCAATGACCGAGATAAAAACGAACACAATGAATTCAAACAATTTTTGTTAAACCAAACCCTAGCCTTTGCAACGAGCTCACACCCCAAACCACTCCACCACAACACAAAAAACTCAAAAGACTCAATTCACTGCCCCAAAACACACCTTGCGAACAACACACGCACGTCCTTAGCCGCACAACAACCCCGCTCCGTCACCGCAACACCCCCAACCGCCATCCAGCTCAAAGCTCCCTCCCTCCACCACCGCCAGGGCCAACCACCACCAAATTCATAAACCCACAACCAAAACCCCTCGAGAACTGAAACTCCAACGCGCTCGTAAACTCATCACCTCTTCCAAGCCCCGTAGCTCCAATCCTAAACCCCAAATCCCAAAAACCTTGCTACAATGACCGGTAACTGCACACACCACCACAAACGGTTTCTACACAATCTCCTAGCTGCAAAACCACAACCATAAGGAAAACCAGCAATAGAATCTGTAACAGTAACAGCCAAACGATTTTTGCTAGCTCTCAGATTCAATGCAGCATGTCAAACTGATGCTGCAATACTGAGTATCATGTGAGAAGGAGAGAATAAAAAGCAGACAGTTGGTGAGTAATTTCACTTTAAATTTTGTGTAACAGTAACCACCAAAAAATAGTTAAGTACTGTCAAGTTTACATTGATTATTTTTGAGTCAGTTTAATATCAAATATATATATAATTTTACTGGGGAGACTTTCCTGATGTGGGTCTCCCATCTGGGGCTCGCAGTCGGGTCTTGCATCCGGGTCTCACGTTTTGGTTGTAGACCGGGCCCTGGAAAGTCCGAATGGAGCGGCGTCGAAGCGCACAGCCTTGCTCGGAAGTCGTCCCCCAACACATCCCCTGTGACGTGGAAAAGGGGGCAGAAACTGCGAGATGAGAGTGGCACCAGTGCGGCGAACGGGGTGCAGCCATATGGACCCAAAGAAGAGGGCCCCCCCTCCCCCTCCCCTCGAACCCCAACCCCGCAGCCTAGCCTAGCCTGCTGCCTGGGCCCTGCAGGCAGCCAAGTCCCCGAGTCAAGCAATTAAAGCCTACTGCCGCAGTGCAGCCTGTGCCTCAGTGGCCCCCCCACCCCGCGGAGGCCCGCCCCTCCCGGAGCCTGCACGAGCTTGACCCGGCCCCCTCCCCCCCTCCCCCTCCCCCTCCCCCTCCCCCTCCCCCAAAGCCGTCACCCGCCCCCTAAATCCATCACCCGCCCCATCTGCATCTGCACGCGTCATAGAGAATGAACACTTGGAAATGATCCAGGAACGGTTTTAGCTACCCTCCCTCCCTCCCTCCCTCCCTCCCTCCCTCCCTCCCTCCGTCCGTCCGTCCGTCCTATCATCCGAGTGGAGTGCAGTATGTACCATGGTGGTAAGGAAAATCACCAATCTAGTCACTAACTTAGTGGGGTGCTGTGCTAGGCTGCTATGCTACAGCAGCCAAAGTCACAGTCACACGGACGCGGGAGAAGGGAAGACCCAACTCAACTCAACTCAACTCAACTCAACACTAAGTTACTCGCTCAGGAGTCAGTCAGAGCACACCTCCTGTCACATGCATGCCCCACTCCCACTCCACACTCCACGAGGCTCATGTCAACTGATCACTCTCTTAACTTACCTTTGCCCTGCCAGGGGTTTAGCTCACACTCTCTCACATTCTCCACACACCCACACACAATCGCCATAGCGATCCTCGACACGAGGCTCAGTCGGTAGGTGGTACCATTCGGACTCAGCCATGTAAGTTATGTGCAGTTGGGTCCCCATTCTGTTGGTGTGTCTTGGTAGCCCTCGGTGCAGCTACTGGTGAAGGTGAAGGTGGTGGTGGTGGTGGTGGTGGTGGTGGTGGTGGTGGTGTGGGAGTTTGTAGGGACTCAGATCTGGGGGAGAGCAGTGGCATTGTCAAGGTGGGGTTTTGGTGTTTGGGGGAGGTGGACGTGGTTTGTGGTCATGTGAAGTTGGTGGGAGGTTTTGCACATGTAGGAGGTGTTTGGGGCATGTGGGAGTAGATTGAGTGTTTGGATCAGACCAGGTGTTTGGATCTGGACCCGGGTGGTAGAGGTTATATGATCTAGCTGAGGAGGGAGGGAGGGAAGGGGGTGGTGGTGGTATTTTGTTTTTCCTTTTTCCAGGTTTTTGATTACCGACTCTTTTTTCTGCGGCGATTCCGGGGTTAGGTGGTTTGGTAGTTTTGGGTACATTGGAGCGATGGGAGGATTAGAACCGGTGGTGGCGGGTGGGGTGGTGGTGTCACATTGAGATCTCGCGTGGAGGGAGCGGGTTTGGGTGATGCGGAGGAATTGCGTGGATGGGCAGATCGGGGGATGCAATGCTGTAAAGTGGTGAGGTGCAGGTGGAAATCAGGAGAATGCCTGGGGTTTGGTTTGATTGAGGAGAGCGCTCAATCGCCGCGGTTGTGTGGGTAGGAGCGTCTAGGTAGTGGTGAGAAGTGGATGAAGGAAAACAGGTCGTAATGGCGAAGAAGAGGCTGGTGGATGGCGCTGTTACGGAAGCGAAGGAGCTCTGGGAACATCTTCTACAGGAGAAGCCAGTCTTGCCCTATTTGATCCCCGTCTTCCTCCTGGCTTGGTTTTTGGAGCGCTGGATCATATCCTTTTCGAATTGGGTTCCCGTTTTCGTCACTGTCTGGGCAACACTCCAGGTAGGTCTCTAGAGATCCAGAATTCTTTGATTGGCGCTGCTTTTGCCAATTTTGAAGTCCATTGGCATCTTATAAACTGTGGTAGAACCCCAAGTACTTAAATATGCTCGAAGTTAAGGCATTTTTTTGACGTTACCGAAATTTGACCTAAATTTACTGTGCTCGCTACTGAAACGCTTGAAAAAAGTATATGGTATCTAAATGTCGACTGTGAATTCTAATATGGTAGTCTAACTCCTAATGGTGTTCAATTGTAGTAGCCCACATCCAGAAGTGATGTTATTAGAATGCTAGCAAGATGCGTTCAGAAAGTATAACTCGGTTCGGTGTAGGATGGCCTATCTGTAGCTGAATCGATTGTGTAAATGTGATAGCACGCATTTCCAGGCAGGATTTCTAGTACTTTTTTAGAATGGGTAAAATCTGGGTTTATATCCAAGTGGAATTTTGTGCACATGTTCCTGTTCTTGTCATCGAGAGGAAAGTAAGATCCAGGGCATTTAGGGGTTGCGAGTATGAGACGTTTTTCCAATGAATCCACTTGCTAATTGGAGACTGTCTGTGTAGTATGGAAGAAATCGACGTGAACGTGCAATGGAGGATTTGAATAACCGATGGAGGCGGCACATACTTTGTAGTCAGGTCTGTTCCTTCCAATTTAAGAATCGAGCATTGATTATTGTGACTACTTTTTTTGCGAACTGTTCAGATCTGACATTAACTTAATTTACTGATTTCAGATATAGTGCAATGTCTGAGTTGGTCTATATCTTGCTATGCTATTGCACAACCACTTTCATTAGAATAATCATGTGTTAGAGGTCGCATGTCGCACATGATATGTACATGGTTGTGTTCTGTTGACAGGAGATAGTTTTTAGACAATGCACCTTTCTTGTAGAAGTAACACAATTTCTCTCTATTGGAAACAGCCAAGCACACCGGTAGAGCCCTGTGAATGGCTTAACAAGATGCTGACGAACGTTTGGGCCAACTTTATGGAGCCGAAGCTTGTTCGGAAACTCCTTGCTAGCGTTCAGGTTTGTGTATCATCTCTAGATTATTTAAAACGGTACTCAATGGCAATTGCCATTGAATCAGAATCACTGTGTCCCTGTTGTTTCTTACAGTTGGTCGAATGTACGTTTTCAGAGTTACAGTATGTTTTCATTTGCACAAGTGGATTTGAGCTGCTTATCTCTAGAGCTCACCGTTGTGGCTCAAGGATACTTTCAGCCTACTTTTTCCTTAGTTTTCCTGCAAATGTAAGCGTGCGTCTATTTTGAGGAAGTTTTCACAAGGTTACAAAATCCAGGGCATTATTGCAACGGCAGTTCCGTACCTCATGTCTTTTTTTTTTTGACATGCAGAAGCGGTTGAAGGAGAAAAAGCCAAGACCTATTGTAAGTTCTAGATCTCGTTGTCCTTTAAATTACCGTTAATATCACATTTGCAAGGAAGAAAATCAAGGATGGCTTGATCTAGAACGAGGTGCCAGCTGGTAATTTATAATCTGATTGCAAAATATGTCTTGTTGTCTGTGTTGGGATTCGATGCATCTGAAAGAGCCAGAAAATTTATCGTGCTTTTTTCTGCTCTTGCAGATAAGTATGGAAGTGCACGACTTTTCACTAGGAACAGCTCCACCCATGTTTGGGCGTCAGGGAACATATTGGTCGATGGAGGGCAATCAGGTTTTCCTCTTCACAATTTCACTTCGCGTGAGCCTTAAGCCGGAACTAGTGGTTACCACCATGACCTCAGGATGAACAAGGGGAGCCAATCCCTGCGTATCAGTGATTAGTAGTTTTTCGATACAGTGTTTTCTGAGAGTACACATGTTCAATGACATAATCTTCAATGAGTATTTTATACTCATTCAAAGTTCTGGGTTTAATATATCTATTAGAATGGATTAAAGACAACGGGTCAAACACTTTTGTATTAGTGCAAGAGTTTAGATTGAATCGATAAAGGAGTTCCTGGTTTTTGCAATGTACTGTGCTTGCCATTTTCCATGGAGCTGAACTTCTGCCACTCTCTCCGCTTCTGTCGGAGGTTGCATTATAGCATGGTAGGCAGGTGATGTGTTCTGTTGACTTAAATCATGTAAGTTTTCCTTTGGCAGCCGGTGTTGAATATGGGTTTCGAGTGGGATACCAATGAGATGAGCGTCCTGATTGCTGCCAAGTTGGGAGGGCCTTTGCGTGGAAAAACGGCTCGCATCATCGTCAACAGCATCCATGTCAAGGGTGATGTACGTGTCCACGATCTGTCATGTGATTTTATGCACGCTAATCAGCTCTTAAATAATTCATGCATTTACTGAATCGAATGTGTTTTGGTCACACTGCTCAATAACTGCTCAACGCAACATGTTAAGATCGATGTTCACCATACTTAAAGGCAAATTTTGAAGTCTTGCCTTTAAAATCTCTAACGCTCTTGGTGGTTCTGATGTCCAGCTACGCATTCTGCCCATCCTGGATGGACAAGCAGTGCTTTATTCTTTCGCAAACACTCCAGAAGTCAGAATAGGCTTGGCCTTCGGCAGTGGCAACCAATCTGTTCCTCAAACAGAACTTCCTGGTGTCTCATCTTGGATGGTTAGTGTTTCAAAGTCTTAGTGTGAATATCGATAAAAGTACATTCTTTATCCATTATTCTGGGTGGAAAATATTCTCTAAGTGATGGTTCCGACAGTGATTTTGATAATGTGTCAACATTGAAACAGGAGAAACTTTTGATTGATACTCTCAATCGCATTATGGTGGAGCCTCGAAGGAGGTGTTTCCCATTACCTCCTGTGGATCTGAAAAAGAAGGCAGTAGGGGGTATCGTTTCAGTGACCATTGTTTCAGCTCGGGATTTGGCGAAAATTGACCGACGAGAGTCGAGAAACTTCAATGATGAGAAGCTGGCCAACGGTGATGGAAGTGTGCGTACGATTAGCAATGGAAGCAGTCATGGCAGCAATGGTTCTTCTCATGGCGGTTCTGTCAATAAAAGATCCGAGAAGTCCAGGTTTGTGGAGATGACGTGTGAAGATTTGACGCGCAAGACAGGGTTACAGACTGGTCCTTTTCCTCATGTATGGAACGAGACTTACGACATGGTCTTGCATGACAACATGGGTACTGTACATCTAAATGTGTACGAGCAAGCCCAAAATAATGTCAAATATGATTTTCTAGGAAACTGTGAGATCAAGGTTGGTTACTACCTTTCTCAGCTGTTTGATTTTTTATTTACCTCGCCTCTACTTCCTCCTTACTCTATTCTTCTTGCAGTGGTATCTCGTCACAAACCTGGGCTTGTATAATCAGTGCACACTTGCCTTATGAGCTTGTGGTTGTTTGACTGCTTCGTCAATGGGATGAGTATGTTGTAGAGAATAAATGTAGATTTGTCATTGGGGTTTATTTTTTTCTCAATGACGTAGCTCTAACATGTGTTCTCTCATCTCAGATGACATACGTAGACGATGACTCCACGATCTTTTGGGCCGTGGGTCCATCGCAGAGTGTTCTTGCTTATCGTGTAGAACATTGTGGAAAAGCGGTTGAGCTAACGATCCCACTTGAAAATGCACCAAGTGGAGAGGTCACCATCAAGCTTGTACTCAAAGAATGGCAATTTTCTGATGGCTCAAAAGCAGTAGCGAACTACACTCCATCTACTGTTATTCACATGCAGCAGGCAGGCACGCTTGGAACTCAACCAAGTCTTAGTCCTTTGACTGGTAGAAAACTACGCATTTCTGCAATCGAGGGTCGAAATTTGGCTCCAATGGACAGGACTGGCAAAAGTGACCCTTATCTAAAGCTCTTCTATGGCAAGGTATGAACAGCTAATTATTTAAAAGAGTTTGGGTCCTGTAATTTATCAGGACACCTTGAAATTGCTTATTTTAGAACGTTTGGTTAGGGAACTATGAATTAGAGGTGCAGTGAAAACATTGTTCTAAGCTATTGGTCGAGTCAGAATCCAGCATCAATTTTCACATGTGAACTGATTGTTTGTTTTTGTTTTTGTCTTGTGATGCTCTGCTACAGCTTGTACGCAAGACAAAGACTGTGAATCAGGACCTGAATCCGACGTGGAATCAAGATTTTATATTTCAGGAAGTAGGTGGTGGAGAGTATCTCAAAATCAAGTGTTACGATGCTGATCGCTTTGGAGACGAGAACCTAGGAAGCGCACGAGTGAATTTGCAGGGACTTGAGGAGGGAACACCTAAGGATGTGTGGGTGCCTTTGGAAAAGATAAAGCAAGGAGAAATCCACCTTAGAATCGAAGTAATTCCTTGTGAGCTGTCGCAGCTATCGAAGGTGTGCTTTACAGATACCGCACTCAACCCTCTTTTCATTTTTCTCTCATGACATACAAGACCTACTGTTGGTTATAGTTACATTCTCATGTACCTTAACTCTATTAACAGGATGGCTACAAGTCAGCTTTCGATCAAGTTGACCGGTGTTTTGAATGTGGCCTGATGCAGAACGGTTCTGAGAATGGATCACACCCGGTTGGAGAGGGATGCATGGTAGAGCTTGTGCTCGTTGAGGCTCGTGACCTGATAGCGGCTGACTGGGGAGGGACCAGTGATCCTTATGTTAGTGTTCGATATGGCAACACTAAAAAACGCACGAAGGTAATACACGTTGTGTTAGTTCGTGGCTATTTCTCTGGGCGATTAAATGTTGAAGTTGGAGACGATGAATTCTGCTGTTTCTTAGTTGTAACTCATTATCAGTTTTGGTTTACTATCAGTTTGCGAAATCGGAGTATCAGTCTTATTCAGTATTTGCTGCTCTACAGGTTGTGTATAAGACGTTAACTCCATCCTGGGCGCAAACTCTGGAATTTCCAGACGACGGCAGTCCTTTGGTTCTTCATGTGAAGGACTATAACACGATTCTGCCCACCTCTAGCATAGGTCATTGTGAAGTGGAATATGAGCGCCTACCACCGAATCAGACTTTAGATCAATGGTTACCATTGCAAGGTGTAAACAAAGGTGAAATTCATATTCAACTGACGCGCAGAGCACCAGAATCGCAACTCGCGGTGAACTCCGAAGATAACAAGCTTTCAGGTGTCCCTAGTGGCAATGCAAAGCTTCAGCGAACTGCTGGAAAGGTATGTGAACCAGTTCGTATTTGTTTTTGATTTCATGGTTGGAAAGGGCGTCAAGAGTGGATCTTGGGAAAACACTAATGGTACTCCTTACGTTGATTTCTTCTTTTTTTCGCTTCCTTTCGCAGCCATTCCTCGGTTTATTACCACATCACTTGTCAGAAGTAGAGGGTGAGGACTGTTCTTGAGAAATCATTGGAAGTCATTGTGAACTAGGCTAATTTTGGTCTGTTTGGAGCAATGGCAGGTGCGGTCATTGATCAGAAAGGCCATGGCTCTTGCTGAAGAAGAAGAAGAGACTGAAGACATTCGGCAAATGTTGGAAGAGCTCGAAGGTGCTGAAGAGGAGCGGGAGTCCACCATTTCACAGCTTCAGAAAGATCGTGATCTTTTGATTGCTAAAGTAAGGGAGCTGGAGCAAGCTATGAGTGGGTTCATATAGGTCACGCAGACTCACTGCAATGGCGAAGAGCACCATGGTAATTGGATTCATCCTGTTTCGGGTCACCTCAGTCAAGGCCTTCAGGTGCATCTCATATTCATACCATTCATTTGCTTTGAAAAGCAGCACAAGGTTCTGACTCATAATACTTTTTCTATTCCAAGTCTGAAGAACTCCGGTCTCTTTTGAGACCAGCGTGAATGACCAGTGTTAGAGTCTGTTCCTTCTAACACTATTCCCCTATACCCTTTGGACAATGGTAGAGGAACCATTGGAATATTGCCCCTTGTGGAGAATAGATGACTCTATCACTCCAGGTCAATATCTACGTCCGTTGAGGCTGGATTTACGCTTTGTACAAATATGGATTAGCTTAGCATGCGTCAAAACCAAACGCATTCTACTTAGAAGCTTCAGTTAATTCGTCGAGAGGTTCAATTGAACATGACGCAGGAAACAGAGCTAGTCAGGAAATTAGAGAGAGTTCATATTCAGTGACCTGATTCTCGTTTATTCCTGTATGAGTTCTCTCCACGGTGTTTTGAAACACCACCTATTAAACAATTTTTTTTCCACTTTTGTGCATTCGATCGTTTTGTTTGTACGGACATTCATTTTATCCTATCTTGATCCCAGCAACCTAACTGTATATCAGGAAATTATGCGCCATGAAATTTCTCATCATGGATTCCAAAGTACTGTGTTTTTTAGTTATTTGTCCTTGAAAGAGTCGCCTTGACCACGTTGTACCCTCAGCAATGGTAAACTGTTTTTTTTAAACTGTACTTACAAGATTATGCCTTTTGGTTGATATGATATGACAGTGGGTAAGGCAGACAGTCCTTAACCCTTTACTGCCCAGGGTACTACAGATGGATTTTTTACTCCATGTTTGACACTATTAGAAATAGATTAAATTAAATTAGAAAATAACCATATAGTTCTATTTTCAACTTGAGAGTACACATTTTGTTAAAATTAGATATTCATTTGATAGTGGAATTGGAAAATTAAAGGGTGTACTTTAACTATATAATATACCTTCTAAAATGAGATTTAGGAATTGTGTGACTTCAACGTTAAATAAAAATTGAGTTAATTTATTTTAAATAAAAGTATAGAAGTTTAGCAATGCCCTATGTCAACATGTCTTTGCCATAATTTTTCATATGAAGAATAGAATCACTAAAAGGAGTGAGTACATTAATCAAGATTAGATTACATATACAAATGGAAGATGAACAAGTGAATTCAGTCCAAAAAAATAAAAATATAACAAACTTCCAAGCATTACAGATATTATATAGTATATGTGTTGTATTTGTAAGTATTTCTAGTGTTTTTTAGTTTTGTTTGGAGGTATTTGGGTAGTTGCACAATTCTAAATTTAAAAAAAATCTTTTTAAGAGGTGTGTAATGTAAATATGCAAATCTAAACTTCAAAACCAAAATTCCTAATTTGCACAAATTCCTTTCTATTTGCATTTTTGACATTGTTGTAACCACCCGGTGGTCTCCTAAGTAGTAAGAGGTTAAACCGCCAGTCTTTAGACTACTAATATCTGTTCAAGCGCATCTTAGACCTTTTTCAGAGCCGCTCTCTCCTCAACTCAAAAACCATCACAATTTACTATTTATAATGGAACAAAGCCATTCAATGGAACACCAAAAATTAGATGGTGGTTTGGAGCATTAGCATGAATGGAAATTGATATCACATTATTTGGATAAGGTAGAGGCCTGTAAAATAATATTTGATTGAAAAGTTGTTTTCACTTATTAATTTGTAGTAATTATAATCTTGGCAAATATATCATGAAAAAATAATATTCTTGGTTAAAACCAATTTCTTAAAAAGAAACAACTTTTCAGTTTATAATGGATTTAAAAATAGTTATGGCACCATCAATTACCCGTTTCAAAAAATAGTATTATATTAATAATGGTGATAGGCATGAAAAATAATTTCGCACTAATACAAATCAAGTTTGTAATTGTTGATTCTTAAACAACTATTCATTTTCAAAAATCTATGGAAGTCCACAATATTATCTTCAGTTAGTTTAGATTTTTGGAATAGTCTAATTCAAAATTTATATAGTAAACAATGTAGTAAAACCTATGAGGACATATACTTTTGATTTTACTTAGTGTGGATTATCAAATAATATAATGATTATTTAAAAAAATCCATATAGATTGTAGCTGAAATCTAATATATATTGTAGGCATTACATCTACAATTTAGTTGTTTCATACAATTTTCTTGTCTATTGTATGAGTTAAGAAATTGAGTGTAAATTGCAAAATTGAATCAACAATAAAAAACAAGGTTGAATTTGTATTCAAAATGCATAATTCAATAATTTCAAGAATTTGTACAGTGGTCAATGTCAAAAGCATAGTAAGACTACAATATATTATTTTAAAAGCATTTATTAACCATCTACAATCTTAAATGTGTACTTTAATGACTGTAAAGATGAAGTATGTAGTAACCAAATCAAATCATAGTGCAACCATGATCTTGAACAATGGTCAATTTCAGTGCACGAATGGACCATTAAATGATCACATGATGAGCTTTTGTTTGTATGTATGCATACTTGGATGCATTGTATATTACATAGACTTTGTAGTTCTTGGTTATATAGTTTTTGGATCTAAATGATAAAAGAATTGTAAATTTAACACTAATTCATATGATCCAACTTCATATTCTTGGGAAGAAACAATTTTGCAAATATTGGTCTTTCAATTTATAATTTTGGATATATAATACATAACTTGATAGCAACATTGTTTTCATTTCAATCTATTTCAACACTCTTTCAACTTGTGTGGCTCAAATTTTTCTGCTTTACCTTATGTCATCATATCTTTATTGTCAATGTGATGGGTATAAGAGACAATCCATCTAACCATTATTTTCATTTCTTGTATAGATTTTGACCATTCAACAGTATTATATCCCTACAATTATATCCTCTAAACCTTTACAATCTCTTATTTCTATAAGAGTACAATCTATGGATTTTGTTTGGACCAACCGCCCAAAATTGAGATTGAAATTGCATGTTTAGCCTCTATCTTTTTGATTTCAATGCCATAAATTTCCTCTTATTCTTAGTAGTTCACTGAAATTGTCACATTTTTCTACAAATTTACATAAAAGCATCCCCAGTAGTCGCCTTACTGTAAACCCTTAAAGAGTCTTTGAAGCACATGTACATCACAATTACAGGTTGAGTGGAATTTTTGTCCTCCCTTAAAGGTGACCTATAAATGATTTCTTTACTCTTTAACAAGTTGCAAAAGAAGTTTCAAGTTGTAAACTTGAAATTTTCTATTTCCAATGATTTAAGGGTGGCCTTTAAAGGGCTGAAATTTAGACCCTTTAAAGGTCGCGGCTTGGATGAGAAAGGTGTTTAGAGGTCACCACTGGGAGCTTAGAGGACCCTTAAGCCTCTAACCCGGATAAGCCGGATGAAGGTTTAAGGCACTGGGGATGCTCTAAGATTCTAAAGTATGCATATTTATCATTACATCAACAATCACCTAAATTCGTCATCATATAAGCATTCAATCTAAGGTCGACACACCCATACCCGACACGGTCCACACAACCGCACTGTAGACTAGCATGGTATCTGGTGGAGCCACGACCTGTTCCCAGAATGGAAAATCTCACATGAATTTCGGTGAATCAGAATTGGTGTTCAGGATTAACGGCCTGGTGTATTTAGCCATTCCAAGAAAAGGTGGCGGCTTGGTTGAGAATTAGTTTCACTCATAATGTCAAAGGGGTTGGTGTGGTAGTTGCGATCAGAGTGGCAACGAAGTGGTTTCCAGACTTAGAAATGCTGGATTTGGTGGCAGCCAAATTGATTTCCCATGACCTGTGTTACCAATCACTGTATTCCACAAAGTCGGCTTCTAGTCCTTTCCATAGCATGGGCTTCTAAGCCAACCATGAACAACTTCGTCATAAAACACCAAAGTGTCCATTTCCTAATGAGAACGTATTACATTGTAAGTGCTTTGATTTCAGTCTCACACAATAGAGTCTTCTGAACAAACCCATTGCAATTGATTTAGACATGTGAATTTGTATCATGTGAGGTTAGAACATATGGTGATCATGTTGATTTGTATACCATGTATTACATCTGAGGTCAGACAATGCACTGATCTGATGAAGTCATTGGATGTCTTCCAGCAGCTGCACACTAAGGCAAGCTCATGTACAGTACCCACCAACAAGTTTACGTTCATAGCAGTAAGAGATAACATGCTTCCAATTTTCAATTGGCCACCATGCCCACAAAACTAATCTAAATTGCAAAGTACAAATTACATAAGGAAGATAGTAGAGTCTTCTCTACCAATATATGAAAAAATTCCAAAAAGAGTGGAAAATTATCTAATAACTTTAGCATATTTTAACATACTTTTTAGTATCTACCTTTCGTTGTTACGAAGGCCTTCATGTGGTGAGATATGTTGAGAAAAAGAATCTTATTATCTCTTGAGAGACCTCTTTTGATGCCCTTTGTATAGATGTGACCCACACTGACAAATATTGAATGGAGTTGGCGTGATAAGCGTTGACGTGGTCCGTTGTGAAAAAGTAACATACACATTTTTAAGTGCAATGATTGCTAATGAAATTTCCTTACACATGTGGCTTGGATTAGTATACAAGAGATGGTTTTGATGAAATTTACTACGTTTTAGACAATTTGGTGTTAGATTCATGAAATTTGGTCATTTGAGGTCAGAGATATGATCATTTGAAGTTACACTTGTTTATGGTGACACTTCAGTTAGAGTATGAAAGTCTAAAATTAAGCTTCTTGGTAAGTATGATTCATATTTTTTCTAAAAAGAAGTTGCATTTATACAAAAGGAATTGGAAGAGCTTTCTATGAAGATGGTTGAAGTTCTCCTTTCTGGCATACCTCAACGTAGAAAGCCCCTAATAAGAGCTAAGGGTAAATAGTAGATACTACATAAGGAAAATGGTATAATAGCACATATTTTTTATTTTTTTGGAAAATCTTTTAAATAATGGTATAAAAGACTCCATTATCTTTCCAATATACTTTGCAATTGGCAATTTGGATCATTTTTGAGAACATGGTGATTGTTTGAAAATTGAGAAATGTTCTCTTATTTGTGTTGTGAACGTAAACTTATTGGTGGGTACTGTACTGGCCTGCTCTACACTTGAAGTATGTGCTCATTTCACTTGTTCTGTGTGTGCCGTTCTTGCAGGTGAAGAGGGTTCAGTGTCGGTGATCAATACTGTCTGCGCTTGTAGACTCCAACATGGAAGCTGATATGTTCAGCCGCCCCAGCCGCCGTCATCATCAGGACAGAGAAGAACACGACATTTTCCCACTCCACGATGACGACGCTAATTTCGGGGAGGAATTGAACTACAACAATTCTTCTCAACAGTCAGACTCTGAAGACTACAGTGCTGATGAGGATTTTCCATGTGGGACTCAAGCTGTGGATTACACCAACCTAGAGGCTTTCAAGCAGCATCGCTTGCAAGGCCGATTGCCCTCTCAACGCGGCGGGATACCAACTCCAGCAGCTGGCAATGGGGGTGTTGGAGGCATTACTCAGCCGACCAACAGGCAGCTTCGCTTTGGAGGGAACAACCAGTCGAGCGACCGGGAACGACGCAGCCGCTACGTGCGTCTGTACACAAATCCACCTGAAGCTGGTCAGTACAGTCGTCGAGGTCACATGCGCCATAGCAGACTGCAGTCGCAGAGGAATGTTCACGCCTCTCAGGAAGCTGCAGCCGAACGGATTTCCGGTAAGTTCTCTTTATCTCTGTCCTCTATTTTTTGGCAGAATGTTGTGTTCAAGCATGCAAGTTTTGAGCTGATTGCTGAATTGTGCGTTGTTTCCATAATTGGGATTCCCGAGTAGTAGTTGTCGATCCGTCTACTCTCTTTTTCCTATTCTCTATTCAATAGATCTGTAATGAGGGCAGACCAACTAGAAGACGATCTCTCTTCACAGCAGCATGCATGAGGTTAAGGTGGCATGCCAAATATGTCTGGTTATGGCATGCCTTCCATGAGCTACTAATTACCGAGAACCTGTAACTTACATGCGCAAACGAAGACTTCTGTGAGCGTGGGTGTGGAGACGAGAATACATAGAGAGTTAGTGAGCCGTTCGGTTGAGAGAACCTAGACATTTGTTGCACTCTGATTGCTGGAGCAGGCCTCCCAATCACTGCAAGTCTTCTAATAAGGATGCTAAATCCGTCGATTCTTTTGTACAGCTTCAGTTTGGTTAGTAGCATCCAGCTGAATAAGAGGGAGGCCGACTGTAGCGACCTTGGCATCATCCTGCCACTAGAATGTACATGAGGGTGACACTAAGGGCTTTTGTGGAAAGTATCATTGTTTGCTGATAGGCAAGGGTTTGTTAGATTGTATCGACATCCATGTTAGTTTTCTTGCGTGGATGTTCCTGCACATAAGTAAATTACCGGTAGTGAATGTTGCAGCCGCCTCACCTAAAGTAGAGAGATTTAGTTTTCTCGCCTGAGCGGGTATCTGCAGTTGGAACTTAGCATCTTGGGCTGAGTTTCTTTTACTGAAGGCTCTGCAGTAAAATTATCTGGACTACTATAGCTCAAATTGTGCACATCAGTAGGATTGCTGACTTATGGTTCTAATGCGTTGCTCAGTATCGATTAGGTGTTCTAATTCATTTAGAATTGGGTCTGAAACTACTCACTCTCAAAAGCTGATCATCGTTTTCTTTTTTGCCCTTTTAAAATGTGAGCGCGTGCATATCTTTCTCTGAACAATTTATAAAAATGACGTAGGGAGCATTCAAGAAATTACCAGAGTTATGCTTACATAGTAATGTAGATTCAGTCAGAATGGTATTTGACTAACTCACGAAGGGTCGCTTTTAGATTGGGCCTACTATGCAGTAAGAGCTGTCGACGCAAAGGTAACTGTCTGTCGAAGGTCCAGCAAAGTAAGTTCTCATTATTCGGTTTGCAGATCAGATCTGTCAAGGTCCAGAAAAGATAGCTGAATCGTGATGGAGGTTGATTGGATCCACATCTTGAAATGCACATAGGCAGGCCCGCTTGAGGTTACGCAGACAAAAGTGAGCTATTCAATTTAGTTCGGGTAGAATTCGATTACCTGAATAGCAGTGTTACTAGAATACGATGATAACCAGATGGCCTTGTTAATGTGGTTGTTCAAAGACGCAAAGACTACAGAATTTTAGTGATCGAAACTGGGATGAGTAGAATTTGGCAATTTGTTAGTGCTGTAGATGATGAAGGAGCCGTCCTCTATGTTATCTCAGTCCTCTATTTCCATGCTCGGCTTGGTCATCAAAACGTATTTGATTATGACACCGATGAAATCTGCAGGGCACATTCCACGACATAATAGAGGCCGAGCACCATGCAAGACGGGAATGTGGACGAATGAGGATCTCAAAGCCGCTTTAGCGGATGTTGATAGCGGCATCAACATGAAGAAGGCTGCGAATTCGCACAACATACCTTACAGCACCTTCCGGGAGTGGTGTTTTGGCATTCGGACTACTCGGAAAAAAGGCCCTCCAGGTGTACTGAGCCCATCTGAAGATGAGCAGCTCGTGAAATACTTGCTAGGCATGTGCGATCGAGGATTTGGTCTCACACCAAAAGCTCTTTGCATGAAGGTCTATGAGATAACGAAGGAGAGGTGGACACCATTCCGTAATGGAATCCCTGGCAACGAGTGGATGCGCTGGTGGAAGAAGAGGCACTCCGAATTAACTCTGCGAGTTTCACAAGCACTCGAATCAGCACGTGCCAAAGGACTCTGCGAAGAGAATGTGAGAAGTTTCCACGAGAACCTGCAACATTTGTACGATTTACACAAGTACTCACCTGAAAGGGTATGGAATTGTGACGAATCAGGGGCACAGGCGGGGAGAAATGGTGGAGCTGTGGTCATTGCTAGAAGAGGGGCGCGTCGAGTTCATAGCATTGTACCAAACCAAAGAGAATGGTTATCCGTTCTCGTCTGCATCAATGCCGCGGCATTAGGAGAAAAATCGGGTCACAAAAAGGCCGTGTAAGCGGCACGTGAGAGAAAAAATCGGGCGCTGCCCGCGTACTTTTTGACATGGCACTGGCTGTGCCACCATGGTGCCAGCAACCGCCACGGGGGCTCGAACCAATGACCTCCGAGCTGGGCGTGTGGAGAGCGCAATCTACAGTGCCGGGTTGACATCGTCTGCCTACTTGGGACCAAACCCCGAGACAAGTCGTTCATGTCTCAAGAATTATTCCGAGAACTGTTAATCACAATGCGCCACGCAGTTCTGTGCGGGCAGCGACTCTGGCACCCGCTGCAAGCGACAGTGCGGGGGGCAGCAGGGAGTTCACCTAGAAAGGGCAGGCTTACACGGCCTTTTCATGACCCCAAATTTCTCCTAATGATACTCTATCCCGTCTTTCTACATATTCCGTGGTAAGCGTTTTCGTCAGAATTATATAGAGAAGTGTGAGCCAGGAGCTACAATGGCAATGCAGGTGAGAGCGTGGATATCACATTTTATTGCAAGTGTGAGGAGCCGTGGCAGTATCTCTCCCGAAAATCGCCACTTGTTGATCCTTGATGGACATAACAGTCATGTTACCTTCGAGGTGGTGAGAGAAGCAAGTGCAGCCGGTTTGGACTTGTTAACACTTCCTGCACATACGTCACATGCGCTTCAGCCATTGGATGTGGCAGTTTTCAGACCATTCAAACAACATTTTCGAGAGTACAGGGACTTCTGGAGTAGCAGACACCTTAATGAAGCAGCTGCGAAAGATACATTGGCTCAATGGGTTTCACTTGCTCTCAGGAAAGCATTATCTCTTAGCAATATAACGAAGGGTTTTAGTGCTATAGGCATTTTCCCTTTAAATTTCAGCGCCTTAAATGAGCAGTTTCTTCCATCACAAGCTTTCCAAGACCCTCAAGAAGGCAGTAACCAATCAAGGCACAGCGAGGGGCATGGAGATGATGGTGAAAGAGCCAGTCATCATGATGGACATACAAGGGACTCAAATGAGAGTACTGCTGACGATGGCAGATCACAGCAAGGAGAGGACGGAGAAGATGAGAGCACCATACCTGCCATAGATAGAGCACAAATTGAAGCTGAATTTGCAGCCATCCCAGACTCTGATGTTGAGCATTTTTTTGTTGATGCAGACCCCTCCCTGCCAGAAGATGTATCAGAGGTCGTGGGCTTGGAAGCAGAGGCCAATGCCGTGGGGTCTATCACTCAGTTCCTTACCCTACCCACCGTTGCAGCAAGAGTTAGTCGCCGATCTAAGGATCCAATTCTTGACTTTACCAAGTCAATAATGCTAACCTCTAACCAATACATGAATGCAGCAGCACAATTGAAGGAGGCAAGGGCAGAATCAGCAAGACAAAGAGAAGAAGCTCGATTGGAAAAAGAGGAGAAGAAAAAAAGGAAGGCCATTGAGCGGGAGGAGGAGCGTAAGGCAAAAGAAGCCCGTGTTGCCAAGGCTGCAGAGGCACGAGCCCAGAAGCAGGCCCAGCGAGAAGAAGTGCGTGCGATGAGAGAATCTCGGGCGGCAGAGGCTGCTCACGCAAGGGCTGTCAAAGCAGCTGAACGGGAGCATGCACAACGCCTGCGAGCAGAACGGGCGGTTGCAGCAGTAGAGACATGAGCTCGCAAAGAGGCGGAGAGAGCAGAGCGAGCAAGTCATGAGCTCGCGAGGGCAACGGAGAGGGCACATGGGAGACAAAGCCCAACAGGGATTTGTCGTAGGGAATCAGCAGAGCCATTGTATGAAGGCAGCGACGGACCTCACGACGTGTGGACCATGCAACATGAGAATTTGCGACCACCGCCCCTAGTTGCAACTGCTCCTACCGTTCACAGATTTGTCTCCCATGTATCATCTACGACGCACACGGCACAAGAGCAACCTTCATATCGAGGTGTGCACCAATGGACAGATGCCCAAGCACACCCATTGCACCTTTACAGCTCCTTACATGCTCAAGGAGCAGCCAACGAGAGACGACCTCTTCAGATTCAGAGTGACCGTTGTGAGTCAGTTTCGCGCCAAACTCAGATTTTAGAGTAGGGTTTTTAGGTCGATTCTTGTGTGTCTTTGGAGTGGGAAACGCAGGGATATGGGGTTGGTAAAGAGTGGTAGCTGAAACACTTGTTGCACAAGAAAAGAGGAAGAGCAGGTCCGCTTTGAGTCTATAGTTAACCTTTTTTTGGGATTGAAGTTACCAGTTTTTAGTACACTCTCTTAACAGCTTCTCAAAAGTTTGTGGTTGTGAGTATGTGTTCTCTGTAATGGTTTTCAGCAGACCTACATGTTGGTTACTAGTTTCACTGCAAAACTCAGTTCCAAAATTCATAATAAATCACATATTGGGAAAAAAAAATTCAAAAAATGTTCAAACCCCACCATTTCTATTTCTCTTTGGAAGAAAAATCACCCTCCAGTCTTACATCACCAATACAGGTACTAAACTCTCTCAACTTATCGGTTATAGGTGTGTTGACCTTATTTGTTATACAAATTTTAGCACCAAAACAAATTGGCTTCCCAAAGACTCCAGCTTCATTCCAAAAATACAACTACTATTTTCATCTTCAGTTCCTTTCATGTGATGATCTCCTTAGTTCAAGGTGAATTTCAAGACCCTTCATCTATAATTTCCATCTTTTTACTACACTTTCACACTAGCTAACAGACTGCTCACCCATGTACTGACTGCCTGCTTACATACTAGTTTCAAGGCTTTCATAGTTATTTTGCGGCTACCAGATACCGCAGTCCGACATCCAAAGCAAAAATCAAACAAAGCAGACACATAGGAAGTCAGAGGGTACGCCTTGCTAACGATCACATTTCCTGCCACTTGTAAACGAGCAGTACCATAAACTCATAAACTCTCACACCGTATTTCAGATAACTTCTGCTAGGTAGAATCCAGCAGAGCGCTGTGAAAGATTAAAGCCCTGCACTCGCATTATCTCCTGCCAGGTGACAAGAATCGTCATCAAGCCAACGATCCAGGACTTATCTCACACAAGCCTCCCACATTTACAGCAAACAACTCGTACAATTTAACACAAAGTTCCGATGGAGATTGCTCTCGTCATGTTTTATCGTCTGTCGCAGTGTACACGGCAACCACAGGGTCCGAGTTGCTCCACCTCCTACACCTCTAGCACTCTCACTTGCTTGTGAATTAGTGCATCCGGGACTGCCCATGTCCCATCGCCTCCTACGACGACGGACACCAGACCGGCTCCCAACTTGCTCTAGGCTTCTTTCCTTCACCGTCGGCTCTACAAAGTAAATCAACTCCACGAGCTCAATTCGTCCCGCCCGTTCCTTCGCAACTCCTCCCGAGTGCCACCTAACAACTACCACTACAAATCCTCCTACATACGTCATCGGCCGGCAGCTATGCTTGAGAGGGAACTAGGTTGTTAGCTTCCGTGTGTTAGTTCTTCTGTTCCAAGCTCTCGTAAAACAGAATGTACCCATGATCCGTGTTGTTAGAATATTCTTGAGTGGATCCAAAAAATGTCTGTACGATGGACTCATCAATAATCTCCACATTCTCGTCGTCGAAGAACAGCCAGTGGTTGTGGCTCTTCACCAGGCTCACGTAATGCCCGTGGTTTGGGCCGCTCCCCACATGCACCACCACGGCGAACAGCGAGTACTCTGCCTCGGACCCGGGTGCGTCATCCGTCGTATTACACAGCTTCAGTTCCAGCGGGAATACTACACGGTACGACAGCTTCTTGTAACGACCCAACTGCTCGATGTACTTGAACCGCTTCAGGTGGAGTGCCAAGATGCGGGGCGGTGACTTGATTTTCATCCTCTTTTGAGCCTCCTGCAGACTGATCACAACAACTCCGTGTCAAGATCCAACCATACACACATACAGACACTATCTACGCTTCCTGTGCTGCATGAGCACTCTGGCAGGTACAAGTCAGGAACTAGCACCCTGGTATCATCCAACAGTGCCTTGCTGTCATGATCTCAGACAGCCCGAACGACTATATCAGAAATGACCCTGCACAAGACCTTCATACAAGAGTGCCGATAGCGGACCCACCTGCAGCATTTGTCACAGAAGAACTTGTCCTCTGCGTTCAATGTTTCCGTGGAACTGAAATTGCGGAGGCAACTCGTGATGGAGCTATTCTGCTCAATGTCGAGGCTGAGGTCCAAGAAAGTCTCATCACGGGCAGTGATCGTTTCACACCGCAAGCATCTCGTTTCATTTGTCAGTGTGCCCTGCACGACACACAATCACGTGTCTGTCATATCAGTTGTCAAACGGCCTCCTAGCCCATCCGGAACACGGTGACTACTTGTGTATTATGCATGCCACGATATTGCACAGCAAACCAGAAAGCCACGCATCCAGCACTAACGATTGTCGTGAAAACAGTCGTACCTGAAAAATCTTGTGCACCCAGGTGACGATCGGTTCCTTGTGGTTTCCGTTGGACAATCCATTGACCGACCCATTCGCAACAGCTTTCTCTGGAGAAGCCTGAGGACCTGAATTGGACTTGGCTGCTTTTGCCTCCTTTTCGAGGATGTCGACCAGCTCATTCAGCAGAAAGTTCAGAAACTCGTGAGCATCCTGTACGAGCAGAAACAGGGTTTAATTCGTGCATGATCCGCCAAGGGCAACATCTCCGAACATCGCTGTTCAAGCATTGCAGGCATAGAATGTGGAACAAGCCCTTGACATTGCAAACAGGTAGACACGTCACCTGATGCATGTAACTCCGAAACAGCTCATTCTGCTTTTTGACCCTTTGCACAAACCGCTTCGGGGCAATTACACCAGTCTTCTTCTTTTGCGAGTTTATCTACACACACCCACCATGTTCGCATGTGTTACTTGCACTGCGACACGTTTACACTGCGTCCGTCCCTCGTCAAAACCGGCGAATGCAAATGAAACCCCCATCGTACATTTCCAACATTCTCGACGAGCAAGTCCCACATCAATCTAATGACACGAGGCTGAAACGCAACACCACCGCATCATTTTAGCCCACATCACAGATTCACGAGGAAAAAGAATCAATCACCTGTGTGAACAATTCCGACAAGCACGTCAAAAGGTTCTCCTCTGTTTCTTGAACAGCTTTGTTCTGACCGCAGTACTCCAACAATTGATCCCTAAACGGTACGCAGAAATACAGAGCCTACACACAAACGAACCATGCACTTAGGTCAATCTCACACGCTCGCGCCACACTCTCACCATGCCCCTCCAACCTGCAAAACCCACGCAACAGAGAAAAATCCGTGCCGGACCTCCTAACTCCGACACCAATCTCGACTACACCAGTATCCCAGGTAGAGCAATCATCGCATCGACCCACCACTTCCCCTGAAGCTCCAACCCCACAGCACCCAGAAACCCTAGAGAGCGCAATCTCCCGATGCCCTAATCACGACACGATCTCCGACAACCCTCACTCATCCTCCACGGCCACATACACACACATACACACACCCTGCCAGCCCGCCATGGCCCCCGGCAGCTGCACGATCCCTGGTGCAGGAATTGGCAGCCCAGTCATCGCATACCTGCAAAACGCTGTTACAGTAGCAGGTGTTGCCGAAATTCTCGAGACCGAAGTAGCGCTCTCCCTCGGGAAATTGGTCGCCCAATGCCTTCTCCAGCTTCGAACCCGAGCTTCCCATGACCATATGTGTGCCAGCGGCGGTGGCTGCTCCCCGGGTGGCCAAAACCCTTCCGATCTCGTGCGCGGGGGCTCCGTCACAGCATGGCCAAGGAGTTGGGGGATCGCGTGGGAGGGGCAGTGATTCGGGGTCCGTCCGTTTGGGTGCAGAAGAAGCGCCTGCGGTGCGGTGCGGCGATCATGTGCATGTGATGGAGCGGGGCGATTGGGGACCCATTGGTGGCAAGCAACGCTAAACCACGACACCAGCAACAGCAGCAGAAGCAGAAGCAGCAGCAGCAGCAATACCAACAACAGCAACAGCAACAGCAGAAGCACAAGCAGAGTGAGTGTGACCGCCTCAGCCTGGCTCCCCCACTGACTGGGCCCCACTGCCCCCGAGTCTCGTCGGAAGGTCCCCGAACGAACGGACTCCTTCGTCCGTCACTGCTTTCGTTCATGTTGGATTCCATTCGTTCGTTCGTTCGTTCATTCCTTACTAGTTTTGTCACTGGTGTGCAATTCGTCGCTGGTGCAATCCCACACACAAGTTTCTCATCGGCTGATATCGTTTGTATTTCTGATGTATACAGGTCATGAATGTTTTGTTTGTGTCTAATCCTGAGATGTGGAGGTGAGATACATAACTTAGCAGGTGTTGTTTGTCATTCTGGACCGTTGTAATTTTGCATGGGTGTGGTCGGGCTTATATGAATCTAAAGTGGTTTGTCTGCGATGCAGTATGTATCCATGCGAAGCAGGATTTTTGTACTCAGTGTTTAGCAGTACGGAAGTCTAATGTGAACTTGTGTGGGTGGCAACTGTTATGGGATGTGATGTAGGGCGTTATGGGATGTGATGTAGGGCGTTATGGGATGTGATGGAGGGCGTAGTACCAGAAAACGACAAAGATTCTAGTACACAAGTGTCGCAATGTCAAAGGAAGTATGATAAAATATACAAATGACAATTGAAGAGAATATGACTGTAAATGTACTTAATTTTTATGGAGTGGTAGTGAATTTTCGTGGAATTGTTAAAGGTCTATTAAAGAAAGTTTAAATCAACAATGATAGGCGGCTTCAGTGGGGCGGGTGGTGAACGGGTAGTGAACGTGTATTAGGAGGATATGAAGGTAGCATTAGTGTGATGTTGGGGTCGTATTGGAGTGGCGTTGGATCGGTGTTGGAGTGATGTTATGTGGTTATCGTCTTTGTATTAACCCCTAAAGGACAATAGTCTTGGAATGGGCGTTTTCAAATTTGGGCAGGTTCTTAGAATTCCAATTTAATTCCTAAATCTTTGAAAAAAGCAATGTAGGTAGGCATTTTGAAGAGGTCTATGCAGAATTTTTTTATTAATTTTTTTGAACATACCGAAAAAAAGTTACAGGATTTTGAGTGTCAAAAGCTGCATTCAGCCAAACTTCGGACAAGCTCACAGCCACTATGAATGCAGCAAATTCTGCCCAAAACTGCCCAAAGCTGCCAAAATCTGCCCAAAGACGAAACTTTGAAATTCCACCAAAAATTGAGATTTTAATATTTTTCAAAAATAAAAATTCCTGTATATAGAGAAGGTAGTAAAGCATGTTCCCACCGTTCGAATTTTTAATCCAATTTTTTTTCATATGCTATTTTTATTGTCCAAAAACGGCCTTTGTTTGTGAATTTCAGTATACCCCCTAGCGGAAAATGATTTTTTTGGCAACCTTCCACAACTTTTTTGAATATAATTTTTGTAGTACAATTAACTAACTCAGTATTCTTTGACGTGCATCAAAACCCTCAAAATCCATAATCCAAAAAAATGGTTTTTTGGGCCTTCAAAACTCTACTGTTCCCTTTTTCCGTAGGGAAAAAAAACTTGTTTTTCAACTTTGAACGTTATGATCTTGCAATTGGTGAAGAATGAGTGTGTAAGATTTGGTGGACATGTAGACATAGAAGTTAGCTACAAGATCTTATGGTTAGATGTACTAATTAAGACCTCAACTTTGAAAAATCCACCTTGCTTTGAAGAGGGGCTGTTTTGAGGCAGTTTTGATGAAAAATACCCTCAGAACTTTAGGGGTTAATGATGAAGTATACAAGATTGAAGAAAGAGTTGTGAAGTGTATTTATATTTGTTGTCATGTCTGGTTTGCGGCGTAAGTGTAACTCGGTATTATGCGATTGTAAGGGTGGTATGAAGGTGGTATTCAAGGTTCAAATACTGTTGAATAATTGATTTTAGATATAAAAATGACATCAATATGAAGTCTATGGAACAAAAAATACTTTTGATATTAATATGATGATTTTATGTCTCATAATGGCATCAAATCAATGTTAAATGCCCGATTGATGTCTAATCCCATAATGGATTGATAGTGAAGACGTTTAGTATTGTTAACAATACTCAAATTATTTTTTTCAACATCTTTTACTTGTTATTTTACTTTTGGATGCATTTTTACTTTTTTCATTACATTATATAATTAAACATATTTCTTTTTATGATAGTTTTGAACTAGATCATTGAATGCATGAATTACTTCAAAAAATATATAGATGGTTTTTCATATATATATATATATATATATATATATATATATTGGTTAAAAGATGATTTTTATCTTCTTTAAATTTTATTATCAACTTAGTATCAAGTTATATCAAAATGAAGGATGTGGCTATGAGCTTCATTAGTGGAGGGCTTTGGATTTTATCAACTGGAATAGTAGGGTTCTATATTGGAATTTGGTGTTATACAACTACAAGTAAAGGTTTCATGCTCACTTTGCTAGTTGATGAATCAACAAAAACAAAGTTCCTTGGAGATTTTGTGAAGGCATATATCTTATATTCAACTCCAATTATTTTTCTTGCAATAAGTTCTACCATATATCTTGCCATCAAACAAAGTTATCCTTCAAAAAATCATTTGAAACAATTTAAACACTTTTTAAACTTATTATGGACCCGTCCTTTGATTGTCAACAAGATTGTTGGCATTATAAATGGCTTTGATATCATGGTTATTTTAACAACCACATTTATGGTAGTGTGGATGTTTTTAAATGAGTATTTCGGTGAAGTTGGAGAAAATTCACCATCTTTAGTGAAATGGGTACATGCAGGAATAACTTTGGGGAGAGTTTCAATATTTCCAATATCATTGTTGTTTCTTCCTATTTCACGATCATCTCCAATTTATCGAATGATGAACATTCCATTTGAACAAGCTCTAAGATACCATACATGGTTGGGCCATCTTACGATGACTATTCTTTTGGGACATGCTAGCATCTTTGTTGGGGTCTTTGCTTATAAACAACAGATTTTGATCAAAGAACTATCTTTGCCAAATACTGAAGTATCCGTTTTAGCAGGCCTAATTGCATTCATTGCGGGATTGTTAATGTGGACGAGTGCATTATCTTATATAAGAAGAAAACATTTTAATTTATTTTATTATGTCCATCAATTATATTGGATATTCTTTGCATTTTTTGTCTACCATGTTGGAGTTAAACATGCAGGTTATTCTATGGGAAGCATCTTCCTCTATTTTGTTGATAGGTTTTTTCGCTTTCAACAATCAAGGAGGAAAATGTCCATTTCAAACGCAAAGATCCTATCCAATGGTGTTGTGGAATTGAAGATTCCAAAATCTTCAAATCTCAAGTATAATGCTATAAGTTTCTTGTTTATTAATATTCCAAATATATCATTACTTGAGTGGCATCCATTTAGTATAGCATCAAGTTCTTTGGATAAAAGCAATAACATTACTATATATATCAAACCAAAGGGTGATTGGACTCAAAATTTGAATACTTTGATTAAAAAATCCATTAATGATGTCAAGTTCCAAGGATGCTCCTTTGCCACAAAATTCTTTATGGAAGGTCCATATGGCCATGAATCAAACTATTTTTTACGTTATGATACATTATTACTTATTGGTGGTGGAATTGGAATAACACCGTTTCTAGCAATCATTTCAGACATCCTTCACCGTTATGAATTGGAAAAAGAAGAAGATTTGCCAATACATATTAATTTGATTTGGATGGTACAAACATGTAAGGATATGGACATCTTAAAACAAATATCTCCAACATCAATTTTTCCAAATTTACATTCAAGCAATCTTAAGATTATGGTGGATATATATGTAACAAAGGGTGAGTTAAATCATAGACAACTTGAAGATTCAACATTATCAATCCATAATAATAGTTTATCACAAGAAGACCATAAAGCCCCATTATTGGTTTCAACATCAACCGGAGATAATCTATGGATGTTGAGCCTTATTATCTCCACAACTATAGCCACTATTATTATATTTGGTATTTTTCACCAATATGTTTTAAACACCAAATACTTCAAATTTGACTTGGTCATTTCTCGATGGATCCAAGTAAGTATCTTTTTCATTATTTTAATACTTGGAATTGTTGGAATGGGTGGTATTATTGTTACTTTTTGGAACAAACATTTGGATTATAAAGAAAAACATAAAATAAATATTCCAATTCATGAAGACATTCAATCGCATAGTACAATGAATGGGTTATTTCTATCACATTGTTCATTTGAAGAATATGATGACATTGAGATGGAACCTCGGACCCTACTACACAACTTTTACACTCTCAAACACAAAGGAAGACCAAACTTTGAAGAAATTTTTGATTTGATAAAGAAACAATCATCAACAAAAGACATTGGAGTTCTTGCTTCTGGTCCAGAAAGTCTTTTAGTAGATGTAGCAAAGGAATGTCAAAAACATTCATCAGGTCATTACGTGAAAACCCAAGTGTTTAATTTCCATTCTGTTAGCTTTACTTTGTAGGAAATCCTCCACATAGTGTAATATAAAACATTACATGTAAAAAAATTCAAAATGATCAAACTTCTCAAACAGTAATTTTCAAACTTCTCAAACCCCTGGACTTACCACAGCACTTGCAGAATCCACATATCTATGAAAATCCACATGTTTATGTTAACCTTAAATCACTAAATTCTTGTACTGACTTTCAAGAGTTCAAATAAATACATAATTTCAAGGTTTTAAAAAAATAATTCAACACAACAAACGTACTCAAAAAAAATCTATCCTAAGGCAACCTGTCATTAGGGGCTCCCAGACCATAATAGGTCAATTGCCACAACAAGAAAAATCTGTATTTTATATTTTGATTTTAATACTCATTAAAGTTGAATTTTCAGCACAAATTAAACTCTTAGTTCTTAATCTCGTGGTATTAGTTCTTAATCGCCAAACCACGGCACCACCAACATCAGCAGCAGCAACAGCAGGAGAGTGAGTGTGACCGCCTCAGCCTGGCTCCCCCACTCACTGGGCCCCACTGCCCCCGAGTCTCGCTGGAAGGTCCCCGAACGAACGAACTCCTTTGTCCTTGCACCCACGCCTGCGTTCGTTCGTTCAGGGTTCTTCATTGTATTTTTGAGTTACCCTACTATCATAGTGCACATTTAGTTACTAATCAGGTTTTCATTTATATTTAAATTTTATTTTTTAAATTTTTTATAGACCTTAATTCAAAATGAAAAAGTAAGATTGAACATTCCATTCAATAAATAAAATTTGTCAATTAATCATGTGAAAGTTGATTTGACTGAATTTTCCAAGTGAGAGCTTTAAGGGTGACTTAATTGCTACTTGGAAGCCAAGGTTTGCCTTTTTCTTTGTTTAGTTGACATACTCATAGATGGATGGACACTTTTCTTTTCTTTTAATTTTCAATCGTTTCTATTTATTTGTTTTTCTACTTGGTGTTTTCAATAATATATATTGAAAACACTAGAGTTGATTTCCATTTCCAAATGCCAACACATGAAAAATATTTTCAGGAAGTCTTTCATTTTCCAATATAAGAAACTGCTTATTTCCAATACGAGAAACAGCTTATTCTAGACAGAGTAAGTATCTCTACCTTGTCAATAGTAATGATAAAATGACATCCAAGACAACCATGCTTTCAACCAGAGACATCCAGACACAAAGAAAGAAGACAAGCTCCAGAGATAAAAAGCACTAAGAAGTAACTTAAACATCCCTCTTTATCATGCAATTCCGGCACTCACTGATATGAATAGAACCACAATCTCTATCAATGTGAGCATGCTACGACATGAGCATCTCGTCTCATGTTCACGATGGGAGCAACCATGTCTACACCATTTTAAAACTAGAGAGCATGCTACATCTTCTAGTCCATTATTGAGGTGATAGCAATATTCAATCAGGACTAATCTTCAATGGCTTTTCTGGTTGCAGCACAAATTCACCTAAATGGAGCGAAACAAATCTGGAAAACAACCCACAGACACTCAAAGAGGTAGTCTCAGAGAGCAGCAAAAGTTCATCCCATACACACGAAGAAATATCCATGGAGCAATGAAATGTTTTCCCTTTGATTAGATGGTTGGATTCAGAAACAGCTGCAGAGTCACCTTCAGTGAAAGCACAAAGAACTGTTCGGGCCTGAATGCGGGCTGCTTTGGGTCTCTATGAATGTTGTTTTCGAAAAGTTCCCGGAGAATGCCGGCACTCACCAACTGCTCTCGGCTGCTGGCACTGCCGAACGAATGTGTTCGCACAACCACAGCACCGGTTTACCGGGCGGGGGGCCACAAAAACTCCCGATGAACCAGATGACCGCTTACGCCCATCAGTACACGACGTAGCCCTGGCAGAGTCTGCACACCGTTGCTCACCGGATCAAACGCCATCTTACATTTCTCAGCATACAACAGAGTCCTGTTGACTGTCGGTCTCGGTCTCTCCTTTTCGAAACCAAGTAGTTGTTGACACTTCCTGTGAGCATTCTCTGATTCTGACTCAATAGCTACCAGTCCCTTCTTCATGTCCTCATCGTTTTCCATTGGGTCGAACGTGAAGCTGGATGAATCACGTCGATATGTCTAGAGCAATGCTTCTGCCAATTGCGCGACCTCGCTGCTGCAACAACGGACAAGCATTTTACTAGTGTCACGCTCGTTTCATATGGCAAGGGTGCATCATGCTTCCGGTGCTCCCATCGTGACAGCCTGATCAACAAACTGATCATCTACCAGGATCCACAAACTGCGTCATAAGATTGGTCGTTGATGGTACTGCAGCTTCATGAATCCAGTTCCAGTGGCTTTGAGGTCCTCCTAGAGTCTATGGATTGAGCAACTAATGAATTGCTCAAACCGTTTTCGAAGGCTATGTGTTGACAGGGTCAAGAGGGAGATCTTCCAGATCCGGTACTTCAAGTGACTTAATGTCAATCCATTCCATTCCGTCGAACATGATGTGTGCATCTTTGCCTCCAAGTTCTGGTAGACTGAAGTCTGAGCCTGAGGATCTGCAAGTGTACCCTGACCCTGTGTATGATATTGCGTCGCATGGCTGCGAGATGGATGCACTGGGTGGGTTGGTGAGCAGATCATCGACAGTCCATAATGCACGCTCTAGCTCCTGCACTACTTCGCTCATTGAGGGTCGGGACATGGTGTTGAGGTCCGTGCACCTGAGCCCAAGACGCGCCATTTGTAGAAGGATTTCGTGGTTGTATGTCGTTGACCGCAGATTTATGTCCAGTATTTCGTCGAACTCTCCGAACCCTAGTTTTACCCGGACCTGTTGACAGTCACTACCACAAATTCATCATCCGAAATCAAAGAGAATACAAATCAGTTTGAGGAATAAGTTCCAGTAATAAGAAAGAAGATAGAAAGAAGGAGGCTTACCCAGTCTGTTATGTGGTAGGCTGCTTCATCTCGCAAGCTATCACAAACAGGCTTGCCTGTCACGAGTTGGAGAAGAACCACTCCGAAGCTGTGAATGTCGCAGGCAGGTCTGGCGTCAGCAACGCAGTTGTAGGAAGGGTCGACATAGCCAGGCGTGCCCGTTGCCCCAGTAAGCATGTGCGTTGCACTGGGACCAAAGTTGGCGACCTTGGCATGGAATTTGTGGTCTACCAGGATGTTTGTCGGCTTCACGTCCTTGTGAATGACCGGAGGATTGCACTCTTCATGAAGGTATGCGAGTCCTTTTGCAGCACAAATTGCAACGTGGACTCGCTCACGCCATGTCAAGGATAGCCCTGAGCCTCCTGCAAGTACAAGCCATATCACGTTTGATTACAACACTGCTCCAACATGCTCAGGAAAAGATATTTGAGACGTTTGCCATGATCCAGGACCCAGAAGAACTCACCGAGGAAGTGGTCTGCGAGGTTTCCATTGGGAACAAACTCGTAGACAAGAATTTGTTCGTCCTTCTCCTCACAGAATCCACAGAGGTTCAACAGATGCTTATGATGAAGTCCAGACAGAAACTTCACTTCTGCAGGTGCATTGACAACAGAAATTGGCAAACAAACATTATAAACCAATGAAAAACTTAATCAACCCATCGAAACGTAAGAAACATACAAGGCAAAACCCATCAGACACAAAGTGCAACAAGAAGTTGAGAAAGCCTCTAGAAACACTAAGCCAGGGTTGAAAATGGAAGTAGAGAATTACGCTCTTTGCATACCATCTTGAAAGTCAGCATGGCTTTGTAGAGATTCCCGTGTTGCTCGTTTCACAGCAACAATCTCATCAGGTGACAAAACAGCCTTGTAAAGCAGACCAAGTTCCCCGTAATCCACTCTGCATTCGGGGTCGAAATTGTTGGTTCCAGACTTGAGCTCCTTGTATGTGAAGTATGCCGTTACAGCTGGTGTTCCTAATCCTTGCCTCAGGCTGGGGTCCGTACATCCTTCAGCTAAGAAAGGACACAACACAAAGTGGTCAGGCTAATGCCAGTGTTAATCATCTAACCCTAAGAAAAGCGATTGCAAAAAATCACCACGATCAACTAGAGGCGGAAAAAACTAAAATGATCGCCGCCATAGCCAAAAAAACTACAATTCAGAACTAATGCACTTACATCCATCCCTGTTGCGGTTCTTCTTCGACGGCGTCCCGAAGCATGACAACAGCTTTCCCCCCATTTCCGTAACTCACTCATGCAGCAGCTTAATGTAACTCTGCACCAAATCTTGTAGCATGACTCGAATTCTCACTGGAACTCTTAACAACCTGTGAAGCTTCAACGACGCTAGATCGCTCCAAAACCCTTGCACTTAAGTGCCTAACCAAAAGGCCTAGTCCAGACCATCAATCCAGCACCTCTCTCAGAATCCCGATACGCTGGGCGAAAACACTAAACCCAACACAACAGATCAAACCATGCAATTCTCTAGTTGCCACCACCAAACAAACCCCGATTCTCCAAAATCCACCCAACCTCCATAAACCCCGAGAGCTCGAAAACCAGAACAAGCCAAATCACAGTTTTTCAGTGACTTCACACCCAATGCATCGGTTCCCTTGGCTAGACAGAGCCGGGCTTCTCCTCTAGACTCTAGGCAAGACAAAGATTTCTCATTGAAAGCGGGGACGCATGCAGGCAAGACAAAGATTGCTTCACGAGGATCACGACGTACTGTGGAGTAAGATGAATCCAACTTAGTTGTGAATCTACTCAGATTCACCGGCAGACTCGGTACTAGTCACTACTAGCAATAGCAAAGAGACAAATGTAGTGCTCAGCTGAGGGAGTCCAATACAGTACCAGGCAAGCCACGATGAAAGGTGGCACCAATAGACAGTGAGAGCGGGAAGTGGGAAGCGTCAGTCGCGGACCGCGGTGGAAGTGCAGAAGTGGCACCCAAGTAACAAGTTGACCAATTTCGACTCACAGCCTGGAACCAGAAAGGCAAGGCAAGGCAAGGCAAGGCGTGAGCCCAGATGAAATGAAAACACAAAATGATCTCATCAGTGCGCTAGCCTACAGCTGGAGTCTACTGTCTGTGGAGGGAGGGAGGGAGGGAGGGAGCATCAGTCGGATTCAGGAGGATGGATTCAGCCTTCAGGAGGATGGATCAGTTGGAGCCTGGGATGATTGTCGAAGCCTGCGGGGTTCGGGGAAGCAGGCCCGCTGGCAGGGGGGAGTGTTTTGAGGAAGATCAGGATTCAGGGAGGCTCGGAGCATTTGTCTGGGAGGGACCATGGGCAAATTCTCGGCAAGGCTCGTCGTTTTTTTCTTTCTGTGGAGAGGCTCCTGGCAACTTGCGAGTCTAGCTGGAGGGCTATTCTGGATGGGGAAGAAGGCGGCGTTGCCAGGACCGCGCTCTGACGCGGCCATCTGTCCGGGTCTAATTCTTCCGTGGTTTTGCGGTTATATTGGTGGGTGGCACATGAATGGGTCTGCCATCCTCTATGGTTGTGTTCTTAACTTCTTGCGGATGGACCATGGTGATTAAGTTTCCGAAATGGCACCGAAATGGAACCGATCGAATTCTTTCAGTTTCTTCCTTCGATCAGATGCGGTCTTTACTCTTGGTGCAGGATTCCATCGACCATGTGCCAGTGGGCCATGTGTTGTCAGGGTAAGTAATCTTAATATCTGCTTGTAGCTGGTAACTCTGCGCACACATTCATAACTTCATTCACCAACCGTACTGATTCCAGGAGATTGTTGAAGATTGATGCTAATTAATCCTTTTCTACCCACTTGAGTCAAGTTAGTTGTAACATCAAATGCTTCGGTAAAATGATGTAATCACATGTGTGTCGTTTCTCACAATGCATCAAAGTAAAATCAAATGCACATCGATCGTTGCTTCCCAATGCATAGCATGCGCCTGGTTATTTTGTCAAGGCTCTCATGGCATAATTCTTTGCGAATTCTACCGCATAGAGGAATTTCAAACCAAAGTTTGAGAGGTCCAAATGTTCATGATCACTAATTGGTGGGCGTTATGGTAGAAAAAATCTAGTGAATGGAGCATGGATGCAAAATGGCCTTTTTTCAAAAAAAGATCTTCACAATGATGTGTTTTTACAAAACATGCTTGTTTAAAGCAAAACTTTAAAAATTAGACTATAGAAATGTACCAAATCTTATTAGAATAAGATATTTTTAAAATTGAAAATAAAAATAAGTTTATGAAAATATTGTTCATGTTTTAGAATTTTGATATGGAAATTAGCCCTTAATTTTTAAAGCTAATATGAATTGTTAAATTATAGAATTAAAGGAGTAAAATTGTAGACAATAGCGGCTCTCAAAAGTTGATATGATAAATCCACTCATCCAACATTTAAGAAGCAGCGTAAAAGGTTGTAGAACATATGGATTTGGGTTATGTCACAACCATTTTGGAGCAAATACTAGGATGTCATTTTAGGCAACTCACCATGTTAGGTGCATTAGAGGAAACATTCATATTTGCACCCCAACATTGAAAATATTGATTACTATTAATATAAAAGTATAACATTAAAGGTTGCGCAAAGTGGCAAGCACATTGCAGCACAATAAACAAATGAATAATTCAAAAATTCACTTATCTTAGCTCATGAAGAAAATTGAATTTTAAAAGTTATATATGAAACCAATCTTAATTCTTATGGTACTTGACTTCATTTGGTAATTGCAACCTTCACAAAAAAAAGTTATTGCTCCTTACGAACTACACAATAGAAATACTTTTCTAATCAACTTGGCCTATGCTCTGGCCTTGCAGATCAAGGTTGGACCACAATTCATAAAAGTGCCAAAAATGCACTAGCAATCTAAACCTTTGAGATCTCCAGCTTAAAAAACATATAAAAAAAGAGTTTGACCTTCTCCTGTTGTACGTCCTCCAAAGGTATGTTATTATTATTCACTATTGACTAGTTCAAAACCTACTCAAACAAATTCAACTACCACTTATGTGAGAATCTCAGTATAGAATACTTGCTTCAAATTTGATTTGTGACAACTACTCCAAGCATGAATATTTTGTTTTCTTTATGCACACGTATATTAGTGGGTCTTTCTAAATCTCGGCAAGAAGTATTGCAAAACATGTAAGGTTTCCACATGCGCAGCTCAAGCGTAGGATGAACTCCTCCCCATCTGCCGCTTCCTTTTGTTACTTGTCGGCGGGCCTCCCATCCTCCCCGATTCTCACACTCTGCTCCTCTGCAGCTCCTCTCCACCATCGCCACCTCATCATTGGTAGTCCATGTCGTGCTAATATTTGTAGTCTTTAAATTGAAATTGTAATTGTGTTTGATAAGTCATGATTCCCATTCAATTAGAGGAGTTCATCGATGATACCGTAGATGGCAAATACCACAAGAGTGTGATGGACCTAGTAACCTTACTATCCTTGTCAAAAAATCCCTCCAACAACTTAGCGCTCATAATTGCCAGCAATCGTGATGTAATGCCTTAAATTTTCCGTCACTTTAGGACTTATTCCTAATTCGCTTCATAATGACTTGTTTGAAAATTTCAAGGATTTGAACAAAGAATTGAAAGCAATATCAAGAGAGCTTGAACGAGCTCCTTGATCGGAGTTGTAGAAATAGCTGTCCTCGTAAATATAAAGAATTTAGGGATCACATCCAAATACTAGCTATAGTTGGTAAAGAGCCATGTGTTTATTTTGTATCTTGTATTTTTGCAGGTTTGAACAAAAATTTAATACTAAACAAATAAAGGAAAAAATAAAAAATAAAAAATTGATGAAACAAAGGACATTTCCACATCACCAAAGATAGTAACACTAATGAAGCTGGTTCAAAAGGCTAAGACCAATCATCTCAGTCATTTCAATCTTCTTGTTTCTTAGTTTAAAATAACTAAGAATTAAGAAGACTGAGATGATTGAAAGATGATTGAGAGATGATTGAGAGATGATTGAGAGATGATTGAGAGATGACTGAGAGATGACTGAGATGACTGAGATGACTGAGATGATTGAGATGACTGAGATGACTGAGATGACTGAGATAACTGAAATGACTAAAATGACTAAGATGACTAAGAATATATGGCAGCCGGTCAAATGCTTCAAATAAATGAGATGGCTAAAATGATTAGGAATATATGCCTCAGATTATTGATAAGTTTAAGATGCCTAAGATAATTGAGATGACAAGGAATATATATACCTTACAATATAAACTAAAAGCATGTATTGAAGATGTATAACTAAAGATTTGTAATGATTAAGATGGCTAAGATGTACAATTCAAAAATTGTAATATATGATTTGATTTGATAAAATTTATTGTGTTTAATAAACAAATTTGACCTATTATATTAAATACGCTTTTATTGTTGTTATTAATTTTTACAGTAACCTTCAAATATGTAAAAGCTAAATTGTATTGTTTTATATACTATTTTATTGAACAATAATTCAATTAAAAAGAGTCTTTTTAATTAGAAATAATGGAATGTTTGTTGTATACTTATTCTACAAATTACATCATCAGTTTTGTTCTGATATACATGTTTGAATATATAGAAACTCATAAATCCTATTAACATTGAATTTATATTAACTATGGTTTCTATATACATTATAAAGGTCTAAGTTGTAAATTATACATGTTTACAGTTTCTACAAACATAGTTGTGCATAGTTTTTTTGTTTTTCTTTTATCAAAAATAATAATTAGAATATATTATATATGATGTAAAATTTTTAAAATTGATCATTTCATAACCTAATTTGTAATATTTGCCTAAATATCAAAGATTATTTCATACATTAAGAAAGCTTGAAGGATAAACTTCTATTTTAAACTAGGTCTATTATTCATTTTTTTAGTTTTAGTTTCCAAATACATTTTGAAATTATTTAAATAAAAAATGAAGATTCAAGTATTTATTACTATAATCTGTATGTTAGATTATTTAGCATATAGATACATCTCTAACTCAAATAGATTTGTTCTTTTTTACTTTGATTCTATAGAAGTTCTTATAAACTTAAAGAATTTAATTAAAAATTTACATATTTATAAATGATTCCAATGATTTTGAAATTCACCAACAACACTTTAACTCATATAGACATTCACTGAACAAACAAAGTTAGATTTTCTTAACTAGACTAAGCCATTTACAAGACTTACAATGCTTTATAATATAAGAATTACCTTTCTACATGGACTATGAATTAGGCACATCTTTGTATAATAAATCATGACACAATACTTGAAAATAACTATGGAGACTTGAAAACCAGCTAATGTCACCTTTGTTAAAATGATACTTACAAAGCAATTGGTCATATGTGCCTAATTTAGCTTCATCAATTTGACTACTCTTATATGTTGATTAGTCTCATGGTTGCTTTCACATTTTTCCTTGTGGACTCTAAACTAGTAATAGAATTGATATGAATAGATAAGATTGGAGAGAAAGGCATGGCCTATGAACCACCTTCAAGTTATCCTCATAAGTTTTCATATACCATCATAAGTTCAAGCAAATAAGATTTTAACAATGAAGCCTTTTAGTAAAATATATGGATAGAATACAAATAAAGTGTTGTATATTTCACTATACTTGTATGCATGGATGCTATTGCCATATATTTATAAAATGCAATAAAAACACATATGCATTTAGAAATTTAGCACACGTATATCTAAAGGCATTTCATATGTATTTTAAAAAAAATCAAATAGGATCTACTTCTGGCAAAACATGATCTTGCATAAAATAAACTTTATGACAAAAAAAATCACATACGGTGAAAATAATTTGGGTATAGTAAAAATATTTCATTTGAAAAAAATACTCCCTCCATCTTACTAAAAGAACATGGTTTGGTAAAATAACCTGTCTCAAAAAAAAAGTGGTTTCTAAATTTGGCCACTTATTTCTAAATTTGACAAACTTGTTTCTAAATTTAGAACTGCCTTTAAATCTGCTATTATTGGCAAACCATGCTCTTTTAGTGAGACGGAGGGAGTATAAGTTATTATTTAATAAAGACTATTCCAAAAGCCAGATGGCTTGTTGTCATTGGATATGAAAATTAGAGCTTTTGTTGACTTTGCACCATTCTATAGTCTTCTACTCTCTAATTAGAGACAACAAACTCATAAAAATTGTAGTGCTTTTGTTCCTTCACAGATAGAGATTGTGACTAAGTTTCTTCCTCCAATGTAAACAGGTCAATGAAATTGCAAAGAAGGGCCAAACTTCATCCATTCTTCCACTCTAGTGCCCAAGTAGGATCTATCAGAACATAGTGATTCACAATCTGTAATTGGCTACAATTTCTCAAATGTATCAACATTTACAATCTTCTACCAACCTAAAGGGTGCTTCACACAATGACCAAAAGTTGAGAGGTTGTTGCTTTGCTCCATGGGGTCGTTAGAATGTCCAAAACTCGGCCTCTTGGGTTCATACTATGATCAAAGGGCCAAAGGCTATTGACTCCACAACCCTAATTTCTTTTGAAAGGCCATGGATTTTTTTAATAAAATATGCTCAAGAAGACAAGGCCCTTCGGCTATTACATGCTAGTTGTGCTCCAGAAGCCTTGTCATTCTTTATCAATTAATCCTTTGACAATCATTAGCACTACATCTATGACAGTCCAAATTAAGTTGAATTTCAGTTACTCATAACTTTCTCATAACAATGAATTTACTGTTGAATTTTTTTGTACATGTTCTTCATTAGTTTTTACACCTTCCTTTATTTTTTTCAAGCATTTTTAATTTATTTTTTATTTTTCTGTAAATTTTCAAATATTCAGCTCATAGGTCTTGACTTTTGGACTTGGGTTTTGAGCTTCACACTGTGACCGGCAGAAGGCTTCATGTAGACTATTTTAGTATATTTTTTCACCCAAAAGTTGGGACTCTCCACTTGTTTTTGATCTGGATTTTCAATGACCGCTCTCTTGACTGAGCCGCAATCCCAAGCACCCTCCCATGAATTCCAAATTTCAACCACAAATTTCCACCCCAATACGTCCTAAAACCTTCTCTATGTGCAGCATTCCATTTTTCTGTATCTTCTCTAACGTGGCATAGTAGTCATGGGTCCAATCCACGTTTTGTAAAAAAATTAATCCAAGCCCATCCCACGTGTTAAAATCTTTGTAGAAACCACAAAACCTGCAGCAGCGGGGTTCCCACCCAAAAACTCAAGCAGCCTCATGCCAAAAGCCCAGGCAAAGACAAACTTTTAATTCAGAATGGGCCTTTCCCTCTCCCTTCCATCCCGTGAGCCCCCACGCCAAGGGGCTCCTTTGCTAAACACCCTACACCATAGCTCAATATGACCCGACAGCATCATCAAGGGGGTTTAACAATGACAAATGCAAGAATCTCAATGTTTGAAATTGAACTGGACGACCCTCTAAGCAAATAGGAAATGGTTGAGAACTAGAGGACAACGAGTTGCTGATTCCAACATTCTTCCTTCAACCCTTGAAAATGTAAGGTTATGGTACAAAATTCTGATGGTAATTAGCAGTTGTGTCGCCAGTGTCTGCACATGAATGATACATCTAAACGTAGCCTAGCGTAACATCAAATCATTCAGTCGTGTTGTGATAGCCCTTTGCTGGAGCTCACAACACACAAATGACGGTACTGCTTCAACAAAGCCAGTGCTGTCTCCATCCGCTCCAGTTTCAGCTCCACAAATACAGCAGCCAACATTGCTGTAGGATTAGTGGGCGTCATCGTGAGCGCCAGCTGCGCCAACCGCTGTGCTTCCTGAAGGTTTCCTTGCATCGCATAAACAGCTGCAAGGTTTGTGTAGAGTGACGCTCGAGCACTAGTTCCTGTCAACCTGGCAACGCTAACTGCATCGCCCAAAGCACCGACAGTGTAAGCAGCACTGTCCTCACCATCACCACTGGCCTCACTGTTGTCCCCACTTTTCCACTTAAGTTGGCTCTCATCTTCGGTACCTGCGTTGGTGGGTTCAGCTGTAGTCTCATTCAAACATGTTGAGAGATGGTCAAGAGCTTCCTGAGGTCTTCCCAGCTGACACAGAGCTTCGGCTGCGTACACATGTCCTAGCAGTAAGTATGGTCTCGCGCAGGAAGGCTGGCGTAAGAGCTCTTCTGCCGAGCGTAGAGCGCGTAACGGATGACCGACTCCTATTTGACAATGTGAAATTGCCGCAAGTGCCCACATGCGTAACGCAGCCGTCTCTTGCTTCTTTTGCTCCTCAATAGCTGAGGCTGCAGCTAGGAGGCCTTTACTGTCCCTGCCTTCTCCAGTTGGGGTGCCCCCTCCTCCTTTGGAACTCTGACTATCATCACCGTCCTTCACCTCAGCCGCAGCAACTGCTGCTTCAGCAGCTGCTTCCGCTGCCTTCGCATCACCACGGTCGAAGAGACAAATCGCTATCTGCAAACACTGGATTGCGAAGGAAAGGGATAGTTCGCGAGGCTTTCCAGACATGAACCAGTTCTCACTTTTATCCGGTATCTGTACATCACCCTCCGATTCGTCCAGCTTCAACCCATTTACTACCGTGGGGTTGAGACTCCCCACAGGCAGCACCACACGACGCCAAGCTCCTTCACCTACTACAGTTACCTTGACTTCTCTAGAAGTTGTTGATGTATTTTCTAGAAGACCCATCTCCAGCGCAACAATACAACACTCTGCCAATCGCAGCCATAGCAAAGGTCGGTTGTAGTAGAGAGCAGCAGCTTCCTGTAAAGAGACGTTTCATAAGCCCAGTAGAAGAGTAAGAATTATCATAACACTAGGATAAGGGTCTCTTCAATCTGGAAGAACTGGATACGAGGCAAATAATTCGCAATTAAATAAAAAAATAAAAAAATAAAAAATAGTTGAAAGACTTCAAAATCCTAAGTTCTGTCAATGACTATGTAGACGCAGTCGTATGATTCTCACACCTGAAAACAACGAGAAGCCAGAACAGACTTCCCAAATGAAAGTTGTTGCAAGCCTGCATTATAAATGATAGCAAGTGATTTGTCTTGTGAAAAGGCTGGCACAGACAGGGACCCGCTGCGCTCTGATGACGCTTGGAGTGCCTTAGTAAAGTAAAGAGCTGAAGTTTGGGCTTTCCTCATTCGATGATGAATACAACCAAGGTTGTTGAGAACCATCGCTCGCATACCTGGGTCAGCTCGCCCTATACACATAGTCAACTGCTTTATAGCTTTTCGGTAGTTTCCACGAGAATACTCTAGCTGAGCCTTCAGGAGCAACGCGGTCGTGTTCTCCCGAGAAAGGTTCAAAGCAGATTTTATCTCTCTCTTAGAGACCTTCAAATTTCGTGCAGAGAGAAACAAACGACCTCTATACAGATGCAACAGCAGTTTTACATCCACCGGCGGAATAGGCTTTTCTCGTGCTGCGACCACGAGTGTTACGGGTGTTTTACTGCCAAGGTTTTGACTGGAATCTATCTCTAGAGACCCAAGGGTGACAGGATAGTCTTCTAGCCCTTCATCAGATGAAGTCCTTGCAAGAGCTTGCTCGGTGGTGGTCATAAGTGACTCGGTTTCAGAAGGTGTGGAACTTGGCAAGGAAGGTGCTGTAGTAGGTGTCTCTGCAGGAGGTAACAAGTACCCAAATGCCTTCTCCACATACTGCAAAACTTCCTGAATTTACAAAACAACAGCTATCAAACAATGTGACATCTAGATATAATAGTTCCGTTCATAAAAGTTTCCAATCTGATTTATGACAGACCAGTGATCATACCAACCCGTACACAAACGTTTCGGCAATTGAAAACTCTAGATAAAAACCGTAACATGCTCACCGCTGCTTTCCCAGGCTGTCCGGAAGCCAGTGTAATGTCCAGCATTAAAAGGCACACCCGCAATGCAGCTGTCTGCAGATACACACATGTTTAGTGCTAGAGGACAAGGATGACCTACACTACTATAGCTAACTCATTCCTGATAGTGAAACTTGTTAGCCGTTGAAGTTAAGATCACAAGCTTCAGAACTCTTAAGATTCTTCTGTAAACCTTACGGCAGGTGAAGCTAATAAACGCAGCTGGACAGTCCACTGAAAAGAAGGAAACTAAAAAATTGCGAGCATGAACTATGTACCTCATCAATTGGTTCTATGTTGCGGTAAAGCGGCTCCAAGACAGCCATCGCATCAGCATATCTTTGTAGATTGTACATCATCATAGCCTGACCTCACATGCGAGTGGCAAAAACATAAATTTCTCTGGAGACACTAGGGTATGCGCCAATCATTCACCCATAGTAAGCAGCAGGTAAAAGAATGACGACAGAAAGTCAATTCAGAGCCGTAGATTTCGACACACATTTAAAGCCATGGAAGTGGCAGTGTAGAACTTCTCTAAACAGAAGCTATTCCAGATCAATCACAAGCAGGGCATCACGGACTCATCCTAGAATTGCCTACAAACTTAAATGACACCGAATACATACATAGTTCAAGTTGGGAATCGACGTATCATAGTCTTCCATGTATGCAACAACGTCCGCGCTATTGGTCCGCGTAGCACTAGAAAGGCCCCCATTTCCACCACTGCCATTGGTGCTACCAGATGTCGAAGCAGAACTGTTTCCTTCCAGCTGCTCCTCTGCAGCACGAGCTAGTTCCTCATTACGGGCCTGCCCAGATGACAGCCAACAATCAGAGGCATCCTCAACGATATCAAATGATCAAAACCAACTGCTTATAGATATCATCAAGATCGATCATCCAGATCATAATCTACAATACAAGATGTTCCATTAAATAGATTAAAATTTGAGAGTCATGCCATTTGTTGAACTAGTGAAGAAAGTTCCTACTACACCAAGAACATACAAACGCACCTTAACTTGAGAGAGCACTTCCAGCAGCTTTTGAGGGTTGGTGCAACCATCCCTGTAGTACTCTGCAACAGCAATGTTATGCCGCACCTGCCATGACAATTCCAGAATTTCCTGTAAGAAACTTTGCAACAAAAGGTAATATAAGACAGAGCACCATTGAGGCTGGTTTGTTCAAACCTCCATGTTAGATCTTAGGGACTTCGGGTCAAAGAAGTTCAAAATCTTTAACCCATATTATATAGCCACATTTTGAGGAGCACATGCACCGGAACATTAACCAATAGACTCATACTCACGTTCCTCTGCTCTCTCATTGTCTGATTTATTTGGAGTGGAACCCTCCCCATACATCTTCAATCCAAGATAAGCTTCCCCATGAGATTTTGCAAGTTTTGAAGTTCCACTACGAGCGTAAGAAGCGAATAGGCATTTGGGATATCATAGCTAAAGGCAGGTCAATCTTCCCTCGCTGTATAGTATTGTCACATTAACATAATTACCTCTAGCGGATCAAGAACAGAACGAGGTACTGCATTAAAACAAGATCGAGTATGACGATAGGAGCTACACAAGGCATACACGAATGCCGGGTAGCCGTCGATGTAGGCTGCTAGGACACGAATTACATTGACAGATGTTCAAACTACCGCTTCCTTTATCAGATCAACACGCCGCCGGAGAGGAAAGCCTGTCATTCAAGTGAATCCTGATAGCCCGAAAATGGTCCCAGAAAAACCGAATTTAACAACCTCACTAGGCAAGTCAAACTCCGTCGTTGCACATCATCTCTCGCCACTGTAATTCGAACACCCAAGAGCTGCAGCTGCTGAACCCGCTCCTTCACAACCCTCAACACCACGTGAACCTTCTAAGAAAACACTACTAATCCCACTGAATGAGCTCCAACGAGGACACACTCCAAACCCTAAATTACACTAGCCCGGAACCTGACCGAATCTCCTAATCATTCACCCAACGAACTATCTCACGCTCTGTAACATAAACCCTAAAACCACTACACGTCGACACTGCTCCCGAAATTACGCCAATCACTTCCATGAAAATGACCCGGAACTTAAATCATGCTGCAGGGATGGAGATTCAAGAGCTCAAACCCCGAACCAGCTCCATATCCAACGCACCAGTCACCCCCAAAACCCCACCTCAAAAATGTCGAAAACACCAGAAGCCAACAAACCCAGAAAACTCACACCGAAAGAATGAAACCCCATTTCAAGCTTCCAGGAAGGAAAAAAAATGCAGTGATCGATTCCACCCACATTGGAAGACTGACCTACCTTGGGATCCTCGTCGTTGTGCAGCTGTAGCTGGTGCAGGATTAGCAGGCAGCCCTGGTAGGAGCGCGCGTGGAAGAGCTGCGCGGCCTCCTTGGCCAGGCCCGCCACTGTGGACTGCGGCCTGGGTGCGCTCTGCATCACCATCGCCCCTGCTGCTGCTGCTGCAGGATCTCCTCCCCCGGCCTCGTGAGTGGTCGCCGCGTCTTTGGTCGCCGGCAAAGGCAGCGGCGGGTCCTTGGTGGTGTTGGCAATGACGCTGTCGCCATCGCCCTCCATCGTCCGTCGGTGTGGCTGCGTCTGCACCGCATGGATCGCCTCCTCTCGCCCTCTCTCGCTCTCTCTCTCTCTCTCTCTGCCCCTCCCTCCCTCGCGAGCTCCTCCCTCCGCTTCTTCCCTTCCTGCCTCTCTCTGCCTTCTCCCTCTCCCTCTCCCTCTCTCTGTCTGTGTCTCTCTCTCTCTCTCTCTCTGCCTCTCCCTCTTCTCTCTTCTCTCTTCTCTCTTCTCTCTTCTCTCTTCTCTCTTCTCTCTCTAGTACTTATGCAAAATTCCAAATCTCCAGGGGACTATGAACATCTTCATCACATCTTCATCTCAAGAACATCATCAATTATTCCATCATCAAAGCCCACACAACTGGAAGAGAGAATATATTCTTGTTCTTTTTAGGAGCTGGCGTGAATAAAGTGTTTGTTGGTTGAGTATTTTGTATTTATTTCTGAAAATACTATATTAAAAATATATATATGATTATTGGCATCCAAGTGGGAAGTAGACACTCTAGATACAAGATTGTATAGATTTTTTAAGAAAATAAGGGGTGATTTTTTAGTGATTGTGATATTATGGAAGAAGATGTAATGGAAGTTGTTTGGCGATTCAGTCACATTTGCTGGATGGAATGAGTGTTTTTCATAGAGTTTGCGCAGGCTTAAAATCCTTTGGATTTGTTTGAGCAATTTTTTGATGAATGATGGTTTGGCACTACTAGTCATATACCAATAGAAGGGCAAGAAATGTTGAGACATAACCAACCAATAAGGTCCACCTTTTTGTAAAAGTGAGCATATTCTATATAGTTGATAATAGCCTATTTGATAAATAGTGTTTGTAAGAGTTTATATGAATAGAGATGGTCAAATGTTTTTTTGTACTTTTGTGGTTTAATTTTAAGGTGGATCATGTTGATTGTTTATTTTCAAAGCGGTTTTTGTATAGTAGTATGAACATTGCATATTGATTGGAAATTGTATTAATGTTTTTGAGAATTTGCTAAATTAATTTATGTGGTATTTTAGAGTTTTGTGTAATACTTTTGATGATGGTTTATGTGTAACTGTTTTAGCTCTTGCGGTAGTGACTATAAAATGGTTTACTTTCCAACCATGTTTTTGGTTATTAAGGATTAAAGTCTGTTGATTTTGTGCAATTATTTGATCTTGTAAAAATGTTCCATCATAGTAGGTAAACTTTATGAATTGTATAGTTATGTCAGGATGTGGTTGTAAAGAGAAGGTCACTTTTATACAATATATCTTTAATATAAAGAAGATTAGGTTTAGATGTTGCATCATGGTGGCATCTTTGGATATTACATGTACATAGTAATGCAAGGTTGTATTGAAAATGAAGAGTTTTTTAATATTCTAATTTTTTTTGTTGTGCTGTTGAATTTGTTGTGCATATAAATGTTGTTTTTTACAACTAAGTATGTAAGGTAACTTACAATAATAGATGGACGAATGAAATCTTCTCATCACATTGGACAATGTGTAAGTAGAGGATGAAAGGAGTCAGACAACTCCCAATTGAGGATGGATGGACCGGAGTCAGACAACTCCAGATTGAAAACATGTGCATTGGAGTCAAACAGCTCTATATTTAGTGCATTGGAGTCAGACCACTCCAAGATTGAGACCGTGTGTACAAGAGTTAGACAACTCAAGATGAGGTACACTATAATTAGATTACTGATAGTAATTAATTATCTTTACTCTAGATATAGGAGTAAAGATCTAGAAGAGTCTTTGAGTTAAAGGAATAGATGGATCTAGAATGATCTATGAATTATTTTTACTCCAGATATAGGAGTAAAGAAGATGGAAATATCTAGAAGAGTCTCTGAATTGAAGAGATAGAAGAACCTAAAAGGATTTGTGGATTATCTTTACTCCAGACATAGGAACTGTTGGTGGCAAACCCGTTGGGAGGTTTGTTACAAAGTAGTACATGAAAGCAAGTATTTGGTTCTAAAGAGTGCCAAAGTGGAAATGTTTTAATTAGTTGTTTTTCAAATTCAAAGAAGAGTTGATTTTTGGCTTGTCTTGTGTATTGTCCATACCTAAGTTTTAGGTGACAAGTAATTTGTAAATTTTTTATGTTCTTTTGTTTCCAAAGATCAACGGGGAGGTTATTTTCTATGTTCCGTCTCCTACCCATTTTTGTATACTGAGGAATTGTTTTGTGAATATTTTCAATGTGTTTTTATTATCATGCTTGATGATAAGATTTCTTATAAGTTTTTTGTATGAAGTATCTTCCATTGAATGCCATGAGCTTTTCTGCATGTAATATGAGGCAGAGTGACTGTTTTGTAGAGATAAATTGGTCTTTTTGGATGATTATTTTTTTACCTTACCTACTTTGGTAAGTTTACCTACTTTGGCAAGTTTATCCGCTTGTAGGTTGCCATATATGTGTGCATATGCTTGCACTTTTTGTAGTGTAAACAATTGGCTTTTATTTTTCATTATTGTCATCATTTCTTTTAGTATAAGTTAACATGAGTAGTTATTATGTAATGTAGATTTCTTCATTTGATTAATTAAAAAGTGTAGCAAGTTGAGTGAATTTATGAAGATACTAATTGGTTCATTTGAGTATTAAGTAGTGATGATTTTGGTTGTTTTGTAAAAAACAAACATGACATATACCACATAATCCATTGACTACAATGGCTACAAAATACAAGGATAGGAAAAATATGAAGAAAAAGAATTGTAGTCTTTTATTGAAAGAGTCAACGTGAATTAAGTGACTCGTATTTATATCCAAAGGACAATAGACCAAGAATACATGACTAAGGCTACCATGTACAATCATGAATTAGATTTATATTAGATTTACAATAAGCCCAACTTATCTATAGATCATGAAAGTGTACATGAAATTATCATTTATAATAATTAAAATACAACACATAAAGTGCACAAATGCTCAACACATTAGTAGTGAACGTCCATCTCTTTTTAAATGAACTTCGCTATCTTTGACACGTGCACTTGGAAAAGAGAATGTATAGGCACCAAAGTTGTTGGCACTTGTATGTAGCGATTCATTGTTTGCAACTTTGCACCCTTTCTTCTGGTGCAAGCAACCATGGGTAGAACTTGACATATGATTGATTCATAAGCTTATTACAACCTGAGACTGCTCAGCACTACTTAATCTAAATAAGGATGGTTTCTATGATCCGTTCTTTATCACAACTTTAGACTTTTCTTAATGGACCTTGATTTTAGCCATTGCATTCAATAAGGCAAGAAGGATACAAAGCTTATGGCAAGAATAAGGCAAGAATTGTACAATTTATACAAAAATAATACAATGCTCCCAAGCAATTAGTAAACATGTTAAATTTTAAAGCAAAAGAAATTAAGGTGTAATTACAGAATACCACCCTTATACATATGACAATTAAATAGGGAAATCCTCATTACGTATCAAAACAACACATAACTTCTCTTGTTGTCAGAGATGATACACGACTTGGTATGCACTCGCTATTGGGTAGAATTATGATGGCTCATTCACACGAAGATGTGTTGGAAGATTTTTCCACAACAATCTAGGATAGACAATTTAAGCTAAATATGATACTACCCATGTCTTTAGAGGAAGGATGTGCACTATTGTGTGTTCCAACTAAAGCAAAAGTGGAATAAGTTGCATAAAAAGCTATAGATATTGGAGGCTTCCCAACATCAATCTCCCAAATGACCATATTCGTTATTTTGAAACAATTTTAAAACTTTGAGACTTTTGCCTACAATTTTAGCAAAAAAAATCTGACTTTCTATTTGTAGAGTATCCTTGACTCAAGGATGATCTTCCCATATATAGTCCAAAAGTTTCTGACAAATATAGAATCAATCAAAAAATCAATGAAAAATCTACAGTCAAGCATTAAATTGAGACTATAAAAAGTCTCAATTTAACGAATATGGTGTTTCAGCACCAATTTTGACAAGCATCTAGAAAATAAGATTGTTTTTATTGATGGCAAATGGAAATTGAATACAACACAATAACTTACAAAATAAGAATGTTGAAAGATGCTCAAAACATTATACTCAATTTTTTCTTATCACTTTTCAATTACTAAAAATGTCTAGTATCAACTATGCGCAACCCCACCAAGCAACACCTGAAAACTCTCTATAATTTGGTTACAAAATACACAACTTCTTTAAAGAAATATCAATAATTATAATTTTGGTGTTTTTGCAAGTTTGACAATATCATTAGTTGCAAAAGAGTATCATGTCCTTCAATCATGCGTTACTTTTTATAGTCAACTACTTAGGCATTTTCGTTTCTAATGACATGTTTTTTTTTTACTCTCAACAAAATTTGCTACTTAACCTCTAAAGGCCCTTGGTGTTTTTAGAGCCAAAACTGCCAAAAACATACCCCTACTGATAAAAACGTACTGAATTCTAATTTTAGACATACAAATGAACATTTAACCGTAAGATCTTGTATATACCTTCTTCAAAAAGATGTATACCAATTTTGAGAACAATCCGCCGTACAAGTTGCTAGATTATAACAGTTGAAGTCACAACAAGAAGTTTTTTTTAACATTACCCCGTGCGTATTCCAAAGTTTTGATGCCCAAAAACTATACTTTGCAAACACATTTGATGTATGGAAGACCATCAATTCCTTAAGGTATGAAAGTTAGGTATACAATGTGCTAACAAAGTTTGAGCCTCATACGGGCTTGGCAAGGCAAAAAAATCCTTGATTTTGTGAAAGGAGGTGTGCTGAAATTGCCTTACATTCTCCAAAATTAAAACTGCTTAAAGGGTAGTTTAAAAATGTCCAACTGAAAATCCAAATGGTAGATATGTTGAAGATGTTTAGGAAAAGAACCACAAAAAATTTCAATGCAATCGGAGTAGATCTCAAATTTCTACAAATTTTTGAAGTGTTAATTGTATATTTCCCTTCTATTTCAAAGGGCAGTTTTGGTAAGAGGGAGTACTGTGGATGGACCCCCTAACACGTCATAGATATTGGATGAAATTTATTTATTTGGATGAAAAAATTTGATGGGATGAAATATTTAATATGGATGAAAATAGATTTTGGATGATAATTTTAATCTGGATGAAAAAAATCAACAACATTTTTAGATAGGAATTGTTAGTTAGATGAAAAATATTTATTTGATGAAAATTGTCATAAATGTGTATGGATGAAAAAATATTGGGCCCATCATTTTGCAAGTGCCCACCCTTTGAAAATTTCTCTTGTCACTTTCTGCCCTATTAAGTGAAGGGCAACTTGGGCAGAAAATGGGAGATTTCCATTGGTTATTGGCTCCCCGGATTTAGAGCAGATTCTTCTAAAATTCATAACTTTTGCATCGTAACTCCAAATGCTTTAAAATTGGCGCCATTGGAAAGCTATCGTTGAGAGCTACACATAGTAAAAATGTCAGAAAATAATAAAATTTTGAAACCTTAGATAGCATGACCAGAAGTGCTGCGACCCCAAACGGGTCTCAAGGGCCTTTAGGGGTTAAGAGCATCCACACCGGTCCGCAGCAAGCCGGGACCGGGCTTCATTTTCAGAGGTGCCATTGGTTGACACCCTTGATAATGAAGCCTGGTCCCAGCTTGCTGCGGACCGGTGTGGATGCTCTAAGTGTAGATGAAAAGAGTTGCTTCTAAATTCTATTGCAATTCATTAGTATGTTTTCTTTGAACATATTTGTAATTTTATGTGTATAGCAACACTTGAGTATAAGACTTACCTCGAAGCGTAGTTGTTACCCAAATATGTTGGGGACCAGAGAATTTGCAAAATTGTCTGATTGATCAAGCCAATTAGGTCTTCGACAACCAACCTAATAACACTATGATCTCAAGATTTAGCCAGGAAATGAACACAATGCATTGATTGCAATGTAGAGCCCGGTTCTAAGCATAACAACTTTATAAGTTATAACATTTAGTCAACAAAGACTACATTCAAAGTCACATGCGGAGGACATGGTGGACAAATGAAGAAGAGACAATAAGTTGACTATTCAACTCTTCAGCATTAAAAACTCATCATTGTCAGTGTTTGAAACTCTTCATGGTCAATATTAATAACTCTTCATGGTCAATATTAACAACTTTTCATTCGCCTACTACACTAATGGGAACAGTGTACAACTACACCAAAGATGAACACCAAGCAATGACCAATTAGACAAAAAGTAATTAAAATCTTACACGCAGGTCCTATCATTGTTGATTTAAACTTTCTTCGTTAAACCTTTAACAATTCGACAAATATTCACTACCACTCCATAAAAATTAAGTACATTTATAGTCATATTCTCTACAATTGTCATTTGAATATTTTATCATACGTCGTTTTCTGGTACTACGCCCTACATCACATCCCATAACAGTTGCCACCCACACAAGTTCACATTAGACTTCCGTACTGCTAACAATTTATTGATGCAGTTCGATGAGGTCCAGAGAGTAGCTCCGTCTATTCCGGTGAGGAGAGCAGGGAGTTAGTCTCACCGCTCATGTGTGTGTGGACGGCATGAGGCTGGGCTTGCCGTTATCCCCCGCACACACTGAGCGGCTAGACTGTGCACACTGAGAGAGGCCTCCAAGGGATACACGACCTGTGGTGTTGGGATTTGCGGTGTCTTACGAGCTGTGTGGGTGCCTCAGGAGGAGTAGACTGTTGAGCTGGGGCTCCCGTTGGCATTCTGAAAGCACACACACAGTCCTGTTACACCGTAGATTTGCAGAAACACAAGTCGGAGGGAAAGCTTGAAGCCAAGGACCTCAGTTGCCGCAACTCTGTTCCTGCCTCCAGATCCGGAAACTTCACTTTAGACGCCATTCTATATCTCAACCAGGAGCTCACGCTCCGCTACTCATACACACTCCTCTTGCTCGTTACCCTCATCACCCTGTCTGTAGTCACCACTGATAGCTCTCCCTCCGTAGACACCAGATCATTGCCGGAGCTCCACACCAAGTCAAGACACCGCTGCTGCCCCAGATTCAAAACTGGCCTCAGATCCGATATTTTCGGGTCTCGAACTCAACTTCGACCAGCATCCAGACAGAGTAGCTCACACACACCTGACTGCAGACCACTGCTCGTAGCCTTCTCGGACTCTCTCCGGTGCTCTGCACACTCAGGTGGGAGGCTACCACTAGCGACAATCTGTTCCTCTGCAACCAGCGGCACACCGCCATCTTCAGGTACGTTCCTACAACTTCACTTCACTAATCAACACACACGTTGTACAACTCAATACTCCCCTTTCACACATGTTTTCCATTTTCTTTTCCCTCAATACACGAACAGTCAGACTCTCAAACTAGATAGAAATCAATTGTTCAAAAACAAAATAAAAAATTGCACATCAGGTCATAGTAGCTTGTCAGATTGCAATACTAACCTGCAGATTTCACCAAGACCGAAGACAACTCGTGCACACAAGACCTGGTGCTTGGAAGAACAAGCTGTCAACGGCTGGGCACAGTGCCCCCTCCATTCCCACCATCACTCCGACAGTACCAGTTTTCCAAGGACAAGCGGCATACCTTGCGGATCTCACATCCACTCCACGACCAGTACGCTCACAGGTTCAGCCCGCACCAACTCGAAATTCTACTCTGCCGAAGCGGAGCTGCGCATCACCACCAACGGAGGCGCGAGTCACACGACCCTGCTGAAGACGTCTGCACCTCGGAAGCCCAGCAAGTTTGGTGCTGCCGGACAGTGCCGAGCCCACCCGGCCACCTCCAAGCTCCCAATAGTGTCCGCTTCTCCTGACAATGCTCTGTCCAACCAGCCACCTTGCACATGGAGTTCAAAACCGAAGAATTGCAGCTTAACAACAGACTTGAGGGACATAACCAGATGCTACTTTAGAGTACAAACGTTGGAACACCCCTCTACTTCTCAACTAACAACAGCGAATTTCTTCGCCTGCCTACACCCCTCCCTGCTCGTTAACATAACTTATCTCTTCACCGACCTATACACAACTCTACCACTTCGTCACTGCTGCTACTTCACAATTCGTAAGGAGATCAAGATAGGCACCCTTCCGAAGGGGCAACTGAAACATTCTTCCCATCCGAGACTCTCCCAGCAGTGTGGTCTCGCACGACGAGATCTCCAAGGAAATCAGTCCGAGCGTGCTGCTGTACAAGCGGATGGACACAACACGCCAGTCGTAGTGCCTCAAACCCTCAACCCTGCGCACGCATCATCTCAGGTAAGTCTCCTTCCTCTCTCTCCGTTTCGTCAATTAAATTGCAGCAAACCCCATAAAAAACCAAACCGCAATTGTTTCGACCTGTCCCAAGCCTTCGGACCAGCGGTGGCTGCGGCATTCTGGAAAGCAGATTCTGAGAACAAGTTTGCCAAGACAGATACCTCCGAACCTCGTGGGACATGCGACATTGATCGCAGTGTTCCATTCTGGAGTCGCCCACAGCGGGAGCACGATAGTCGCGAGTGCTGCTCAACACGCCCACAATTTAGCATTGAAGCTGTCACCTTCTCCATTTTCGACCCTGCATCGACACCAACAAAAACACAAGTAAGTCTACCTCTCAATAAATTTTCGCATAAACTAAACAACGAACCCTACATAGCCAATCACCCTGTTTTTCTCCAACATAGAATACATTCAATAAACCCTAACCCAACATCTCGTGTGAAATCTTTAAAAAACAACCAAACTCTCCTACGGTTAATTTTCAGAACTACATTATATGAATGCTTAAGTTGCCATTTCGCACACCTACCTTGTCTCCGTGTCGTTGTAGTCCATGTTTGTTTGTGGGAGTGGGCCAGGACGAAACAACTCCCTCTTATCAGCAGCAGCCGCACAGACCCAAGCGACAAAGAGAGTACAAACCTGCTGAAGACGCCACTCTCACTCCTTCAGCGCCGAGGGAAGCTACTCGGCCGGTGTCCAGGAATCTGCAGAAGCTCTACCGTCTGCCCCCAGCATACGGACCAGCGCGCCTCTGCCCTATTCACCACATCGTCTATCCGCCACCAGCCAAAGCTCCACAACATAGAAAATAGAAATTGTTCAACGGTGTCACATCGGCAAAACTCCAAGCCTGCAGAGCCGAAACCTTCCACATCGCCAGCAAGCTCTCCACCCTTGCCGATGGCGAATTCGGCTGCTTTTCTGTCTTGTTTTGGACCAGAGGAGGAGTGCATGGAGATTGACACTCCTACTCAAAGTCTGAACAAGCGATCAGTGGCAGTAGCAAACCAGAATGCTGCAAATATTGGAGTAAACGGCGTTGGAGTGTGTGGAAAGTGATTTCCACGGTTGACACACCGGAATACTAATTCCGGTAGGAAAATGATAAAAAAATTAAAAATTTTATGTTAGAAATACGGAAGTACTAAGCCTATAAGTAAAACAACCAGTTAAGCCGGTCGGCTGAATAAATAAGTGACCGGAAGGCCAGCCGGGTGAGATCCGGTCGTCTGCGGTGGAGGAGAGACGGGTACAGTCCATATGACAGAGCCCTGACCCGGCAGACTTAAGGATAACCACCAAAAGGTACAACGCACACGGGGATAATGGCTGCAACCATTAAAACGCCGCCGGTCGCGACCGTCCAATGATGAGGGGCTACGATCGTCCGTCATGATGAGCTACGAACGGGTGGGCGCGAGGGCAGGTATAAAAGGAGGAAGGACCGCCATGCTCTTCCTTTCTCTTTGTCATTTTGTGGCACGACGGGTCCTTGCGCTCTAAGGCGGTGGGCGCAGTTAGGGTTAGACGGTAGGAGAGAGAGACGGTGAGACGGAAGTGTTTCCGTTAGGCGAGAGATTGTGGTGAGGATCGTGCGTGCAGGTGTTACCGGAGTGACGGAGAGGAGGACTTAGCAGAATGGGTAGGAAAGGGAAGGAACCGGCGGCGGAAGGACAGTCGTTCAGGGTACAACGGGTAATGCCGTTGATACCGGCCGGAGAGAAGGAGAAGGAGCTCCTCCGGACCGCCTTAGAGTCTATGGGTTGTGAGGTCCTACTGGACAAGGCATGGGGTTGGAAGCTTGCCCTTCCGGCCCAGGAGATCCTCGTCAAGAATCCTGAGAATCGAGGAACCATCCGAGGAGAGCCGGATAAGTGGTCGGCACAACTCTGGAGGGAGACGTATGGTTTCAAGAACTCCGGCGGCGAGGTCTCGACGCCGGAGCCCCGGGACTTCATACATCAGTATCTCAAGGGGACCGGAGACCCGAGAGAAGGATGGGGGCTGGATGACATTGCGGATCCGGAGGCCCGGAGAGTAGTAGGGTTTATGAACCCTATTTTCCATCCGGAAAAGCCCAAACGGATCACCAACAAGTGGGCGTCCGTTTTCATTGGAGCCATGATCGGTGAATTCACGGTGGACTGGGGGGTCATGATGAAGACGATAGTCGACCGACAGGTGGCCAATCTCCGGAAGACCAAGAAGCAGGCCACCTGCCTTCCGTCTTTCCTCATTCACCTCTACCGTACTAAGGGACTGTTGAGTGCTGAAGAGGTCCGGGAGTACGATATGCTCTTAAGCTATCAGCAGTTCGCTGAGCCGGAAGAAGTGTCCGACCAGGACGACGAGGATGATGTTATTGAGGTCTCCCCCACGCCGGCTAAGAGACCCCGTCCTAGCCCGGAAAAGGGACAGCCATCCGGATCACCTCGGACTCCCGCACCGGCCAAGCGAACCCTGAACACGGAGATCCAACAGCCCACCGGACCACCGGAGCACACCGGAGATCCGTACCAGGACTTAGTTAACCTATCGGAGCAGGCAACGACATATGCCCGGTTCTTACAGTCGACTAGGAAGGCGGAGGGCCGGTTGGCTAGGGAGGTAATGATCCTTACGGGTTCGGACCAGTTGGAGGATTGCCTGAGCATTCTTCGCAAGCACCGGGACTTGGCCGGTCTCCAGGAGAAGCACATGGACCGGCTGGCGAAGTACCGGGAGACGAATCGGAAGCTCGAGGAGGAGGTGCGTGATGCCCGGAAGGATTTCAATGACGCCCGTGACCGGGCAGTCGAGGCCATCCGGTCGGTCGCTGAGATCAAGGCCACTTTAGCTCTTCCGGTAGATGTGGCCAATCAGTGCGCCGTTTACCAGGCTTTCCTGACCCGTCAACCGGATCCGACTACGAAGAATATTATAAAGTTCATGCACGACCGGACACAGGTGATGAGGGACACATGGACGATGATGAAGAACCTGGTGGAAATCCTCGGTTACGCAGAGGCCGGTCCTTCATCAGGGCCACCGGCAAATCAAGAGGATCCCAGACCACCGTCCCCAACCAGGGAACCGGCACCGGTGCCACCTCCAGCCTCTCCGATACGGTCGGCCATCCGGCCCGCCCAACAGGAGATAGGACACCCGCTGGAGGATCCTATTCCGGACACCTTGAGCAGTCTGCACACTTTACCCAACTTGGATGGAGTCGAGGCTGTTAACCCCGGAAACATTCCCTTGGAACCGGACCAGAGACCACCACCGTTAGATTTTATACCGGTACAGGGATCTCCGGAAACGCTCCAGGTGGATCTCAGCGCAGTTCCGGTGGCGGCACGATCTCCATCTCCGGCAGCTCAAGCAGAACGATCCCGGAAGTCCAGTGAGCCGTCAGCATCTGCGGCTCCGGAAGAAGACCCCCCGTTGAAGAAACTGAAGCGGGTACAGAAGAAGGAACGGTTGGACGGAACCCGGCACAGTCCCCGGCTCGATAAGCACAAGGAGTAGGGTTTTAGGATAAGGACCGGATAAAATGGCAGCGACTAACGATGGGGCTCCAGTGCACCCGGCTGCCAATCCGGATAGATAGCAGCAGTAACTAGGAATAGAAGGCGGCCACCGGTCCGGGATTTCCGGATCCAAGATCCGGAATTTCTGGATCTCGGTGGGCCACTTGGTCGCTTTAGGAACCGATAGGTTTTAGTATTTAAGATAGACGTTTTTCCAAGGCCGGGGCCTTGTTTTTGTACGCCGTTTTGTTGTTGCAATTGAGAATATACTTTTGGATTTGTTGTGTCAACCGGCTGCTGACGGGTCCGTTGCCGTATGGTTTGTGGTTCTATTGTCTTCAGTAGTGTTCTGGAGGAGTGTTGAACAGTAGGAAGGTCAGGAGAGCGCCCGGAGAGACTGGGGAGGTGTCAAGCGTCGAGTGTTGACGGTTTCCAGTCCCGGAAGGAGCCCGTAGGGAAGGAGAGACGTATTGCAGCAGGGCTGGTAGTCTCAAGGACACGGAGAGCCGTGTGTACACCGGGATCCGGAAACGGACCGGTCGCTTCCTGTAGATGGGATAAAAGCCGGATGTCCTACTGCGAACCAATCCGGAAGGGAGATAGTATAGTAGAATACTGCGCAGCCGTAAGGTGATGTCATTGTAGTATGATTTCCGTATCCGTAACCGGCACTGAGTAGTTATCCGGACCGGTCCCTAGCCGTACGGAAGGATTATTACTCCACTTCTCGGGTGGTAGATAGGAACAGTGGGGTGTCCAGCCACTATAAGTTACGGGACGGTGGAAAATCCAGCCACTTTAAAGGATAGACGGATCAGTGGGAACCGGCCACTAGTCTAAAAAGCCGGAAAATAGGAACGAGGCAAAAACTACCGGATTCGTCCAACCGTCTGTAAGACGGAGTACGGTCGGACACTGGTGGTGATTTCCGTTAAAGTCTAAAAGAAAGAAAACTATAGGTCTTCGTGGGAACGAACACGGAGTGGTTTACTTTGGAGGGTAGTTAGTGTGAATTAAGTGCCTTCCGGAGGAATACGTATACCACGTCGTGCTACATGTGATTTTTGGTGCCGCTGCCGGGGATCTATATGATTTTCTTTCTCCGGATTTCTACGGTTGTCACTAACCCAAGTCAGGGTGTAGAAAACGCATGAATCCGAATTCTGAGCCGGAAGGAGTACGGAGGTCTAGTAGAAAGAAGAAGGGTGATCAGGAGACGGAAGCCAGACCATTCGTCACTACTAGAGCAGAGTTCATTGAAGACACAGATCAAGAGATAGCCGGGACTTCCGGATCCGGAGGTCAGGGTGGGACAGTACCACCCGGGCCGGTGACCGGAGGACCGGTAGCGGGTCTTCCTATGGCCCGGACGTTCTCCCGGCTGAAGTATCGGAAGTTCAGGGGCGATGGCCGGGAGGACGTGGACGAATGGCTAAGCGAGTTCAACGCCACGGCTGCTGCCAACCAAGAGGACGAAGCAATCAAGTTACGGTTGTTCCAGGGATTACTCAAGAAGGAGGCACTCCAGTGGTACCAAGAGGAACCGGACAACGTGCGAAGGAGTTGGGGTTTGCTATCCGATGCCTTCCGGAGGGCCTTCCGGGAGGTAGGAGGAGAAGCCCGCACATTGGGAAAACTTAGTAAAATCCGGATGGAGCCGGAAGAGTCGGTCCGCCGGTACGGACAGAGGGTTAGGAGTTTAATTCATAAACTAAGTCCCGGAATTGCAAACAGTATCCAGGTAGAATGGTACGTCGCTGGGTTACCCGACCGGATGGGGTTCCAAGTAAGGCAGACCCGGCCACAGACTTTACCGGAGGCCATGGAGGCCGCCCAGAACTATGAAAACTCCAAGCAGTCCATACGACAGTACCGTAAGGCAGGGAAGACCTCTAGACGTCTCCGAAAGGTCCGGAGGAGCCGGGATTCTAGTTCAGAATCCAGTGGATCCAGCTCCGAAGATAGCTCGGAAACCGGAAGCAGCAGCAGTGAGGAGGACCGCTCACGACGGAAGGCGTCAGGTAGCAAGGGCTACCGGAAGGACAAAGAACGGACGATAGTCCGAGTAAAGGAGGAATACCCATCGGAGAAACGGATGATCAAAGATCTGGTGAACAGCATTGAAGAACTCAAAGTCCAGATGGCGGAAGAGAAGAAAGCACGGAAAGCGCTGCCCACCGTCCAGAACAATGTGTGGTGCACCAACTGCGGAAAGCCGGGACATTACAACCGGGAATGCCCACACGGAGCGCCCAAGAGAGTGCAGTTTGTGGATGAAGAGGGGTCAGTATTCTTTGCGGAACCTGCTTATGAAGAGGAGGAAGTGGAGATGCTACCGGTTTACCAGGTAAACCCGGCCTATGGCCGTGGACGGATGATGCAGCCGGTTATCAGACCGCGACCCGGAATGGGCTATCCATCCGGTGGACATCCGGCCCCGCCGGCACGACCACCCGTCTCGGTGGAACGGCAGTTTGGATGCTGTTATATTTGTGGAGAAGCCGGTCATTATGCTAACAATTGTCCACACCGAGGAGGTCAAGGCGCACCGTTGGAACTTCCGTGTCAAAACTGTGGTCAGTACTGCCATAAGTCACCCCAATGCCAACAACCGGTTAGACCTAGGGCTATCTATAAGCAAGTGGAAGAACCTCCCCGGGAGCGTACCGGGCTCAACTACGGTCACAAAGACGGGGTAGAGAATCCGCCAAATTGACGGTTACCGGTGGAACCACGAGGAGAGACCGGCGTGGGTATCCATCAGGTCAGTTCGCGTAGTTCCACCCGGAGACAGGATTCAGAAAAGAAGAAGAGGACATCTGGTGTTCGGACCAGGTCACAGAGGAAAGAGAGTAGCCGACCGGAATCTTCAGAAACTTCCGGGGAATCAGAGAAGGAGGTGCCCCCGGAGACGGTCCCGGTTGAAAAAGGGGTCAAGACCCTACCAACTATGCCGGATATTGGACCGGAGGTAATTGCTGGGTTACCTCAAGTACAGGAGGGCCGGAAGGTGACATTCAGCGAGATTCCGGAAATTATCCAACCGGAGGTCCGGGCGAAAGCCGACAGGTACGACATCCTCCAGGATATTCAGGCCCAGCCGGCCAATGTCACCATAGGACAACTGTTACATGATAATCCTAATTATCAGAAGCAGGTTAAGTCCGGTTTAATCCGGACCCGTAAACGGAAGATTAAGCTGCCTTCCGTCGCAGTTAATTTCGCCGAGATGGAGGATTTCGGGGCTCCGGAAATAGCTGTGGAGATCGACGGATGCCTTATCCAGAAGGTACCGGTAGATGGAGGATCCGGAGTAAATCTACTACTGGAGAGTACGGCCAATGATTTAGGGTACACTGTCTTTGAGCCTACCAATCAGACTCTACGGATGGCAGACCAGTCTCGAGTTGTACCAGTGGGAAAACTGTCGGCAGTACCGACAAAGATTTCCGGACTCACTTACCCGCTCAACTATTTGGTTATCCGGGTGGAGGAAGGAAATCCGTTTCCCCTGTTACTCGGACGGCCGTGGCTATATCTAGCCGGAGTCAAGGTAAATTGGGCGAAGAAGGCTTTTACTTCGGGGATCCGGCTGTTTTGCTATCGTGGAAACCGGAGCTCCATCTGGGGGAAACAAGTGAGACGGATGGTTACACTTCCGATTGGACAAGTTCAGAAAACTCGGATTCCCTGCAGTCATATCATGTACAAGAATTCCGGGAGGTATCAGAAGAAGATCTGGGATTCCGTAACCCGGTACCTGAACAGAAGCCGGATGGAACCGAAGTACCGAACCGACCACCGGAAGGCAGGAAGGACGATGACCGGGCCCTAGGAGAAGCAAGCGTTCCGTTGACCTCCGAATGGATTAAAGGACAGTTCGCAGATGGGATAATCAAAACAGGGATATCCGGGTCAAGGACCAGTGACTTACCCTGGTCAGCCCTTCCGGGGTCCGTAGAAACGGATGCTAGCGAACCGGTCAAGAATGTGGTAGCACCGGAAGATTACGAAGCAGTGAAGACGGAAACCGGTAGGACTTTCTATTTGGGAAAAGGACTGACGGACCGGGAGCGGGCACAGTATTTGGAACTGCTTACGGAATATGATGACGTCTTCGCCTGGCTTCCATCGGATCTGGTGGGTATACCGCCGGAACTGGGCGAACACCACATCGACCTAATGGAAGGAGCGGTTCCGGTTCGCCAAAGGCAGTACCGGCTCAACCCAAAGTACTCCATGATGGTGAAGGAGGAACTAGATAAACTGCTGGAAGCCGGTTTTATTTATCCAGTGAATAACTCCGAGTGGGTGTCACCGATTGTAGTAGTACCAAAGAAAACGGGTCCGGATGGTAAAGTCAAAATCCGGGTACGTCAGGATTTCCGGAAGCTGAATGCAGCCACGAAGAAGGATCATTTCCCTTTACCCTTCATCGACATGGTGCTCGATCACGTGGCCGGTCAGGAATGCTTCAGTTTTCTAGATGGGTTTTCCGGATACAATCAGGTGTCCATCCGGAAGGAGGACCAACTGAAAACTACTTTTACCACCGATTGGGGTACCTACGCTTTCAACCGGATGCCTTTCGGATTGTGCAATGCTCCCGGAACGTTTCAACGGTTGATGATGGACATATTTCAGGATTTCTTAAAACATTTCCTGGAAGTTTTCATTGACGACTTTGCGGTGTTCAGCCGGTGGGTGGAACATCTGGACTATCTCCGGAAAACGTTCCAGCGATGCCGGGAGACTAAACTCAAGCTCCATCCGGGCAAGTGTTTTTTCGGTATGTTAGCCGGACTATTGCTCGGACACATAGTCAGCCGGAAGGGAATAGCAGTGGATGTAGCAAAAGTAATAGTCATGTTGGCCCTTCTTGCCCCCACCAACCTCCGGGAACTCAGAGGATTTCTGGGGTGTTTGGGATACTACCGGAGGTTCATTGAGAATTATGCCCGGTTGGCAATGCCACTAACGGAGCTGCTCAAGAAGGAAGAAGAGTACCTCTGGACGGAAATCCGTCAACAGGCTTTTGAAGAACTGAAGAGACGGTTGGTCACAGCCCCTATACTAGCCCCACCGGATTGGTCGAAATCTTTTCATGTCACTTTGGATGCATCCGGTTGGTGTGTGGGAGCTATCCTATGGCAATTGGATGACGAGGGCCGGGAACGACCCATCTATTATGCCAGCCGGCAGATGAATCCGGCCGAGAAGAATTACACGACAACCGAACGGGAGGCTCTAGCCGTCATTTATGCGTGCAAGAAATTTCGCCATTACCTATTGGGGTACAAAGTCATCTTCCATACGGATCATGACTCGCTGAAGTATCTAGTCAACAAACCGGATCTGTCCGGAAGGTTGGCCCGGTGGATATTACTTCTTCAGGAGTTCAACTACGAAGTTATTGTCAAATCCGGGAAGTCTAACCTCAATGCAGATTATTTGTCGCGACAACGGGGGAAGGAGAGCAAGGAGGAGATATCTTCAGAGTTTCCGGATGAATTCCCTGAAGAATACCCGGTTGGTACCAGTATACAGGATATACCGGACCCCCGCGACCTTCCGGTCGTAGGAGGTACGTCTTCCGTCTACCGAATTCAGGAGGACGAAGGGGAGGACCAGGATCTTCAGCGGATTAAGAACTATCTCCAGACTCAGAGGTATCCGGAAGGACTGAGTAGGGAGGAGAAGAGTGTGTTTCAGCACCGGGTGGCACCGTACTTCCTCGTCGGAGAATTGCTTTTCAAACTAGGGGCGGATGAAAAACTCCGACGCTGCCTAGAACCCATCTATCGCCGGAAGGTCATCCGGGCTTTGCATGATGGACCGGCCGGAGGACACTATGCATCCGTCATCACCGTACAGAAGATCCGCGAGGCCGGATACTGGTGGCCACACCTTCACCGGGATGTTCATCAATTTATAAAAGAATGCGATCCCTGCCAACGGATAGGAGCTCCGGCCGTACGGCATCACTGGCCGTTAACTCCCATTGTTCCACTAGCACCGTTTGAAAAATGGGGAGTGGATTTTATTGGACCAATTCAACCGGTAGGCACTCAGAGGCACCGGTACATCATTTTGGCGACGGACTACGCCACGAAGTGGGTAGAAGCCAGAGCCACCCGGAAGAATGATGCCGAGACATCCGCCCGGTTCATATTCGAAAGGATAATGATGCGATTTGGCCATCCGTTGGAGATAGTGAGCGACCGGGGAACACATTTCCTGAACGAAGTGGTGGCCGGTCTGACCAACCAGTACGAGGTCAAACACCGGAAGACCACACCGTACAATCCTAAGGCGAACGGATTGACGGAACGTGCCAACGGAATAATCTGTAAGATTCTGACCAAGGTGGTGACCTCACATAAGACGGACTGGGACCGGAAACTGACATCGGCGGTCTACGCGTACAACACGGCACACAAGAGTACAACCGGACGGACTCCGTATTACCTGGTATACGGACAGGAGGTACTTCAGTCCATCGAGACGGAAGTAGAGACGTTAAGGGTACTCGCAGCCAACCACGGAGATAAAACGGATGCACTCGACGACCGTCTACAGGTCATCGACCGGATGGAGGAAGACCGGATGGAGGCATTGGAACGGACAAAGGAGGTCCAAGCCAAAAGGAAGGAAGTGTATGACAAGCGAATCACAACGGATAAAGGAATCGAAGAAGGAGGATTGGTTCTAGTCTATGACAGCCGGTACAAGAATTTCCCGGGTAAGTTACATACTCGCTGGATGGGACCGTTCCGGGTTGATAAGATTTATTCCAATGGGTCATTACAACTTTCAGACCTAGAAGGATATCCAATGGATACTAGGGTGAATGGATCCCGGGTCAAACTGTACAGACCGGATGACGTTCGCGAGGACGCTCACGGGTGAAAAAGGGGTAATGTGGAAAGTGATTTCCACGGTTGACACACCGGAATACTAATTCCGGTAGGAAAATGATAAAAAAATTAAAAATTTTATGTTAGAAATACGGAAGTACTAAGCCTATAAGTAAAACAACCAGTTAAGCCGGTCGGCTGAATAAATAAGTGACCGGAAGGCCAGCCGGGTGAGATCCGGTCGTCTGCGGTGGAGGAGAGACGGGTACAGTCCATATGACAGAGCCCTGACCCGGCAGACTTAAGGATAACCACCAAAAGGTACAACGCACACGGGGATAATGGCTGCAACCATTAAAACGCCGCCGGTCGCGACCGTCCAATGATGAGGGGCTACGACCGTCCGTCATGATGAGCTACGAACGGGTGGGCGCGAGGGCAGGTATAAAAGGAGGAAGGACCGCCATGCTCTTCCTTTCTCTTTGTCATTTTGTGGCACGACGGGTCCTTGCGCTCTAAGGCGGTGGGCGCAGTTAGGGTTAGACGGTAGGAGAGAGAGACGGTGAGACGGAAGTGTTTCCGTTAGGCGAGAGATTGTGGTGAGGATCGTGCGTGCAGGTGTTACCGGAGTGACGGAGAGGAGGACTTAGCAGAATGGGTAGGAAAGGGAAGGAACCGGCGGCGGAAGGACAGTCGTTCAGGGTACAACGGGTAATGCCGTTGATACCGGCCGGAGAGAAGGAGAAGGAGCTCCTCCGGACCGCCTTAGAGTCTATGGGTTGTGAGGTCCTACTGGACAAGGCATGGGGTTGGAAGCTTGCCCTTCCGGCCCAGGAGATCCTCGTCAAGAATCCTGAGAATCGAGGAACCATCCGAGGAGAGCCGGATAAGTGGTCGGCACAACTCTGGAGGGAGACGTATGGTTTCAAGAACTCCGGCGGCGAGGTCTCGACGCCGGAGCCCCGGGACTTCATACATCAGTATCTCAAGGGGACCGGAGACCCGAGAGAAGGATGGGGGCTGGATGACATTGCGGATCCGGAGGCCCGGAGAGTAGTAGGGTTTATGAACCCTATTTTCCATCCGGAAAAGCCCAAACGGATCACCAACAAGTGGGCGTCCGTTTTCATTGGAGCCATGATCGGTGAATTCACGGTGGACTGGGGGGTCATGATGAAGACGATAGTCGACCGACAGGTGGCCAATCTCCGGAAGACCAAGAAGCAGGCCACCTGCCTTCCGTCTTTCCTCATTCACCTCTACCGTACTAAGGGACTGTTGAGTGCTGAAGAGGTCCGGGAGTACGATATGCTCTTAAGCTATCAGCAGTTCGCTGAGCCGGAAGAAGTGTCCGACCAGGACGACGAGGATGATGTTATTGAGGTCTCCCCCACGCCGGCTAAGAGACCCCGTCCTAGCCCGGAAAAGGGACAGCCATCCGGATCACCTCGGACTCCCGCACCGGCCAAGCGAACCCTGAACACGGAGATCCAACAGCCCACCGGACCACCGGAGCACACCGGAGATCCGTACCAGGACTTAGTTAACCTATCGGAGCAGGCAACGACATATGCCCGGTTCTTACAGTCGACTAGGAAGGCGGAGGGCCGGTTGGCTAGGGAGGTAATGATCCTTACGGGTTCGGACCAGTTGGAGGATTGCCTGAGCATTCTTCGCAAGCACCGGGACTTGGCCGGTCTCCAGGAGAAGCACATGGACCGGCTGGCGAAGTACCGGGAGACGAATCGGAAGCTCGAGGAGGAGGTGCGTGATGCCCGGAAGGATTTCAATGACGCCCGTGACCGGGCAGTCGAGGCCATCCGGTCGGTCGCTGAGATCAAGGCCACTTTAGCTCTTCCGGTAGATGTGGCCAATCAGTGCGCCGTTTACCAGGCTTTCCTGACCCGTCAACCGGATCCGACTACGAAGAATATTATAAAGTTCATGCACGACCGGACACAGGTGATGAGGGACACATGGACGATGATGAAGAACCTGGTGGAAATCCTCGGTTACGCAGAGGCCGGTCCTTCATCAGGGCCACCGGCAAATCAAGAGGATCCCAGACCACCGTCCCCAACCAGGGAACCGGCACCGGTGCCACCTCCAGCCTCTCCGATACGGTCGGCCATCCGGCCCGCCCAACAGGAGATAGGACACCCGCTGGAGGATCCTATTCCGGACACCTTGAGCAGTCTGCACACTTTACCCAACTTGGATGGAGTCGAGGCTGTTAACCCCGGAAACATTCCCTTGGAACCGGACCAGAGACCACCACCGTTAGATTTTATACCGGTACAGGGATCTCCGGAAACGCTCCAGGTGGATCTCAGCGCAGTTCCGGTGGCGGCACGATCTCCATCTCCGGCAGCTCAAGCAGAACGATCCCGGAAGTCCAGTGAGCCGTCAGCATCTGCGGCTCCGGAAGAAGACCCCCCGTTGAAGAAACTGAAGCGGGTACAGAAGAAGGAACGGTTGGACGGAACCCGGCACAGTCCCCGGCTCGATAAGCACAAGGAGTAGGGTTTTAGGATAAGGACCGGATAAAATGGCAGCGACTAACGATGGGGCTCCAGTGCACCCGGCTGCCAATCCGGATAGATAGCAGCAGTAACTAGGAATAGAAGGCGGCCACCGGTCCGGGATTTCCGGATCCAAGATCCGGAATTTCTGGATCTCGGTGGGCCACTTGGTCGCTTTAGGAACCGATAGGTTTTAGTATTTAAGATAGACGTTTTTCCAAGGCCGGGGCCTTGTTTTTGTACGCCGTTTTGTTGTTGCAATTGAGAATATACTTTTGGATTTGTTGTGTCAACCGGCTGCTGACGGGTCCGTTGCCGTATGGTTTGTGGTTCTATTGTCTTCAGTAGTGTTCTGGAGGAGTGTTGAACAGTAGGAAGGTCAGGAGAGCGCCCGGAGAGACTGGGGAGGTGTCAAGCGTCGAGTGTTGACGGTTTCCAGTCCCGGAAGGAGCCCGTAGGGAAGGAGAGACGTATTGCAGCAGGGCTGGTAGTCTCAAGGACACGGAGAGCCGTGTGTACACCGGGATCCGGAAACGGACCGGTCGCTTCCTGTAGATGGGATAAAAGCCGGATGTCCTACTGCGAACCAATCCGGAAGGGAGATAGTATAGTAGAATACTGCGCAGCCGTAAGGTGATGTCATTGTAGTATGATTTCCGTATCCGTAACCGGCACTGAGTAGTTATCCGGACCGGTCCCTAGCCGTACGGAAGGATTATTACTCCACTTCTCGGGTGGTAGATAGGAACAGTGGGGTGTCCAGCCACTATAAGTTACGGGACGGTGGAAAATCCAGCCACTTTAAAGGATAGACGGATCAGTGGGAACCGGCCACTAGTCTAAAAAGCCGGAAAATAGGAACGAGGCAAAAACTACCGGATTCGTCCAACCGTCTGTAAGACGGAGTACGGTCGGACACTGGTGGTGATTTCCGTTAAAGTCTAAAAGAAAGAAAACTATAGGTCTTCGTGGGAACGAACACGGAGTGGTTTACTTTGGAGGGTAGTTAGTGTGAATTAAGTGCCTTCCGGAGGAATACGTATACCACGTCGTACTACAGAGTGAGTAGCGCTCGAACAAGTAGCTCTGGAGCAGGCGGCGCTGGAGTAAACAATGCTAGTAAACGACCAAGAGAGAAGCATGCCTCAGCCTCGACATCACTCATCTCCCCGACGCCTCCTCTTCACGTCAGTGCGCCGTCTCAGGCCATCCAGCGCCATCTCTGGCTGGGGTTTGAGAATATGGAGAAACTGGCCTTGGAACGTGGCTGCGAACCCCTCTTCACCGATGAAACGACGGCAGACAGAGTAACGAGAGGCATGCTCCAGGCAGAAGCTGCCGAAATAGAAGAGGTAAGCATTTCTTTTCCACGAGTTCCACAGCTGCTATATCCTAGTACCAGAGGAGATGGTACTGCAGGACAGCACTTCAACCTTACGCAGGTACCGTGTGACATATCCATTGACCCCATCACCTCTCTCTCTTTGGATTTTCAAGTTTCAATCCATTTTGAACTCCCTAATACTCCCCTTTTCCACAACAATGTCAAAGAACTTGTAAGAAAAAGATTAGAATATATGAATATCCCTCTTGGTACTAAGCTTATTGAACCCATTTCAGTTATGTGTATGAGTGTAAAACGGGGTAGAGAGAAGGGGGTGTGGGCTAGCATAGTCAAGCTACATCTCCTCCACCCCGAAATCGATGCTATTGCTCTTTTGAAGGGCTTAAGGCCATTTATCTTGCTACTTGACCCTTCATCAAATGTGGGCACTTTGGGAAAGGTATGTAAGTTTTACCATGCCATTGCAAGAAATAATAACTTATCTGTTAAAATTACAAGTGAGAATTTGGTGAATGTGTCTCCATATGCCCTCTTCTTTGATGTGTTGGAGAGTAGTTTTAGAAGGGGCCTCGATTTTGAGGTGGTGGATGTGCAAAAGAGCACTCCTCTTAACTATGCCAACATAGTTGCACCCACCCCTCTTCAAGCCAAGAGAATTAAAGAGAACCAAGTGACCACTCATCATGAGGTGCTAGTAGGGCAAATGAAGAAGGGCCCATCACTTACCTTGGAGCAAAAGCAAAGGAAAGAAGCCCTCACTCTTACCCTCTACAATCTTCCAATTCTTATGAGTATTGATGCTACATCACTTGAAATTTACAATGTTTTTGGAACCAAAAATGTGGTAAGCATTTGGTTCCATAAACAAGATGGCACTAAGCATAATGGTAGTGCTAATGTGGAATGCCTTAGTCCATTTGTCTATAAAAAATGGGTGGGCAAAGAGGTAAAAATCGGAGTTTACCACGTGGAAATTACCCCCCACCGTAGAAGCCTTGAGGGAAGTGAAAAACCCTCCAAGGAAGTGTTAGAAAAATTTGACTTTACTGACCCTAACATGTGTTTGGTTAATACTGTGGAAGCCATTCAAAACCAACACCAAGGAGAAGCAAGTGCCACTAAAGGTGAGGTTTTTACCATTATGAAGGAGGCAATTGAGGAAGGTAACAAGAAGTTGAAGGTGGAGTTACACAAGGAAATGACTGAGTTAAAGAAGGACATCATCAAGGAGGCCCACCATTATGTGGATGATATTAATGAGAAGTTGAAGAAGCAGATGTTAGACATCCAAACTACTCTTACCTTGGCACTTACCGGAATGCAACAATTTACCGGGGGACTTTTACTACAAGACAAGTCAAATGTGGATTGACCACAAATTGCCGAGGTAAACAGTATTTACTGAAATACTTATTAGTGCATTGGCTTAGTATTTTACTTAGTTTTTACCGTGAGGTAAATATTTTTTCCTATAGTAGAAAATATTTGTTTTTACCGTATTTTGAATACGATTTGAAATACAATTACAATTACTTTACTTTACACTTGTGTAAATGTAATTACCAAACAAATAGTCATTCAAAACTCAATTTCCAACCAACTTTACAAGTTCATCCAAAATCTACATTTCATCTAAAACTTAGTTCTCATCCAAATTCAACATTTCATTCAAAGTTACTATCCCATCCAACAATTAGCTTTCTTCCAAAATCTAGATCTCATAAAAAATTTAGACTTCATCCAAAATTCAGATTTCATCCAAAACTTAGATTTCATCCAAAATTCAGATTTCATCCAAAACTTAGATTTCATCCAAAATCCAAATTTCATCCAAGATCCAGATTTCATCCAAAATTCAGATTTCATCCAAAATTCAGATTTCATCTAAAATCCAGATTCCATCCAAAATCCAGATTTCATCCAAAATTCAGATTTGATCTAAAATCCAGATTTCATCCAAAATCCAGATTTCATCCACAATCTAGATCTCATCCAAAATTCAGTTTTCCCTCAAAATTCAGATTTCTTACAAATGCTAGAGTCTTTTCGAAATTCATACGTCGTCCAAAAATTACTCTCTACCCAAAAATAAGACTCTACACCCCACATAGACACAACATTAGTACAAACCACCACCTCCAAATACAACAATACAACCATAAAATGGCCTCGGCCTACCGGCCTCGCCATAATACAAAACAAAAGTACCAAATAACATACAAACCACTACTAAATACTATAACTAAATATAGACAAATTCAAACCACTCCATTTCCAAAATTCCACACCCTCTTACAACAAGTTAATACACCCACTCCCATTTCCTTAAATCCAAAAAAATCACAAACACCCCCACCTGCCAAACCACACTCTCACAAAAATCATAAAACATCAAAATTCCTAAAACAATTTCGACACACATCTACCACACCCCATCCTATAAATCCCTTCCTACGTTTAAACTCCCGATACCACTTATCAAAAGATGTTATACTTCAACAACACCAAAATATAAATCAAAAATTAGAAGTTACAGAAACACTATCTACACCATTGATCTCTCTACACACTTCTTATCTCTCTATCCCTTATTAACATTTCTTCCCACCGTCTATGTTGCTCCTTTCAAACGGTCTCTTATCTCTATTCTCCCTTCTTGACATTGGTCTTCGCCTACTTTTCTTATACGTCTCATACTTTCGTATTATCAAATCCTATTAGTCTCTCCCCTCTCATCTCTTGTCCGTAACCCTATTATTGTTTCCCCTCCCTACCTACCTCTATCTATCCCGTTGGCACCCTTCTTCCCCCCCTACACTCCTTCTCTATCTCCACAATATCCAACCCTACACCCTTCAACCAATAATCTCTCTAAAAACAAAATCACAATTGCTACAAAATAACTATAACCACCATTCTTACATTATTCCTGATTCATATAAGCACTACACACTATCACGCTCTCTCTAAAACACCCTCTAAAAAGAAACCCCCATTACACCAAGAAACTCATACTAAGTGGTGATTATTGAGACCAACCCAGGACCCAATGCCAGATCTCCTTAAAAAACCACCCACATGTACACAAACGACGCTGTAAAACCTACTTCTTACCCTGTACCATAAAACTCCAACCAGAATATCAACACCTTGCAAACCGCTTTTCACCCCTCCTCAATACAACGCACCCAGATCATATCACAGTTAATACTGACTACCCCCACCTCTCACATTACATTCTACAAATACAACATCACCCATCACCTAGAATCTTATACGCACTCATCACCACTCTTAGCCCATCACCTGAAATGTGCGACCAACTACTCAGCGAGAACCCCAACCCAGACTGGACATCCCTTCATCTGGAAAAAATGTCCAATTTACCTAACCCTCCAGAACGCCACATTCTCACCAAACACCCTTACATAGAATTCACACAAAACAATTTTCCACTAATAAAACCACCAGACACCATACATACGGACGTATACAACTTTGTACATCAACATCATGATTCAATAAACCTTCAACAGTTAACAGAAAAATTCCCATTCCTCCCAATTACATTATTAGAAGAAATACTTCGTATATATGAACCCATGCCAGAATACACACACCCCCCACCATTACCAAACATACCCCACGTCTTACCACAACAAACCCCCACAACCGCGCATACTACAAAATTCATTACATGGAACGCCGCATCACTCAATACAGCCCTTCCAAACTTACAAGAATTAATCACCAACACAACAGACGAACCTGCCATCATAACAATACAAGAAACCAAACTCACTGCCTCAAAATCCACAAAATATATACAACGCTTATTTCCAAATTATAAACTATTCTTTAATAACACACATGCCTTGACACGCTGCATACAACGACGGATGCCATATACATCGACAAGAGGCGGTCTTCTCACAATGATCAACAAAAAATATGCATACCCAGGCAACATCACTAAAATCCCCACCCCAAAAGAAATATCTCCCTACCTACAAATAATACAAATTACTAACAAACCACTACAAACACTCCTCATATTACATATATACATGCCATCCCACGTAGAAGACATACAATATATACCAATCATTCAACAACACATCACACAACAACTCAATACACACCCAACTGTTACCCACATTCTTTGCGACGATTTCAATCGAGATATTGCTCTTTGTGGGAGGCAAACTGAACACAACACCACACCCCCACAATTAGAAGACTTAGAATGGCGAACCTTTACAGATAACCTCCAACTCCAATACATCCCCACAAATCGCCCATTTACAAGACAAGGAGGAAATAACTATACTCACACTAGCCTTATAGACGGCTTCTACATAAAAACCACAAACAACACAATATTTACCTCCACTACAGACAACAACCATAACCTCAACTCCGACCACTCTCCCGTCACGTTACACATCCCACCGAACATACTACTAGCAAAACCCAGTCTCCCAATAAACCAAACTTCAAGACTACTCAACCCAATCCCACAAGAGAATATGGATAAATTCAAACTAGAATATTTTGAGGAAAATGCCCTGCTTATAAATGAACTCACTACACTACTTTCCACAGAACATCTTACAGACAACCAATGGCAAACTTCCTGCACGCAATTAGATCAATTAATCCACAACATATCTGACAAAATCCAAGAAACTTGTAGTGCACCACCCTCCCAATACTAACAGCCCATACATCCTCACAAGGAGGTTTCCTCCCTCGAAAACTACAAAAAACATGGAAGAAACATCTAGCTACATACCACCTCATCCGTAAAACCATTTATATAACAAAAAATTCACCAAACTGGCAAACACACCCCATAATAGAAGAACTAAATAACCACACCAATACCATAATACCACCACTGCCAACTAACGAAGCCCTCCAACAAGCTTGGATCCAAACCATAGCTGACATAGCCAAACAATCAAAACTCCACACTCGAAAAATCACTACTAAACATACCCAACAATGTGTCAAAAAAGCAATATTTAAATACAGACAACTATACGACAAAAGCCCAAAAAAGATAAACAAACAGGTCTTCAAAAACCAAGACACACCCCCATTAGATTGCATTCTAGACCGTAATAACAACATTCTCACCAACCTAGAAGATATCGCAATTGAAATCCACACTCAACAATCCATTAGTAACCGACCCACAGTACCTACATGCTATTTCCAACCTGAACACCCCCCACAATGCACCTGTGGAGTCAGACAATACCCCTGGCACGACCTAGATGGCTTCGTCTTAGAAAAACGCGGAAACCCCCATATCCCATTACACAAACATTTTACTAAAGAAATATTTGAAACATGTCTTAAAAACCTATCTAGCAACAAAACTCCTGGCCCAGACAAAATCCCAAACTCAATTCTTAAAAACATGCCAGAAAATTTCCACGAACTACTCTTCCTCTTTTTTACCCACTCCTACAAACAAAAACAAATTCCCACCTCATGGAAAACAAGTCTCACCATATTACTCTATGAAAAAAGGAGACCCTACCCAACTGCCTAACCATAGACCAATTGCCCTAGCAAACACAATTTACAAATTTTTCACAAGTACTTTAACATATATATTATCAGCATATGGGGAAGAATATCAGATACTACATGATAGCCAAGAAGGCTTCAGAGCCGAACGAAGCACAGCCCGTCAGCTACAACTTCTCATTGCCGCACTAGAAGATGCAAAATTCACCAACCAAGATATATACTTGCTCTATATCGATTTTAAAAATGCATTTGGCTCCCTCGACCATGCCAGACTCCTTGCTGTTATGAAAGACCTCGGTTACCCAATCGACGCAATCATGCTAATTGGAAACATATACTCCCACTCTCACACAATAATCTCCAGTGAACATTTTGGTAAAACAAAACCAATACCGATTCAAAGAGGCACCATACAAGGAGACACACTCAACCCCTATCTTTTTCTTATATTTCTTGAACCACTACTTCGCTAGCTACAAAAAGGGAACCATGGTTACACATTTGGAACATCTAAAATTAACATTAGCTCTGCAGCCTATGCAGATGACCTTGCTGCCTTGACACACACCTTAAATTCTCTACAAACCCAACTCAACAAAATTGACAGATTCTGCAAATGGGCAGGAATGGATCTCGGAGTTACAAAATGTGCTGTCACTGGTTGCCCAAACAAAACCAAAATGCAACCCACTACATTCAAAACCCACATACAAAACTACCAAATCACATATAGAAATCAACTACTCCCAGTACTTCATCAAAACGAACCCTATACCTACTTAGGCATACAATTAGTCCCCTCTCTTAAATGGAAAATTCAAACACATATTACTACTACTAAAGTCATCGACCAATGCAAACAACTAACCAAATGTCCAGCCTCAATAAAACAAAGAATTAGCATGATTGACACAGTCATCCGAGCTGGCATTGCCTACAGCTTCTTTGCAGTTCCATACTCACTACCAACCATTAAAAAACTTGACAAAAAAATTATTGCCATCCAAAAAACAATATGTGGACTCCCCAGAAGCACGGCCAACATAATCACACAACTCCCCCACGAATTCTTTGGCTTGGAAGCCTTCTCCCTAAAAAACGCATACCTCAGATGCATTAGTGAACAACTTCGTAATGCACTAAACGACAAAGGACGCCTCGGAATAATCTATAAAGGATTAATTCACCACATACTTGCCAAAGCAGGCGGTGCCAAAGATATCCCAAGAATTAAACCTCAAGACTGCGTACGATCTCCAACAACACGCACACTTTACCTTACAAAAACAGCAAGTGGTATACATCTCAAAAGCACAGAAGAAACTTTTCCGCTACACCAAACCGAATTAGAACTAGAATGGACGTCTACTACAACCACTGAACTCCCACATTTAGACCCCCAACTCTCTCTCAAACTCTTATATAAACTTCTAGCCCTAAACATACATACAATAAAACATCTTACCCTCCCAAATGGCACACACCTAATGTCCCCAGAAAACTTTACAATATACTACCAAAAACCTACCCGACTAGAAAAAAGCGCCCTCAATCTAGCAGAACAACTCTTTTGTAAACAAAAATGCACTGCCCTCTGCCCAGATGCTTGCCAATCACACTCACCCCCATACACATTAAAGGACAAATACAAACTAGACAACCACCAAATAATCCCACGTAGACCTGTCCAACTGATACAAAACCCTCTAAATCTTCAAACACCTACACCAAAGCCTCCCCCAAAAATACTAAAAGATCCCATTAAATACCCCATCTATACAATACTAAAACATAAAACAACCACAACAAAAGACAAATATAAAATTTCCAGAACATATAACTCTTATTTATGCCAATGGATTGATACAAACCACATCATATACAAAAAATGGCTCGCCCAACGGCAATTGTTCCCATTAAACCGACCACTAGTAATCCAACACAACCAACACCTCCTCACCAATTACTACACACAACACAGAAATCAACATTATCAACATATTATAAACACATTATTTACACTTGCTCAACCCCGAGACACAAGATTCATCCCCCCGCCAACTATCACTTCTAACATCAAAACCTCCACAATCGAATGTAACCCTGAAAGAGACATCGTTGCCACAAAATGTACCCTCCACACACAAACCGACATAACCCACATATACAACGACTCTGGAAAGTATCTCACCACCATCCCTACTACAAGGATAGCCTGGCTATGGCAACAATATAACACCAACAAACACAAGAACCACAAAATCATACCCGCCATACAAAACTTTGAAACAGAAGTAGCTTGGTTATATCAAAGATACGCACACAAAACCAGCAAAACAAACCCTAAACAAACGCCACATCATTCCATTCCATCCCCAATTCTAGACACTCATTACAACCTTTCAAATCACTCACTCATACTTCTCCTCACCAATTACATGCTCCACTACACACACCCAATTTTACTCACAATTCCCACGAGATAAAATATTTGGCTCGTTAGGCACTGCCTTTGAATATAAATGGAAAGGCATTGGATATGCTCACCCTCACAATGCTGCAACAGCACAACACGCCATCCACTGGGCCCGATTAGCAGCAAAACATGATCCTAATACCATCACCATCTTGGCTCTCCCAGACTCTAACTGGTACCAAAACCTATCACCATACATAGGCCCCTATCCGGATACACATGCCTTAATCCACTTTGCCGCTGATACCATCACATATGTCGAACCCACTCCACTTCCCGACAAAACGACACCCGAACCTTTAGCAATACATATTTGGTGCATTCACCACCAACACAACACTCTTGTTAACGCCAACCAAATCAATACACTAAATACAATCCTAAATACTCTACACATCCCACACTACCACACCCAAATCATACCACCAACACCACCCAACACACAAGTCAACAAAAACAAAAAATGGAACACATCATTATACCCTCCATACCAAAATCCACAACATCATCGCATACCACCCATACCAACCTATGACACCCCTACTACACTCAAATTTTTACCATTTCACAGCTACTACACAAATGGCTCCTTCCTACCACCGCAAAAAGCAGATGACGGACATTGGAAAAAAGAAAAAGCAGGCTACGGAATATACAACCCATCTAAACCTGACATACAAATATCAAAAAGATTACCTGGACTCCTAACATGTTTTCGTGCAGAGCTCATGGCTATACATGAAACACTCTTAATACTTACAACTAAATATCATAATGAACCCGCACATATCTTCACTGATTGTCTCAACTGCATTCATGTTCTCAACACACAACTCCAGCACCCCACTCAGCAGAATAACCATGCAGACAAAACCATCCTACAAGAAATGGTTGATATGCTCAAAAAACGTACACAACCCACGACAATATACAAAGTCAAAGCACACTCCAAAATTGACGGCAATGAACAAGCAGATAAACTAGCAAAAGCCGGTACTATGAAACGCAACTATCAAAAAGCTGCTAAACCACACGAATTTGCACATACAACACCCTACTACTTTCATAAAGACACATGGCCCGGTCCACACAAACGACCAGATAAAGGACCAGTCCGCAACTTAGAAGAATATATAAAAAAATACGACCGCGACAATAACCTCATAGAGTTAGCACTGAAATTTCCTAATATAAACAAATGGACATCAAATCCCATTATTGAAAAAACACTATCTAATGACTTTTGGAAAATCCCCGAAATAACCGACTCCCAGAAGACAAGCATACTCAAATTCAGAACCGGTCAGTACATGGGAAACGCCCGCAAACAACTAATATTTGGCATACAACGATTCCCCTCAAAAACCTGCTCCATCTGTAATACACAAGATGCAGATACCTAGCTACATGTACTATTATTATGTCAACATCACCACATTCATGCACTTCGAATAAAAAGACATAACAAAGCCGTATGGGAATTAAGAGAACTCATACTCTCCTCCCAAAAATCAAGATGTTACACCCTTATGAATGCGGGAACATTTAACAACACCCCACAAGAAAATACAGTACCTCCTTGGTTACTACCCTGCACATGCCATCAACGTAGATGCAAATGCAATGCTAGACTTAAACCAGATTTACTATGCATCAAAGGCCTCCCCTACCAAAGCCTACCCCCACTTCGCCCTGACAAAAACTTGACCATACAATTTATCGAATTCACCTATACAAACGACAGATTCTCACCCGAAGCAATTGGTAGAAAAATTATAAAATACCTACCTCTTATCAATGACATCACTAATTACGGATGGAAAGTTGACCCTATCCTAATTGTCACAGCCGGAGCCCGAGGCACCACACACATTCCCCCAATGCAACAACTTGAAAAAACATTCAAAATTGGTGAGAACTCTATTAGACATACATTCAAAGCAATCAATACCATTGCCATCCAACATGCACCCTCAATTCTACTACATAAACGCCGAATAGAAAATAACCAACCACTACCAACAGAATAAATTTATCACTCTAACAATAAAACATCACTCTGTAAAAGTGAGAGTAGTGGTAACAACCACTGCTAGCCACTCTTTTTTTATTTTATTTTACTTTTCTCATACTAGCTCAACTTGTCTCAAAGGGATAGGGAGCCGGTTGGTTGCCACAAACTTTCCTACCATGACCACTCACTAGCAGCACCAAGTCATGTGTATCACATCACCGCTCAAACGAGCCCAGCAAGGTTCGAACCCGGACCAATTAAATGAGATACTACACCCCACTCCAACCAACCACTGATGTCATGACTTGGTGACAGTGTTTTCCTCAAAATTGTAATTATATAAACTTTACCAATATTCTCTTAAAATAAAAAGACTGGTTACTTGTTCCCTGGTTACTATAGTGTCCATTCTCGAAAGGAAATAGTAGTTTTGTCTCAATGTCCCTCTGTCCTGTGGACACCGGGTCCTTGACATTACGAACGGACACTTTATTCACGCCGGCCCTTATTGAGTTGGTGTTTCTATCTATCTATCCGTACTGCTAAACACTGAGTACAAAAATCCTGCTTCGCATGGATACATACTGCATCGCAGACAAACCGCTTTAGATTCATATAAGCCCGACCACACCCATGCAAAATTACAACGGTCCAGAATGACAAACAACACCTGCTAAGTTATGTATCTCACCTCCACATCTCAGGATTAGACACAAACAAAACATTCATGACCTGTATACATCAGAAATACAAACGATATCAGCCGATGAGAAACTTGTGTGTGGGATTGCACCAGCGACGAATTGCACACCAGTGACAAAACTAGTAAGGAATGAACGAACGAACGAACGAATGGAATCCAACATGAACGAAAGCAGTGACGGACGAAGGAGTCCGTTCGTTCGGGGACCTTCCGACGAGACTCGGGGGCAGTGGGGCCCAGTCAGTGGGGGAGCCAGGCTGAGGCGGTCACACTCACTCTGCTTGTGCTTCTGCTGTTGCTGTTGCTGTTGTTGGTATTGCTGCTGCTGCTGCTTCTGCTTCTGCTGCTGTTGCTGGTGTCGTGGTTTAGCGTTGCTTGCCACCAATGGGTCCCCAATCGCCCCGCTCCATCACATGCACATGATCGCCGCACCGCACCGCAGGCGCTTCTTCTGCACCCAAACGGACGGACCCCGAATCACTGCCCCTCCCACGCGATCCCCCAACTCCTTGGCCATGCTGTGACGGAGCCCCCGCGCACGAGATCGGAAGGGTTTTGGCCACCCGGGGAGCAGCCACCGCCGCTGGCACACATATGGTCATGGGAAGCTCGGGTTCGAAGCTGGAGAAGGCATTGGGCGACCAATTTCCCGAGGGAGAGCGCTACTTCGGTCTCGAGAATTTCGGCAACACCTGCTACTGTAACAGCGTTTTGCAGGTATGCGATGACTGGGCTGCCAATTCCTGCACCAGGGATCTTGCAGCTGCCGGGGGCCATGGCGGGCTGGCAGGGTGTGTGTATGTGTGTGTATGTGGCCGTGGAGGATGAGTGAGGGTTGTCGGAGATCGTGTCGTGATTAGGGCATCGGGAGATTGCGCTCTCTAGGGTTTCTGGGTGCTGTGGGGTTGAAGCTTCAGGGGAAGTGGTGGGTCGATGCGATGATTGCTCTACCTGGATACTGGTGTAGTCGAGATTGGTGTCGGAGTTAGGAGGTCCGGCACGGATTTTTCTCTGTTGCGTGGGTTTTGCAGGTTGGAGGGGCATGGTGAGAGTGTGGCGCGAGCGTGTGAGATTGACCTAAGTGCATGGTTCGTTTGTGTGTAGGCTCTGTATTTCTGCGTACCGTTTAGGGATCAATTGTTGGAGTACTGCGGTCAGAACAAAGCTGTTCAAGAAACAGAGGAGAACCTTTTGACGTGCTTGTCGGAATTGTTCACACAGGTGATTGATTCTTTTTCCTCGTGAATCTGTGATGTGGGCTAAAATGATGCGGTGGTGTTGCGTTTCAGCCTCGTGTCATTAGATTGATGTGGGACTTGCTCGTCGAGAATGTTGGAAATGTACGATGGGGGTTTCATTTGCATTCGCCGGTTTTGACGAGGGACGGACGCAGTGTAAACGTGTCGCAGTGCAAGTAACACATGCGAACATGGTGGGTGTGTGTAGATAAACTCGCAAAAGAAGAAGACTGGTGTAATTGCCCCGAAGCGGTTTGTGCAAAGGGTCAAAAAGCAGAATGAGCTGTTTCGGAGTTACATGCATCAGGTGACGTGTCTATCTGTTTGCAATGTGAAGGGCTTGTTCCACATTCTATGCCTGGAATGCTTGAACAGTGATGTTCGGAGATGTTGCCCTTGGCGGATGATGCACGTATTAAACCCTGTTTCTGCTCGTACAGGATGCTCACGAGTTTCTGAACTTTCTGCTGAATGAGCTGGTCGACATCCTCGAAAAGGAGGCAAAAGCAGCCAAGTCCAATTCAGGTCCTCAGGCTTCTCCAGAGAAAGCTGTTGCGAATGGGTCGGTCAATGGATTGTCCAACGGAAACCACAAGGAACCGATCGTCACCTGGGTGCACAAGATTTTTCAGGTACGACTGTTTTCACGACAATCGTTAGTGCTGGATGCGTGGCTTTCTGGTTTGCTGTGCAATATCGTGGCATGCATAATACACAAGTAGTCACCGTGTTCCGGATGGGCTAGGAGGCCGTTTGACAACTGATATGACAGACACGTGATTGTGTGCCGTGCAGGGCACACTGACAAATGAAACGAGATGCTTGCGGTGTGAAACGATCACTGCCCGTGATGAGACTTTCTTGGACCTCAGCCTCGACATTGAGCAGAATAGCTCCATCACGAGTTGCCTCCGCAATTTCAGTTCCACGGAAACATTGAACGCAGAGGACAAGTTCTTCTGTGACAAATGCTGCAGGTGGGTCCGCTATCGGCACTCTTGTATGAAGGTCTTGTGCAGGGTCATTTCTGATATAGTCGTTCGGGCTGTCTGAGATCATGACAGCAAGGCACTGTTGGATGATACCAGGGTGCTAGTTCCTGACTTGTACCTGCCAGAGTGCTCATGCAGCACAGGAAGCGTAGATAGTGTCTGTATGTGTGTATGGTTGGATCTTGACACGGAGTTGTTGTGATCAGTCTGCAGGAGGCTCAAAAGAGGATGAAAATCAAGTCACCGCCCCGCATCTTGGCACTCCACCTGAAGCGGTTCAAGTACATCGAGCAGTTGGGTCGTTACAAGAAGCTGTCGTACCGTGTAGTATTCCCGCTGGAACTGAAGCTGTGTAATACGACGGATGACGCACCCGGGTCCGAGGCAGAGTACTCGCTGTTCGCCGTGGTGGTGCATGTGGGGAGCGGCCCAAACCACGGGCATTACGTGAGCCTGGTGAAGAGCCACAACCACTGGCTGTTCTTCGACGACGAGAATGTGGAGATTATTGATGAGTCCATCGTACAGACATTTTTTGGATCCACTCAAGAATATTCTAACAACACGGATCATGGGTACATTCTGTTTTACGAGAGCTTGGAACAGAAGAACTAACACACGGAAGCTAACAACCTAGTTCCCTCTCAAGCATAGCTGCCGGCCGATGACGTATGTAGGAGGATTTGTAGTGGTAGTTGTTAGGTGGCACTCGGGAGGAGTTGCGAAGGAACGGGCGGGACGAATTGAGCTCGTGGAGTTGATTTACTTTGTAGAGCCGACGGTGAAGGAAAGAAGCCTAGAGCAAGTTGGGAGCCGGTCTGGTGTCCGTCGTCGTAGGAGGCGATGGGACATGGGCAGTCCCGGATGCACTAATTCACAAGCAAGTGAGAGTGCTAGAGGTGTAGGAGGTGGAGCAACTCGGACCCTGTGGTTGCCGTGTACACTGCGACAGACGATAAAACATGACGAGAGCAATCTCCATCGGAACTTTGTGTTAAATTGTACGAGTTGTTTGCTGTAAATGTGGGAGGCTTGTGTGAGATAAGTCCTGGATCGTTGGCTTGATGACGATTCTTGTCACCTGGCAGGAGATAATGCGAGTGCAGGGCTTTAATCTTTCACAGCGCTCTGCTGGATTCTACCTAGCAGAAGTTATCTGAAATACGGTGTGAGAGTTTATGAGTTTATGGTACTGCTCGTTTACAAGTGGCAGGAAATGTGTGATCGTTATCTGGACACATGAACGTAGTCCATTGTCGTGTTAAACATGTGCTTAAACATGAACGTAGTTCTGTGTAGACCAGAGTGTACCCACTCGCTTTCTGTATATTTGCACGTTCTTTTCTGGACGTTGGAGTAGGATGATTTACTGAGGCTTGGATCTTGTGGAGAACATGTTCTGGAAAATCGCTGAAAATTTCAGAGAGTGACTTGTCCACGTGTACGTATTAGAGGTCATGTGGTAACCGAAGGCCGTCATGTTGTTTGTGTCATGTAGCTTGACAGTGTACTTTCAAAGTTTTATTGTGGAAAAGATCATTGTTTCACTTGGGATTTGGGCACGTCCTATAATCTGAAAAAATAATTGTTGATTGGTGGATTTTGATGAGATTTGTGCAAACATATTTTCCTCCCTTTGAAGAGTCATTAGTGAAATGTAAGTTTGTTTCTTGTAGTCATTTTTTGTCAATGAGCTCTAATAAATTGTTGCTTATCTCTTCTCTTGCTTAATTGATGTCTCTATTGGGGATTTGCCTTGTGGAGTTGAAGTATTCTAGGTCATGAAAATAACCCCCTCTATTCACAGAAAAAGTAGAGGTTTCTTTTTCCTTTTTTTTTTTGGTAATACTCTAAGTATAGACATGTTATATAGTTGTATGGATTCAAATTCTATAAGATAAAAAATAGTTATCAAATGAGTATAAGAAATAACATGAAGTATGCCTAAACCCTAAACCTTGCAAACTTCGTGAACGGCCTTGAAATGTAGAGCATGAGCAGAAGAAATGAGAATTGTAGGTAAGTTTAACCTTTTTTTTGTAAGCACTAGCAAAATTGTACATCCCTGCTGTAACATGAACTACAACTGAGCCCCAAAGGGACAGGGTGTTGCAGACAAGTCTGATGTCCTTCTCAAGCAAATCCTGAGAGACTTGTGTAAATCGTAGGCATGGGATCGCTTTCAAATATACATAATCTCCTTGACCCGATTTGCTTTCCTATGAAACAGCCCTTTCACTTTGTTATCTGAATTTGTAACTATCTTGTGTTCACAATGGAATATCAAGGCAGTTGAATTGTCTTCCCCTACGGTTGAAAACTTTTCTAGAAGAAGGTTTCTATGGCTAAGAATATGGAAAGAGTGACTTGTGGAATCTGGCAAGATAATGGATTGTGCAGGTGGGAAGGGAAGGAAATTCAGGATGAATTCAATGGGAAAAAGTATCATGTGGTGCTAGAACATTCTTTTAAGCTGCTTTGTCCAAAGAGTCTGGTCTGGACATTGTGACATTGTCTACATAGACAATGTACTCTCCTGGTGTTAAATTTATTTTAATGCCCGGTTGGTACTGGATGCCAAGTTGCCAACTGCTATTGGAAAAAGAATTCAGCCAACCTTTTGGCAGATTTTGGAGGACATCAAAAAGGGTGTTTCATCAAGAGAAGACATTTAGCATCTAGAAGAGGGACCAAGACAACAAACATCCTGTAACTTACACAAAGATCATGCGAGAGCTCTATGTACGAACCACATAAAGGACCCACAAACGGAGATTACATGCTAGACACCTCAGCAATTTCTGCAAATATCCCAACTGCTTGCAAAGAAATGCTAGCAACTGTTGCTAAAACAGCACAACCGCTGGAAGGTTTGTTCAAATGCTTGTTGACTCAGCGAGGTCTACAAATTCATAACCATTTATGAATTCAGAATGTCTAAGTTATTGGTTTCTATTGTGCAAACAATAAGTTTCTGTGTAAACATCTTCCAAAATACACACCCTGATCAACAAACTAGGTCAATACTTCTGTTTATGATGTTTACACCACACCCGCAACACACTTGCAGTTATGTTCTGAAATATGGAGAAGAAAAAAAATTCAAGTCACTGTCTTTCCTTGACCCAATTATTCTTCAATTACTGTCCAAATACATTTTATTTTAAAAAGTCAAACTCTTTTGTTCTGTTTTATATTGTTTTTAGTTTCTTTTTTGCTTTGTGCTGCAAACTAGCAACTGTTGCTAAAACAGTACAAGTGCCTTGCACCATCTACTAAAAAAATGCACATGAATTATACAATCTGATGTGTCATTGTATAAATTTAAAAAATAATAAAATATCCAGGTTCTTACATAACACATATTATGTAAAGATACTACTGGTCTTTTCACATTTGAAGACACAATTCTTTACATGAGATTTCCCACAATCTCAAAAATATCATGTTACTGGCATGTAAGTACATCAAATCTCAAAGGTTGAAGAAAGTGTTTACAAAGATTTTCTTAGCTCCCTATAAGATACAAAAAGGAAAAAAGAAAAACCAGTAAGATAAATAATAAAGTTTTCATAATCTCTGATATGTTTTCCCTTGAAATGGGTGTTTTGAGAATTTGGACAATCTACTACAGAGAATTTTATACACACATCTACTGCCTCTTAGATTTCTATACAAAGATTTAATGTGATTATGTTTGGAAATGGGCCAATATGTAGATTGAAGTTTTGGTACCAATCAGTGTCAGGGAAAATGAGTATTGTAGTAGTATTTTGATCATTTTTTGCAGCTAGGCAAGCCCAATGTATGGTTTGTTGTAAATATATTACATTGTATGGGTGCCTGTAGCCGATTCCCTTCTATTTATGGTCAACTTAGGCTTTTCCTAAGAATCCAAATATTCTATCACGTGACAATGGTGAGTGGAATTGATTGAGTTGTATTGGACATGTAACTGTATGAGTAGTTGATGAATATATATATATATATATATATATATATATATATTGGTTTGTAAGTTTTGCATCTTTTAAGGCGGCAATAAGTACTTGGAGTTGTCTAGATGTGCTTATTTTTGCTTTAGATCCTTCTAGATTGCCATGTAGTATTTAATATTTTTCTCCATAGTCAAAAATGATGAATGTCAAAGTATTGTTGTAGAATTTGTATATGGTATTAGCTAGCGGAATAGGTTTGTGATTAGTAAGCTCTAATGGATCACCTTTATAATAAAGTATATATTATGAGGCTTCTTTACCATGATGCAAGGGATTATTTTTGTTTATTGTAGTTCTTGAAAAACAATAACATTAGTTTAACCCCTAAAGGCCCTTGAGACCAGTTTCGGGTCGCAGCACTTCTGGGCGGCCTATCCTAAGGTTTTAGAATTTTGTTATTTTCTGAAATTTTCATTCCATGTAGCTCTCAATGATAGCTTTCCAAAGGTGCAAATTTCAAAGCATTTGGAGTTACAATGCAAAAGTTATGAATTTTAGAAGAATTTGCTTCAAATCGGGGCAGCCAATAACCAATGGAAATCTCCCATTTTCTTCCCAAGTTGCCCATCATTCAATAGGACAGAAAGTGACAAGACAAATTTTCAAAGGGCACTTGCAAAATAATGGGCCCAATATTTTTTCATCCATACACATTTATGACGGTTTTCATCCAACATAAAATCTTCATCTAACTAACCATTTCCATCTAAAGAGGTTGCTGATTTTTTCATCAAACTGATAATTACTGTCCAGAGCATAGTTTTCATCCAATATATATTTTGCATCCATATAAAATATTTCATCCAATCTTCAGTTGTCATTCAAACTAAATAAATTTCATCCAATATCTATGACGTGGCAGGGGTCCATCCACATGACCCCGTTTTACCAAAACTTCCTTTTGAAATAAAAGCTAAATATACAATTTTAACTTCAAAATATTATAGAAATTTGAGATCTACTCCGATTGCACTGAGATTTTTTGTAGTTCTTTCTTTCATTAACTCCAACATATCTACCGTTCGGATTCCCAGTTGGATATTTTTAGATTATCCTTTAAGCACTTTTAATTTTGGAGAATGTAAGGCAACTTCAGCACATCCCTTTCACAAAATCAAGGATTTTTTGCCTTCCCAAGCCTGTATGAGGCTCAAACTTTGTGAGCTTAAATCTAACTTCCATATCCAATGAAATTGATGATCATCTATGAATCATATGTGTTTGCAAAGTATAGTTTTTGGGCATCAAAACTTAGGTCTACTCATGGGGCAGTGTCAAAAAAAACTTTTACAATGATTTCAAATGTTATAATCTCGCAATCTGTACGGCAAATTGTCCTCAAAATTGGTATACACCTTTTTTACAACGTAATTATAAGATTCTATGGTTACATATTCAATTTGATGTCTAGATTTAGAAAAAGTAGTAGGTTTCTATCAGTATAGATATGTTTATGGCAGTTTTGGCTCCAAAAATATCAAGGCTCTTTTAGAAGTCCTCTAAATTTCTAGAAACAAACCTTATTTTTTCAAAAATAATTATATACTTGTTTGAAGGCACACTAGCCAGCTACCCTGTTACAATATAACTTTGTTCTTTATTCATATGTTTTTTTTTTTTCCTCACTTTTTGATGCAAATGGTGAGAAAAGCAAAAAACACCGCCGCACAACTAAGAAGCCCAAAGGCAACCAGCAAATACCACCTTATCTTACAATACCAATTACAAACCTAGTGGACTTAAATGCTATCTACCTACATGTAACCAAACCTCTCCGTATGAGGTCGTTAATAATTCCACCGTACCACGGATCGAGCGTGAAGAATATTCCCGCATGGTTTCATGTCGCGGTAAAGTCATGTTGGACCTTCTAAAGGCCTTGGGGTTGGTTCTGTTTGCACCACGAAATGTTGGCTTAAACTAAGCAAGCGAGATTGAGGAAGGCATCCCACAATGTTGTTATAGGACCGCATCAGGCCACCGTTGAGCATGAAATACATAGTGATTGTATTGGATCTAGATGGTCCCGAGTGTAGCCCCTCTCAGAAGAGACCAGAGTTGGCTAAAGTCCTAAAAATAGAGAGGATGGCCATCTTAAGGATGCATTTCTCCTGTGAGAGCGGGGGCCATGGCACCGCGTCTTACTGTGTGCGAGCTGGATGATGAAGGATTGAAGCTACGAATCGCTAGGCAAGATTGGTTGATTTGCAGTCGTAAAAACAATGTATAAGCGTTTCCAAAATGCCCATATTGCAACAATTGCATAGCTCGGAGACGACATAGACCACGTTGTGGCGCCAGTTGTTCACAGCCACTATTCAATGATATAGACTCCAAATGAATGTTGCCTCCTAAGCAAGCGGGAGGCCGACCACACTACGCACCAATTAGGAATGAAGCCCACCGCGACTACGCCAACCCATTTCTCGCTGATTAGGCGTGTGAGTTGAATGCGGGGATTTAGTAGCAAGCGGCCCTTGGTAGCAGTATAGTTGTATAGGGGATCGCCATTGCACCACACCCAGCGTCCCGGGTCGAAGACCAACTGGGCCAAAGGAGCCAAGTAGTAATGCTGCATTTGGCGAGGCTGTGGGCGGCCAGCGCCCTCCATGATAATCCTCGCCTGGATTCATATGTTTTTGGTTCTGGTGTATTGGTTTTGAGATCACTGATCATGCCTTGAAGACTTGCAGCTCATGCAAGTGAGCACGAGACTTTGCAAGAAGTAACGTACCTCAAGTCATATACACATTGTGAATGTATTAAAAGAGAAGTCAAGATATGATTGGGATTCTACAATATCAATTAGTCATCCTTTACTTTCAAATGAAATTCTATTACAGGTTTTGTAGTTTTGTTTTACATACGAATTACAAATCCAGAATCTACAACAGCTATCCTAATGAGCGACAAGTCAGCAATTTCAGTCGACTTAAGAACACTCAAACCCATTGCTGACTTGGACCAGCAAACCGCTTTTCACACAATAAAAGTCTTTAGAAGGCCATGGCCACAATTATAAAGATAAGTCAATGTTCTTGGTATCCGACGTAATTCCATCGAGACACATTTTATATTAATAATAATATGTATAAACTATTACTGTTGATGTTATTTTAGATGAATAAATGTACAGTAATTTGATACTACGGCAGAAATTTGGGGTGAATCATTGGCTCCCCAATTCAAGGCTGATTTAGAAGATTTCATTGTGGTTCAAGAGGTGACTTTCAGATTGTGATCCCGGAAAAAATCTGGAAGCCAGATTCTAACTGTCCAAAGCAAATTACAATGCTGATGAGGTTATTTTATCAGAGCAATACCTCTGGGGATAATTGAAATTCCTCAGTTCAGTGCTCATTACTTTTATGTAAAGGAAGAGCCTTGCTCGGAGGGGCTCATAGGGTGGGAGGTGGGAGCAAAGTCCGTCCCGAGCCAAAGGGCGACGTACATGCCCGGGAGCCCCAACGGGCAGGCGTTCTTCCTGCGTAACATCTGTGTCATCGACTCATCGCTCTTGCCCATGTTGCCTAGGTTTTTTTGCGGGGTAGTTTTTTCTTTGTGGAAGGAATTTCACTTGAAAATCCGGGAAAAGTCATGAGCACTGAATAACGCCACGAGAGGCACTAGTGGAAACTGGACAGAACTACACTGAATTGTAAACTGGATTTCGGTATATTTCAGGGCTTTGAGAAATGGTGTAGAGGGGTAGCAGCTCGGTGTACTAGGGCACGTATTTTTCCAATTTCAGAAATCCGAAGCGAGCACTGCAGGCTGTCCCTCTGGTCCCCCGCATGACTATTTCCGTGATTTATCAACCACGTGGGTCCCGTGTACAGACCTTCGCTTTCCGGACCGAGCTGGTAATTTCAAGCGGATGATGCAAAGGGATGTGCAGTGGGCCATCCTCTGTTGGTTTGATAACTCATGCTGGATAACTTTTTATTCACTGCGCAGTTTTACATGTACCCGGGCTCGTGGTTGAGATCGACATTAGCTGTTACCCGGGTTGCTGATCAAGGTATAGACTAGCGCACTGTGCCGGTCATCGGCATAAACAATAAATACTAGGGGCCGGGTATCGACATGGTGAGATTTGGACTGCGTTCCGGGTATGCATAGGGTGGTTTAGGGTATGAGGAATTTAGGGATTCAAAATAGGGGTTTCGAGGTCACATTTAGGGATTTCAATGTTAGGGATTTAGGTTTGAGAATTAGGGATCAATGAGACACATTTAGGGATTCTGTGGTTTGGATTTTAGGGATTCCAATTAGGGATTTTGAGGTCGCATTTAGGGATTTGAAGGGTTGGGGGTGGTTGCATCCGGATTGGGGTAATTTGTGAATTTAGGGATTTGAGTAACGGTTTTAGGGTCATGTTATTAATGTCGTGGATTTAGGGTACCTAAATTTAGCCAAGCAGTGATCAGGGATTTTTGCATCGGATTCAAATATTTGAAATCAGGGATTCTACAAAGCTGCTTTTAGGGTTTACAACAGATTCAATTAGCGGTTTGGGTGTTATGTCGGAAGTGTATAATTAGTTTTCCATTTATATTAATACGGACTTTCCGAATTTGGGGTAGCGAATATTCACAGGTATCAGATCAGGTGGATAATGCAAATTTGGAATTACAATTTGCGGATGCGGGATGGGGGTGTAATGAAATGCGGTAAACAATGGTGGGTATGATGCGACTCCAATTATCGGGCTGTGGGAGGAAGTTCACTAAGAAGGGGAGTGCTGATGAATTGAGAATGTTTAATTTCCCTTTCCGGGATTGTATTACAGTGTAGACAGACACAGCGAGGGAGTGTGATTTGGGGTGTATGTAGCTGTGAAGACATAGGATTTTGTGCCATGCAAGAAGGAACTACGACGTGGTTTAGACTCTCTTGCTCCTTGAGAGCATTCAGCAGGCACACGTTTTACACTATAAGTCACCAAGAGGAGAACTAAAGTGAGAGTCTAATGAGCATTGTTGCAACAATGTGGTATAACTAGGTTACTTTCACTGGAAGAATGTTTTTAGTCTTCCTCACAAGAAGATTGCTGTGCCACTTCACGTAAACACTGGAGCGAGAGGATTTGACAAGCGCATGGTCCAGAATGGTGAACGGATGCCGATCTTCGATGAAGAGAAGAGGTACTCCAGATATGATTATCTTGTGAATCTGAACCATTTGTTGTCCTTCTGAGCATTCCTTCCCGAATTTAGACGATGGTGACTTCCACGAACCCCCAGATTTTTCTTCTGCAACTATCTTGTTTCCATGATCCGGGTGTAGGATGAAACAGAGCGTATTCGCTGCAATCGCTTCACTCGAGAGTCGCGGCAGTAGAGTGAGTGGGAATTTCTCCCTAGGCCCTCTCACTCTTGCGGACGAATCTGTCATGGTGGCCATGCCTCGAGTTGTCACTCCATCGTGAGATGTTGATTCCGTATGGACGGTGTCTGCAGAGCACTGTGGTGCAGGAGGAGTCATCTGCGATTGAGGTGTGCTGAGTCGGTTGAGAAGCGGTGACAGCGAGATTGACCTAGTCCCGGCTGAAGCAGACACGTCTGTGGAGACAGCTGCACCAATGGGCATTTTATTAGAAAAATTTTGAAGGAGAGTATTGGGGGTTTAGGGGTACCGTATCCCCGCTCGGGCATGATGGTGAGAGAGGCTCTGGTCCTCTGGCGATGGCGATGGGCGTTGTCAACGGAGTTCGCAACGTTGAGTCTGGTTGGTTGGGCATGTTCTGATCAGATAGATTGTTGAGGTCGGTTTGATGTACAGGGTGCCGCTGCGTGAAAGAGCGAGCCTCTGCGCAATGATTTGTCGAGCCATGCTGAGTTGGATCTGGAGCAATGTGGCAGTCGACACGGACGGTGATAGATGTCGGATCAGGTGGAGCAGCAATGGGACCATGAAGTGGAACCGGTGGTGTGGACTCTGGAGTACATGTTGGATTGACAAGGCGAAGAAGAAGCTCCTTTACTTCCCTGATTTGCTCCTTACTGCTCGATAAATCTGAAGCCATGCGCTCCACAGTTGACTCTAACGCGTGAATTCTCGTTGACTTCCTTATCACGTATGGTCGGGTGGCCGGGCGTTGCTGAGGAGATCGATGTACACGGGGTTTTTAATGCACATCAAGATCAGGTAATTCAAGACTGAGAATGCGACATAAGTTGAGAAATGAGCTTGAGAAAATAACTGTTGCATGAATGTAGCATAGAAGTGTACATGTGGGAATATCGGGGTGTTATCTTCGTACCGTGGGCCTCCAATTGATGCACACGTAGTGACATGTTGGAAACCACTAGTAGGCGTGCTATGCTGGAACTCTGTACTTTGACTGTGATTTGAGTCAGAGTAGTATGTCAAAGCTCCTTGCATTCGGGGCGGGAAGTCTGGATTCGTATGTGCAGGGAACACCTTCAAAACAGATTCATGCTTGGTTTAGGATGCAACGAAGGAGGCTTGAGCAAATCGATTGGAGTTATATCAGAAACGGCAATCAATGAGCTTCAGAGCAATGCCAAGACGAACCGATTGGTGGAACCACAGTACCTGGTATGGTGAAGCAACGAAATTGCCTTGATCTCCTGATGAGTTATCTGTTCGCTGTGCCTTGTTCTTCCCCTTTCTCATCTCAGTCATCAATATAGACTCGTCCTTACCTTCTGCACTCAACCAGTATTTGCGCCACTCGGTGAAGGCCTCTATTGGACACTGATGGTGTCTACCACCACTGGTTCTAAAAAAATATTTTTTCCAGCATTTTCTATCATTTTTGAGTGTGTTTTTCAGAAATTCAGCTAGGTAATTTATATCTAGGGGTCTAGAATATGTAAACTGATGATCAAGCTTCTGAGCAATTACATGAACTTGAGACATCCAGTATTTGCGTTTAGCCTTATAGCTTCTAACTTTGAAGTTGAGGGTTTGACGGGCGCATAACCTTGCTGCCCGATGCCATGGGCTCTTGAGTCCAAGCACTGTACCTGATTCACAAACTGGTATTTGGATGACAGGGTCGCGGTTTTCAGCGTGGGCTGCAGCCATCTCCTTGACATATGGACGGTGAAAGTCGCGTGCTATTGTCCGCTTACTGTTCTGCTGCAGCGTATCTGTTCGGCGGGAGGATCGTGAGCATAACGTGGTTCTTGAGGGCAACCTTCATAGCCGCCATAAGCTGAAGGACGATGACTCTGTCCTGATCCAGTTTGGGTCATCCTCGGCTGCATACTACCTTCGCGAGGATGGTGAGGAGTGTGGGACCGCGGGTCCTCGCTCCATGATCCTTGTGCTACATTGTTTCCAAATTGCGTTGGAAGCCGAGGTGGCTGTGGAGGGGGGCTCCTCTGCACATGATACGGCCTAGTTTCCTGCGTTTGACGTAGGCTGTGTATCGATGAAGGTCCAGCTCCCACTGAGTATTGCTGTCGGAAAGGAATGTGCACATGTAAGCGTTTGTAATAAACTGAACACATGAGGAGGGGTATGTACCGAAACAGAACTATGTTTGAATATGGACTGCACATTTGGGCATTTCTCGACTAGGGATTGATAGTGAATACTGTGAAAAGTCAAGGGAATAGACATCGAAGATTGCAGGTAATAGTATCTGGTTGAGGGGAGGGGTCATTCAGAATTCCAAAATCAAATTACAGTGGAGGAAATAGAGAGTCCTGGATTACCTCGCTAAGTCTATCCAGATCAGTCAGCCGTCCCTCCACGACTGGACCCTGAGCCATACGGGCTGGAAACGCCATCACCTCGTTGGCCCGCGTAGATGAGGGCAGAAGCGACCTACGGTACTGCTTTGGAGTCGATGTGAAGAAACACTTACCGAATCCGAGAGAGTTCAATGTGGAAGTGGTGGAAGACTCTGGTCCACAGCAGTTCGAAGGATCGAAGTCACTGTACCTGCGTTTCATTTCTCGATTACCAGTGGGATCCATTAGGGTTTCTGGATGACGGCGATCTATTCTGAAGGCAAACTTAGCCTCAATTCTGAAATAGATCTCAAAAAGGGTGGACACGGGGTGCGATCTGCGAAAAGTGAATCCAGTTCTAATCTTGACTGCAGATGTGTCAGAACGCAAGGGGATGGGACGAAATTAATCTAGTCTATTTGCTGGAGCGGTGGCGTTCAGGTAAGCATCTTCACACGTCTTATCTCTGATGTGCATGGTTGCGAAGTGAGGATGTAGGGAAATGTAGGCCTAGGGTGGTTAGATCTGGGCGGCGTATATGGGAACGAGGGAACAGTCAATATGCGGGAATGTTAATGCGTTGAGTCTCAGGTGTAAGTCGAAGTAGAGAATCCGCAAGACATTACGGACAGTAGGAATTCGAGAGTGTGTGGTCTGGGAGGAAGTGTTGACAATGGAGAATTTGAGCCCGAAGACGAAGGTGAGGTATGGCTTATGCCGAGTCGACTCAGGAGGGAAGATTGTCAGTATTTGGAACTTTGGGGATCTCGAGGAGGCACTGAGAGATATCGAGTCGCCTAGAACACCTTTCGATGAAGGGGAGAGAGTTACGTCTAGTTGCAGCTTATGTGTTATCACCGACTGTGACCACAAGATCTCGCCGCGGAACATCCTGGAGGACAGTTCGCTTGAGATTGTGGTGCCGGATCAGGTGATAGCAGCGATCGCCATTCCGTGTCCAGAGCATTGTGTCGACAACGAGCTTCCGGAGCTTGAACGTGAAGATGGTGGTACCGGCGAGCTCGACGTGACTGTATCAGCAGTGAATCCAGCTTGTCCCTCCCTCGGACAGAGCGCACTAGACAGGCTGTTCGAAGAATCACCACCGGAATCACATATCGATGTAGAGAGCAATTCCAGTACTGTTCATGATGGAGGGGCGGAACAAATCTCTCTTGACGAGGCTAGGAGGGATCTTGTGGTGCATGTAATGATGCATAGCTTCGATGGAGTTTGTTACGATTATATGTTAGGGAGAGAGTGAGGGAGTGCAGTCTACTCACCGTGGATAGCGAAGTCTCTAGAAATGTGACGGAGCAGCAGTAATTATGGGGGACTCATTAGATCGATGGCATCTGATTCAGGCAAAAGAGTGTTTGAGTCTCGCCACTTGAGTTTCTCATCGGGGACGAGTCGCTGATGTTATTAATAAAGCTTGTTGCAATTTTCTGCGGATTCCAATTGTGTATAGTGTACCTGTCCACAGTCTGATGTGGGATGTGACTGCTGAGGATTTACTCTGGATGTGGATGTATTCTGTCAGTGTCCACATCATGAACCCGCAAGACATCTCCAGTCATGATCCGGAACCATGTGCTTTAGGTACTTGTAATTCGAGGAGAACATGTTTATGACGGAGGGGGCGGAGCCGCGGTGTTAGAGGCAATGGATGCGGGATTGAGACTGCCGTTGCATGACAGGAGACGATGTGCACAACGCGATGCGAAACTGCTCTTCCGGGAGGAGCTCCTAGGTGGTCGTAATTGTGCATGGAAAAGAACGTGTCCTTGCAACGTCTGTTGTTCTTCAATTAGGTCTTTGCGGTACCGTGGAGTAGTTCGTGAGCACCTCAAGACATACGGCAGACATCCGAGAAACAGGGGATCGACGCAGGTGCGTTGGTTTCGTTGCATAATGATTTTTTGAATTGTTAGGTTGTACCTGTTTATGTCAAGTTGTAATGTACATGCGTCTGATCTAACAAAGAATGTTCATGCTAGGGCTTCGATGCTGATGACTCCGACATTGAGTGGGACACTAACATCAGAGAGAAATTCGGGCAGCGTGGTGAGGGTTTCGTGCTGGAACATGATAGGCAACTCGATGCCGGGATGGATATGCATGGAATGGTGCAGCACACCTTCCATGTGTATGATGGATTAGTTGCACAAATCGGCAACGCGGATGATCAGGTTGAGGGCGAGTCAGTCCATGAGGACGAAGGGAGAGATGAGGGGATGCCAGGAGTAGCCGAAGACCCTATGGAGATGGAGGGAGCTCATAGAGAGAGACGCGAAGAAATGAACGAAGAGGAAAACATGGGCTGTGATGATGCACTGGCAGACGACGACTTACCAGCTATGGAGAATGTGCCACCTACACGCCAACAGGTATTAGAGGACAGTGCACGTACTCCATTGTTCGCAGGGTCCGGACTGACTCAGCTGGGGGATACGTTGCTATTGTTGAATTGCCTGCGAACGCACAATGCGTCTAATATGTTGATCAATGAGATATTTGCAATTCTGAATAAGAATTTGCTGCCCTCTTGTAACTCTCTTCCACCCAACGAGTATCAGGCCTCGAAGATACTGAAGCAGCTTGGTCTAGCTTACGAGACAATTCATTGTTGTCCCGGTTCAAGCACATGCGTTCTGTTTAGAGGGGATCAGTACAAAGACTTAGTGCTTTGCCCAGTTTGTAACGCTGAACGATACAAGCGCGTGGGGAAATCGCTCGTTCCAGTCAAGGTACTTCGACACTTTCCGTTGATTCCCAGATTGCAACGCATGTACAGCACGCCGTTGCAAGCATCGTTTATGACCTGGCACCAGAGGCACACAAGTGAGGACGGGATCATGCGCGGGGCAGTTGATTCTCATCAATGGAAGTTTGTGAACTGGAAATGGCATAGTGAATTTGCCTTTGAAGCACGAAATCTGCGTCTTGGACTGGCTACAGACGGCGTAAATCCGTTCTCAATCAAGCGCTCCACTTGGAGTACGTGGCCCGTATTGTTACTGAATTATAATCTGCCTCCTTGGATGACGACAAAGAAGCACTTCATGATGTTGAGCCTCACAATTCCTCAGAAGAAGAGTGTCACGGGGGAGAACTTTGACACTTATCTTCAGCCATTACTCGAGGAATTGCAGGTTCTATAGAACACTGGAGTGCCCACGGATGATGCTGCAATTTATCAAGGAAGTGCACAATTCAACATGAAAGCTATTTTGCTTTGGACCATGCATGATTTTCCTGCAAATGGTATAGTGGCTGGCTGTGTTACAAAGGGATATAGAGGCTGTCTCATATGTGGAGAAAACACGATTTCAAGAAGATCATTAGCGTTACACAAGAATGTGTATGATAATCAATATCGTCGTTTCCTTCCCTGTGGGCACCCCTGGAGAGCACCTACTGCTGAATTTCATGGCGTGCCAGAACTGCAGGGGCCGCCCAACAAAGTGACATCAGAGGAGATTATCAGCTGGGGAGGACTTCGGGAGTCTTGGGTGCATCTGGGAGCTACTCCAGCGTCTTCCGACCCAGCACGTCGTTTCGGCATCAAGAGGATTTCATGCCTATTCCGCTTACCTTATTGGAAAGTAAGTCACCACCTGATCCAGCCCTGCTTTGTGGAATCAACTGGACAGCCAAGAGGATTTCTTGATTTATCGCTAGTTGATTCTTGAAATTGTCGCATCTCGCTCGTTGCCTGTTCGGCTTGAAGCCCATTCGGATGTCGTCTGTGCATGAGATGTGTCCTGTAAGCTCCTCTAACTCTGTTTAAGATCAATTCATCGCCTTTCGTGTTCGAAGTGTGAAACTTGATTGAGTGGTCAAAATTCTAGGTTTGAACTGTAGAGATTAACGGATTGCGGTTAAGTAAGCTAGAGGGGCCTCGTTGATTTTCATTTTCTGAACGTCTGTGATAGTGGTCTATCCCGATTACTGTTTTTTGGATTGTCATTCTAGATTTGGCTCGATTCTGAATCACGTGAAATAAATGGCTTCGGTAATCAAAGTCTCAGAGCTATGGAGAACATGGCACAAGCAGATTGCTTGTAACGTAGAGTTGGTTGTGGCTTTGTAATCTAGTCTTGTGGACATTTTAGAATGCCGTGAGGTTTCTCCGTTTGGAATAATCTGATGTGGCCGTGAGTAACGTAGTCGTAAGCAAACATGTGAACGAGATCCTATGATTATAGTGCCATGATGGTACCGAAATATGTACAAACCGATCACCTTTCCTCTATCGCGAAACCTTCGAGTGTTTGTGCCTGCACACCGATGACAGAGATACTATGACACCACTACGTTGTTATACCTGATATGCTAACTCTCATTGGATTCACCCGTTACATGTTTTTTTTGGGAGACCTTTCTACCTTGCCTGTATTCGTGACACTGCCGAGTCAATTCGACTTGTAGCACACACTTGGACGACAGAGTGCACAGTCAAGGGCTGTCCAGGTACTGAAGGGAAACAACCATGCGTCATCCCTTCCATGATCCCTAGGAGTGTACAAGAAGCAGGCTTGGCTTGTAGCATTTATTTAGAGTACATGATTGTTGATCAAAACACCGAGGTCTGGCTTTGGTGAAAGACCATAGTAAATTGAAACCATGACTAAATTAATGGTGTTTTTTTGTTATGTATTGTGTCAGGAGTTGCGAATTCGGAACACGCTGGATGTAATGCACATCGAGCGCAACGTGAGCGACAACCTAATCAAGCATCTGTTTGGGGACAAGGACGCACTCTCAACGCGTCTGGATATGGCTGAAGCGGGGAAGATGAGGAATTTGCATCTTAGACAGAGCAATTCAGGGACGTACATCAAACCAAAAGCTCCGTACGTCTTCACCGAGTCAGAAAAGAACAACTTCATCACTCTTGTGTCTGATACCAAAGTTCCTAGTGGGTATAGTAGCACACTGACGAGACATGTTGGTGAGAAAAGATTGCATGGCTTAAAAAGCCATGACCACGACATTCTGATCCAACAAATTTTACCTGCAGCGGTACGAAACAGTCTATCCAGGGGGGTTCGAGAAACAATCATTAGGCTTGGGCACCTGTTCCAGCGCATTTGTGCTAAGGTGATAAAGACCTCCGAAATTGAACTGCTCCGTACACATGCAGCCGAGGTACTTTGCCTCTTGGAGCTTAATTTTCCGCCAGGATTTTTTGACATTATGACTCATCTAGTTGTGCATTTAGTAGACGAGTTGGAAATTTGTGGTCCTGTCCATGCCCGCTAGTGTTATCCTATAGAGAGATACTTGGGGGTTTTGACTAGATATGTAAGGGATAAATCGAAACCAGAAGCTGGAATGGCTAGTGGCTACATGATAGACGAAAGCTAAGGCTTCTGCACTGAGTATTTTTCTCTATACGAACACACAAAGAGTAGAGTTTGGGATCCTGAGGAGGAATTACGAGACTCTGGAGAGTGTTTGTTGGGTAAACCAACACCGAAAAGGCTGAGTGATCTGGAGCTTGACAAAATCCACGATTATGTGATCAGGCACAGCGTCCATACTGAGGAGTTGCTTGAGTGAGTAAATTATGCCGCCTCTATCTTCAGTTATGTTTTCGCTGGTATTTGTGCTAGTTTTTTTAATTACAAGTGACATAGCTTACAATTAACATGTTGGCTGCAATGGTGGACCAGGGAGTGGTCAGAACAGCGGCGTGGATATAAGCTTCAGAGGACTGCGTTCTTGAACTCCCTCGCAAGGAACCTGCGAACTCAGGTAGTATACCCTGCTCACCTTGCTGATCCGTTCCCAAAATTTGCAGTCTGGCTGAACGACCATGTGCGAAGGCTTAAGGATGACGGATTTCCAGTGTCACGCGAATTAGAGTCCTTGCATTGCTCTCCTTCTCAACACGCGTGGACTTTCAACTCAATGTGGGCATATGGTTGTCATTATACATGCAATCATGAGACCTCTCCATCTACAGTAGCCTTTGACTGCGGAATTGCTACAATCCCCCCAACACCAATCTGCACAAAGATAGATGTTGGGATCTTGAGGAACATCATTCTTGTAACATACATGGGCGTAAACTGTGTCCTTATGGAGGGATCTTGGATTAAATCTCGAGATCAAGGGTGCAGAGTGGTTAAGAAAGATCGAAACGGATTCTGGATCGTAAATTACTCATCAAGAGAGTCTGCCGATAAGGACAATCCTTACGGTTTCCCTTCTACTGTCTCTCAAGTTTTTTTCATGGACGATCAGAGCGACCCTGCATGGAAAGTCGTTTTACGTCATGATCCCAGGAGTAAGCGAATCGAAGGACACCGTGATGTACGTATTTTTGGAGCCACTGGATTAGGAAGACCAACGTTGAGCACGCGGTCTGTTGGTATTCCGGGTCTGAGTTCCGCACAGGCAGCAGCTGAAGAGGATCCACCCGAGGTATTTGTCGCAGACCAAGTTAATCGCTTCATTCACGAGGGCGAGCACCCAGAAGACGAACGCCACCTAGATGACACTCAGTTCGAGGACGAGTATGAGATCCAGTACGTGGAGTAACCGCCTGGACAACACCTAAACCTTGGTAAGTAGGGATGCCGATGCCTATGTCCTCTATTTTATAGTCCCTGCGATTCAAATGCTCTAGTTTTTATTCAATGTATTTCGCTTCCAGTCAGTTTTTACAATTATATAGTTAGGGCCTTCTTTCAACTTTTGCCTCAATTTCATTATGTTGTTTCTGAAACCAGGTCGTTCACACAATAAACTTTGAATCTAATTCACTATCTTCTAAATAGCTACCTCACTGTACTTGATCATTAGTTCGAGGTGTCTACCATCTGAGTTCGGTAGAGGCTTGATTCTTTATTTGTTCGTGGTAGTTTAGAGTGCTTGTTATACAGAATCACCTAAACCGTCTCTGTTTTTTTTAGATTTCCATTCTCGTCTGGTTCTTGTCAGCGTTTCCATGATACCTTCCCGTTTTGCTATGCTGATTGAAATATTCATGAATTTACAGGACTTGCACGACAGGGTCATTCGCAGGTTTCTCTAATAAGGTGCTGTTTTTTCTTTGACGGGTATTGTCAGTTATATTCACATGTTCGTGATTTTCTTTGCCTAGGGCTCTTAAGACTGGATTGTACTCCATTCCCTCCTCCTCAGCGACTCTGATTATCTTCCATCCGTTTTGCTATGTAGATGAAACAATGAATGTTGAGTACCATTATTCACACACTCTGTGCTGAAGCGAGCTCGTGGATTATGAGGACTGAGCAATACATTGTCAAGGTTTCTCCGGGGTTAGACTTACACAATTTTAGATGACAGTCATTGTAGAACGGGACTTGCATGGTCCGCTGCTTGGACGCAGCATAGAGGTATGTGACAAACTTATTTTTTAATTCCTAGACCCATGGTCCCAACTTATTTGCATTTCACTAATGCCCTATCGTAACTTACTACTTTGTTGTAAGAGCATCACATCAGTAGTGACAGTGAGATGATATGTGTATCCCAGAGTAATGGGCGTATCACAGTCATCATGAAAGGATCATAATGTTGGTTATGCAATGTGACACACTTGTTATGATTTGATTCATGTCCACCACTTTTTAGCCTTATGAGATGGGACAGTCTCGTCCCACAATGACGGCCCACCCCCCCCCCCCCTCCCGCTCTCTCCCCCACTTGCCATTTCTCCCTGCTCCCAACCATATAAGTGTCTGGAATGCATTTGCAGGAATCAGTTTCTTTGTGTTTGCGTCTTCACCGTTCTCGTCTGGTCTCCTTCTCATCAGCTCCTTGCAGGTTCGTTGCTGGTTTTCAGTCTCGTTAGCTGCAGCAGAGAAGAAGGCCACTGAGGCTAAGGCGAAGATAACCACGGAGCTGAGTCACCTGCAAGCAGTAGCCGATTTGCTGGAGGATCTGTAGGAATGTGGGAACTTTAAGCAGCGTAATAGTGATCGAACGTTTGTAAATACGCAGGCTGGTCGAAGTACTGCTTGCAACTTTCGGGCCAGTATGTAGAGGAAGGGTGAGAGCAAAGTGTAGTATCGTTCGGTGAGGGTAGATGATGCTTCGTTAGTTTAGACATCTCTTGTGTCTTGTGCCGCGGCAAAGCTTGATTCAGATAATATTATGCAAGAAAAATGGACAACCTTGAAATCCGAACTGAGAATCTCAAAACTAATCGCGTACATTCAAACTGTTAAAGTGGACACATTTAAAACTTTGACGTGTATGCATTTCAATCTACCCAGCCCTACATTTCTCCTATTGGATCATCAATGTCCATGATTTTTCTTTGAAACAGCCAATATCCCATAACCAAAGAAAGTAGCGACCATCCAACCAGTTTACCCCCAACCCAACATCGGTAATGTTCCATTTACCTTAACCGCACCCACTTTTCGAACTTCATCCATCGAATGTCTCGGGTTCATACAACCATATTGTAATTTTCCAAACTTTTACTTCCAACAGACTCGGTTACACGAGAAAGTTAAACTGAAGTCATTTCCCGGACTTGCAGCCCCAAAACGTGCGTCCCCTGACAGCCGCAGAAAACTTCCCGTGCCCTGATTGGCCAATGCATTTGGGGGAATCTGCTACTGTGCCCAACACTCGCTGACCATGGCGTATTAAAACCATGTACACCAAAAAATCTCATTCTCCAATGAATGGGCTCTAATTTTAATAGATGAGCACCATTTCGAATTCCTGGTGTTCTCCCTCAGTGTAGTTGTGGCCAATTTCCACTAGTGAGGTTTGTTTCGGAGAATGGAGAAATCCTCTAAAGGAGTTACATAACCGAGGTGCCTTGAAAACTTAGAGGTTCCATGATGAGTTTGATTTTGTGAATACACATAGAGATTCACTACTTTGAGACCACCAAGTTTTTAGGACATAGTATTATACTAAGAAGCCATTTTCAACAAACTAATGTCAAAATTGAATTTCCACATCATTGTTAAAAAACTATTATACTCAATAAATAATATGTAGCACTTTTCATCAATTTTTGAATTATATATGCACAAAATTGTCTTCTCCTCAAATCCCTTAAGTATTTGTAAATTATGAACTTTAAGATCATTAGGCTAGATTATGCTTGTGGATACGCCCAGTGAATCCCATGGTACCTTCAAAATTTCTGCGATAAAAGTTTTTTCTTGCAAATTGAGTGGTCAATTATAATAATTTAATGAATATTTACACATTTTCCATCACTAATCTTTCAAAAGAAAAAAAATGTAGTTTGATACAATAAATGAGATTGAATCCTTGACATCTCCCATTTAAAAATATCATTTCTAATGAAAATAAGTTTGAAATTAGAAGTGAAAAAAAAATTAAGAATCTCAATTTGATTTCTTGTGAAATGAGATTTTTGCACAATACAAAGTGGAGGTAATTTTCCATCACAATAGAGACTACTTTAGTTGGTTTTTTTTTAAGACCTTAGATGTGTATGACACGTGTAGGAATCTCAAAAATATCATGTCATGGAGGGATGTTCAATATCATGTCATGGAAGGATTTTCAAACTCATGTCATCAGACCTTTTATTTTTTTATGATTTTTTTCTTTCAAAATCACAATCCAAATGGTCAACATTAATATTGATTTATTTTTGTGAAATTAGAAATAAAATTTTCAAAGGTAAGAAAAATCATGTAATTAGTCATTTCTCAAATCCTTGAGATAGCAGAGGGTCATAGTATAGAATCTCTTATGTAATGTACAATTGTCCTTTAGAATTTGCCCCCACCCAACTTTGACATTGGACTTCAGCCCCTGCATAATTAACTAGGGTTTTGCTACTCTTCGCATTTACAGTGACGAATGATATTTTATGATACATTCGTATATAATTGAAGAACAAAGTTGATACATATGATATTATATACTCCCTCCGTCTCACTAAAAGAGCATGGTTTGCTAATAATAGCATATTTAAGGATATTTCTAAATTTAGAAAAAGTTGGACAAATTTAGAAAAAATGCCAAAGTTAGAAATAAGTTGCCAAATTTAGAAACAAGTTGGTTAAACTTAGAAATATTTTGGCCAAATTTAGAAACCACTTTTTTTTGAGATAGATTATTTTACCAAACCATGCTCTTTTAGTGAGACGGAGGGAGTAGTACTTATAGTTGAAGAACAATGTTGATACATATGATATTATATAATACTTTAGTAGTAGTATTTATATGTTTATGTATAATTAAATTATACATAGAGATGACCTTGGACTTCAGCCTCTGCATAATTAATTAGTTTGAATTCTAGAACTAGGTTCTAACTCATGGATTGAACTTTGAATGCATCAATGCACATACTGTGATTTTATCAGGGCATAATCTAGTTCATTCAAAATTGATCCATTCAACAAACTATTATTGGCTTAAACTTGTTTTAATACTCTATACTAACAACAACAGAGATTTTCAAATTATGAAGGATAAAAATAATTAAGTTAATGTCTAAAAATCATAGGTAAAAAAAAAAATGTCTAAATTACTGTTATATAATATCATGATATCATATATATTCAGATGCAGTAAGTTGGTGTTCAAGATTTGCAGCATTATTTCTACTAGAGTGAGGACATCCTTGCATCTATTTGAAGATTACATTAATATAAATTTATTTTGGTAAAAAGGTAAAATTGAAGTTATGGTGTATTTACACATAAATTTACTTGGCACATCTACAACATTCTCACTTGTATTCATATAAAAACATTAAAAATAGATAGTCATTCTAAAATATTTTCATCATTCATTTAAAAAAAAATAGTAGTTGTAATGGAAATGGTCAAAGTTTCCATATGGGTCTTCTAACTATGCCCCTATGTCCAATGTTTTGATTAATTTTTCCTCAAGGATCCAATTGCTTTTCTATGTCTTTTTGGTAGGAAAGACATTGTTGTGCTGATATTTTGTCTGCAAGGAACTGGCAAACCTGGCCACTTACAGTGTTTCACAATTTCAAGTTGTTTTGGTGTTGAAAGCCGCGGACTGTATCTCTTTCAGATATATGTCTTTTGTTGCCGGTGCTGGGTAGGATTCCGACACCCACATTCGTGCACTTATGAATGAAACTGTTCTGTAACATCACAATAGATGTGTCACCCCGGTGCCCTTCAGTACAATATGTCATCAATTCAACACTGCTGTTTAGTTGTTTTCCATTAGGACCTTGCAGGAGGCATGCTCATAAACCATACCAATAATCCATACAAGGCAATTGCCATCCTATAACAACTTTGTCATAAATGATAAATCCTCGGTAGTCCCCAATTCCAATCTCTCAGCACATTTGAAATCATGATCACCATCCAATACAATTCAAACGGAACACATGTAAGTTGAGTTGAGTCACCTCCACTTGAATAAGCTCTGCACTGCAATCTGTCTACACCTTAGTCAAGATTTAGTAGCACTTGGTAGGTGAACTAATTAATTCATTGCTACAATGTTGGTCTCAGGCGCTTCTCTGACTTTGGGACAATCACTGATGATGTTGAAATTAAGTCACTCCTTACTTACACTGAAAGTGCTAGCTTATTAGCCAGGCAAGCTAACCAAACAAGCTAAGATCATCATCAAAACTTGTTGGCCTATTCAAGATTTTTATATACCCACCAAAATTAAACTCTCATCTAAAATTAGACATGGATAACAACCGAAATTAGGGGTGGATCAATAACAGGTTCGTTTACTCTTGAAGGAATATTTAAATTTTTTCGAAAAATAATGTTCGTCTCCCAAAAATATTATTTATTCAGTTTTTTTATTTTCAAATAGAAAACACTAGAAATGGTGTTGTATGGATTAAAATTAGACACATATCACATGAAATAATTTATCATAATTTTATCTTTCCATCTGGAGAATCTTCAATTTTTTTGTTTTTTGTTTTTTTATATTATTTATAAACAAACCTACTATCAACTTACAATATGGCCTATGGTTAAGAGTATCTCAAATTCCAAAAATTAGGTTATGAGAAAGTCCAAATTCAAGACCTTTCATACCTTTTCAACAAGACCGTTCATGCTTCAAAATTCTTCATACTTTGGGAGATAATTGTAGTCAAAGTTTAAAACACTATTAAGGCATGCTAAAATCTGCCCAAAACTGTAGTATATGCTCATTTATCCTCAAAACCTCCTTAACTTTAACAAGACCACAAAAACTTCAAAAACTCACCTAAAACTGAGATTTTAATTTTTTTTTTTGTACAAATAAATACAGTTTTAAAACATGATACCACCGCTCGGATTTTCAATCCAAAATTTCTCCACATGCCTTTTCTATTATCAAATACTGGCCTTTGTATTTGAATTTCAACATACCTTCATGTGAAAAATCAAGCATTTCTTTAGGTTTTATAGGTCGTATGAGGATAGAAAGTGCCAAGACATATTCCTATACTACTTAGGAACAAGAATTTGAAGAGCCTCAAGTCAAATTTACTTTTGAAATTGATTTACTTTTGAAATACACTTCAAATCTATATGCAACAAGAGAAAAAAACTTTTTTTTTCCAACTTTGAACATTATGATCTCACAAACAGTAAGGAGTTTGAATCTAAGATTTGGAGTATATATACATGTATGAGTAAAGTACTAGATTCTATAGTTGGTTTCCTTGAGAATACATCAACACTTGAAAACTTACACTTTGTATTGAAAAAGGCAAGATTTGAGTGCTTTTGACAATTTTGAAGCCTTTCAATTTTAGGGGTTAATCGGATTGAACTAATCTTTCATGTAGAAAAAAGAATGATATGCTAATAGTAAATGCCGTTGAGGTGATTTGAACATAATGATAAAGATTCTTTATTCAAAGTCATTATATTATTGATTGAATGATTATAAATATATTTTGAAACTTCATATCTATTTAAATAAAACAGAATTCTCATATATTTGTTAGCCTATGCTAAACCACTATTTTTTTTTCATAACCCTAAAATTTTCCTTGGATTTAATTAATGTGTAACATACAATCAAAGACCATACATTGATAGCATGTTTGTTCATAAATGATTAAAAAAAAAGAGAACCAAAAAGTTTTGAAATTATAAAGATGGAAAGACAAAAATATGAAAAACCATTGTATGTGATACTTGTTTGTTTTTATCCATTTAATGCTATTTTTAGTTTGTTGAAAAGATAAAAACTAATGGATTAAACTTTGGAGAGACAAACTTTATTTTTCAAATATAATAAATATTTTTTCAAGGGTGAACTGCTATTGATGCACGGTAGATTTGCTTGCATATTCTTCACAATGTAACCATGTAATTTTATCTTATTTATTTGAATATTTTAAGAATTACACTATTTTATGTGGTCGTTCAATTGCCTACCACAAATTTTACATGTACGTGACAATATGTTTCACAGGTTATTGATAAGCATGCGACCCACTGTGCTTTTATTGTTGTTTAACATGATTTTTAGGAATCGTTTTCTGTTGAAGTTGCAATTGTGTATTTGCATACAATCAAATACAGATTTTCAAACATAACATTTGGAATTGCCATGGCAAAGTGAAGTCTTGTATTCAGCTCTTTGATGGCTTCAGAATGTCAACAGGAACCGAAGTAAATATTTAACAGCTAAAATGTAATATTTCATTTATATTTCTACATATAAAAATAAATAAGAGGGTTTTGAAGTCCCAAAAATAGAAAGATTCAAAGAAGGTCCTCATCACGGGTATGTCGAGGAGAGAACTTTTGCAATATAATGAAGTGACACATGGTCAAGAAACACCCACAAGACCCTGGTTATCATGGACATATAATTTCAAGAAATTCTGGAACCTGGAAGGAACTCTCATCAAAACCAAAGAGGCCCCAACCCCTCAAATACTCAAATATGCCGATTCCGGCCGTAAAATCTCAACTCTACCTGATGAAAAATAAACAAAAAAGAAAAAAGAATATAGAATAAAAACCTCAAATCTGCACCCACATCTCATGTTCTAAGCATTCCCATGCATTATGCCACAAGGAATATCCCACACATAACCTACATTCTGGAAACAAAAAACTAACACTTAACTTCTGATATATATTCCTTGCATAGGAGTTTCTTCAACAATGAGATAAATATCAATTGTTGCTCAAAAAAGAAGGTAAAAAACCTACACAAATTACAGACACAACTTCCTCAAAGCCCCACAAACAAGTAGATATGGTGACTCAATAATATCATTGCTACAAAAGAAACGCCCCAATAATAACTTATATGTATTATAATAAAGCCTGATTTTACCACCTTTCAACGACCCGCTCGCCATTCCGTCCATCGGAGAAATCTTACCATCCGTAGATCTCTCAAGAAAGCCAATACCCAAAACCGTCACTGAACAGTTGTTAACAAATTGGACACAACAAGCCAACTGAAGGCAGCTCACGATGTGCATCTTCGCGAATGACACCTATTCAATACCATGCAGTTACCCTGTAAATACCCGCAACATACTCAGGTTACACTACTCCGTTACCCCCTTGATACCCGCTCATGTTCGACTGAAACAAGAATTCTGTAACCAGAAACATCCACAGTACGAGTACATAAAACACAGCCAAATCTACAAACGGCGTTGGTTTTATGTAGAGTGACGGTTTAGGGGTCGTTGTCGGAGGCTCAGATCTTGGTGCGATCTACGAGAGGAAAAGTAGAATGTAAGAAAAGAGAGATATGGTGTAAGCAGGACGTAGATGTGAGCTCTAGGGCGACGCAATGTGGGACAATGAGAGAGGCAAGAGTGTGGTCGCAGAGGAGAGAGAGCGAAAGAGAAAGGAGACAAGCAGTGTTGCGAGGCATCGACGACGACGAGGGAGGGAGGGGGCATTGTTGCAGCGTCGATGTGCTGACGCCGACGTCGACGCCGACACCGCCGCTGGGTCGAGACTCGACAGAATGCACCACCGCCGAACGACCTCTGCAACGAGCCATTTGTTGCAGGAAACCGCTCACTGTCGGCGGAGCTACGTCGGGTTCTGTGGCGAGGGGGGCCCGGCTCAGGCCTTGGAAGGTGCTGGCGGGCCTTTGAAGGTAGCTTCGTCTGCGGTTGTGGAATGATTAGTTTTCTCGACTGGTGTCGGTTGTAGTGCGTGAAGAGCCGGAGGAGGAGGAGGAGGAGCCTGGAGGAGGAGAGTGTGGCTTTGTGGTTGGTGGAAGGTGCGAGGACTGGTTCCGGAGCTTGTATGATGCTGCGAAGGTGTGGCGGCTGAGCGTTGCGCACTGTTGCGAGGTTTGAAGGTATCAGCACGTGGAGTTCGTTGCAGCTCACCTCGAGGAGTGAGAATGCGGGCGCTTTTGTAGTGCATGGAAGGGCACTGGTGTGGTGTGGTGTGGGTGTCTGAGGTAGAGGTGGAGTGAGAAGGAGTCGGAGCTTCTGTTTTCTTTTGCTGGATCCGTGGCAAGGTAGCGAGAGGAAGTGTGTGAGCGAGGGTGAGGGGGCATTTGTTTTGCTGGCAGGAGGAGGGGGTGATGGTGCGTTAGTGTGGAGAGAATGCACTCTTGAGTGGGCCGCGGGGGAGACATTAGTGGAGGATGGTGGCGGGAGCAGGTCATGAAGGGGAGAAGATGATCTCGGAGAAACGAGGTAGTTACGGGAAGAGCTCGGTGGAGAAAAAGAAAATTTCTGCGACTGGTTTGAGTGGTGAGAGGACGTTGAGCAGGGGCTGGGATTCGAACAAGAGCTCGGATGCGACGCCGTCTTCATCTATGTCCTCACCCTTGAACAGTTCATCGTTTTCTAGCATTGTCGGTGGGAGGGGTGTAGGAAAGGAGTTGCCGGGGAAGACCAGCGGAGCAGAGACTGGGAGTCCGTTTACACGCAGTCCGGGGTCTTCGATTGATCTGTCTTCTTCCTCGTTCAAGTCGAGCTTAAGTGGGAGTACCTACGCGAGCTCGCAGGATCGGGAGAGTGTTGGAGACAGGGAGAAAGGGGTTCCAGAGAAAGAAGCTAGTGCTAACCAGGACTTGGGGGTTTCAGGAATTTCTCCACCTGAGAAACCGGTTTCGAGTAGAGAAGAGGGCAAGGAACCCAAGCTCCCGACGAGTGGGCAAAGTGGAATCATGACTGGGGATCCTCCAAGTGCTCCGAATTCGAACAAGAATTTTGGCGCACAGCGTTTAGAGAGTGCTGTAGCAGAGGACTATGCTGCTGAAAGAACAACGGGGGCCCAGCCTGCGAAGGAGAATGAGAATGGGCCAGGGAAAGAGAGAAGTAAAGATGAGAAAGAAAGAGGGAAACAGAACGCCAGAGTGGAGTCTGTTCGGGAGACAGACTCTGCTAGGAACAGTGGGAAGTTGAGTATGAGCCGTGCGAGTGTTGGGAGCGATTCAAATGAAAGCTCTTGTAGTAGCATTGGTTACGGTGGTAGCAAACCTCATAAAGCAAATGATAAGAGGTAACTTCTACTTGGCATCATTAATGTCTCAGATCTCAGAGTTTGCCCTAAGCTTACCTGGTGTTTGTGGCCCTAAAAGTTCTGCTGGAGGTTGTCTCTTCATACAAACTTGATGAGAAGGTTAGGATTGATGAACCTGTTTTAGTAGAAGTGATCTCAATTTACCGTTTCTTCATCCATTGCAGGTGGGAAGGAATTCAAGCAATTCGAGTAAGAGATGGAGCACTGGGCTTGTCGCATTTTAAGCTTCTGAAGAGGTTGGGTTGCGGTGATATTGGGAGTGTATACCTTGCTGAACTTCGTGGCAGCCACAGTCATTTTGCTATGAAGGTAATACTCTTTTTGATGCCTCTGGTTTGGAGCAGCCTTTGCTCGGGATTATCGTCATAGATACACGAATAGATGCTATATTGCAGGGAGTAATATCAGTTGACAGTTAAAATATAGGGTAGAGGCGATTGCAATTGTGAGGTACTTAAAGGGTTCTGCACATGCAATGTTTGAATTCATGGAATCCTCTCCGATCTCGCTACTGGACCTTATTTTCTAATTACTCAGCGGGCTGCCGACGATCCAGTCGATATCTTGTCTGCTCGAGTAGTGACTGATGGTAGAGCTACTTGCAACGTAGATTCGTTTGTCAAAGAGTTTCCACGCACGGGTACCGGTTCTTGTTTGCCTATTGAAGGAAGAGTTATTCCGTCGTTTTAAGTGGGAAGTAGAGTTTTAAGTGTGCCACTCATTGTGTTTGAGTGGGTATGGAGTGTATATCACGTGCATGTAGCATCTTTCCTCTTTCCAGTACTCCACTTGGTGCCCTACACACATTCTTGTTCCTATAATGAGATTATGCACTCACTCGAATAGTATGTTCTTAATTCAGGTCATGGACAAAGGATCACTTGCCAGTCGTAAGAAGCTTCTGCGAGCTCAAACAGAGAGGGAGATTTTGCAGTCTTTGGACCATCCATTCTTGCCCACACTCTATACACACTTCGAAAGTGAAAAGTTCTTGTGTCTAGTGATGGAGTTCTGCTCTGGTGGTGATCTGCATACCCTACGACAGCGGCAGCCAGGGAAACATTTCACTGAGCAGGCAGCAAGGTATTTGACGTTGTTGTGTAATTCGGCTTGGGTTTTGCCGAGTTATTGAATTGTATTCGTATGTGTTCCGACCTTTGAAACATTGCGTGATAATGCTATAACCTTCATTTCGTTTTTGTCCAGATTTTATGCCGCAGAGGTGCTTCTGGCACTTGAGTATCTGCACATGATGGGAGTCGTTTATCGAGATTTGAAACCTGAGAATGTGTTGGTGCGGGAGGATGGCCACATCATGCTTTCAGACTTTGATCTCTCGTTGAAGTGTGTTGTGAGCCCCACACTAGTTAAAGGAACTGCAAATGCATCAAATGATGGGAAAAGCTCTGGATCTTACTGCATACAGCCGGCGGCCTGTGCCGAGCCAGCGTGTACTGGTGGCCTTCAGGTAAGATAATCGTCAGGTGTTTCTTCTCAGAACTCTTGGAGCCATTCATTGCAGCCAGCTTTGTTTTCATCCCTTGCTTGGCTAGGTTGTAAGGGCAGACCATTTGCATTTGGTCACTTTCGAACGATGCGACATATATCAAGGAACTAATTCAGAGAACGCTTGTCTTTGCAGGCTTGCGCCCATCCTGCATCCATATCTTGCGCGACACCATCATGTTTTGTGATCAAATCATCTATGCCTAGTTTATTTCCTAATTTTATAAGGAAGAAAAAAGATGGAAAGAGTCCAAAACCAAGTCCAGGAAAGCCTAAGCCGAAGTCCAGATCAGAGGGTGGACATTCTGTGAGTACTTTAGGCCCCCTTTTTATGGTTTTCATGGAACTGGTATTAGTGGCTATGAATGCGAGTGCTGTAAGGTGGACTCAGAAGTTTCGTTTTACTGTATTTCATACTGTTCACTACTAAATGCGAATTGTTGTGGGCTTTTCTGGTGCCAGGTCTCCCCTTTGCCAGAACTTATTGCAGAACCAACGGGTGCACGTTCCATGTCCTTCGTGGGAACACATGAATATTTAGCCCCTGAGATCATTAAAGGTGAAGAATTGGTCTTCATTGTGCATGATGGATGGAAAGGACCTACGCTTGATTGATTCATTATTTCACGATATATTTGCCTGATGTCTGTCACAACCTCGACGATTTGGAATGTTTGCTCTAGCTTTTTGTGGTGGTTGAATTTCTACTAACCTCCATTATCTCTTACCTTGAAACAGGTGATGGTCACGGTAGTGCAGTCGATTGGTGGACTTTCGGTATTTTCTTATACGAGTTATTGTTTGGGAAGACTCCTTTTAAGGGCTCTGGAAATCGAGCCACTTTATTCAATGTAGTTGGACAGCCTCTCAAGTTCCCTGAGTCAGCGACCGGACAGGTCAGTTTTGCTGCTCGGGATCTTATTCGTGGGCTTCTAGTCAAGGAGCCTGTGCACCGGCTAGCTTCCAAGAGAGGAGCTGGTGAAATCAAGGCTCATCCCTTCTTTGAAGGTAATCTTATTGCTTTCAAGATCCTCTAAGCTCTATTATCTTGCTATGTACCACAATCAAGTTACTCGTGGCCACATCTGCTATGTTTTCGTGGTACATCAATACTATCCGAGACTCATTGTTGGTTTTTTTTGCAGGTGTTAATTGGGCGCTTATACGGTGCACAACTCCTCCTGAGGTGCCCCGACCTTTTGAACCGGGAACATCTCTCAGCAGTGCGAAAGTGTCAGACGACACATCTGTTAGTAAAGGAGCTAAAGTTGTCGCTGGACCAGATACCCCAAGCACACCTAGCAAACCAGTTCCAGGGAATAGTGACAGGAGTATCAAGTCTGGTGAGAAAAGTGATAGCAACAGAGCAGCTCCGCAGTCCAACCAAGCATCAGATGGATCATATTTGGACTTTGACTTCTTTTAGCATGTGATGGATGGATCGAGCTCAGAAAAGCAATTTCCCGATCCATCTGGACGATGTCTGTGCATTCTCATTCATACTTATGTATAATTTCATGATTCTACCTTTCTCACGCCTTTCCGGAGGTCAACTACTCTAGTCTGATCCCTGGTTGGGTCGAAATTAATTGAGCAACGCAGCTCTGCACAGCCTATGCTCCCTTTCCATGCGTAAAGTTTTCAGTTACGACTACGACTATCAGATGCGTTCCATCGGCAATTCGGTAACAACCTCTTCACCTACGAGAACAACCTCCGCAAAGCTGTCATTCCAGACTAATCCCTCAGTTCCTGGTGGAGACTCCTATCATTTTCACCGTGCAAGGCAAGGCAAACCCAGTTGTCAGAACTAGAATTCTATCACTGCTTGTGTCGAACACTTTCCTGGTGAGAGTCTCTGGTAGAAGTACAAGATAAAAAAAATCAGATTGCCAAATCATGTGCATGAGTCTGTGCGATCGAGAGCGGATTTGATTTCGTGTCACAGACGTTGTCCGGTGCCAGCGAATTGATCGGCGATGATGAGGACGCGGGAGCAAGAAAATCTGGAGGCTGTGGCAGCTCGCGTGATGATAGGCGACGGGCGAGAGCAATGAATGGAGCCACATGACAGGCGCAGTGTAAAGCAGAGAGTGGGACTGTAGTCTGTGGGGGAGTCGTATTAAAGGGGCAGCTGAGGCGGGTTGGTCACTGGCGCTGCGCCAGAAGTGTCAGGCTTTCATCGATTGCCCCCACTCCACTCCCCACTTCACCCTTAGGCTGCTGCCACTTTAGCCTTGTCCCTCTAGGCTCACAAGGTACTATTATTCCTCTCCTTTCAACCTTCAAAGGCCGGCCATTACAATCTGGTCTAACTTCTCCCCTTTTGCTTATTTACTTACCCTTTCCACAAGGACAGTGACTCTATCTGGTGATAATCTAAGTTATGCTTTGGGTAAGCTTTGGGTGCACATCTTTGGGAGAAGCTTCTTCGCTTTGTATGTCAGCTGCGTCCATGCACACTGCGACGTGGGTTCAAGGCCACGCCATCATCGCAAGGCAGGAGGAAGACATGGGAGTCACGAACTCATCATTCAGTAAAAAAGATGATGTTTTACACAATATCCAGGCTCCAGGAAATTAACTGCAGTGAGGAGAGGCGGTCACCTGGGATGGTCCATTAAGACAGGCAGGAAGCTGCCATGAGTTGGAACTTGGGTCATGAGTTGGGAATTAGCATGGATAAGTTATATCGGAGTTCCGTTTGTGAGTTGCTGTGCACTTGTGACTTGGGCAATAGGATCGGAGCATAACTGGATGTTAGGTGCCAAATAATATCTATTTATGAATGGATTTGCGTCTACTTTCTCGGCAACAAAGGCTTTGGATCACTGTATAAGTTAGTACTGTAGCCTGAGATTCTTAAAGTTTACGTAGCATTCAACCTCAAAAGCTCAGTGTCCAAAAAAGGAAGGTGGCATGAAGCTCGTTTGCTTGACCACCGAGTACTTGTTTTTTGTAATTCATCCTGATTTCCTCAACTTGGATTTATCCTGATTTTTATTGTTCCAAGTTCTTGTAGGGAGTTGACTTATACGAGGGCTTGTCTACGACAGCAAAATTTGAAAGTGGTTTGGGTTATCATTTGAGCTGCTATGAAATTAAGGGCTGCTTCACACTAGACAAAGTTGAGAGGTCTACCATCAAAATTTCAGACCAAACTAAGGTGAGAGTCTCAACTTTTGGGTTGAAAATATATAGTAAAATATACCAACTCAATCCTACGGCCAAGCATAATGTGAAGCTCCAAAGGCCAAACTTGTAAGTTGAACATTTAAAAATATATAGAAAATTGAAAAAACTTGGGGAAACTCTCACAAAAATTGATGAATACTTGGAAAAAACTTCAACAATGAATTCATTTTTATGACAAAATTATGATTAACTAAAATTCACTTTGTTTTAAACAACAATCATAGGTCTAATTCCAATGATGATGAAAAAGTTAATTAATAGAACTTGATAAGGTTTGCAGAGCATGACCATCCTTTAATAGTCCAATAGCCTTGTCTTTCATCAATAAAAATCTACATCATTTCAAGTGAAGTTTTGATTGATAAGAAATAATTGATCAAGGTTTGCTCAAGTAGCCATTCCTTTGAAGCCAAAACTTCCTAAAACTACTGCCATGTAGGCTTAATGGGAAGCAATGGTTTTTGGACTTTTGCCTTTATAACTAAGACCAAGAGATGGACTTTAGACGTTTGCACAATTGAGTGGGTGGAAATTAACAACCTCACAATTTTAGTCATAGTGAATTGGCACTAATTTTGTGCAAAGCATGTGTATAGAAAAAAGATTGAAACTTTGTAAAGTGGACTATATTGTAATTAAAAAAATATGTATACCAAAAAACATATGAAAATAAAATGGTCTATATTAATTTCAAATTTTATTGTTTAAAAAAACTGTAAAATACACTAATTGAAACGCTTACACTATTTAATACATTTTATGAGCTACATCATTTTACAATTTATAGTCAAACATGTCTATGAATTGTGGAGGAAGATGTAATTTTAGATTTTACAAAATTTTAAGTGTGGGCTCTTTATAACTCATACGTAAATAAGCAAAGTATTAATTTGTTTAAGGTTTGTGTTTTGAAAACATATAATATAAGCAGCTAACCACAAGTGTCTTTACTTACATAATAAGCATAAGATACCTTATTTATAACATTATGAAGAACAAGAAATACAACAATTTTTTCCAAATACATACAAACATCAGTTTTTTGAAAAATATCACGTGTTTTATATATAGCAATTGATTCATAGTTTGTAATTTGATATGCAATTTGAAATATATTACAACTACAAATGTGAATACTTTAAAACTGTACAAATTGTTGATGTTAAGATAACAAATATTATGTATCGTTGAGATGGTTAAAATGTCTAACATGGTTGACATGGCTAAAACAACATCGATGACAAAGATGGCTAAAATGACAATTACGTATGAGATGACTAGGATGTATAAAATGAATAAAAATGTATGGTTAAGATGATTAAGATGAATGAGATGAGCAAGATAATTGAATATATGGTTGAAATAATTGAGAATATGTAATTGAAATGTTTGAAAATATTTGATTGAGATGTATGAGATCACACGATTGAATGATTAAGATAGCTGAGAATATATGACTAAGATAACTGAAATGAGTAAGAATAATTGAAATGAGTAAGAATAGACACAGAAATGACAATGAGATGACTGTGATATGACTGCCAGATAACTCTGATATGACTGCGAGATAACTCTAATATGACTGCGAGATAACTCTAATATGACTGCCAGATGACTGTGAGATGATAGTGAAATGACATTCCGATGACATTTAGATGCTTCAGATGACAAAAATGATTGAATTATTTCATATCATAAAGTTTATTAGATATATGAAAATATAATGATGAGATGCATGAAATGCCTAAAATGTTGAAGATGAATACAATGACTTGAATGTCTAGATTGAGTAGATGGGATGATGAAATGATTGGATATCTAAGATGATGGAGATGACTCTGAATATGAATGACATGGCCAAGATTATTGATATGGTTGAGATGCTTTGGATGCTTCCAATGACCAAAATGCTTTTAATGACTAAAATGACTAAGAATATACAATTAATCCCTGAAGGCTCTGGATGTTTTTTGTGCCAAAACAAACAAAAACATATCGCTACTAATAGCAACTTTTTTTCTAAATTTAGACATCAAATCAAATATGCAACCACGAGATCTTAGGCCCACCTAATCTAATAAGATGTATACCAAATTTGAGTACACTCCACTATACAAATTGCGAGAATATGAGATTTGAAGTCACTATAGAGGTTTTTTTGACATTACCCCGAGAATATATCAAAGTTTTGACGCCGAAAAACAATACATTGCAAAAACGTTTAAAATATCTAGGATCATCAATTCTTGTAGGTAAGGAAGTTAGGTGTAAGACACAAAGTTTGAGCCTCATATAGGCTTGAGAAGGAGGAAAAAACCTTGATTTTGTGAAAGGGGATATGCTGAAATTACCTTACGTTCTCTACCTTAACCCCCAAATGCCTGAGCCTATGACCACGGAAATAGACTTTGACTTTGGATGCTCTATTTTGCTACTATCAATAATGTAAAATATGAGTTTTATAATTTTCGTAGCTAGATACACATGTTATCTACAAGCAATAATTTTATCAAAATTAATGGTTTCATTATGTAATTATATAAATTTTCAAATCAAAACAAACAAAAAAAATTCATATCAAATGTAGGTTATACTAAAAAATTACCAAATATTTACCATAGATGTATATGACAACCAAGAACCTTATACTAGTTACTGTGCTCAAAAATTATGTTTTAATTCAAAAATATGATGAAAAAACCTAAAATCGTGAAAAATCAAGGAGTAGCCACGGTTATACCCCTTCATCTTATACCAGCTATAAATCACTCAATTTTAGGTATTTTTCAAAATTTTAAATTGGACTGGAAAAAAACTTGTCAAACTACATTTTATTAGTTTACCGCAATTGCAAAAAAGATCATCCCGATAGTCAAAATTGTGTTTCAACTGTCTGCATTAACAAATTTTTGAATACACACATGGTATTGATCTTTTGGACTTTAAAGAGGCACCAAAATTCATGAAATTATTATTTTGAGAATCCATTAAGGAGATTAGATAGCTTTCTAACAACTTTACAACATGAAAAAAAAAATGGATGAAAAATTGTCATTTGGATGACAGTTGTGGAACTTGGAAAAATGAGACCGGCTAGTTTTTTGTAGTTTAGGCGTTTAGGGGTTAAAACTACCAAAAGGATAATCTAAATGCAATTGGAATCAAACTCAAATTTTAGGAATTGTTCAAAGTGTAAATTGTTTATTTTCTTTTGATTTTGACGTGCAATTTTGGTATTAGGGGGTCATGTGGATGGTCCTCCTACCACATCATAGATAATAGATGAAATTTGTTAAGTCTAGATGAAAATAAATATTGGATGTAATATTTTCTATGAATGGAAATATCATTGAAGACAACCCATTTAAATAGAAACTTTCAGTTTGATGAAAAATGTCGATGGAATGAAAATTGTCATCAATGTCAATGGATGAAAAAAATATTGGACTGATTATTTTGCAAGTATTCATCCTTGAAAATTAAATATTTTCACTTTTTGCCCTTGTGAATGACTGGCAACTTGGGCAAAGAATGGGAGATTTTGATTGATTAGTGGCTGCTCGGATTTAGAGCTGATTCTCATGAAATCCATAACTTTTGCATTGTAACTCCAAATGCTTTGAAACTTGCGCCATTGGAAAGGTAGTAGTGAAAACTATATGAGGTATAAATTTCAAAAAAAATAAAAAATGTGGGTGCTTAAAATAACCTGCCTAAAAGTGCTGCGACCATAATATGGTCTTAAAGGCGGTTAAGGGTTAAATGATTGAAATAACCAAGAATCCATAGCTAAGATGACTAAGATGATTAATAATATGTAATTGGAATGACAAAATTGATCTGGATGACTAAGAATATGTGGCTGAGGACATATAAATGAGAAAATATTACTTTATTATATAATTAGTGATATATTTGATGTTGTATAATTGGAGATATAAAGGTGGGGATATGTGATGTCCAGTATGGCTATTATAGATTAGATGACTGATACGTGTAGGTTGAAAAATATTGTATATGATTTCATGTTATAAGTTCTATCAATATTTAATAAATAAATTAGGCCTATATAATAAATATACATAAAATGTTGTCATAAAGTTCTTCAATAAGATGCAAACATTTAAAAACTAAATTACATTATTTCATATAAAAATCTATAAAAAAAATAATCCAATGACAAAATAATTTAAAAACAATATTAGTGAAATGTTTGTCGTATAAATCTTCTATAAAGCACATCATCAATTTCTTACTAAAATAAATATTTGAGTTCCAAAATTTTTAAAGATTTTTTTTACATTGAAGTCATTTAAAACATGGTTTTATTCACAAAATAAAGATTTATGTTGTGTATTATTAAGGATCACAATTTATATCGATTTACATCTTTGCGGACTATTTTAAAAACTTTAAACTAATACTCCCTCTGTTTCTGAAAGAAATGGTGTTTTCCATTTTAGGCCGGGATTAAGTACAGTGACGCCTCCTTGACTCTGTAAATGCATCAGCTGCCAACCTGCTAAGCTGCCATTAAAATAAACTTTCTGAAATTCAATCAGCTGGTGTCACCTTGCTGATTTCAGGTTCATGGCAGGTTCCTCCTTTAAATTCTTGATGGTGGACTTCCTGGTAATGATGAAACCATTGTTTCTTTGTGAAACAAAGACTTTGTGGAAAACACCATTTCTTTCAGAAACAGAGGGAGTATTCATTATTTTTAAAATATTGAAAGTCAGTTATAAAGTTACAATAGAATTGAAGTTAGTTGTAAAGAAAAAGAATTAGACTTGTGTTAGTGTAACTTTTAAACTTCTTGAACTAGGTTTTTCCCAAAAACACTCATAAATGCCCGTTCTAGTACAAAGTGAATTTCTTTTGCGTCCAACTGTACAAGCTTATAAAAGAAATATTTAAAGAACAAGTACAATTAATTTCAATTTCCTCTAATTACATGGTTTGAAAAATAATAGCGATTGAAGCTTAAAGAGTGCTTTTTGGAGGATCCCACTTTACATGGTCATTCTACTTTCATTTCCCAGGGCCAAATCTGATTTTTTCCTATGTCAAAAAAGACTGTGTTACATACATATTTACCAGATTCTAGAAGTAATCGAGGGGTGTTTTATTTTTGAAAAAAAAATTGCAATGAAAAGGTGTTTAAAACTATGCTAAAATACACTTTTATTGGTGAACTACTCTTCTTTCAGAAAACAATTTAATCAAGCTAGAAAATGACTGATGTTCCAATTTGAAATTGAAATATCAATATTTCTAAATTTTATGTAGAAGTTAGTTGTTTTTTTTTTTTTTTTTTTTTTTCTTTTTTCCTTTTCCAAAACAATAAGAAAATTTGGACTCTCTTAAAATAAAATTTGTTGTATCATATAAATGCTAGTTTTTTAGTAATCTTCAAAGTAATAATTTGTAGGGCACTTATATCAGAAAACGTGGGTAATAGTATAACATAGCTGTATTAGAATAATGATTTTGGGCAACATGATTCTTCAAAAACAATTTGGTGAAAAAAAAAACATTTCTACAAAGCTTTTATAATTATGTGGCATCCAGAAAAATTCAAAGAATCATATTTAGAATTGACATTGTAGGACTTTCTATCCAAAATACTAAAAGTCCTCCAATCAAAATTGTTGCCTAGAAGCTGAACAAAGAGGATTACAAAATTCATCTTACTTTGTTATTATTAAATTTGATAGCTTGAATAGTTTAAATAATTTTGATAAGATTTAACTTAATATTTATTTTTTAAATATTTATTCATAGTATCCAATTAATTAAAAATAGATTATTTATAATTAGAAGATTAAAGATTAATAATTCAAAATGTGTCTATGAAACTATTTCTGACTTATAACAAAGATGCTTCACATTGTGTCTTTGACATTGCGTGCTTCTAATCCATAGTAAACAAAATTCATTAAAATTGAAAATCCAAGAAATTGTTAACCAACAAAATTCTTTTAAAGATAGTAGATATACAAAAAATCAAATGTGTGGATATAATTTTTAGCCTCAAAATGTATCTCTGAAGCTTCAAGCTTTTCAACTTAATCCGTAAAGTTTTTGACTATGTTTTACAAAAAACGCTCCAAGACTGTCATTTCCAATTTAACAACCATGAATAACTAAAAATCATTATTTTCTGATTTTATCAAAAAATCTTCAACTAAATTATTATATTAGATAGCTCAATAAATTTCATCACAATTGACCGCACAGATTAAAAGATTATAGCAATTGAATTTTTTTAGACAAATTTTTTTGACACGATTTTTGACTAGGTGGACACATTTTAACTTTTTTTTCTTAGGTTTTTTGCATTATGGATTTTGGGGGTTTTGGTGCATGACTAAGACACCCAAATTAGCTGATTTTATAAAAAAAAACTTACACACAAAAGATAAGTGTAGCATGTTGAAAACAATATTTTTATTAAGTTGTATACAAAAGAATGCTAATTCATATTTTTTTCCTAGAAATTCCATTATGTTACAAAGTTCCAATCCAAATGGTCAAAGTGATTGATGTCCATCCTTTAAGTGAAAGAAGAAAAGAACCTAAAAAAACAACTTTTTTTTACTTTCATGACGAAAAGAAGTTTTAAATCCTATAGCTATACTAGGTTTTACTCCATGTATTAGGTCAAAACTTGTCAAGAGAAAGAAAGAAGAGAGAGTAAAAAGAAATTGGGAGCATTCACAAAATTAGGGTTTCAGATGAAAACAAGCCTATCTCCACTTTAGAATTTGGACACCAAATTTATTGAATTTGTAATCCATTGCATATAGTCATTTATAATTTACTCCAATTAAAGGGGAGAATTTGGAATGATGTCATATACTATATGACATCATTCCAAATTTGCATAACATTGGCAGATGTAAATCAGACTATTTTGTGGCAAATTTGCAGGCTTTAACAAAAACTTGAAATGTAAATTTGTGCAGTGGTTTATTTTGGCATGACTGGCAGTAACAATAACGTATCACTAATGTCAAAATAAACAAAAAATAAAAAATAAAGGACTTGCATGGTGCTAATTACTTGTCATAAGTTGAGGTTTCGAGGAAATATGTTTCTAATCATTATTCATATAACTGTCAAGGATGCACATCATTGAGGAAGGCCATACTTGACAAAACTTGCTTCCACCACTCTGCCTGATACACCTCCTATATCAACAACAAGACCCGCTCCACCTGCTTTTCGGCGAATATATGCTAGTCCTACATGGCTATGCTCACTACCTTCCTTTGCCTCTACACAGCTTGTCAACTTTCCCACCTGTCGAGTGCCATCAAGTTGACTTAAAATTTACATTCTGAAATTTCAGACATATATGTAAACGAATACAAACAACAAGGTTCGCCATAGGTTTGCGTTTTTAAGAGCAATAAGCAGAACAAACCATTTAAGTTTCTGAACTTACCTTAACACCATCACAAAAGACATCTGTTTCTGGTTTGGCATATCCATTCATGTGCACTGCCCATAATTGTTGCTTCACACCATCATACGTTATAAGTCTTGCTATAGTCTCCTGACCTATATAACATCCTGCAACAAATTTTCCTCACTTAGTGAAACAAGCAACGAATGAATTTGGCTTCTTAAACGTTGCACGAAAGGAAGGGCAAGAGAAGACTTTCTGAGCAGGAACCAGACAGTGAAGTCTGGAACTTTTAAAAGCTAAGGTGATGACTTTACCTCCCCCCTCCATACAAATAAGAGTGCTGACGAAGGAGGAATTCAATAATGTTACTAGAATTTAATAATTAACAGACTTCAGCTTGCCCAACCAATGTCCTCTGAACATGACGCCTACCTTTTGTCATCGAAATGGTATGCCACAATCCTGCCTCAAGTGCGTTATACTCAGGAGTGAGTTCTTTCCCAGGTACAGGTCGTCCTGCATAATGACAGCACTGATTATGGTTGTTTTCACGCTAAATCTGTATTTTGCATGAAAGATTCACAACTCTCTCCCATGTCAAGCCAGTTTTAAGAAGCCCAGAATGCAGAATGATTCATACTTAGCTGCTTATAGAATGACACAGGAATTCCACTTATCCTAATGGAAACAATTATGTGTGCATTGGAAATGCATGCCCATTTTTATTTTTATTTTATTTTTGTTTTTTCAATTTCAAAAGGACACTATTCTCAGTGCTTATTTTAATCACTGAGTAAAGCATGAGTCAAACAATTAGAGCCAAAGGTCTATGTTAGCATTTAATTTTATGATGATGGTTCTTCACACTGCAAGATAATGAGAAAATTGTCAACATACAAAAGGAAACTTTACCATGCCAAACCCGTAATTGCTCCCAAGCAGTTGCGCCCATTGGAACAGCTCCTGCATTTAAAATTGCCTCCCATACAAGACCAGCAGTATCGGTGGAGAGCATAAACGAATAGCCTGGCCCAGCCAGTCCGTTTCCTACTCCAACTGTCACCGGTGTCCCTTCAACCTGGAATTTCAACAAAAATAACCCACTCGATGACATGTGGCAAACAGAATAACATGATTGGTGAGGACATCACAAAAGAAAAATTCAATGCTGGTGAACCAAGCTTTGAAACAGTAAACAAATCAATTGAAAATCTATTAGTCACGACAATGATCACATGCTACACCCAGAATATAACCAACATAGAAGTTGGAAGCACTAACCGCATAATGCATGAATGAACCATCAGGTTTGTCTTTTATTTCTCCAAGTCCCAAGGTGTCAAGAACCTGATCAAAGAGTAAAGGTCAATTCGTCCTTCACAAGACATGCAAAATCTAATCGGACGAGTACAAATATTCCCATGTACATCCTTCAGCATCAATAGACAGAACGCCGGATCTGAGTCACACCTCATTGGACTTGGGACCCACTAAAGAGAAAAAGTAAGTTTTATCCGTGATATCATCCACCTCCACTTTGTCAGCGAAAAATATGTACCTGCATTGCGCAGTATTATTCCCAAGCAAATTCTCTAAATTTCAAGCAAAGGAACCTTGCAAGCATCCTCTCTACACCAATTACAGCATTTACTTCTTTACTCAAGCATAAAACAGACACGCAGAAGAAAAGGGTCCAGTAAACCAACTTGTTAAGCAGAGTGTAGAGCGATCGGCGCTCGCTGGGCGATACAAAAAGAATGACGGAATTTTTCTGGAACACAGAATGAAAAAAACGCCGTAACTTTCAGTCCTCGTACATGATGCACTTTTAGCCCAAATCTGTGGTACAAAGTGCATGCCGAAAAGAAAATGACTAAAACAATCCTCAAACGACGTTAGGATTGGTCAATCAGTACCTAATAGAGATGAGAGTTGGAAGTGCGCACCATAACCCATGCCCTGGCCAGATCGATTGTCCTGCCTGTAGATGTAACGAATACTGTGTCACAGCCCTGTACCGACCATTCTCATAAGTCAAATACCATAATATTTTCATAAACCAGTATGTAGCCACGGGCATTTTACTGCGATTGTTGAATGAAATGACGAAAGAAGGGAGTTGCCCACCTCGCCATCCTTAAGCTTTTGAAAGTCAGCAGTGCTTTGGTTGTGGAGGAAACGAATGCGATCTTCTCCACTGACTGCACACAAACAGCTCTTTCCATTATATCTATTCTCATGCGTTGATAATATTCATGATATATCATTCACCACACACTCGTAACGTGGAAAAGGTTATCAAGTGCAGAAACATACCCCGAAGCCTCCCAAATTGGGACATCTCAACAACCTGCCCCATAACATCTCAACTCAAAACTCAGTTTACAAGTCAAGACGTTCTGAAAAGCTTATAATCCACCACTATTTGTTCATTCAATTTTGCAGCACAATGTAAACAAACGAATTTAAAACTGGATGATCTGGGTTCTGAGATAGAACAAATACTAAGTCCTACAAATGATTTCTGCTTCAAACAGAGATTAGAAGGGCTCGGATAGAATCTTCACCGCTACACCAGACTCGGCGGCTGCAAGAGCTTCCTTGTCATTCTGAAAAGTTTCCACTGCCCCAGTGTCGGAGAAGATGGCTCCCATATCGGTTATGATAGCCTGCTCTACCATATGAGCGAGTTAAAAAGTAGGTATGACCTAAAATCTCCAAGCCACTTCAAATACTACACACTGATTCACTCAAGAGCGTCAGAAGGTCTGGAATTTACATAGACGATTTCCAGATGCAGTTAATACGAGAGATGAGAAAAATATCAAACAAGGTTACTTGCATGTAAATCATTGTCGATGGGTGGTGGAGTGAAAATCTCAGCAGCCTTCAATCTATAATCTCGTTGCCGAGCTCCCAGTTCTACAAATCTTGAGGACCCTGTGAAGAGCAGTTTCCCTGGAGTTAGATGTACAAGCCGCACACCCTTCTCTGGTGAACTCAGTTAGAAAGCAACATCCTGCCAACTGATACCAAATTCAAATTACTTCCAATGACAATTAGTCAAGTGTTATACCACTTACGAAATCTGAATATGCTCATTGAATTCACGTAAAATCTAGCCAATTGTAACTTTGCACATAACATAAAATCGGGAGTCTCATTTCATATTACAATGTTGGCCAACACTACCGATCAAGGAGCAACACCCTCGCAACATAATCCAGCTTCACTCACAAACAAATGGGAGCACATCCACCGAAGAGCAAACAATGTGGTAAAGCCAACCACAGAGAAACAACCAACCGTTCTAGAGGGAAAAGAATCCACAATTCACTAACCTGTTGCTCTGATTCCAATCACAGCAGGCCTCACCCGCACCGGCAACGTCACACTCTGCTTAGTCCCATTCCATCCGTCCTGCCAATGCAACCAACCCCACACGACGAACCTCTCAACTCAAAATCCAAACAAGAACCCATAAGGCAAATCAACAGAGAAGACAGAAGACAATCCAATGCTCCTCAGAGCAGAGCACAAACTCCTGAAAGGATGAAGTGGGCACCTGGTGGCAAGGGGAGAACGGCTGCAAGAGAAGCGAATTGCACGACGCATGAAGAGCCATCCCAGCAATGGAACGAATGAGCCCCACAGCTCGATTGTCCGACACAAACTTCAAGTGCTATGCCCACAAGTCATGAGAGCTGGAGACGAGTCATGAACAACTAAGTTATTCGGATGGCGAGATTGTTGAAGCGCATCCGGGAACGTACTCGAAGACAGCATGAAGCCAACATAACCCTCAACAGATGAGATGAGGCCGAAGATTTCTTCACCTATATCTCCAGAAGGTGAAGATATGGCAAGCACTTTGTTTTGGGTCTGTGACGGCCTTGGGACGAGGACTGAGGCTTGTGTTTCGGAGTTTTAATCGTCACTGTTGAGTTGCTTGCTAACTTAGGGTTTTGGCAATGGTCTGTTGTGAATTGGGATGATCAGAGTCATGTCGTCTTTGGTTGTCGGGTTAGAATCTTATCAGAGAGAAGCTTTGGGCGAAAGAGCAGTGGTTGTGGGAGAATTTGCCCAATTGTAGGGTTTCTCTACTTTTGGCGAGGCTGGGGTTTTGGGTTTAGCGGATTTCTGTGTTTCTCGCTTTGTGAGAGAAGATGGTTTCGGGGGTGGTGGTGGACGCACCTGGTGTTGGCCATGATGATCTGGCTGCTCTTCGTACAGAGCTCACGAAATCCGTCACTGGGTTCACTCTGTATGTCGCTCTTTTTCCAGATTCGTGAGTGGGGATTTTGTTGCATTAGTGGTAGGATTTCGATTCTTAGTTGTATGATTACTATTTCGCATTCGTGACGGTGTCACACCCTTGGTGATTTTGCAGCGCCTTGAACGTTGATTATCCGTCTGAAGCGCTGGCTAATATTGTGAGGACAACATTAGCTGTTGACCCTGAGGTACGCAAACTTTGTCGAGGATTAGGGTGTTTTGATTCTTTTGATTCAGCATATCAACTGTGCGAATCTAAGTGGATTCCGTGAAAGATCGTTTGCTAATGGCGGATGAAGTTAATGGCATGAGGATAAAGACCTATTCGTGAAATGATTCTGTGAAGGTTTCTTTGATGCCATGTTTCGGAACATGCCGGTGGATATAAATGCGGTCTAGCTGTTGTTCCAATTTGTTATCATGGTTACATTCAATACTGATGAAAATTTGAATGGTTGTTGCATTTGCTGTGCAGTTGCAACCGGACAAGGTTCAGAGGGAAATGTCCGTTCAAGGTGCTCGCCTGTCTGTGTAAGTGTGACATGCTTCTTAACCTTATGCCTACAATGATTCAATGCTTGGTTGCAGTGTTGTGCATTTTTAGCCAATAATTGGTAACTGTTGTTGCACTGTGGTTGCCACTTTATTTGCATGTGACAAGAGAGGTCGGTCTGTGTTCATTTCCTGGCATACTTTGGAAAGCAGCCGGAAGAATGACTGGTGTCGTTCATTTCTGTATGGCAGAACGTTCACTTCTGTCGAAGCGCGCTTCTTGAGGGCATCATTCAGTGCGTTCATGGATTTGCTGGTACTCGCCACCAGGACTGTCGAGCAGTTTGGGCCGGCATCTTCTTTTGGACAATATTGTCACTGCGAATGATCCTAGCGGACGTCTCCTATTGAAAGGAGTTTCTTGTATGCACATATCACCTGAATCTGCAGCAACACATTGGTTTATCACGTCACAAGTTGCAGATTTCTTATGCACTTTTCAGATACTCTCATGTTCCAGTTTCAAGGAAATTTTGGTTATAGTTACCCTCAATTCTGGACCAGAGTCTACACTCAAGTTCACTGGAGTTGAACCACATCGTCCTACTGCTACTGCCAAGATCACAATTACCGATTAGAGATGATCATGTCAGTCTCGAAATGACAGGGGAGTAGATATGCTTACCCGAAGTGGCCTAGATGGTCATGTATGTACTCAACACAGGATTCTAATGTGTATCAGGCTTTTTGGGTATCTTTTGTATTCCAACTATTTGCACCGTTTGGAGATTGTTTTTCTTTGAATGTGAACTTCCACAAAATATAAGGAAATTCCACAACTGTGAGATTCATCCTCTTGCCTCAACTTGCCAGTTGAAAGCTCCTCACTGACGATTCTTACCCATTTCAATGAGTGCGTCTCCGGTGGTTAACACGAATAGAATCCTCGCACTAACTTACCTGAGGATCCACTGGCTGGCTATTGCGGCCACAACATGCTGCATTTGGTGTTCTCGACATAACATACAAAAAGATAAACAAATTCAGATGCCCGTTAACTTAGTGGTGGAAAAATCCCACGAGTGCTTTACGTCACCCTGCAGTTGTACTGCGAATTACGCAACCTCGAGGCGATGAGAATCATCTGCCTTCCCTAAGTTGCAGCGTTCGTCGGAGGGCGAACGGAGCCCTAGAGCACAACTTACGCATGGCAGCCTTGAGGCTTGAATGCTGTGCAGTGGCGATGCAACCGTGCTGTCAGTGTGCATAGAAAGTACATTTTGGTACCATTTTGGGCGCTTCGGAATGGAATAATTTTCGTCAGTCCTTCCAACTTCGCGGCCATGGCGTTGTAGTGGGATCGTCAGCTCGCGCATTTCGTCTACCGCTTGATAACCAGGTCAGTCTGCTGTGCAATCCCATGTCGTCGCATCCTTGCGGGTTTGAGATTTCCAAACTGCTTTTTGATATCGTTTCGCTTGGAGATTTTTCCTGTGAGATCCATTTTGATTTTCAAGGATTTCGTTCGTAGTTTAGCAATTATTATTGTAGGCCGAATCTGGAATGCGCTGCACTTGGTATGTGTTGGAGGTGTGGGGAAGAATGGATAGAAAGTGGTCATCTTTGGGTCGTAGGATTGTAGTTAAATGTTGTGGCTGTCCAGGTGTTTGTCGTGGCTTCGTGTCAAAGTAGTACCTGTGTTGTCAAGGATGAGCCAGAGTAGTTGCTTGGTATCATATTCCTTATTCATTGAAGGCAATTCACAATGTCAGAATGATCACCATCTTCATTATATGTTCAATACTGTAGAATTGTTGTGATATGTCCTGATGAGGTTGTAGCTCGTGTTAGCACTTGCTGTATCATTTTTATCAGGCGCTGCATTTGTTTTTCTTCATGAGTTCGAATTGATTTGTGTAGGAGTAGTTGGGGTTGAATTTGACAATGCATTCACATACTCTTTTGCTGTGAAATTGAAACCCTTCATCTAATTACAATCCCGCAGTAATATTGTTTGGGAAACTAGTCAAGTAGTAGAGTTCATCTTGCTGCTTGTATAGTTATTTAAGTAATTCTACGTGACCCAAAAAGTTAAACCGTAAGCTTTGTTCTTGTGGGCTTGTGTTGATTATGCAGATAGAAATCAAAGTTATAAGATCAGCTAGAGCAGGTCATTTATTGTTGGGCCAATTCACTGGATAGTTGATGGTAAAGGTAGCCGCAAATCGTCCTGCCAGTAGTTGACACTATGGAAGCAGCAAGCGTTGTGTTAAAGTGCACCGCTTCCTCTTCAATGACCCTGAGGCATACAGCCCCATCCATAACATCATCGGGAGGCTTAAGATCTGCTCTAACAGTTGGCTGCAACGGTACACTCCATAGTCAATTAAGGGTGAAAAAGAGCTTCTCAGTGAAGAGATGCACGGTGATGCGCTGGGGAGGGCAAGACAAAGACTCGGGTGAGGAGCGACCCGAAACACTCTTCATGCGCGAGCTTGCAAAGCGCAAGAAATTAGGCCAAGATGTGGGGACCAAGGATACAGACACCAAAACCAAGGAACAGGAGACGGAGACGCCCAAGTTCACGGACGAGAGGGACAAGGAGGATCAAAGGAAGCGCTCCATGGCTCTCAACAGCGAGGGGCTTGATGGATTGCTCCCGAGAGGGCAGGAGCTTGTGAAGCTGGGAGGCACCTTCTGGTTGTCGTTCTGGCCATTCATTGCAGCCAGCGTTGTTTTCTTCCTGGCTTCGTATTTATACTTCGGTCCTGCATTTCTACACAGCGGCACTCGAATGAGCCCTCCTCCTTATGTGGACCCCTATCTGTTGTTAGACTCTGAAGAGCTGCCACCCCAGGTGGGTCCAAATCGAGTGCCATACAACACCGATAGATCACCACAGTCGAGTGGGGAATTCTGATTCCTACGCTTGTATAGAAGACGTTGCTTACAGTTATCCCCTTGAATCTGCAGATTTGTCCACATTGTAGTTAATTCCTTCGTAGGCACATTCTTTGGACTTAACAGTAATATTTGGACACTGTCACGAGATGTTTTGCAGTTGGATCTCTTTGTCTCTATTTCAAATTGAATAATCTCCACCTGCTTAGAAACGAGGAGTTCTCTGTCGATGTAGGGAACACGTCCAGCATGGCTTTTGTTGTTGCCCGTGTTCTGAAGCCCTTGGTCGATCACATGTATGTTTTGGTTTGGACCTGATCTGCATGTGTAGTTAAATTACTCTGAGCAATTTGTTGTAGGCCAAGTTTATGTATTGTGAATGAGAAACTGTAGTGAGTGGGAAATTGTTTAAGCCCACGATACTTATGTCGAATGTAGTTGGAAGCATTAGCATACGTTCAGGTGTGATGTTTTGATATTCTTGTGTCTAGCGCTTAGATAAACTCCCAACTGCTTTGTTGGAGACCAGGATAGAACCAACTCAATCCGAATGTGATGAGCAACTACTCAGTGGACTGCCTATTAGGCTGTGAGGATTTAAAGTCAGGATATCGACAGAGAGAGATTGCGAAAGTATTAGCTTGGCAAGTCCGAAGTAGCATAGAATTCCCGAGTATTCTCCGATCAATCCCTTTACCCAATGTTGTGGACTTCCATTGGATAAGTACTACGCTGAGGACATGCTTTTCCCATGACTTCAGACTGAATCAGCCTCACACACGCTTGTCCCTTTGGAGTGATTTTTCCGATGGTATTAATTGCTGCTCATATCCAACTCAATTCCACTTGTGTGGTTTAATCAGGCTATGTTTTTTCCTATCTGCTTAATCCTTGGTGCCTGCGCAAAGGCCATTCCATCAATCGGCAAGGCAGCCAGAGACACTTGCATCCAGCCTCCACTGTCAAGAACTTGGTGTGGTCTGTAACTCAAGAAAAACTAGTTTTTAAGGATGGAATGACTGCAAAATTCAGTTTCGGCTTCTGTGCCTACTTCCACAGTTATGTCATCCTGTGACTTCGGGTGAAGCAATGCTACAATTCACACAATAGTCAGATTTTTTAGGCTGCTATCTCAAATTCCTTTTAAGTCATAAAATCTGAATCGGTATAAAATTTGACATTTAGGCTTCTAGACAAACACAGCAAAAGAGATGTTTCTCAACGCGGCAGACAATGAAAACATAGAGACCCGAAGAAAAGTTCGCTCAGCACCTATACCATCGGTGGATGTGTATCACCATCTGCTTTTAGGTTGCCAAGGTGGCTCATGATCCTTTCCATCATCGTACTTGATGGGGCCTGAAGAATTTGAGGAGGACCAAGTATTCCGCTTGTTGCCTGAATCACTTGACTGAGAACTTCCACTTGACTGAGAGCTTCCACTTGACTGAGGAGCACTCGGCTTAGCGTAGCCTGTCTGTGCCCCAACAAAATAAGAGGGAGGTATCTATTTGAGATTCAAGACAATATTAGGCACCACCAATGTAAGAACGCTTGCACCAGGAAATGCCACAATCTAATGATCAAGTTGAGACAGTTTTTCATTTCACTCAACATAGCTCATTGAATTCTTGAAGAGAAATAGAAGACGAGCCGAGCAGATGCAAATATTTGACACAGCTTGCATTGCTAATCCAGTTGTAATTACAACTACCCACATGAAGGAAAGCATTCACTCTACACACGTCCAGTCACTCTGCAACCAGCGAGCATCATGCACATCATGACAACTTTCACATGTAGCATTGCAATGAAAATTGTTCAACCAAGGCCGTTTATTACATCATGCATACGATGCACATGCGTATGAACATCACATTTCGGAAAAGCAACATTTCTCTCCACGAAACCACCAAAAATGTATGAATGGAAGGGAAAAATAGCGGTGTGTATATTTGTGTGCAGGCAGAGCACACAAAGAAACTAGAAGCTCCATCACTTACGACCTCGTTTGGGCTCGGTGGAGCGACTCGTCGTAAAATATGCCGCCAAAATTGCTCCAGGGAGCGCCACAAACTCGGCTGCGGACGCCACCTTCGACAGCAAAGCCTGAGCCATAACGAACCCCTTCAAATCCAAGAATTCGTGAACCCCCGCCAAACCTGCTCAAAAGAAAATCATGCGGCGCTCAAAACCAGAACAGCCAACTCAACGAAACATGTAAACATAACCTCTACTCGGAACGATTAAGAACCACTCGTCCATACCATATTACCATCATGATGAACAACAAAGAAAATCCCTTTTCAAAGACCGACGTCAATCTCTCCGCATTCGGCTACAGCCCAAACAGATACCATCAAAACATCCTCTGCACTAATCAAACATTCCTGAAACCATAACCCAATTAACCGATCTCTCTTCTCAAATGCCGATCGGTTAAACAAACACTGAAATGCACTGTACCCTAAGCACCACATTCACAGCACAAACTCCAACACCGAACTCTGCAAAATCGCACACCTGATCAACGCTCCGTGACCTCGACAAGAGACCCAAATTTGGAAGCAACAAGCAACCCTTTAATGTGGGTCTGCGTCCTCTGCACCGATTGTCTTCTCACAGATCTGAGATGGCGTCTCCACTTTTCAAGACAGGGTTCGGTGGAAACTGGAAAGGGCGTGAGCTTCTGTGGACGGAAACCATTCGCATAACGAATATATTTCCTTCAAGTTAGAAGTTTCAAAGAAACCTGGATGACATGTCGTGCCCTGTCTCCTTCAACCTCTGTTTTTCTTTCCTGGAAGAATTTTCCCATAGAGAAGAGAGATCATGCCACTGTGATGTGGGTCCTGAGTTTTTATGACGTCAACATGGTTTCCTGCCAAGTGAAGGATTTATTTTTTTGAGTATTTTGGAGGCACTGAGATGTATGTGCAGGTTCTGATGATTTGAGGTTTGTGGGAATTTGTTGAGTGGGATCGGTGGGAGTGCACCAATGGTGCATGGAAATGGTGGTAGGGTGTAGATTATTTGCAGATGGGTTTGCGAATTTAGTTCTCTGGAGATGGCGGTTCAGTTTGCGCTTAGGAGAATTGCTGTCTCGGTTCAGAGAGAACGTCCATGGCGGGGCTCCAGGGGTTTGGACCGGTGTCGTGCGTTTTCGGACAGGTCTGGGTCGGACATTGTGCGGATGAGCGACGAAGAAGTGACCCGGAAGGCTCTGGAAGACGCTGCTCGAGAAGATCGGCTGGATTTTCAGACAGCTGCTCGCCTGCTCATGTCGTCGGGTCAGGATGAGCGTAAATTTGGGTAAGAGTTTTTCTCTTCTCTGTCACAGCATCAATTGAACGAGTGATCGGCTGCGTATTGATTCTTTGGTTTGCACCACTTCCCTCGACGCACGAAGACTGAATCAAAGGGTGAAATTGTAATGAGTCCCGACTTAGGGTTTAGGGTTTAGGAGTCAATTTTGTAGTCACATTGGATCTTCAGAATTAGGCTTTTAAGTAATCTTGTCCATGGATGACATGAGGGAATATGATAAAAGGCTCTACGCTCTTGTAGATTTCCTTGCAGTTTAGGACTCAATTGCTGCGTTTGTATGTGAATGAATATCGAATATGAGCAGTAGCAGAATGAGGGGGAATCTGCAAAAGGTTGAAGTTTAGTAGGTATTATTAAGAGATTTTGTAATATGTGGACTTGTCAGGTGGGATTTTCATCTCGTGCAATTTTTTTTTGCTTGTTTGCCGCCTTTAGGTAATTGTCTTCTTCCCTTCGCCTCCACTGCAGTTGATGCACATTGTCTAGACACCTCTATCGCTTCACATTGTAGACGTTAGAGTTGCACATCCAGACATAATTCTTGTCGTTGTTGGCTGTTATGAGGCTAGTTTAAGGCGGTTTCTACACGTTCACGTTCAAGATTATAATTCAAGAGAGCTATTAACATACTCTTAATCATTTCTATGATACACGAAGAAATTTGCCTAAGGTGTTTGCTAGTCATATTGTTGTTTTGAAGCGCTATCCATCTAATTGACAGATAACTTGTGTTGGCATTTTAGTTTTTACTCTTTAATTTTTCTCGTCCAGAGAAAAGGAATTCGGAGCTTTTCCTTTGCTAGACCTTGGTGTACTCTATGAGCAGTTTGCTCATTCATCGTGATCCTGAAATGTGTGCAGCTGTGTACGCTTTTGCTCAATATTCTCGATATGATCAACGTCAAATGATGAAGGTGATTTCTCTGCTATTTCTGTCAAATTCATGGACTGTATTTACGGGTAGTGCAGATGAAAATGCCTTCTCATGGGATGTTTCGATGACGCTGACACGGCGGGCTGGTATGTGTGCAGGATCGAGATGCTAGAATTGAAAAGTTAGTTGAAGCGGAGTTAGGGATTGAGGTGGGTGTAGAGCTTGAAGAAGTTGCTGCTATGCTAAACTCAAGAAACCCAGACTTGGAAGCATTAAGACTACGGCTCGAGGCCATGGAGGAGAAACTATCGCGATTGGAGCCAGCGTTACAAAAGACTGGAAATTCTCCACCAAATACTGGAAATCCTCCACCAAACACAGCAGGGCAAGCCACTGTTTCTCCTCAAGAGAACAAACCGCCTATTCTACAGCAGGTTGTTAATCAGGACACTTTCTTGCTGCATTCACCCAAGGAATACAAGAGTTAGTTGTACTTTCTTCTGTCGATTTTCAAAAGACTGATCAAAGCCTGGGGTCTTGGTATGCATAACGTGTGTAGTTGAAGCAATTGTACCTGATACCAGAACTTCGCATAGAGAAACTCCTAGGCGAAGTTTTTGTCTAATATCAACTTACATTCTCTTCGCTGAATACCTCATTTAGGGTTATATTCGGTGTATTGATAGAGCAGAAGGCTAGTTCGTAGCATTACAAATCTTCATGCTTTGAAGTTTGCCACTTTTCGTTACACAAGGAATGTACAATCGTGGCACACATTCCTGAGATTTTGTTGAGGCTGTAGCAATTCTGGTTAGTCTGTAACGTCATCGTACCGATGTTTTTGTACAGGAAGTGGATAGACCAAAAACAGATGCTGCTGTTGGGGTGAGCACCAGTAATGAGAAGGAAGGAGAAGGCAAATCTGAAGGATATTGGGCATGGTTCACAGGAATGCGACGAGCAATTTTCAATGATGCCTCCGAGAAAACTCAATAACGCAAATGGGGACCAACTTCCACATCCATACTTCTCAAAGGTCCCGAAGCTCGTCAATTGCACTGCCGAGCCATATCCATAACGATGGTTGGGCTTGTCATGTAAAGACATGGGCGCATCTTCAGTAGAACTCCAATATGGGTATTATCTGATCGCACCTGCACATTTGTTGATGGCTTTTGTTCAGCCAAAGGCCAATTCGGTTCATGATTGACTTCGTTAAAGAAAGCCTTGTTCAGAGGAGCGCTTAGCTATGACAGCGACGAGAATCACAAACCATGTTTTTGCAAAATGTTTGAGTTTTGTGTCGATTGAAGGCCTTGCAACTTGATTCTCACGGGATTACACTATGGACCACGGAGATTGACACGCCCTCTAAAATCTGTCATAGGCCAAGAAAGTCGTCTTGGTCCAACTTTGATTTCCACTATTTTAAAAATAGGAGATTGATTGCGAAGTTTGAGGTCACCTAAATGTGTTGTTTTTTCGTGAGTTGATAATGTTTCATGTTTTCCATCTAGTGAAGCAAAGAGGTCGGTTTGATGGAAATTAAGGAGATTGTTGGACCAAAAATCAATGATTGGCCAAAATTCTATATTTTAATTATTTGTTTTAGAAATTTGGCCCAAAGTCATCCTAGTCCAAATCCACTTAATACTAAAGTAGAGGGGCCAATTCTCGATAGAAATTTAGATTTGCATACTTAGACCTATGAAAGAAAAAGTTTATCATTTTTGGAAGCTCCGCAAAGCTAGTGCAAAAGCATCCTCCCAAAAAAAATACATTTTTGAGTACTTCTACAATTTTCTATGAATTTTTAAGCCCAGAAGCATAGAGTGACCATTAACCGATCATAGAGTTGTGGTTTTCATGAGATATTGGATTTTGAGGATAAACGACTTTTGCACCAATCACAACTACTGAGTTTTCCATGGCATGGACGTAATTAGAGCACTCTTGGGACACTTTCTAAAACCAAACGGGGTGATATTTCAACCACGCTCCAGAAGAGTAGGGGTCGGAAATACAACATGGTCGGAAATATGAGCTTTTACCTTATAAGAAGTGACCAAGACATTTAAAAAATGATTTTTTATTTTTCATGGTCACGACTCTAGACTAAGAGCCGTGACCATGAAATAATTTTAATTCTCTTGGTCAATCTTCATGGTTCATAGTGTAAATCGCCCTTCATCATTCTATATGGTTTACATACTTATCATTCTACATGGTCTACATACTCATCATTCTACATGGTCTACATCATTTATTGGCGTTGTCCCCTAGGGCAAAAACTATATACAGACGTTCCTCATGGATGGGGGTTGAAAAGTCCAATGGTCCAACTATAACCTTTTTCACACTTCACACTAGGATAATTCCCTCTCACATGCAACCCCTAATGTGAAGCACCTCCTCCCTACCACAGGCAAAGCCCTCCTCCCTATTGTTGCACCTCTCAAGCAAAGCCCCCTCCTTATTATTGTGCATTACATTGAATCCCTAGCATTGTCTTCTACCTTAAATCCTTATCATAGTGTTCTACTTTAAGCCCCTAGGTAAAAGAACGTGGTGTTAGTAAAGAAGTTTTGATTGGGTTCAGAATGTGGTACAATTAATGAAATTTGATGGAATTTGTCAAATATAATAGGCCATATATTCTCACATTCTAATGCAATCTCACATTTTCCTATCCAATTCTTTTGTATGTTTTATTGCATCTTCTTCTATTGCCTAACAAATGGTCTTGTTGCTACGGCCAAATCCAAGCCAAAGTTGGTGGATTCTATGGAGTAATAAAGATGTGGCATTTGAAGGAAAGATGTTGTCTGGATATAGAAATTGGAATTCAAGCCAAGATATAAAACATCCCTCTGTCCATTGTAATTTACGCAATTGAGGAGGATATACTACAATCATTGTTAGTTTATTGTACCCTAAAATTAAACAACATGAAGCGAGGTTGAATGATAAATTATTTACTTATGTAAAGAATTTTCATATAACTAACAGGTCTGTGGAGTCATTTGATAATTGTCATGAAAGTCAACTCTACCATATGTATCAGCGTCATATCAAATGGTCGTGAGAACGAGTTCTTTTTGAGGTTCTATTGTTGTAACACCATTACCTAATTTTACAATGGACAATAACAGTGGACAATAACATCTATTGTTGTTTGTATGATTGGTATTAGAGGCGCGTAAAGTCATTATGAATAAAACGTAAGTTTGGATCTTATGGCAGTGCAAAGATGCAGTTACTCAATATACTAGGTCAAAAGTGGTTTGATTTGCATGTTGTAGGAAAGAGACAAGAGGGAGCAAAGAAGAGAGAAGAGCATTAATAGAATTATGGTTATGAATGAGAAGAGTTATTTCTACTTTATATACTTGGACACCTTGTCTAATGAATAATAGTTGATGGATACAGTAAAAATGATAACAACATAATAGCACTTGGTTCTTGGTTTAGAAAAAATATAACATTGTTGAAGTTCAAATAGTGGTCTACATATTATGGTTTTTTTTTAGGAAGATTAGCATTTTTCAATGTCTACAGTGTTATCCATGTTGAGAAAAAAGTATAATCATATAAAATGTAGGCTACAATCCAGCTGCAACAGGAAAGGTATATTATTTTGAAGAAATTATTTTCAATCTATCAATAAATTGTTTTAAAAGAATTGATGATAAATTGTATTACGTTAATTTCATTTTATTTTTAATAATTATGGGACATCAGCAATAATTTCATTTTAGATTATGGGACACTAGCAGTTGTTATTTAATAACAATTCGTAACAAATACGTTTGCAATAAATGCAATCTTTCCAGCCTCATTGTTGTTGAAAAGAATTTTATTGCAATGTATACCACAATCCTCAACTTATTATTAAGCAAGCATATCTTTGAAGGAAAACCAATCAAGATGTTATCACATATCAAAAAAATTACTACTTTTTATACCCAAGGTAGATTTTGGTTATTTCCTTCAATGATGAACCAATTGTGATTGAAAACTTGGAATTATTATGAAGGTGTCCCTTTCACCCTTTATTTTTTTATTTTTTTAATTGCTCTGGCCTCACAAAGAAAATTAGAGAAGCAATACAAGGCAAGGAGACAAATGTGTAAAATTATACAAACGTATTGAGTGATTTACCATTTAGGTTGTAAAGAAAAAAAATGTATTAATTTTTTAAACAATAACTCTTTGATTAGAGTGGAGAGTTCACAAGGACTTTATTTATCCAATATTGGATAATTGAATGAATTTGAGCCTCAAATGCATTAAAGCAAATTATGCTACATGCATAGAGCCTTTTTACTTACCGGTGAAACTGAGGTCAAATTCATCGACAATAAAGAAAGAGACTTTAATTTATTGCTACATCGCCAGTGCTTTTCACCTATTTACTTGTTGGCATTTTTGCTCAGTGGCCTTTCCAGTAGTGACTCATTCATTTAGGATGCTCACTTCCGCATGCTCATTTAGAAATGCTCAATTCAGAAGACTTACAATGGAGTTTAAGGAGAGTTGGAATGGATGGTGAAGATGGAGAAAAACTGACAAAGGATGAGTCACCAAGTGAAGGTACAATTGATGAGTCATCATGTAATAGGTTAATATTGAACGTATTAGAATCAGCTTTGTCTTTTGGATTATGTTTGTGCCACTAGAGTTGGTGATACTTGGAGTGTTTACAAGTATGTTTTGAGAGGATGTAGTTGGAATATCAAATCGATTGTTAATTTAGAGTTGAGGTTGTACAGGAACAATATTTGTAATAGGAATTGGCCTTGGTTGAGGCTGAAGGGTGTTGAATAGGTAAGCAATTGTCAAAATTAAAAGAGTAGAATAATAAGTTTGAAAATAACGACAAATCATTTATATTAGAATCTAAATGATTGTCTTTTATAAATTTGTAATTATCTTCTTGATATATTAGATTTAGAGATATAATTATGAATGGGTTAAATTTGGCTTGAAATCAATAGCCTTTTATTCCACTTCGATAATCCAAAGACCAATATGAGATACTTTTTTTTTAGAGAGATGAAACTTCTTTCTTTGTTCATCATGGATTGAAGCATATGGAGTGCAACCAAAGATTTGAAGATGTGTTAAGTTGGGTTTTCTTCATATCCGTAATTCATATGGTGTTTTGTTATAAACAACCAAATTAGTACGTAATCTATTTTGAAGACAAATAACAATAAAAACTACTTCTCTCCAACATGTAGGAATAAAATTTGCACGGTGAAGCATGCTCAAAACATCTTCAATAAGATTTCTATTTTTCCTTTCAGAAATACCATTTTGTTCTTGGCTATATGGAATAGTGAAATCTTGACATATGCCGTGTTCAATACAAAAATCTAAGAAGATTAAAGACAAATATTCACCTCCTTCATCACTTCTTAATGCTTTAATTCTGCGGCCCATATATGTTTTTGCAAATGCTTTATACTCTCTAAATTTTGTAAAATGCTTGAGATTCATATTTGAGTAAATTATTTTACTAAAATCATCTATAAAAGTAATGAAATATTGAAAAATTATATAAGTTGGAGTAATTGTTCCTTTAATATCAGACTGACTAAATCAAGTATGTTAGAAGTTTGTGAATGTGATATTTTAGAAAAAATCAACTTGTATAAGGGTTTCACAAAAATATTTTATTTTCTTATTATAAGGGTTTCACAAAAAGATATTATTTTTTAACATGTTTTAAGTTCACTTTTTCATCTAAGTTCTTATTTACAATTTCTTGTAATCATGAAAAACTAACATGGCCTAGTCTTTTGTACCAATTTAAAATCAGGTTCTCATTGTTGTAAAAGTTAGTGCTTGTTTACAAGCATGTTAGATAAGCTTATATTCTTTATTCCAAGTATTATGATAAATCACCTAATATATAGACATCATTCTTTAAATTGCTTGATTCAATTAATTTTTTATGGGAATTATATAGAGTAGCATTGTATGCCATATATACAGAATGTACCTCCAACTTAAGCTAATTGTTTTACAGAAAAAAATTACACTGTAAATTTGGTGCATATAACACGTTTAGAATTGTATTTTCAATTCCACCAGAAAGAATTATCTACACATTTCCAATGCCTTGAACTGCATGGCATGTGTCATTTATTGTATAAGCATATTGGTCTATTAAAATCTTTTCATAATTAAGGAATATATAATTGTTATGTGTCATATGACGAGCGATATCACTATCCACAATCCATTTATCATGATTGAAAATTTGTGCATTACATGCAACAAAATATAATAACTCTTCATTTGTATTTGAGTTATTACATATTATACCATTAGCCTCATTAAATTGTTGTTTTTGACAATCTTTTTGATGATGATTTGGTTTACCATAGTCAAAGCAAATTAATGATGCTTGTTTAATTTTTGGCAATTATTGTTATGATATTTGAATCGACCACCTTGATTAAAATGTGAAATATTACTGGATTTATACTCATGATTAATGTTAGACCATACTTATGAGGCAAAGACCAAGTATAATATAACAACCATTTTATTAACTTAATAAAATGTGCAGTGAGGTACAAATCCTTCTCTCTGTTTAATTACTGATCCAAAAGACCAACAATTGGTATAACTGCTGGCATAGCCGCCGTAGCCGCCCTACAACCAACCAGTCGCCACTAACTACCTAGCCGCCTTATCAACCATGTTCTTATTGTTCCTAATATCAACCATGTACCCACTGTCCTAAAAATTAAACCTTTTATTGAGTATAATTTGAAATATTGTTTGATCTTGCCTATTATTTCTAGATTTTCCTTTAATAGATAAGGCTGACGAGGATAATGATGATGATTCAATAACGTTATCTAGGTTTTTAATCATAGTTTCTTCCCGTAATAAATAGCTTATTAATATTTGAAGAATCAAAATTTGACCTTTAATTGATATTAGAAAATTTCTATAGCTTGATGGCATACTCTTCATCAAAGCAAGAACATTGCCTCATTACTCATGGAAGATCTAACTACTGATAATTGATCGAGAAGAGTTTTGAAAGTATGTAAATATTTGGTCAAACTCTCATTATTCTTCATCTTTAATATCGTCAAATTATTTCAAAGATACATCTTGGTAACTGAATCATGCGATTCAAATAATTAATAGAGTTCATCCCGTGCATTCTTAGAGCTAGAGAGTAAAGCAATATGCAAAATTTGATTAGCTTCCAAGCAATTAATAATAATTGCTGATGCATTTATATTTTTTGTATACCATGCATCTTTGCTACCAATACTAGTGGATGATACATGAGTAATAGTACTTTCCAAAGTGGGTAGTGGTGTAGTTGGAAGACTTTCACTTCCATCTACCACACTAAATAATTTTTTACGTTTTAAAAAACTATATTAAATTATGCTTCCATACTTGAAAGTATAAGCCATTAAATTTGGTAACATTTCTTTAGTCAAAATTATTGAATTAAACCCAAATAAATTAATAAATTAATAAAGATAATCTATTATATTTCAATCGAACTTAAAATTTTAACAATGAAGGTGAAAGACCTCTATCGTACAAGCTGTAATGCCATGTTAGAAATGGATATGAAAGTTTTTGTATATCAAAAATATCTTCAATATTGTTACATCTAATTCTCTTTTCATAGAAGGTGAAGAGTTCTCACTCTTGGAAAAAGAAGGCTAACATCGATTCATATGCACCTATTGCCTAACTCAAGGTGTAACTTAATGTACATAGATTTAACTAATTTAAAAAATTTGCATCGTTAAATGCCACTTCTTTTTATATATGAACTCAAATAATTATGAGTAGGTAATAATTCTTGATTTCATATATTATGCTTATCTTCTCAAGTTATTGTTGTTGTCTTTATCAATTGATTTGTATATAGAGTATAAGTCCAACCTTTACAAACTAATGTTGCCCTTAACTAGAAATTTTTTCATGATAAAAAATTCATATGAAATCTGAGAGTGGCATGGCTAAAGTATTTGCTTTACACACATATGTTAGCACCATTATCATTGTCAAATTTTAAACAAAGCTAAAAATTCCAAACTATCATTTTTTGGATTCCCTTTTGTAAACCATGCTATCATAGAGGACTCAAAATCTGACTTGTCAATGTGAGGCTTGATGTAGGAGTTTTTAAATATATGTAGTTGATGTACTTATTAATCCTCAAATCTCTCTAAGCCAATGGCTATATTTACGCCATTGGTTCAAACTCTTCTTGAAAATATTTTTAACCAAATCTCCAAATATATCTAATTACTTCTGAATTGCTCAAGCAATGTTATTTCCAATGCCTCTAATGCCTCTATTGCATCATCAAATTTGTTATTGTAATGATACATTACCATATTTCCAAGAGGCTTCTTTTCTCCATGTGCAATAAAACCGTAATTCTTGGATTTATATTTCCTTCTTTTTGGAACTTTTTATTATATTTTTCTCAAAAAAAAATAATTTCGTAATATATATTGATATTGCTACTATTTTGCCGTGATTGTAAGAAGAATCTTTCCAAATATTTGGTATATAAATCAATAAGATATTTTAAAACAATATATCATCTAAATTTATTAGGTTGTGTTCTAAGATATAATTAATTTCTAATAACAACACATCTGATCTTATTTTCAGAAAATATACATGCATTTTCATATTTATCTTTTTAGTTTTCTTTGTAGTTATTATTTGGCTAGTAAGACATTTTCATTGTCTATTTGGAACACTTGAATATTTCATGACAATGAGCATATGTACCTGAATCTTAAACTTTTGTGATACTAAAAGATTTGAAATATCATTTCTGAATGAAGGTATTCTAAAAAAGAACGTAGGGATTTTAAAACGTGCTGAAATAATTAGATTGTACATAACATGAATTTACAATATTTACATTTGTTGCTATACAGGAGGAAGATATGCATATTTCTATGAGATTGTATGAGTTTCTTGAAATTTTTTTGCCCTCAAATTGTAATATATATATATATATGCTTTTCATAAACTTTAAGAGCATTACTGATCATAGGAGATGATGCACCATTGGTAGTAGTTTAACAATTCTATCTTTTCAATGAGCCTATAGATGCACACATTAGAATGAAATAAAATGAAAGATATTGAAATGAATTTTTTGATTGTATTGTAGAATTTTTGTGGCATACTCAAATTCTATACATTACTAATTAGAAAATATTATTTTTAGAATGAAGATCATGTTTTTTTGTCTAAAGCGTTGAAGAACAATTTTTTTTAAATTTGTTTTTTTTTGTGAAAATAGTGGATACTTTAATAGTAGTTAATGTAATGTGCAGTTGATTAACAAATTGACTCTTCCATCAAGAATGTTCCTCTTATAAGTTCTTGAATTCTTTCTCATCAAACCTTTATAGATAAAAAAAATTGACTATACAATTTTGTTTGAATGGTTTTGCTTAAAAAACTAACTTCAATAATTGGAAATAAATAGACATTTATTTGAAAAAAAATTCCTACACATTCATGCTTCTTATGCCTAAGTTAATTATTGATATGTTGATATTTCATGTTTATCTTTGGGAAGGATTTTACTCAAATACATATTACAAGAGAGAATGACTACGGAATTTAGTTTACATAATTCTAATATTTGGTAGTGTTTAATAGTAACTTAATTCAATTAGACAACCACTTAATACACAAACTAATGTAACCATTGTATGAGAATTTTGTAAGTGTTGATTTTATTTGAAACAATGCATTGTTGAGTTGTAAGATCACTCTAGAAGTGATAAAAATATGCATATCTAAGTATTAAATGTAAAAATACAATAGAATTCTTTGTATAAGTGTGACATTAAATTAGATATTAATAATTAGAAGATATTATTCTATGGACTATGATTTTTTTCTGATGTACGAGAAGATTATTTGTCTAGCATGGCTTATTAATCATTTGATGAATGTGTGTGACTAAATTTAAGGAAACATGGATTAAAATTCGTACAAAATGTATAAATATAAGATTCAAATTCAACCATACTATTTGAAGTTGATCTTCTTTAAATAAGATAGAATATTTTTTTTTATAAAAATATATTTATATTTTAAAGATATATAATTCAAATTATTTTAGTATTTAATTAGATTTATCTTCATAATTATATTATCAACAAAGATTTTAGAATCATAAATATTGCATCGATGAGTAGAAAATTGTTAATTGTCTGGTATTATGTGATATTATGTTGAAAATGTATGAAGTAATAAAAAAAATAAAGAATTTAACATGATTTAACTTAGAATAAATTATTTCTTCTTATCATTCTATGAAACATCAATCATATAATAAGCAAATATTTTAAATATTCTTAATAGTAATCAATTATATTGAATTTATAGTTGAATTTGCATATGTTCAAATACAATTGATTTGAGCATGAAAAAATATAAAATGACAATAAACTTAGAAATTAAAGACACTTTAGAACTTGCATGTTTAAACTATCTCAAGGTTGGAATTTAAAATCCTTCAGAAACAAATAATTTTTGTATAAAAATAATGTAATAACCTTAATCATTAAAAAACCATAAAAGGATATCAATTAACAAAATTATTTGAAACACAAAATACTTAATTTTCTATGATTGACTATTAGTTACTTCAATACTAATCAAAAAGAGCTTTCCTTAAAAAATTATTTTGTACAATTTTAACTTCTTGAGACTATATAAAGATTCATCTTTGGTTCAAAAGCCTATAGTAATTTCATGGTTACATGTCAATTTCACAAAATTAATTATCAATAATGATTTAAACTTGTTCATTTGATTTTAATTTTGGAAGACTACAATATCACAATGGTTATTTAAGATGAACACAATTGATTATTCTTGTAATAAAATCAAAAGAAATAATGCAGTCAATAGTGTTTACCATTTGTTTGAACTAAAAGAAAATCCTTTAATTTTTTATAAAGATTATAGTACATGTTATGTATAAAAAAATAATTAAAAATAAAATAAAACTTAATTCTAAGTAAATTTAACCATCATTTTGAGTCTATAACTTTATAAAGTACATTAAAAAGACCATAGAATTACTTGGTTATGAAGGTACATTCTACAACATATATCTATTTCTTACAAATCAACGAAATCATTATTGAATCAACCAATGGTTTGAAATTCTTATAAAATTTGAATATAAAATAAATTAAAAAATCAAGATAAAGTTCTAAATAATTCAAATGAAATTTTTGTGAATGAAGTCAACTTTGTTGTAACTTCTAATTTTCTTTTAAATGATTGTTTACTTATTTTAATATGCGTCATTAGGATGTTAATGGTTAAAATTGGTCAACAAATATATATGGTTATTGAAAAGAATAGAATAATAACAAAGTTGTTGCATTTTATAACGGAATGTATCTCTATAATTGCCATTAAACACCTCTACATATGAAGTGATTTCTTTCTTAAAAATAAACAATGATCATGTTATAATACAAAGCACTTGGGAATATTAAAGAAAACTTGAAGGTGAAACTTTATAAGATTAAATATAAAAAGTTCAATATATTTTCAAGAAAGATCTAAATTATTTTTATCTTTTTTTTTTCAAAGTAAAAGTGATCCATTCAAAAAACTCCTTCAATTCTTTTATTTGAACAATTGCTTATCATATTTACCAAAGATGAAACTGATTATACTTCCTTCAAATGAAAGTCAAATATTTTACTCCAATTAGTTAACATAATGTTCTTTACAACATATTGATGATTGGCAATTCTTTTCCTATTGAAGGTTAACTAAGATTTCATTTATTCATATGAATTAAGATCCGTGTATTAAATTCTAATGTTATAAATGATATATAGTTCAAAGAAACAACTTTTAGCAATAAATTTAAATATTTTAATTTAAATTTCATATGTAATGATAATTAAAAAAAATACATATTATTTTCATTAATTTTGATTCAAAATCACTATAGAGCCTCACAGTTCCAACGTTCTTGTTTTATGAGAAGTAGATGTTTTAAGACTCCACATTGCTATCATATATTATGTTTTTACACTCATCACGTAACAACTATATGTAACATGTTTAATTGTTCAGCTCGCATTGTGATATCAATGTTCAATAATAGACATACCTACAACAAACATCTTTAAATCCATAACTTGTTCTTATGGTGTCCAAAAAATATAACATAAAAGTATATTGGAATCATCTTCTTTTTGCTAATGGTATATAATAAAAAAGAAAAAGTTTTATTTATCGGCAATAATCGTGGTAATTACTTAAATGCTCGGGAATGGCTCATTTACCTTAATGTTTAGATAATCACTATGAGACAACACTGACACATCAATCCAAGACTTCCAAGTTATTTTACTTGTGGACAAAATGAAACACTACGAATCCGGTGTAAATGAAATGAAAATAGGACTTCAAGTCTTCTTTTAGGTTATAGCTTTAGTGGAAACCATGCCTACAATGACTAGAATTGGTGACAAGAAACATGACCATTTTGACTAGATTTTGGAAGACTCAAGAAGAATGCTCGAGACACATGTATTGTATATCATTGTGAAAGAAACAATCATCCAGTTTGTAGCTGGTGACAACTTTTGCAACTCACTGCAGTGCTCACTCGCAGAAAGCCATCCGTGAACAACGAAAGGAGAAGATTGTTGAGCTCCGACTGAGGTCTCCTTATCCGACTTGGAAGCAGATGCAGATGGGATGGGCAGCAGTAAAATCATAAGTCATCTGGACGAGAGTCTGGTCGAGGGTTTAGGGTTTATCCATCCGACTACTCACATCACAGGTTTCTCAAATCCACACATAACTTAACTTAACTTTGCCGAGGTTGCGAATTTGGGGAGCGAATGGATTCTGCAACAAGATTGCTCTGGTTCAAAAACATTCTAGCCAAGTTTCAGTGCTGCTGCTGCTGATGGCAAACTTCTGTCTCCGTATGATTACGTGAATGATGCAGGTGAGTTTGTGTGTAGCCAGGAGGTTTCTCTTGAATTTTCGATTGGTTCCGTGATCAATTGAAGTTCCTCTTGCCCGCTTTGGTATTTTTGCAAGAGCTGTTGTGTCGTTCTCTCGAATGATTTTTTGCAAGTCGTAAATCACTGGGGCGTCAGCATTCCGCACGGCTTAATTGATCAGAAGTCGTTTAGATGAGCAGGATTAAATTGACATTTTCTGGAGGCATGTTTGGAAGGATCACGTATGAAGTGGTTTTCTTTTGTGGATAGGGAGTGAGAGATTGTAGTATGAAATTTTTCTAGTGATGACGAGAAAGTTCTTGTCGAAGTGATTTCGAGCTCTGTGGGAGGAGCACAATGCTTCTTGAAAGGTGTAGCAGTGCAATTAGCGGATTAGGTTTTCATGTTCATGGGGACCGAACGACGAGAGTCTCCCTGCGAGGGGCTAAAATCGTTCCGCTATGCACAAGGAGGCAGAAACGTTTGAGCACCAGACGAGGATCCGCCTTGTCGAATTGGAAGTGCAGTGTCTCCACGACGCAAGAAGAAGCGCGTTCAGGTTGCTCTTTCTGGAGCAGCGAAGACGCAAGTGGCAGTGGAGTGAGGAGAGAAGATGCTGAAGCGGATGAGTCGACCAGGGAGGCGCCCCTGCTGAATGCCCTGAGAGAATGCGCAGAGATGGACGCAGCAGCGTTCCATTTCCCAGGCCACAGACGAGGAGCAGGCGCGCCACCGATGATGGCAGCGCTTGTGGGGAAAGGAGCCTTTGCAGCCGATTTGCCGGAGCTTCCCGAGCTCGACAATCTCCACGCAGCAGAGGGGGTGATTCTGGAAGCGCAATGCAAAGCCGCTCGTCTTTTCGGAGCGGAGCAGACATGGTTTCTCGTGAACGGCTCGACGTGCGGCATCCAGGCGGCCGTGATGGCCGCTTGTGCGCCAGGTGACTACCTCATCCTCCCTCGCAACGTTCACATGTCCGCCGTCTCGGCTATGGTCCTCACAGGAGCGCTGCCCAAGTACGTGACACCAGTTCCAGATCCCACATGGGGCGTGGCTCACGGCGTCCGAGCTGCGCAGGTGGAGGCCGCCATTAGCGAAGTTCGAAGAGCGGGCGGCAGAGTGGGAGCTGTGCTCGTGGTATCTCCTACCTACTTCGGAGTATGCAGCCACATTGGCGACCTTGCACACGTCTGCCACTCTCAAGACATCCCGCTCATCGTCGACGAGGCACATGGAGCGCATTTCAGGTTTCACCACCAGCTGCCAGAGACCGCGCTGGAGCAAGGGGCGGACATCGCGGTGCAGTCCACACACAAAGTATTGAGCTCCCTCACACAATCGGCAATGCTGCACGCTCAGGGGACGAGGATTGACAGGGCGAGACTGGCGCAGTGCTTGCCGATGGTTCAAAGCTCGAGTCCCAGCTACCTTCTCCTCGCATCACTTGACGCATCCCGAGCTCACATGGAAGGCAATTGTGGGGTGGACTCCGAAACAGGGGTCATACAATGCTCGGACCACAACTTGGACGCAGCTCTGTCTCTTGCCTCGGTGGTGCGCCAGTCGCTGCACGAGCTACCTGGTCTTGCAGTCTTAGATTCGGCTTCCATGTCCCAGGATTCAGCTGGAATCGACCCTCTGCGCATCACAGTCGGGCTCTGGAAATTGGGGTTGACAGGTTTTGAAGCAGATGACATTCTTCGTCTGGAACACGGCGTCGTCGCCGAGCTTCCTTCGTTGCGGTCCGTCACGTTTGCCATGAGCGCTGGGAGCAGTCGCAGGGATGCAATGCGTTTGATCGATTCCTTCGCTGCTCTCTCTGCAAGGTACGCTTCGGAAGTAGAGTCATGCAGCAGTGTCTCCTTACCTTCTTTTGGTCCGGAGCCTGTAACCACAGAAACGGAGCCGCCGGTGTGGGAGAATCAGGTGATGGCTCTTAGCCCTCGGGATGCATTCTATTCGAAGTCAGAGAAGGTTATGGTGCAGGATGCAGTCGGCCGCGTGAGCGCAGAGTTGCTGTGTCCCTACCCCCCGGGAATTCCTGTCGTGACGCCCGGGGAGATCATCACGCAGGAAGCTGTGGATTGCATCAGTGCAGTGCTTGCACAAGGCGGTGTTGTCAGTGGAGCGTCCGACGACTCCTTCCAATTTGCGAAGGTTGTCATTACCAACTCATAGGTTAGTCTGGGACGATCTCTGATTGATGCGAGCTTCATGAGCAGAATCGACGCTGTAGTAGCCACAACAACAGTCAGTACGTATCCTGCACGAAATGGTTTCGACAGACATGAGTTTGCTTGGAGTTGGAAATGTTCACGTGGCGTCTGCATTACCAGGAGGGGGCTTCTGCGATGGGGTTGTGTGCACTCTGTTTAACTCATTCTTCGGTGCATCTTTTATAGGTGACCATCAAGCACGGATGTGAGGAGGTGAGAGGAATTGTGGGAATTGGAATTGGGAATTGTTCAGGACGTGGGCATTTGTTTCTACGTTTTTTCTTCCCATCAGTTAGTTTTTAGTTTCCAAACAAGAGCACATGTTCCAAAGGGAGAAACCCGTGATAGCAGATCGAGAGTAAGAGTTCTGGCAGTTGATGGCTGCATGGAGACGGCTCTATAAGTTCAGGAAATCAAGGAGCAGCACTAATTCAAGTGAGGCTCAATTCATCAATTTACAGGAAGAAAGATAGGCCGAGCACCTTCGCTCATCAGGTTTTTCAGCACGTGATATTGCTGTTCAGATAGAATGTGAGACATAGGAGGAGCCAGACAAGGAGTACGGCCTACAGAAGTATGTGGTTATATGTGAGTGAATTGCATGGTTTGTTTATAAATTCCTCGACACATGATACAGGGAACCACCCCACTCCATCGACTCCCCATGCTCCCTATTGCGTCTGTGTTGCAGCGTGTTTGCAGTGTATTGCAGCACATCGAACCTACGATTCAAGAATCGAAACCGAGTTTTTTGCGATTTTTTGGATAATCTGTGAAATCGTTGTGAGTTTTCTAAGTGATCTATTCTAGACATCACGGACCTCTATTGATGTTAAAGAGGTCGGTCCACTCGCAACTTCTCCTCTCGCAATACTCTGTAATCATTTTGCTTAGTTTTTCGTCTCTAACTGTCATAGGTAAACCATTTGTAACGATATAGAATCTTTTGGAAATGAATTCTAATGAATTTAGGGAATTATTCTTGTACTGAAGCTTTCTTTTTGAGTTAAAAAATAAATTCTAGGCAATACTGTATTCTAGGCAATTCTTTTGATGAAATCACTACCATTTATTTACATTTAATAAATTCTAGGCAATACTTCTGATGATGTATATTTATAATTGAACTAATAATTGGTTTAGTATCTTCCTTTGAAGTCTTATGTTAAAAAATAAAGACCTAAAATCTAAAAAAAATATATCATTTCCAACTATGCAAAATAATTGCAATTTACTTAAATTGAGACCAAATGTAGTGTTTTTATTGACGACCCATTTGGTCTTAGAGTGTAAATTTTTACTACATTTATAACAATGAAAATGTTGCAATGCAATGTATGCATTAAGAAATCTCATGAAAATTGCATGTAGTACTTGATTGTATTTTGACCTACAATGTATCGGTCAAATATGTTTTTGGAAGCCAATTAACCTCTAATAAGAGCTAATTTGAGTATGTCTGTGCTTACGTGTCATAGCTTCCTCCCTTTAAAATTATCAAGGAATACATTATTCATTAATAAAAATAAATTTGAAGTTTTCATATGTTGTTTAGAAAACATATCTATTTATTTAAACATATTTCATATTGATTCATGTAAGTTGTAAAATATCCAAGTCACTTAAAAACTTTTCATAAATCTAGTATTTATTTTTCTAATTCATTTGCATCATATTTTTATGTTTTACATTAAATGTATTATTTTGTATTGTATCATATTTTTCTAGAAATTTAATGTTCTAAATGTGTGTTTCCTTCCATGTTCATTAACAAAAAATTGTTTGAAATTTGAAAGTCTATTGTAGTAAATGACAATGTCATTAAAAATAGTTAAGGGATTGTATGGATTGATTTTTTTTGAAATTCTATTTAACTCACCTTGAAAACTCTATCTAATTCACCTTGAAAATTCACGCTCAAGATGGGTTAGATTGATTTTTTTGAAATTTTATTGGTGGCTTTAGATTTTCAAGGTGATTCGTCAAGTAGAGTCCTTGAAAATCTAAAGATTTTTTTTAGAAAATATATCTTCAAATTAAGAAGGGAAAGAAACTTGGAAAATGTTTTAGATTATTGTTTTGGTTTAATTCAGTTTCTTTTTCTATTAAATTTTATTTAAGTGTAATAGAATATAATTCTAGAACATTAAAATATGAGCTTCAAGGAATAAACTTAACACCATCATGGAAAGGCCACGGAGTTAATTTTATAGCAAATCCAAACCTCATAACATAGCATCTTCATCACGACACTCCCAAGAATCCCAAGTCTGAAATCAACGGTGGGGATGCAACGCGTGCATGGCGAAAGAGCATCCTCACCACCCAAACTGTCTGCACTGTTGAGGGCACCGCTGGAGATGCCCTCAACAAAGCTGTTATCCGAGCTGTCACCGTATCTACCCTTTAAAACTCCCCCTTGACTGCTCAGGGTACTTTCAAAGGAATGAAAGATGGGGGAATCCCAAGCCAAGCCCAGCCCACCCCACATTCCAAGAGCAGGAGCACAGCACACAGCACCCTCAGAAAGGTCCTCATATGATTCCACATTATTATTCCCACAGCATTAAAAACTAGAATAATACAAATATATTCCCAACTTATTAGACAGTGATAAAATTGATGCTAGAATAAACCGCAGTCACCAGTGGGGAGGGGCACTGAGTCTGGGCCACTGGATGGTGGGGAGGCGGCCCCCGAGCGGGGATGCGCCCGCACCCAATCGCGCACCGCCCAGTCACATGTGACATGCCAGCAGGATTTTTCAAAAATACGACCGAGGCGTGCATTCACGCCAAGTGTCGGGTGACAGGGCAGCACTCTAGATGCCGCTTACGCGGACCAACGAATGAACGAACTTCATCGATGTGCTTTCCCTCAGCTCGGCTGGACATCTCATCCGTTTGCGGGTGGGCGTGGCTCCCGAAATCTAGAAATCTAGAAAACAAGACCACGCTCGTCGCAGTTGATGGCGATGATGCGGGTCTGATCTTCGAGTGACGCCTTGCATCGGGGACGCGGGCGAGCATTCGCATTCGTTGTTGCGGTGGCGGGGCAGTCGGGGAGCTCGCGGTTGCGTGGGGTGGCCCATGAGCTGAGAGGTCAGCCTGCTTCTGCGCGTAATATGCTGTTCTTCCCTTTGTTGTTCCTCATGTGGGGTCTGGTCTGCACTGTGGGTTGGGTGGGGGCACTGATCGAGTCACTGGGCGCATGATTCCAGTTACAGTTTTGGTAGCAGGGTGGAGGAGCTTCTCGTGTTGTCTGTGAGTTTTGTCTCTGGGTTGCTGTGTAGACAATGTTGTCTGCACTTCAGTAGTTACGTCAGGGCACTGCGTGGTGAGTTTGCTGCACTATTGTTGTTGTTTATGGCTTTGAAGTCTTGTTTCTGGTTTTTCCTCCTTTTTCTATTTTAGAGATTTGAAATGGTGGTTTTCTTTAGTTGGGTTGTGCATGGCTTGCGTTGAGGTGGGGAGTGGATTGATATGTCTCCTGTTTTTTCAACATCCTTAGTTTTGTGACATTTTCAAAGGTGGTGTGTCTCGGTTTTGGTTAGCAAGTGGGGTAACTGGTTTTTCTGTCCAGGGAATATCTTTCTCGCGATTTCTTCACATTTTGGTTTTTTGGTGTGACATGGAGGATTTTTTTCCTTGGGTGGTTTGTCCGATCGTGTGCTTGATGTGATTATATCACTTGAATTTTAACTTGTAATGGCTGTTGGGCATAAGTTGGGTGTTGATGTTTTGTTGCTGCCCAGCTTGGGAGATTGTTGTTTAAAGGTGCTGCCAATTGAGTTCATGTCCATTTTATCGGATTTTGTTATTTCCGATTTAACTGAACTCCTTTTACTTCTGAAAATTGGAAGTGAGTAGAGGAACGAGTCATTTCATACCATCTGTCTCCTGCTCGTTGTGGCCGTCAGGTGTAACAAGGGTAATGAAAGTTAGGGCTGTATGTTCTCTTTCTAAATCGTCTTCGTTTCTTTTGAGAGGAGTCTTAATGATTTTGGTCACCCTAATACGCGTGATTCGTTACTCGCCGTCGCAGAACCACAAATATCTTAGTTGCCCAAAAATTTCAACTTGGGGTGCATATTGTAATCTATGTGAAGGAAAACCATTTTTTCTGTTAGGTCTCTGTTTATCTGAAAGCTTTGAAACTAGGTTTTGTACCGTATCCACAGATACAGGGGATGTTTCGGAGACCTTTCAATGTGATATTAGTAATTGTGGTGATGATTGTGGTTGTCTCAAAAGAGTTGAGTGTCTGAGAATTGTGTGGGGGAATAACATCTTCGCTTCCCGTTTCTAGAAAGTGCTGCAGATGATGGTTATGATAATATGATTGCGAAGGGGGTTTATGGTTCTCCTCTAGCACTGTATGTTATGCATTCGTCTTTCGTTCCTTCAACTAAAGAACGGTGGTGCCTTTTTCAGGTGGATCAAACATTCAACTAAATTTCGGACCCTTCTGAGTTAAAAAAGATGGAGTCCCAGAAATCGATAAAGAAGAAAAATCGGGTTCCCATTCGGGCGCTGATTCAGGTTGCTAGTGTGGCAGCCGGAGTCCAATTTGGCTGGGCATTGCAGCTGTCGCTACTCACCCCATATGTTCAAGAGCTCGGTATTCCTCATGCCTGGGCCAGTTTCATCTGGCTTTGTGGCCCCATCTCTGGAATGATCGTCCAGCCTATCATTGGGCACTACAGTGATAGTTGCACCAGCGCGTATGGAAGAAGAAGGCCGTTCATTCTTGGAGGGGCAGCTCTGGTGATTGTCGCGGTTCTCATCATAGGTTACTCCGCCGACTTGGGATATCTAGTTGGTGACACCTTCGACTCCCGGCCACGAGCGATCATCATTTTCGTGGTTGGATTTTGGGTGCTCGACTTGGCAAACAACACTCTCCAGGGCCCTTGTCGGGCTTTGCTGGCCGATTTCACGGGGAAAGACCAGACCAGGAATCGAAGAGCAAATGCTTTCTTCTCCCTGTTCATGGCTCTTGGTAACATCCTGGGATTCGCTACTGGTGCGTACAGCGGATGGTATAAGATATTTCCATTCACATACACGGAAGCATGTGATGTCGCCTGTGCGAATCTCAAGTCTGCATTCCTTCTGGGCGTGCTCATGTTGGTTTTAACCACCTTCTTGAGCGTGACGGCTGCTTCTGAGATCCCATACGACCCCCTCACGAAGAAGCACTCGGTGGTGAAGGCCGTGACCCCGCTCTTGTCAGAGAAGAATGAGAGCTCCTCCAGTGTTGTAAATGCCAACGATGAGGAAGACGATGATGAGGACGATGAGGAACCCGAGTCTGAGGCTTTGTTCACGGAGCTTTTGGGCGCTTTGAGGGACCTCCCACGACCCATGTGGTACATCCTACTTGTCACTGCACTCACATGGATTGCGTGGTTTCCCTTCCTCCTCTTCGACACCGACTGGATGGGCCGTGAAGTCTACAATGGGGAGCCCTCTGACCCGGTGAAGAGCGTGTGGTACTACGACGGTGTGCACATGGGATCAGTCGGGCTCATGCTCCAGTCAGTCGTCCTGGGCCTCTCATCCCTGTGCATCGAGTTCGTCTGCAGGAAGCTGGGGTCTAGCTACGTCTGGGCTATTGCCAATGTTATCATGTCCTTGTGCTTCGTGGGAACTGCTGTGGTGAGCAAAGCTGCTCAGCATGCAGCACACCTTGCTCCCAACCAAGAGCCACCAGCATACATCATCTACTCTTGTCTTGCAATCTTCGCCGTTCTGGGAGCGCCCCTGGCGGTCACATACTCTGTTCCGTATGCATTGACAGCCACCTACACTGAGAAAGTGGGAGGAGGCCAAGGCCTGTCCGTGGGGGTGTTGAACCTCGCTGTTGTTACCCCCCAGGTGCTCGTGTCCATAGGAAGTGGACCTTGGGATGAGCTTTTCGGAGGCGGCAACATGCCAGCGTTCTTGCTCGGTGCAGGAGCTGCGTTGCTTGGTGGCATTGCTGCGGTGTTGCTTCTGCCGAGGCCTCCACCTGATTTCAAGACCAGGAACCGTCTTCGACGTACTCACAGCTCTCCTATCCCTTAAATTCTCTGCTGCTGTCTTGTAGACTAAGTAGTGGCAAATTCCTTCTCATAAGGTCTAAGGGATTTTTCTCACTGCCGGAGTGTAGTTATCATTGTTTGTGCATTCCTGTTTCTCGCATTCATCTGGTGCAACCAACCGGTGTCTGACGAGGACACATCGAGTAGACAATCTCGGCAGAACGCTACATTTTCATTCCACTTTTAGAACGAGAATATACAAGCTTCGCACTCAAACTCGCTTAGTTCCTTGAACCGTGTAAAATCTTTCTCATGCTTGACTTGTATTTGTTTAATCCAAAGTGACATTCTGTGCAAGAGTTTTCACGATCTATTGTTCGACACCATCCTTGATCTCATGTGCAGCGTCTATTTGTTCCTAGCTACTGTGATAACCCGTGGTGCGAATTGTGGATGTTCAAAGTGAGGCTTCGCATCGAATATTTTAATCAACATATTTAGTTCCAGTTGGTGTTTATTTTAATCACCATTCTCTTTGGGTTTAGCACACTCGGTAAAGCAATAGCCCCAGAAATTTTATCTACACTTACATCATTCAACTCGCTGCATGGCCAAACGGATAATGGAGTCTGTTTACGACTCGCCATAGCCCATGGCCTGCATGCTTGATTCCGGAAAGGATCAAGGTTGTGCTCGTCATGAAGCTAATGCATTGTAACGACCACTTTGGATCATAAGCAGTATCATCTCAACATTGAACAATGTGCGCAGTGTACATACGTCCCTGCCATGTGCAGAGACCATGACATCGGTGGCTAAAACCTGGCGCTCTGCTTCATTCAACTATTCATCACTTGTACCAGTGCTGTTCTCTCCAACAGCTCGAATACTGAAGAAGGAGCAGATAAAGCTGGTGTCATTCTGAGAATCGGAGCACGTATGGTACGTGAACACAACGCACTCCATTGTCACGATAACGTAATGCAAATGAGAGTTAAGATTGCGCTTGCTGTTTTCTTGAACACATTTTTGACAGACATGTTTCAGGTTGAGCTGCAATCAGTTCAGGGTCATGTGGGAGCAGGGTGTGGATGATCATAGAATCGTGCATATACCTGAGTCTTGTTTGCAGGGTGATCTTCAGCTCAATATTCCACATTATGAAGAGCGCTTCGACTTTGCCATTGGCAGCCACCGTCCCGCAACAGGAGCGGCGCTCCCTCAGGGTTAGATACAGAGGAGGGGGAGGCATTTCCGGCAACTCTGGCTCAGGCGGAGGTGAGACTGCGAACGCAAGGCTGACAATCATAATCGTTGTGGTATGCACCACGGCTGTGGCGCTGCTGGTGTTAGGGTGCGGGTTTTGGAAATGGAGCTCTAGGAAGAAGGTGCAGAATCCCAACTGGAGGTGCCAAGACTATTTCAAGCGGCGTACAAGTCCTGCTGCCGAGCTGAAAACCGAAGCAATGCTGCACGAAACTCGTCTTCATGATGCAGAGGAGGTAGCGGCGCCAGTGGCGCATGACAACCCTAGAGCGAACCTTGGCTCCAAGTCACGAAAACAAGCTGCGGCTTCTCGTGAGTCTTGATCACATACGGATTCCACTTGCACTTGCATCGATTGCCAACTTGTCTAAACTTCTTTGCAGATAGATTAGAGATCCGGCTGCAAATGACGTGTTGAACTCTTTTGTACATGAATGTTCTGGTGAATCTCACATGACTTCGTACTATCAGTATTAATATTGTATCACAGCCTCAAAGACATGGCTCAGTAATTATATCGAATAAATGGGTGTCCAGCAACCGAGTGACTCGTTAACCTCAATGTCGACGTTTTCGACTGCAATCTGCAATATTAGATCGTGGTTTTTGGACTCCGTCAATGTGAGCATAAGCAGCTATTGAATTGAGAATGAGATTGCGGGAGTGTGTATCTAGTGTGGCTGTTTCAAGAGCCATATCACGTGAAGGGAAAAGCAACCGTTGGAAAGAGTTGGAAAGAAATACCGTTTGAGGCGTTGATTGCACCTGTTCCTTCTCGCAACAGGTGCCATCGTGCATGCTCTGTTCCTCTGCTCCATGTGCTGCATCTCTGACAGAGCGATGTCCCGCTTGTCATCATCGTTCGTGGGGTATACTGGGTTCAGCTTTGCAAAGGTGAAATCTCCTATTCTTCTCCTATTTTCAAGTGTTGGCCCTTTTTGCTATTTTCTATTCTTCACTGGTCAGCATGATGGCACCTAGTTAGCGAAACAGGAATTCGGCCCTGCAGTGGTTTCGTGACTGATCGATGTCATATGTGACAATTGTGGAATGTTGGGTTGGTTTCGATGCTCCTGCAGCTTCCTGTTTCATCTGGAGTCTATGAGGGGACATTCCGCTCCACGCGGAAGTGCCCGTAAGGAGCAGCTGGGGTACAAGTTGGACGTGAAGCGAACTGCGTAAAAGTAATTATGTTTCAGCACTGTACTTCAGAACTACACTTGTTCTGCGGAATGTTTTCCTCTCATTCCATCTTAATCGAATGTGCGGGCTCAAGCACCTAGAGCATGTGTGACTTCTGTTTTTTGGTCGAAAATTGCATTAGGGCACACTTTGAATAGGTGACCAGTTTCGTTTGTTTTCTGGTTGCAGTTAGGTGTTGGGAAGATTACTGTGACGTATGTCAAATCTGATTCTTTTTCTGGCATTGTCGATACGGTAGTTCGATATTTGTGATATTTCTGTATCTCATTTGAGGAGGATCTCGTGTTTCAGCCAGGGCTTTGCTCATGTGCGGTATTTTTCTCTATGTTGGAAAATTCATGGTTAGAGCTCGCATTCTTGATCAATAATACTAACGTGGATTCTCGGTTGAAACCTAAACTATGGTGCACAATCCTTGTTGTATCATATTTGCAGACATGGTTAAACCTGCTTTGACGTCGTCGACTTCAGAGACCATGACGACTGGAGGCACATACAACAACCAGCAGAGAGGAGGCAGCAAAAGACCGCAGTTGTCGAGCAGTGAAAGCGGGTCGGATGATAGTGGCACTAACCTGAAGGATGTGCTTGAAAGCGAGAAGCCCAGCAGCCGGCCAGCATCGCCTAAATCTGAAGGAGAAACTCTAGGGGACGAGGTCACTGCAAAGACAGTCCCTGAAGCAGGTAACATGGTAGTGTCTTTCTTTCATTGAGAACATTCAAAACATCTTCTTCCCAATGAACCCCAGTCTCGACTTTAACGAAATGCTGCTGTTATCATGTCTTCATAATCCACAGAAACTACGTTTAGAATTTAGGGTTTTAGTTATGTAATTGGAAGTATGTACTTACATAAGTTGAAACTCTCACTAGGATGGCCTGGGTCAAGCATGCCAAGGAAGGCTGAGATTGAGCCTGATAGCAAAAAGCCACCACCGTCCCCACTCGCGCCTAATGAACCTCACACCAGAGGAAAGGAAATATGTAAAAGTGACAAATGCAAATCTCGACATGATCGCTCAGGCTCGGACATTCTCAGGAACCATTTGAAACGATACCCCCATAATGTAGGTTATGTGCTGTAAACTGAATGATGCCATAAATAGTCCTGGCTGTCTCCCTGCCTTGATGGATCCCACGAAGATGGAAAATCAGATTTGCATAGAAACGATGAGGTAGTCGGTCTTCAAGCTGCACCTTTCCCTGACTTTGGTGGCTATGTTCTGCACAGATCCTAGTTGGTGGAAATGATGCAGCACGTGGCAAAAGGAAAGAAATTTCCAAGAAGTATTATGGCTCTGACACATCGGTACATAAATTTGAGCCCTCACTGCACCGCTCAAAGTTCCTACTTTTCTCTTATTGCTGGATTCTTTAATGTTCCTGTACTTTCACTGTTTTGAGTTCTGCACTTTCGATCGTTGATCATTAGTGTCTGAAATTTGCTGGCTTACCCAGATGTCCGCGGGGAATTCCTTTGCTTCAAGAGAAAGGAAGAGAGTGAAGACAGAGTTAAAAGGATCAGCTACAGATGATTCCTTTGACACAATGCTATTGAAAGTAGAGAAAGCTTCGACCAAAATGAATAGCCCAAACGATGCAGGGCAAAGTTCAAGGCATAGGTCAAAGTATGATTCGAAACAGAGCTCAATTCAAACAAAATCCATTGACAACTCAAGGTCAATGAATTCAGGGCCTTCATATTCAGGCAAGTCCTCGGGGAAATCCTCATGGAGGAGTTCAGGGAGGAGTTCAGGGAGGAGCTCAGGGAGGAGCTCAGCGAGGAGTTCAGGGAAGAGTTCAGGGAAGAGTTCAGGGAGGAGCTCAGGGAGGAGCTCAGCGAGATCCATGGAGTCCATGGATGGCCATACCGAATTACTGGAAAGTCTTGTCCATGCTGCGCATGTAAGTGTTTCTCTTGGTCTATTATTGGCCCTGGTTGAGGGTTACACGAATTTGTTTCAAAAAAATTAATCTTGAGAGTTGAGTTGGTGGTGTCAACTTTACTTGGTTTATTCTGCAGTTGTTACCAACTAATGAAATGACTCATGTTGCAGGCCGAAGACAAACTACATAGAGAGAAGGAGGATTTGGAGAACGAGTTGCGGAAGCTTCAACAAAGAAATGACGAGCTAGAACAAGAACTTCATTACACCCTGAAGGTATGACATGCTCTTTGGCTGTCAACAATTATTTTTAAAACATGGGATCCTTTTTATCCTTCATCCTCTTGGATTGATATTCATATCATTTATATGAAAATAAGAGAATGAAGATGCCCATGTTTATTCTTCCGCTGTCAGGCTAGTGACGTTCTCATTGCTCCATCTTTGCAGGTTATTGATAAATTAAGGACAAAATGCAAGTATGCATCTAAAACAAATCACGACATGGAGAGAAAGTTTCATTCTGTAAAGGCAAAATTAGAAAAGGAGCTCCAAGCCAGTCTGAAACAAGAGCAGATTGCATTAAACAAAGATAAATCTGCACCGCTACAGAAACACTAGCAAGAAGTGCGTTCTCTTTTGACGTTGGGTCACATGAGTAAGAACACCTAGCAGTTGCAAGTGCAGAACAATTCGGAGTTGAAACATTTATAGTGACACAAGTTACAACAAGATTGCTGAAAAAAAATGAACTCTAATTGTGTTTTATAATGTGAAGTCCAATATAAAGCAGCAAAGCGAGTGTTGGTCGTACTACTGGACATAATGGTCTAGTAGAGGTCGCGAACGCTGTATTCGGGGTGTTTCTCCTTCTCTTAAGAAAGAGTTCCGTGTCCACCGTGCTCACCGTCATTATACTTTTTTAACCCTGTCAAGACCAGGTTGTCCTTAGGTCTTTATATAATTTGACAACAATCTGTTGCTAGACTTGGGCTTGAAGTGTACCAGTTTTCACGAATTTCCTGTGAAATAACACAAAAAGAAATAAAAGAAAAAAAAGGTTGGCATGATAACGAATCCTAGCACATGGTTGCGACATTGCTCTACCCAATGGTTGCTTTGTGGAGCAATAGTGCTGATTAATCAACCATATATTGGTTTAATAGTTGATGAGCTCAGTGACGAGCAACAACATCGTGTAAACGCACTGTATGAAGCAAATCCGTTCATAACTTCTTGCCTCACTATCTCAGCATGTAAGCAGATACCTCAGTGCATAGTGGCAAATACCGCAGAGAACAAAGACTCGCCATGGCAACGTCGTGGTACAAACGTTGAGTGACGATCGACCTGGTAAGAGTTCAGTGGAACAACCGACGTAGTATGCACATTGTACTGTATAGTACTGTACATTACATTGCACCGAACTTAGTACATGTACCGTGTACTGTACAATATTGTTTCTGGTGTAAGTGGGACTCGCCGTTGCAGGTGCTGACAAATAAAATTATTGCCTAGCTCCACCACGATTTTTGAGTTGGATTAATCATCGCCCAGGTGGAGTAATCCACTATATTCAAGTTTGTACTAACTTAATTCCTGATGCCAGACGTGGATATATATGCTCACATTGAGCACTTGGTGTCGCTCTAGTCAACAAGCACAATTGTGTGCACTTTGTAATCAGAATGGTATCAGAGGGGTCTGTTTGTCGACTCTGAATTCTTTTAAAGAGAAGGGTTACCGGTATCACCCGGATCCACCGGACATTCAAGTGAGTTTCTGACACATGATGGACTAAATTGGTGAGCATTCAACACGCTGGCTCATACTCTGCCTCCACCAGAGGTCATTGCCCACCTCCCTGTCAGCTGCAGTTTCTGTTGGTTTGTATATTCAGTGGGAATATAATTGTATATAATTGTACATATTGTAATATAATTGTATAAATTTTGAAACATAAAACACAAAATTATTTTGTAATTTGATTACAAATAAGATATTGACAATATGGGGGTGAAATTTGTTGGGATGGCTTATAATATAACATTCTAGGAGTTAGGTATGGTGATTATTGAAGATTTTTTGGATGCTTGATTTTATGAGTTTATTTTTTCAAGAACATTTTTAGACTAAAATTTTCAAAATTTTGAATAAAAAACTTCAACACAAAATGAGGCATACTTTTTACAAAAAAAATTCCTTTTCAATCGGGTCACACAAACATGAAGCTAACTTCCCATAAAAAAATCAGTAAAAAATCACACTACAAAAAGTGCATGACGGATGAGAAACGGCGGATGAATTTTTTATATGATGCAAAACATACATGGTTCGGTAGTTTAAAGGTTCAGTGCTTCCCTCCAGAGTCCAAATGAATCATTGATCCATCCATGCACATCCCATTTTCCCAAAGCCAGAGAGCTATTTACGGTATTGATCGAAATGCTCTTAGAGCATGTCCATTCTCCCACTAAATTCCTAAGATTATCTGCAAAGTGGATAAAATTCAACATCCTTAGTTAGGGAAGATGGAAGAGGCACGGAACATGAGAATATCTTCACTCTTCTCCCTTCAATTCATCCTTGAACCACCATTATCACATCCAAAACTTAGTGTCACACATTATTGCCTCCACACCATAAAACTGAAATGTCTCCCTCTATACAGTCCTTGAGCCTATTACAAGCTCCACATGCGTATTCATTATTGTCATTCAACGAAGGATATCGAGCCTTTCCTTACATTAGCTTCATGCCAAAATAACTTTCTCTTTCTAAAGACTAAGAGACATATACAAATACACAATTATCTATGTCTAATAGCATATTGCAGTTGGTGGATAGAACAAAATAAGCAATAGAGAATGCGCCAAGATAAACAAAAAAAAATCCATATTTTTACTACAATTTTTTTATTTGTTTATTTGTTTATTTTTTTAATTGAATTTTGATTTACAAATTATCAATACTTTGTGCTTGGAGAATACTTCTCCATTAGATAGCTTCATCAATGTAATATAACTATACAAAAGGATTCTGGAAGTCCAAACCACATATTTGTATTATATCAATGTGGCACACAAGATGGAGTAGCTTACTTATTGTACATTACCAAAACCACAAGATAGATTGATTTACTTGGCACAAATCAATGAAATTTTTTAACAACTTGGCATATAAAGTTCTTATAAAGAAGTTTTTTGCATATAACCAAAGAGATTTATACTAATCAAGTCAAGTAATATTGTAGTTTGAGTAGATACAAATCTATGAATAGTGTGAGGGATACAATAATCCAAAACTTCTTTATATTTTAAGATTTTTCCTATAAGAATCAACAGCTGTTCTACAATTTATCCATTATGAAATCTTAATGAATATAAAAAAACCACCTCCATAAAATGAAGATTCATTCTCTACAAAAACAATAGCAGAGTATTTTGCTAAAATAACTTTAAAACAATTGTGCTAAAAATATTTTCTTCAAAAAAACTTACCAATCCATTCAATTAAGTCCAAAATAGCATATTAAAATGTTAAAATTGAACCAATGTCAATCATGCTTGTAGCCTCCTTTGGGTTGAAGCATTTTCTCTATTGCTTATTATCTATATCTCTAAAAGACCAAGGCTTTTTTTACCCAAAAAGACATTAAAACTTGCCATTTATATCGCCAAGAACAAATGTTTTCCTCCATATCTCACTATAGAGTCCAATAAGCATTGAAACTACCAACAGTGTCCAACAAACAATGAAACTATCTACAACTTGAAAATCCTCAAGATTTTAGGCTAATCATATCTAGGACTAATATGAAATGATCAACAAATCTAAAAAGAGGCCGACCCACCATTGGTCATCCCCATTGCAAAACCATCCCATAACAACACTACAAGGAAAAACGGTTTCGTTCCTACAAAGTTTGATTTGAATTCTATTATTGTTATTTGTTGATTTGGAACTCTAGATTTAAAAAAACTCTCTTGATTGAGGCATTGGTTCAATGTCCAAGTCATACTAGTAATAAAATTATATCCATTAGTAATTCCACCACTCCTCACATCCTAGGCCTAGCCACCTACACACCCAAGGTGAAACCATTTAGCCTAGCGTAGGCTCAAGGACTTAGCCACCTACCCATTAAGCTAGGCTAGGCTAAATGAAGTAATCAAGGGAATCTTTAAACTTTTCAATTTCAGTCTAAAGGCCTTAGCCACTAAGCCACCTTCAATTCTCTATCGGGAGTAAAACACAAAAGAGCAAAGTTTTAAAACAAAAATGGCTTCGAAATATCAAGAGGCCACGAGTTTAAGAGCCCAAGGCCGAGAAGCCGTGCTTGCCGGCCCCCTTAGCCACTAAGCCACCACTCCTAACATGACATGAGAGGAGTATGTAATACTTTTAAATATAGAGTTACTCTTTATTTTCTAATGACAATAATTATAGTAATTATTGTAATTAAATTAACTACAATAAATATAGTAATTACGGTAATTATTATAATTTTAAAAAATTACTAATTATTGGAGATTATAGAAATTATAATATTTATTATTAGTTAATAAAATAAAAATATTTAATTATTGTTATTATAGTGTTTTAAAACTACTGTAATTAAAATTAAAATTACAATTGTATGTTTAAGTAAATATATTAGTTAATTATTGTAAACTAATTACTATAATTCATTATTATAAATTGCAGAAACTACAGATTTACTTTCATTAAATTAAAACTATAATAACTAATTATTTTAATTATGGTGTTTACCGTTTATTTATTTATTGTAAATCAAATATTGAAATTACATTATTAAATTAATTAAAATAATTATTTATTGTAACTTAATTAAAATAATTAAAATTACATTAACTACAGTAATTGAAACTAAAATTACAATTTTTTGTAATTAAAGACCTTTTGAAACGAGTCTTGGATTGGCAGGGTATTGAATACTAGTTGGGCAACGTTAAAAAGTTCAAAGTGTATGGATTTGAAGTCGAAGACGTGTATAGTTTTGTTTGATCCTTCTCTTTTGGGTTTGTTATTAAATGCCAAGAACTAGAGTGAGCGTGAAGGATGAAAATTGACTTTAAAAGATTTGCTGCTGAAAGAAGCTAGGGTAAATTTAAATGCGATAGATCATGCTCCGAAAGGCGATCTCAAATGGACAAATCATGATGTGGTTGCACTGGAGACGGTTGTTAATTTCTTCAAAGACCATAGTAAGGTCCTTTCTAATTTATGCCTTTTACGGATTCAATTGTTTGTGAGTGAGAAGGTGATTTACAATTGGCTTTGATGATAAAAAAATAGAATTTTAGTTTCAATTACTATAATTAATGTAATTTTAATTACATTAATTAAGTTACAATAACTAATTACTTCATATAATTCAATAATGTAATTTCATTATTTAATTTAAAATAAATAAATACTGTAATTAAAATGATTAATTATTATAGTATTAATTTAATGAAAGTAAATACTATAATTCATGTAGTTTATAATAATTAATCACGGTAATTATTTTACAATAATTTATTATAAGAATTAATTTACAATAATTAATTAAAAGACGGAAAACAAGTTGAAGCTTTGTATCAGAATTCAAGAGAGGCTCCAATGTAACCAATTCACGTGGAAGGCATGAGAGCTGCTAGTTAGGAATGACTCCTAACTAGTTAGCAGTAACTACATAGAGATGTGAAATTTTCATACGCATTTTTAACAATAAAACTCTTAGAAAAAATCTCATAAGGAGTTCGACGTGGCATTGCACATGTGCCTCATGGAGGCGGATGAGGCGAGCGCATGGCAAGTAGCATAGTATTTTCAGGTGGCTATATCAATGATCTCGACTAAGGAGATCTCATTGTATACACCGGTCATGGTGGCAATGATCTTAAAGGCAACAAGCACCAGATTTCGGGGCTCATCACCAGCTAGTTAGTAATTCTAATATTAATTCCAAGTGTTTTAACATTGCCTAGCTAATATTCAATACCTTGTTGATCCAAGACTCGTTTCAAAAGCTCTTTAATTACAACCTCTTGGTATTTCGCTAGATCATATGAGGGTCTCATTGCTACATATCCCAATAAAAATTGAATCTGTTCGGAGATGGGTTTAATCATGATTGGAGTAATAACATGGTCATAAAGGAATTTTAAAAAAATATAATTTTGGTTTCAATAATAATGTAATTAATTTAATTTTAATTAAATTAATTAAGTTATAATAACTAATTACTTTATATAATTCAATAACGTAATTTCAATATTTAATTTAAAATAAATAAATAATAAATATATACTGTAATTAAAATAATTAATTATTACAATTTTAATTTAACGAAAGTAAATACCATAATTCATGTAATTTATAATAATTAATCACAGTAATTATTTCATAATAATTTATTACAAGAATTAATTTACAATAATTAATTACAATAATTAATTAAAAGACGGAAGACATGTTGAAGCTTTGTATTAGAATTCAAGAGAGGCTCCAATTTAACTAATTCACATGGAAGGCATGGAAGCTGCTAGTCATGAATGACTCTTAACTAGTTAGTAGTAATTACATAGAGATGTGAAATTTTCATACGCATTTTTAACGATAAACCTCTTTGAATAAACCTCATAAATTAGAAAATTGAAAAAATCATATTTAATCTTTTAGAATGACATAATTACTACAATCATAAGACACAATTACAATAGACATAAGAATTAAATTCTCTGGAGTGATAAGGTCCAACAATGCTACACATCTCAGTAGATACTATATTGCTAGTCTACAATTTTGAATGATTTGCTCAGTCTCTACCATTGGTATTGAGACAACAAGTATAAAACCACATGTACATACAAACAAACCAATGTGAGGATGGAAGGATCCTTGAGAGAAATCTGAAGTAATCACCTGAAGAAGGTCCAACTGTCGAGACTCGAATGAATCGTCATGTCATGTCTGGCTTAGATGACAATGATGTTTGCAGCGAAGCAAGTTCTAGACGAGCCCTCGCAAGCATAGGCTGCGTTGAATCGGATCTTAAGGCTTCATGAAACAACTTCCTTACACATATCAGAAACCTTTCATACGAAATCCACAAACAACTTCAGTTTAAAGGGTCAGATACTTGCAGAATACAGGATCGTTATTGACACAGTGCAAGTTTTAACCCGTGAGTGCCTAAGCTAAAAACAGATAGTCCACTTCGCACAGTAAAAGTCAATTATAGCAGTCTTTAAACATATTTCTAATCATATGTTAAGTGCGATCTCTTCTTTCATGTGGTACATGCTATTGCCTTCCTAAATGATTCATTCCAACTCCTATAGACTCGGAAACAGGAACTTTTGGCTAGAAAGGCACTCAGGGAATAAATCTAGAACTCTTCTGCGCATGTTTTAAAAGGAATATCAAAGAAAATATTTCCTCATCCTGGATCCACTGGTAATAGAATTGTATGTTATACGCCTTCCACAGCTACACTGATTTTTCTTACAAGGGGTATACTTCATTGTTATGTTGAAGGGATACTGGTAATTGATTCATAAGAGAAACGGAATTTGCGAGATTTGTAACAGACGTTTCATTAAGTTTGATGCCGGAATTTACCCTGAGACAGGTGCCCTAAATGTAATGCAATGTTTAATCTGTTCTTTCGTTAGCTAGATGGAAAATCATTTACCACAATGCCGATGCTACGAAGTACGATTGCATAAATGAAGAAATTAATCCTGAAAGTTTCCAGCATATTGCGATGCAACATAGTAATATTGTGCAAGGTCGGTGACAAGACGGCAGTTGAATAATCTGCAAACCTGTCAGTGAACCGTCAAACGAAGATTAGAGCTGAGACAATCGACAGTAATTGGATTGACTTCGTGGGGCCACTGTCTTGACGCAAGTCAACTTGTCAAGGTCGTGGTAGCTGTGCAATTTGTCTTGTGTTGACTCCGCAGTCGACACATCAAACGCTCATCAATGGCTCCACAATTTTTTTTAGTTTTTTTTTGGCACAAACCAAACAGTTTCCGTTCAATTGCAGGGAGAATGACTCCGCATTTTATACCACTAGGTAACACTCTGATATATTGACCCCTCACTCAAGTTTTATTACACAGAAATGTCATCTCATAACTCATCCATGTATCATCATAAGACAGTACACCATCTTGAAATATCATGAAAAGATGTTACAGTAGAACAACAAAGAACAGAAACTGATTCATATATCACCGCTTGTTAACTTATCCAAAATCATATAATCTCAACACCAAGGTTTAACAAAGACTCCATCACAAAACATTATCCCAGGCAACAGGTAATTCCACGCTTGATAATACTTGGGTACATCTAAGCTTAGACTGAATTCGTTACGAAAACGGTAATCCTGAGAGGAATATGTGAGTAATTAAAGCTGGAAGCGTTTCGTAGTTGATCCACCGCTGCTAAGTGTGGACAACACAGCTGCAACCGAGACAGCTGTTGCCTGGAGCGAGATCATTGCAGACCATGAGCCTGCAACTTGCAACCTGCCGCGGCCGAGAGAGACGACGATGATGATGATGACGCCGCGGCGGATGCAGAGACTCCAGGGTCCCACACCATCACCAGCATGTGCTCCAAAGTCAATCGCATCGAAGACGAGATCCTCGTCGTCGCCCACGCTGCAAGCTCGCTTCTGACAATGGGTCGGAATTTCATGTGCACTGCGCTGCTATATAATCCCTGGCATTTGCTCACCATGGCAAGTACTAAGTTACTCCGAGCTCCGGTGAAGGAACGTAGCTCACATGGCGTCGCTCAGGATGTGTCGACCCAGCTGGGTGGGTGTTGCCTTCGCCGCGGTGGTGCTAGTGGTGACTGCAAGCTGTGTGGGGACTGCGAGTGCGAGGCTGTTGGAGGGAGATATCCGGGCTGCAGTCCTCGGGAAGGATGAGGAGGACAGTACTATGACCGTGGCTGTTCCTGACGAAGTAGACCATGTGCTCAATGTGGAGGGCGCAGATCTCAATACTAAATTTCAGGTATACATTCAGCGATTGAGCTCTAATTTTTTTCAGTGCAATTTCCGGTGCTCAATGCATCACGGCGAATGATTAGGAATCAAATGAAGTGAATGGTCACTATATCGAAATGATACACCATGACTACATACAGGGGTCTCGATCGACAGCTCCTAGTTCAAGACCTGTGTGATCAGCCGAACTTTCATACATTGCAGCGACTGATTCAACATATCACACCTGTCATGACATTGAAGTGATTGATTATAAGCCTCGATAATGAACAAGCGGAGTCAATGATAAGCTCGAACGGTGAAACATGAACTGCACAACTGTAGGTCTTGGACCTCTCTCATGGGATGTGATTTGTTGGTTTGAAATCGCAGGGGCGCATGCTAGCTGGTGGAGGTGGAGGCGGTGGTGGTGGTAATCGAGGAGGCGGAGGGGGTGGAGGTGGAGGTGGTGGTGGAGGTGGTGGTGGTGGTGGAGGCGGCGGCGGTGGTGGGGGTGGAGGAGGAGGCGGTGGTGGCCGCGACAGGGGAGGAGGAGGGGGTGGTGGAGGAGGAGGTGGTGGTCGCGACAAGCCGGGAGGAGGGGGTGGAGGCGGTGGAGGTGGTGGTGGAGGAGGAGGCGGTGGAGGTGGTGGTGGAGGTGGAGGAGGTGGTGGCCGTGACAGGGGAGGAGGGAACAACAACTGGGGAGGAGGGCGAGGCCCATACCGTCCCCCGTACATCCCACCAGGGCGAGGCGGTGGCAGAGATCCTCCCCGAGGGGGTGGAGGAGGTGGTGGCGGAGGTAGCATCAGTCTCACATTCCTTTCTTCTCTCATAATCCCCCTTTGTCCCAATTAACAAGCTGCAATATCGTTGCGAACCTTTATCCTTGTGCTGAGTGACTTGCAATATTGATCATGAATGAATTGTGAGTGCACAGGAGGAGGTGGTGGCGGAGGAGGAGGAGGAGGTGGTGGTGGTGGTGGTGGTGGAGGCGGCGGCGGCGGAGGAGGTGGTGGCGGAGGGATCTGCATTGGTTATTGCCCAGGAGGAGGTTCCGGAGGAGGCGGTGGCGGCGGTGGCGGTGGAAACAAACCACCGGCTACCACGACCACCACAGTTCCGACCTCTGCAACGCCATAGCCATCTTCTTCGAACACAGGTTCGTGATTAAAAGCCTTACCTACTTAGCAAGATATTCATCCAGATACATTCCACAGTATGGACGCAACACTCCACTTATCTGCACAGTATTGCACAATTCTGCATATATATCATGTGTGTCACCCTCTGTATGCTTTTCATTGACAGTTCAAATTGTTGTATAGTTTCATGAAAGGACTGAGCCAGAGTGGTTGTGCAGAGCGATGACCATGTGAAAATTCCTGCCAGCAAGCTGTGGACACCAGTGAAGGGCGAAGCTCAACTGTGATGTGTTGATAATGGAGCTTTGCAGAGAGTGTAGGTCTGCAGGATTGTGCACTCTCGTGAGTTGGTACACCGACTCTACATTTTATTTCGGCTCATGAAACTATAACCGCTGAGCGTTTGCTTGTAGATGATACCCTTGATATGTTTCTACGAAGTGATGACATTTCCTGGTCACTTGTTCTTTGATTCTGGGAAGAGGGCGAAGCCCCCTGCGTTATGCTGAATAAACACTATTTGATTCTGATCATGGCCTGCTCTTCACTTTCAACAGTCCATTGCCTGGGAGAATATCTGATTTCAGCTCCATTTGAGCTGTTGAATTACTATATGTGTTACGATTCCTGTCAATATTGTCGAGGTTTTTGGTACTGTACCTTTCTCCACTGGCTTAGGTCGGTTCATAGCATATACAGTATGTGAATTTGTGAGCTTAGTGGTATCTAGTTAGCAGTTTCCACGGATTGAGTTCGAATTGTGAAAGTCACTGGACAGTTCCACACTGGTTGAATGTCTTGATCTGTGTCTGTCTTCTAGATTTTCAGGATCTTCTAGGGTGCCGAATGTACAGCTAACTTCTGGAAGACAAACTTGCACAACGTGCATGTCATGAATCACCCAAACAAGACGCATTGCGTCCCCCTGTCAGCATTAGTATGAGCCAAAGATCACATCTCAATCTGCACCACCAAACTAGATCCTGTAATGTGCCAGTGAAAAGCGATTGCAGAATCCAAAACTACCAATATCCTCGTTGCACTTCATAACAGAAACTTTGAAGTACAACCATAGGACCATTCAGTGTTTCCCTCATTTTCCATCAAGTGTTTGTACCAGCGAGCAATTACAGTTCGAAATACGGCTGGGCAACTCCGAGTCTGAACAAAGTTCCAAACAAAAATACCCAGATTCATGCTTGTGAAGGCGAAATAAAACCGTTTCACAACGGTCAGTCATCAGCGAAGCAAATTAATTAATAGTTCGTGAGAAGAGTCGTAAATCATCAGAAAATTACAAGCCGATGTTCCTTTCATCTGTTCCTTCTACTTCCTGATATTGTGTAATTGTAATTAGATGACACATTGCAAAAAAAAAACTTGCTTAGTCTACCGCCTAAAATGCAACCTAATCGATAAATATGGTCGAGTGGGGAGCCCAACATTTCAGCTCAATAGATAAGTGGCAGAAACAAGAGCTATGCTTCACTAATGGACTGGGGGTAACCAGTAAATAACTCATCTCACAAAAAGGGCTTGAAAACTGCCCTAACGTGACTCATGAAAGATAACTCTACCTGCAGTAATGTACTGAAAAAGTCTAGGTATACAGTGCTAATTCCCCTTGGGGACAAAAATTAAAGTGCTCCACCTGGTGGGTCTACTGTCACAGAAATATTGAACAAAAAATGTTCCGATAATGTAGCCGTGCATGTAACCTCTTTGGTGATGCAGGAGCTGTGTTGGTTCCTGAACTTATAACTAGGAGTCTGTGAAAGCTATTGGGGTTCAGTCTTCAAAAAGTGGCGTGTCAAAAGTTTAGAAAGTTCGAATCCAATAAATTGGTCACAATCAAATAGATCTTGAAGTGGTTCATCACATAATATCATCTTCTTGTTCGAAGGATCCTGCCAAACAGAACAAAGCAATGTGAAGAACTGTTATACCCATTTCAGGTGCAGGATATTCTGAAATACAACTGCAAGCTTACAGACCTTCTCCCAGACTGAGAGATGTTTTTATTTGAGCCTTGGTGATTTAATGCAATGGCTTAGTGTGATCTTAAAACCTTCATATACTAATATACATTTTACTAACATTTTGCAAAGCTGTCGTAACAGTAGGATAACGAACATATTTTGAGCTAAGTCCTGTTGCATTCGGCAGACAATAGATTATAATAAATCCACGGAAGAAAAAGCAAGGAGGGAAAAGCCTAAACCTGCAAATTATTATCCTTGATGTAATCCCACATGCGTCTTACAGCGTCAGCCCGTGAAATCTTGCCATCGTCCACGTCTAAAAACCTGGCTAAATGTTCTGAGATGGGACACGGTGCCAAAAATCCTACATTCTTACCCTTCCCATCTCCACTTTTTACTGTTTTCTGCTTCTTAGGTTTTGGCTCGGCATCTTCTGTATCTGTATCCCTATCTCTGCTTTTTGCTGCACAACGAGACGAGGAATAATTTCAGTAATTACCTGAAAACGTTCAACGGAGAAACAATTAAATTACTCTCCCATCAGATCTCATTTGGAACCACACCCACACGTAAAAATCGATTAATCAGACCGTACAAACTAACAGCAACCTTACGCATCTTTACATGGTAATACTTCAGCCACGTAAAACAGATCTCCGTGACTTACCAGCCGCCACGGCGCCCCCATTGTCAAGAGGCCATATATGCTTCGACAGCAACTTATTCATTTTAAACATGTCAGTTGAGTTAGTGCCGAGGAGATTTCGTAGGGCATCATCGCAGATGATTTTGCGCTTATCACCAGGATCTTGTAGATTATGTTCCCGGATGTAAACCCAGAGTTGCTTGACAACCTAGTCCGACAAGACACAAATTGATCCATTAGCGCCCCAATAGAAGCAAATATCCAATATCTGTTATCCACTCATAGAAAATATCTCCAGCAGGAGTAAACAAAAATATACAGTTCCTACCTGCATCATCATCGAAGGAACTTTCTACAGAACTATCTCACATACTGAAAAAGCAACAATTCTCAAGTTCAAAAATGCAGCATACCTGAGTTCTCGGCAATTCAGATTCACCAATAATAACTTGAAGTTCTGGCGAGAGAGCACACGCCTTGGTAAGGCCACCTCCACCACCTGCTCTCTTCTTCTTTTCCTTCGGCTCTTTACTGTGCCAAGAACAGAAGTAACAAAGCTGCGATTTCAGAGACCCTCTCAAACCCTCTACCACACTACTTTCTTGATCCACGTCCTCACAGTGCAGCCACTGAATGCATTAGTCTCAGCCCTAAGAACGTCTTATAAAGGAAATCCTCTTTCGCTCATGAAACAGGCGAAATTTCACCACATTTCCCCAAGACGTCCCAAAAAAAGGCTGCCGTAAATTGCATAACCGCACATTAATTGACCCAGGACGAGTATGCGCAACTAGGTTTTAGGTTTACGCACTCGTTCCTGCTGCAGACAGGAAACCCCGCGAAATGCATCACTCTCACATGAATTCACTTCCCCACAAAACCAGCCCAACAACTTATTAGGGTTTCACCCGGCAAAATCGAAAACGGCCAAAAAATCGAGTCCCCAGTGATACCTCGCTTTTATTGCGCGATCGATCTTGGCTTGCATCCGCTTGGAGTCAGGCTCGCCGCGCGTCTTGGACGAGCGGCTGGTCCTCGTGGTCTCATTCTCATCCTCTTCGTCCTCTCCGTCCCCATTCTCGTCATCCTCCTCCTCCTCCTCGTCTCCAGCCCCCGCGTCCTCGCCCACTCCATCCTCCTCCCCCTCCCCCTCCCCTTGCGACTGCCGCTGCAAGTAAAGATCCACTTGCTCGCGAATGAACGCCTTCTTCTCCGACAAATCGACTCCCAGGTCACTCTGCAGCTGCAACCGAATTGCCGTCGTCGTGGTCGTGTTCAAGTCCGCGTTTTCCAGCACCGCCGTAAGATGTCGCACTATTTCGGCGTCCGACACCATGGCGTCAACCCCTTCCTCCACCCCCCGCCCCCCTCTCACACATCCGCTTCTGCGCCCTCCCCCGCCCGCCTCCCTGCCCCGTTCCCCCCGTCCCGCCACTCGTTGGAACGCGCTCCTCGCCCTCGTCCCTCCCCGCCCCTCTCCACCATGAATCCCCCTCCCAATTGCTCGCAATCCCTCCCCGAATCCTCCCCTTCCCTCCCTCCCACCCTCTCCTCGCGCGATAAGACCCGCCCTCCTCTCAAGCGACGCTCTTCGCCCCGGGGCCGCCTCCCAAATCTCCCAAACACGCCCCCGCCATCACCCCACCACGTACACTTCTCCCACAAATGTACGTCCGGGGTTGAGTTTGGGAGTTAGTGTGTGGAGTGGTTGGTCTATCTCGACAATTGAGGGGATATCTTGGAGTACCCTAGATTAGAGTGAATCGGATCCCGTGGATTCTGGATTGCGGGGTTGGGACATGTCAAATCTGGGGGCAGGGGCTGTGATGATTCATGAAGCCCCCATGCTTTGGGAGAACGCTATTTCGCATGTAGGAATGGTGGGTCTTCCGCCGTAGCCCGCCACGGTGGCCACCTGCGTTTTCCCACGATCCAGCGGTTCCGGTAAGTCGCGAATGGAGTAAAATCGCGATGTCACGTAACACTGGACCACCGAGACACCCCGTCGCGCGAGACGCCGTGACATTGAACACTGCCACACCACCGAGACACTGGAATCGAAAATCTGACCGTGAACCCAAAAAAAGATGACGTCCTAATTACGTCACAACCCCCATCGTCTTCTCCGTTCCGCTTAGGGCTTCCACGGAGTAGGTTTCCAGTGTTCTCGTATTCTGCCCTCTTCTTGTTGATTACCGTTTGAGGGGTTTCTTGATCTTCAATGTAGACGTCCTATTATTTGCTAATCCTTGTAATGGGTTTTGAATGCGTTTTGTTGTGGACGTGCATTGTTGTCGATGTCGTGGATGGGTTTCGAAACTTGCAATATCATTGAGATTTCATAGACATCGCTGTAGGGTTTCACTTCTAGGTTACACGATAATTTCACCTTATGGGGCTGTCTACTTAGATAGGATTCGGTACTCCTTGTTTGGCCTGCAAGGTACGGCCAATGGGCGGCATGGAGGGCGCCACTGCGGAGTTCCTAGTGTCCAAGGACTTCGACGGTATTGGATTTGATGTAGATCCCGATGCTTTGGAGGGGCATAAACTCCAACTACAGGCAATCCTGGATCGCGTGCAGAATCCTCCCGACGATATCTTCAGACCACGCGATTTGAGTTGGGAGTTGGAATACCGTCCGCCACGTGGTGAGCACAAGAAATCTCATGTAGTCCAGCAATGTTTTATTCCAACTGACAGGGTTGAGGACTTCATAGACGGTATGCAGTGCGGGCGAGAAGGTGCACAGTGCAAATTCCGTGCGAACAAAGAGAATCGTAAGCGCAATCAAAGGCGAGATGGGCACAAGACTGCCATGGAATTCATCAGGTTTGTATCTTACTGTCACAGTGTACTGTCCAGAACTTCCGTTCCTCACGTGTGTAGACATAAGGTGTTTACTCAGTACTGCTGCATCCGCAGGTTCAGATGTGAGTACGGCCCGAAGGATTTCTCTCATATTGTTAAGCCTATATCGGAGGATTTACTTCCGAAGCCTAAGAAAGAACTTAGGGTTCCTGACAGCGTTCCAGAAGGTAACACCCTGGCCCTGACTCAGAAAGCTAGAGCGAAACAGACAAAGAGTGATGGAGGAAGAAAACCTCCTCGGAAATTCAAGGCCAAAACACCTGCCACTGTCAGCGATGCCATAGACTGGATGGTTTAGGATCCCATTCCCTCTCCGAAGAAGCGGCGTGCTAGAAAGGGGAAAGGACAGAATACTGTTGCAGTGCCATGTGAACCCACCTCCAACATGGCGTGTGCGACTGGGATTCCCGACCTTAACGAGCTTCCACGCGAGGTAGAAGTCTCCAATCCCCCTCCTGCAGTGGCAAAGAAGAGATCAAATCGTAAGAAAACAGCAGGTGCCAGTTCCGAAGTGTCCAGTGTCACTGCTCAAGGAACAACTACCTCAAAATCTAGAAGACCAATATCAAGGGCGAAGGATGTCGTTGTGGTCACGCAAGATCCGCTGATCGCTTCGGAAGTGGATGTCCATGGTGCTCTTGTCTTTGACCCTGGTTGCATAATGGACATCGCACCACCTAAAAAGAGAGCTCCTAGGAAGAAAAAGGGCTTCCTAGAGCTTTTGCAGGGAAGTGATATTCAAGTTCTACAAACCACATGTCATCATGAGGGTGTACCGCAACATCCATCCACATCCGGTATTTGTGACACTACGGGCATGGTTGAAGATCATCCCCCTCCCCATCCATGCATTCTTCATGGAAGCGTCGATCCAGTGGCTACTGCTTTCCAGAACGCTGCACCGACCTCTCAAAAGGCGACACGGAAAACCAGTGCAAGGAAGAAAAAGCCGTCTCCTGTGACACTAGTTGATAAGACCCAATGTCACGTGGAGGGAGGACCTGTTACGGCAATCAATCCGGCATGTGCGGTGCACACACCAATACTTCCAGAGGTTTACCCAGAGTGTACGACCCACTCACCGGACGATTCTTTCGAGACACAAGGTATTCTGAATTATGGACTCCCCCCTTTATTGTCCGTTCTCCGTGACACTCCAGACGCCCTACGCGAGGAGATAGCGGACTCCTTGGTACGTGATGGAGGGGAGGCTGTCAATGAGGATGTAAAAGAAGTCGTCGACCCCAGCAACATGTCACAGGATGAGGTAGAAGGCAATCATCCTCAACAGATGCCTAAACCCCTTCCCCGGCCTAAAATCAAGAGGGATTTGAAAAAGAAATGGGGGGATTCCATTAAAGGGGCTGCCAAGTACAATTCACTGTAAAGAGGCTTCTGTATTTACGCCACATTTCTGAAATTTGTATTATACAGGAGAAACATATTAACCGTGACGGTTTAGTTGTTCACGGTGGAATGAAATACGGGGATCAAAGCGCCTTCTCAGCTCATCTCTCTCCCGAGATTAGATTCTTCGTTGAAGCCTGTCTACGCTGCGGGGATTCGCCAAATCAAATAATAAAGAAGCATCTTGAGCTCCTGAAGAAGTACAAGGCTGAGCGGAAAGACAACACAAGAGACTTATTCCTCACTACCAAAGACATTTGCAATATATCTGGTAAATTGGCCCAGGAAACATATATGCTGCACAATTACTAGTACCTCTTGTACGATGTCATCAACAATTCTAACTGCAATTTGAGAAGAAATAAGAGCGGGGTGGAGGCAGATGAGCGGGGCGGAGGGAGGTGAGCGGGCGGAGGGTCCACACCGGGCAGCTGAGCTCGGAGGAGAGCGTGGGAGCGCTCCGAGGCCGCCCACAAGATTAGGGTTCCGGGGTAGGCGGCTTGTGGACGCCTTACATACCCGGAAACCCAGTTTATGTGGGTACTAATACATTGCATGCCTTTTGGGGGCGCCATGTAGGGGAGGCTTACCCCATGACAAGTTGAGGTCTTTTGGTAGGGCTTTAAAATGATTTTCTTACTTTTGGTGGCGTATTTTATTGGAACATTTTTTTTATCCAATTTTGAGTGATGTTGAGTTTTTGGAACTGAACTATTCAATAGTAGGTTATGAACTTTGTTGAACAGTATTGAATCCAGGTTGTTGAATTGTTAAGTAGAATTGTTTGGTTGAATGTCTATGTGGCACAAGTAGAGGTTAGATAGGTACAGTTTTACACAAGGCTAATATTCTATCCCTTGAGGTGATTAGTAGAAGTATATTGAATCGGGCTATCTAAAACAAACTAAATGCAATATTGATGGCAAAGAATAATTTGACATTGATGGCAATGAGCATTTTAACAATGAACACTCAATTTTAGAGAGTTATTCTAAATGATTACTCTCCTTGGCTCACTCAACTTTTTGAAGTAGTAACTTTAAAAGTTCAAAATGGATGGAAGACCTCTACCTCTAACATACACCATTTATCCTCATGTGGTATGAGCCCATCATTCTCGTACAAGAGGTACTAGTAATCATCAACGGTACCAATTGGAGGTCAGTGCCACAGAAGCTGAAGAGGTTGGATATTCTTCACATGGATTGCATGTCAAATTCACGGTACCTTCTCCCTCCTGTCTGACCAACTTTGTAGATTGCATGTCCACCGGCTGATGATCAAGCTGCATGTGTTCAAACGTTCAAGCCTTTGGAGGTCAGACTCGATAGAATACTGTATCAATATAGCAGGAACAGGAAGTGATTCATTCATTCATCCACTTCAGAATGGCCGTACTATGCCAAGGTTCTTTTTGCTTTTTTCGCTAGCTAGATTTTGTTTTATAGCAAAAGCTTCAGCAAAACAGTCAAGCAAATTGATGCCATCAAGTCAAGGGCTTTCTTTAGTCTTTTCTTGCTACACTGGATTAAGCGAGCTCCGAATTACGATGACCGGAGTCATGCGAGATGTTATGTGCTCTGTAGCGATCATCAGAAACTGGGCTACATATCACATAGTGTATTTAGTGTTCATGCACGCTTGAGCAGAAAGTTGCATTTGTTGGTTTCGAGCTTGTGCATGAACATTGAAGTTTGCATTCAGGGGTTTAACCCTCTGTAGGACAATTATTCCAGAATGGATTTTTTGAATTATCATGTAGCTTTTTATAATGTTGAAATTTTGATGTATTTTTTTGAATTAAACGTAAAGAATTGCAAGAGCTTTGAGGGAGTATAATTTTAATATTTGTAATTTTTTTTTATGGTGCCTAATGCAATTTTATTTTTTTTGCATGTTGGGCATCTTCAAATCTTTTGCTACAACCATTAATTACTTATGAGATTTTTTGTACAAGTGATTATCATGATAATATTTTTTAATAGAAAATTTTCATTCATGATTAGTCCAAGTTTTCTTGCCCTGTTTTCATTGGGTAGCAAAAATCTTTTCTTTATCAAAGATAAAGATTCTATACTTTAATAATAAAATAGAGACTTTTTTAAAACCAAACAGATTCATATTCCTATAACATCCTAGGTTAATAAAAATACAAATGAGGTACTAACAATAACATAAACTTATGTCATTTTCATTTTATATTCTCCAAAATGCTTCGCCACTTTGTAATCTCTAAAATTTGGTATACAAATAATTAACATCAGTATACCATACTTAGATAAAATTCCCAACTTATGTCGTACAAAATTTGACGCAAAAAAGTCAAAGTCTACTCATCGTCTTTAAGTAAGATGGACAAAAACAATGTTTAATTCTTCAAACTCTAAAATCTTATGGTCCATGCATTGAAATTTAGAGAGATTTTTTATGCTTGATCTTCTAGTAATCTTTAGCAAGATCTTTTAGTTAGAGATGCCATAAAAATTGTTTTTCTAGATTCATTCACTCTTTACTTATGAAGTGGAAGTTTAAAAGCATTTTTGGTGGAAAACAACCAAAAAGTTTTAGGGGTTAAGTTTCTCAAGGCCAGCTCAAGCTTCGAGCATGAAAATATCAGGTGTTGGCTCCCGAACACTTGGAAAATACAATTTCATAGTTGGCTCGAAGTAATCTTGTAACAAAGTCGCCAGTTACATCCATAATATCCTGTTACGGCTTCAATAGCGGAAGTGTATGCAACATTGAGATGGACATCGTGATCATCATATCAGACATGCTGCGCCGTTTTTAGAACTCTCAAGTACCAGTCTTGAATCTTGTGCGAGCTGAGAAGGAGATAGAAAAATGTTGTCAACTGATTTCAGTCAGTATAATGGTGAACTTGGATCCCAGACGCAGCATGTTGCACACCCAAATGAAGGTAAGCAACAGCTCCTATGTGTCGAGGGATTGTATCTTGCAACTTGCAACCGTACAATGAGCATGTCACAAAACCTTCGTAATACACCTGTTATGCGAACCACCTGCTACTATAACAGCATATTGAATGATTTCTTCGAAGTAGACCCCGAAAGTGGTAGTACAGAGTTTCTCTAATAACTCGCGTTAAAAAATCATAATTCAAGATGCAAACTGTAGTTGCAATTGCCAGCGCCTATAGTACATGTTCCTCAGCTTGCCCTTATAGTTGGTATTAAGGTACCATATTATGAAACTTAGAAATCCCCGTCTGTAAAGAAAGGCACACGGAATATGAAACCCGATCATCGCTCACAAGACCAAACCACTCTAATCCAAAATCAAATCCATAATAGATTCCCAACGTCAAATTGCTTGTGGAAATTCCAGAAAACCTCCTTCACATATCATTCATGTCTTGTCAACAAGGAGCATGATGTGAGCCTCGAGGCACACACCAACATGCAGCTAGTAATATGATAGCATCAGGAACTCAACACAACCACTGTGTTGAGCCGCATCCATTCTCAAAACTACATCTTGTACTCCAACCCTCATCCAGCCTACAGACCAAGCTTGGTTCTGCGCCAGTGCCTGCGCTTAGCATTGTACCTGATAACCATCACGTTCAGACCCGTTAGCGAAGTAATAATATCAACAATCATTGGTGGCTCAATCTTTTTCTTAGCCAAATACTCCCCGTGATCTCAAACTGGATTAACTTCTACTGTATTTATGATTGGAGCACAAATTTCAGTGCAAGAAACTCCATCACTCACTCGCTTTCTGAAGTAAACAGAGGAACGCTAAAGATAACTTTGATGACTGTAGTTTACAAATAACATAATCCTCCGAACTGCCTGGAGTTTAATGACATCGATGGAACTAACCTGACTTATCAAAGTGCTTCAAAATCATGCCAGCTCTAAATTACAAAAACTAGGCATTGCTAACCTGATGGTGTTGTCGGTACGCATGCGGATCCAGTGGGGAATTGGGCGATTCTGCCTCAGCTTCTTCGCCAACTTCTTCTTAATCCGGAATGTCTTCTGGGAAGGCTGCAAAAATGAACCCAAAATTAACACCACATCATGAAGAGTAAAATGTGCTATAAAATCCTTTAGTCGATTAAACCAAGCAATTCCTAAAGAAGCCTTCATTAAGTATGGACACCCCGCGATGGGGGGGGGGGGGGGGAGTGACCACATATAACAGCCAGTGCTACTGAACAGAGACAAACCTAATTCCCAGAGCCAAGAGGAAAAACTAAAGACCTAATAGAAACATTCAAGTTCTAATTCCCACAACCATCTCCCTCTTAAAACGCCAGAAAAAAATATAACACAACCTAGGAAACAAAGACGCTTGGCATGAACACTCCTGAAACAGAAACTCAAGAACAAGGATTTGTTCTGCAGTAGTTGTGAAACCCTAGACCTGCCAAGAGATCACAGAAAACTCTAGAAATTTTGGAAGATAACTAAAGAAAACGAGTTTGTGCAGATGAGGGTAGGATCAGGGAACGTAAGCTTACCATGGTGACGGGCGACGCTGAAACGCGAGGACGAGGAGCAGAGCGAGTGCAGCGACACACAAACGCTGGAAAAGAGACCTCGCGCTTGTGCAACCCGGAATGTTGTATGGCTCCCCCCTAACCCTAATCCTGCTGCCATCCGATGCCGTCCGTTGCTTCCCATCCTACGGCTCGCTCTTCACACCTGGAATATGAGCCTTGAGGTCCTCATTTGCAGTTGGATGAGATCCGTCGAGGAGGGGATTAGTTGTAGATATTGGGATTTGTATGTTGCCGTTTAGTAAGGTTGAGGCACCCAAAACCAATCAAATAAGAGAGTTTGCAATGATCCCTCGGGAGAAATTCTGAATGGTTAATTTTCATGGAAGGGGAAATAGAAATCATGAAGAATGCCAATTTTTTGGAAAGTTTTGAAGCATTTTCTGAATTGATACAAATTTTCTAATGAACATTTTTACTTTTACACACAACCAACATGTAGGTTTCCCTAAAACCGACCACCATGACACCAAAACTTGATCACTCTACTACCACCAAAATATTCCCAATGATTCCCTTTCTACCAATCATGCTTCATACTTTCTTCTAGATCTCCCAAGATTTTAAATCTGAAAACTTGTCGGAATTGGAGAAGTCTAGTGATCGGTTTTGGGGACCCGGTTGGTTTTAGGTGCTTCAACCTTAGATGGTGTGGGTTTTGAGGTTTGTTACAAATAAATTTTCTCATTACAATTAACACATCCATATTTCGTTACAGGTGTAATTATTTGGATTTTTTCCCTACTTCGTCAATGAAATTTATTTGCTGTAAATTGTGTTTACACAAAAAATAAATTTTTGGGAGTAAAAATCAAATTTTGAGAAACTGCTTGTGAAGCATTTTTTTGGTTTGCCATTCTATAGTTAGTGCTAATTTTCAATTGTTTAGATTCAAACATTGAAATTTTAAAAATCTACATTAATGAAGTAAATACATCAAATATACGAACGTGCAATAACTTCTGGATGGATGAGAAATACAAGAATCTTCGTTAAGTAAATACATAAAATTTCACTAGTAAATATTAGGATTGACTGAGACATTTTTAAGATATTTAAGTGGTTTAAATATAACTAAGAAACTTGTCATTGAAAGTATCATAGTCAACTTTATTATTGAGTACTATCTATTCATCATCCAAACATGACTAACATGAACATATAAGAATTAATGCATTGAAAATTGAATAACATACAATCAATTCTACCTACATTTCTCTACCCTTTTTTACCACTAGATTGGACCATTCCATGAGAATCAGGATAGTTTTTTTATTGTCAAAGAATCTAGAGAGGTAATTCTCATATCCTTAAAAAATGCCATCGTCAAAACAACATAAATGTTACAGTCCATGCTTAGATTGCCAGTTTTGCATGGACAACTGTATGAAGACAGAACAATTCCGAACATCTCTCATGACTTTCTCATGACTCATGTAATTTGTCAAAACAATGGCGTTCCGAATTGCATGGCAAATTGCACGACGGTTTTGACAAATTGCAAGTGAGGACATTCTTCGAGTCCTTCAAGCTGAAATTCAACTAAGTAAACCAACAAAGAGTTCATAGCAAATCAATTTGGGAGAAAAAACTCCTAGGCCTCACAAGCAAATTTTGAGGGAAGTAAAGCTTGTCAATGCGCAACTGATTTGCGTGCACATTAAGTAGCGCTCAATACATTAGAAGTTATTTAGAACAAGCCCAATAAGGTGACTGACTACAACAGGCTTGCTAATAGTGGTCATGTCTATTTGGACTAAAGAAATTATAGGGGAAACTCCTTCTGCAGCTTTTCCAAATCCCTCATTTCGCAAGCATCCAACAAGTCATTTCGAGATGCTATGCTGCAATACATACAAAGAATTTGTTAGATCTCTTGTTCATTTCCGGTAACTCATGAAGCTAACCAATGACATGTTACATGAAACATAAAACCTAATAGAATCATTCAAAACAGTAAAAGAGATGTAAAACACAAATGCAAATCACTCCCAAATCATGCGTTTTCAGAAGGTGATGCATAGAACTTTGAAGGACAAAGTAAGTGAAGACACACATTGTAACTAAGGTAAGATCCTAGTATCTGGTAGTATACCTGAGTGAAATACGTAAGTACTGCCAAGCATTATCTGCTTTAGGATTCATTACCAATGCCCGAACGTAGTAACGAATGGACTCTTCATAGCGTCCCTGCACAAATGATTGTGATATTTTTCAGTCAGCAACCTGCTAAACCAAAATCCAACCTATGTAGACCAATATTGTAAACAAAACTCTAGTATCTAATATTGTTACTTTGTGACTTTACTGTAATTATGATAATGACTGAAAGCAGAAGAGGTTCTAAAGTTGGATAGAAGGGAGCACCTGATTAGCATAGCCAATGCCCATATTTGACCAAGCCCGCACATAGTTTGGTTTCAGGTCCAGTGCCTGCAGAATGTGATTTTAAGGTGTCAAATCTTTGGAACTCACTGCCAACTTCGGCACTCACTGCCACCTCAATAACAAACCAAGAGCCAAGAACCTAAAGCATTTCGCATTTTCATTCTGTAGTCAACATAAACTTTGCCAACGTAGTGTTTCAATCAAATATGTGATTTAAATCCGACAATTCAAACAGATTACAACTAATCAGAAGACTGACCTCTTGGTAGGCATAAATAGCTTCAGCACTTCGCGAGCTATTTGCTTGTGTTGCACCTAGCTTGTTCCATAAGGAATAATCCCGGGGCTTCAACTGCAAAGCTCTCTCAAATGAACTGATAGCCTTGTCATAATTCCGTGAGAGATTGTAAAGAACTCCCAAAACTGTGTGTATGTCACTGTCCTCTGGCGATAATATAGCAGCTTCTTGGAAAAGATTTTCCACCTGTAAGGACAGGAAGACAAGATATGAGCTAGACACTCTAATTAAGAAGAGAGAACTACTTGAGACTGCATCCGTATCGCAACTAAACATTACCAGTTAGATGGACTTGTAACACGATAATGTATCCGAGCATAATTTACACGCAGTTGTATGAGTATGGAACATGATACAAGTCAACACCCAGTCAATAACTTACCTCCGAAGGGATGAGACGTTCGGCAGCATCTCCTGGTACAAGTGTGCCATACTTCGGATGGTGCTGAAGCCATCCCCTCAAATACCGTAAAGCTTCCTCCTGCTCCAACTCTGTACAATTCACCATATCAAATCAGAATCCATAGAACTCCATAGAAACGGAAGACAGCCTAATTCAACATAGTGTGCATAAGGCGTAGTTCTGAGGGCAGATATACCATTAGTGTGGCTCACGCCAAGAGCAAGAAGAACCTCCAAATTAGCGGGATCAGCATCTCTTGCTCTAACCATGGAAGCGATTGCCTGAAACAAATCAGCCAGAATTATTAACGACAGCATCTACGATGAACTGACTGCATAAATATCAACTTCTAACAAAATTTATTAGTAGAATAAATAACAACATCGTAACAACCGACATGCTATCGCGTTAAAATACAACATTTTCTCTTGAAGGGGAAAGCCATGAGGAGCACAAGGATTGAGACATACTTGTCTATCGTCGTCATTCTCAGCATGTGTAATTCCAAGCAGACGCCATCCCTCGGCATTCTCAGGATTCTTTAACACCTCAGCTTCTAGAGCCAAAACTGCTTCACTGAGTAGTCCTCTTCGAAATAGGTCCTGGCCTTCTTTAAGGGGGTTTGGGTGTCCCACATAAGGATTATTATCTGCAAATTGATACACAAAGCGAGACGAAGCGGCTCTCTTTTGCTCTCCTCTCACTTGCTCTTCGACAAACCTGCATTGAATGCATAATTCGTCAGGATCTCACCCAATGGAATTGTGACAAGAACCAAACAGAGTATACACATATTTTCGATGTTTTCAACGCAGTCTGTCCAATATCACAAAATACTTCTTAAACCGATAATCCTCAACTGGACAACCGGTTTAAATAAAACACATATATTTGGACAAGTGTGAACTTTCTGAACTTTAAGCACATACAATCCATCGAGAATGGAACTGGTGAACTATATTCACTCTAATGACATCAACCACAACGGCGTCAGGACCAGCGTTAGGAGGCTTTCGAGAAAGATGAGCTGAGCTCGTTGAAATAGCTAAACTCGGGCTGCCCTGTTAATACTGTTCTACACTCGTTATCACCAAGCGATAACAGTATTTAAACCCTTAGTCGTCATTCCTCAGGTTAAAAAGTATTGAGAACTCGAGTTTTAGCTTCTAAATAATAAAAAGGTTTTTTCTGTTATCGGTAGTTCATGGTCAAAGTAACTTGAAAAAGGCTAGGGGCAGGTTTGACATTAAAGAGTTAAAAGGTTATTAAAGAGTACTTACTGATCATATGAATCCACCCACTCTGTACTGATCTCGTCACCCTTAGCCATCTGGTCTCCAAATTCATCAGCCCAATCCTTCACTCCCAGCCTCGAGAACTCGTCAACCCATGCGTCGTTAGTTGCTACAGGTTCAGGAGCAGTCCTTGCGAACTCATTGGCCCAAGAGTCCGATCTAAGTTGATGCTGTAAAACATGTGAACACGAGTAAAGGCTTTTAGACTTCTCCTATCAAGTCTAAATGGTGAAATCATGATATCCTACGCTAAGGTGCAACTCTTTATAATATCAGATACAACAACCCGGAAAAGTGGATAGACTCCAATTCACTACCATACTGAAGAATCACTAGTATTCAGCAATTAACATGGTGCTTGAAGTGTGGTTAAAGCACTGTGCAATAAGGAAATGAAGTTACTATCAAACGTTAGGTCATGATAATGAAACGAACCTCTCCTGCAGTAAACTCTGCAGCCCATGACTCAGGATGTTGCTGTTGAAACTCATCAGCCCAAGCACCAGCACCCGCGTTTGCCATTCCTGGCTTAACCTGATTTTCTTCCACAATAAGCTCTCCACGGCTCATTTTTGATACAAACTGCAGAAATTTAGAATTCTGACAAAAGGCACAGGCCAAAGTTAGCTCAGTCAGATAGGAAGATGCTAGTGCTAGAACAAGCTCACCAATCTTCATATCATAATGCCATGACAAGAAACATGAATATTGACTTTCCTACTATAAAGTCTCTCCATTCAAACTTGGAACTACTCACTAAGTAAAGTATACAATGTATTCCTTTGGTTCACCTCCGAGCCTTATATAATATCCTGCGTAGGTTATGAGGTATATCGTTGATTATAAAGTCTGGCTAATACCTGAAACTTTGGGTCCTGATTCTGAGACAATGTCTGGACAAGTGAACGAGTTTGCTCCATGCCAGCCATATTGCCCATTGGCCCATTGCGTAGCCTGGATTGATGTTGTTGCTGTAGAATAAAATAAGGTGGAATATATTAAAATATGCCTCCAGTTAAAACACATAGATTAACATACCGATTGAAAGAAGAGATTACCGCTTAGACCTTTCAATCGATGATGACAACAAGAATACAACAAATTCACTAGGGTATATCTCAAACTATAATAACAAAGTAGACAAGTACTAGAAACATACCTCTTGAAACTGATTGACCCACTGATCTCCATTCTGTTGATTCGCAAACTCGTCTGCCCAGCCTTGTGGCGCTCCAGAAGGCCCAGCGTGATTTTGAAATTCATCTGCCCATTGATTTGCAAGTGGCATAAGAGGTCTTGGTGCAATTTGCATATTACTCTGGGCATAACCCTCCTTCCATAGCTGCTCAAATTCTGGAAGCTGACCACCGAGTGGGCCCCGAGTCTGAGCTCCGAGGCTATCATCGATATCCAAGGAATGCAGTAAACCGTTGACCTGAATTTTCCAGAAAAAACTATTAGCAAAACCGACACTTACTTTTTCTTTCTCGTGAAGAAGTTCAAAAAGCTATGTGGCTACACATCCTTCGTCAAAACACTTGTGCTCCGCAAGAACGTCCCCTCAATAGACAGAGTGTACGGAGCTGGAAAGGATTAGCAACAACTCAATATAATTCTACCATCCATGCTAAAAGAGCAAACAGATTTTGCAGATAGTTGATAACAGCAGGAAGGATTAGTACAAAGTGATGAAAAGTACCTGAGAATCAATAAAAGCCTCGCCCTTGTCTGCGAAAATGTGGCGTCCCATAATATGACTGCGGTCTCTAATGCGACGCTTATCAGCCTGAGAAAGGCCAAGCTCTGGCAGCCTAACAGCAGGAAAAGGAGCATTTGTTCGACTACTATCCAGGAAGGAATGAAGAAATCCATTTAAAACTCGCTGTGGCGGAGCTGCACGTCCATTTAACAACTTGTTAATTTTAAGCCTATTCAATATGCAACGTATTGTTTCATCAGGAGAATAAGGGTCTGTGATCAGGCCGAATTCACAAAGAAAAGTTGCGGCCTAAACATTGAAACCGACGTAGTGAAGCCCTACCACGTAACATTTTCATGATAAGCATATATATGCATAAGCTAAGCAATAATGCACCGGTTGAGAAAGAAGTTGCGACCCAGCTGAGTTCAGATGCTGACCATCTAACATTTGTGGAGCACCAGATGGGCCAGCCTGTTGCCCATATATACCCTCAAATTCTTGAAAAAGAGCCCCCTCCTGATTCAGTGGAGCCATAGGGAATTGTGGAGGAGGAGGCCACCTTTCCACAGACTGATTCCATGCATCCGTAAACTCCCTCGGATCCGCACCCTGAAACCCTCGCAAGTAATCCGGCACCTACAAAGAATGCATGCCCAATCTAAGAAAATTTCACTAGACTACACTGCCGTTTGCCACACACTCTACTCATACTTGCAACTAAAATTGCTATATCTCACAAACCAGGGTAATTGCTCTCCTCTCAAAAGCAACATAAGCTCAATATTGTTCAACATACCTGTCCATCAGGCCTTTGACCGAGATTGAATTCAGAGCCTGGAAGTGAGGTGAGAGGTCCACTTCGGCCAATCTGAGGCCCCGCTTGGCCTGGGCCAGCCAACCCGGGCATCTCCCGAATCCTCTCCTGCAATCGTTCCACAAAGCGTCCACCGTCAGTTCACCCGTACTAAACAAACTACCCTCCCTATAAATTGGAATCACTGTCGTCGCAAAGGCGATTCAGCTACTGAATTCTTTTCATTGCAGTGCGTTGGACTCATAACTTACCGATTGTTATAGAAACGTCATAAAAGCGATGCTCATTCTAGTGTCAAAACTAATTACTTTCTCTCTCTCTCTGGCCACTTCTCTAATAACTTCATTCCAAATTATTCTCCCAACTGACCTGAGTTTTGGACGCTGAGCCGATGATCGAATCAGCCAACCCGCCCAAAGGATTCGAAGACGATGAACCATCCTGGCCGGGGACGGCGCACCCAGCGCCCCCCATGACCAAATCACGAAACGCCATCCTTCACTCCTCCGTCCCGCAACAACAAAAAACGGGACAGGCAAATCAAATTCCTCCCTAACCCGCCAGCTTGCGCCCCGATTCTCCACGCACCTCAACCTCGACCACCTCCACCGCCCGACACGCCGCCCTTACATACAGCCACCGCAATCCTGCAACATATCCTCCTCTCACCCCAATCCCCCGCACAAACCCCCGCCCGCCACCAAACAACACTCCAAATCAAACCCCGCACTCCACCACGCGAATTCCAGCTCCAGCTTGAGCTCCCGCAATACGCAACCTCGGATCACCTCAACCACTCCAATATCGCCCTCACCTCTGCAACCACACCTCGACACCAGACCTCCAAATCACTCCTCCTCCACAAAACCCCTGCCAATTCCCCCAACCACACCGAAACAAACCCCTGCCCTAATGGCCCCCAAGCCCAGGTCGCAAATCCGCTACAAAGCTCCAAATCGAACGCGGCAAACTCCAAATCAAAGCTGAGCCCGTGGGCACAAGAACGACGTAGCCGTCGCAGGCTCCCGGTGCCGCTAGCCGCGGCCAGAAAGCGCAGCAGGAGGCGTGCGCTCCGCCATAGCCAGAAGCTTTCGATCAATTGGCAAAGCTCTCATTCTCCGAAAACACTCTTATTCCGAGACCACGACGGAGCGCTTCCGCCCAACGGTCTTTGCCTCCGACCACTGGTCGCAGAGCGCAATTCGTGTGTGAGGTCGACGAGGAATGCGGGCGTTTTGGGTGAGGTTCTGGAGTCGGACTTTGTGTCAGTAGACGGTGTCAGTGTCAGTGTCAGTGTCAGGACGAGAACCAATCAACGAATGCCAGTTCGTGGACGAAATTTGAGCAACGGTGTTAGAATTTGGACGATAATGTCGTGAACAGACGAAAAAAGATCGACGAAGTCAGTGTCAGGACGAGAACCGATCGACGGAGAGTGGGTGCGTGGGGCAGGGCAACTGCAGTCGTAAAACGGTGGCCGTGGTTTATCTACGTTCATCCACTTGCTTCTGGTCGTCCAGATTGACGTCGAGTTATTCATCCATCTCGTATGAGGAACGAATGCGTGTCCTCATCTACGTTCCATCTTTTTTTATTCATCTACGTTTCAAACGTATTACCAATACCGTCACCGCACTCAAAACCACCACTGCCCGCTCGTGACGGCTTTGGGCGTATGGTAAAGTCGCGGAAATTCTTCGTTTTGTGTATATTCTAAGGCCGTTACCTCATGTGACGGATTTGGATGCACAGCATGAAATGTACATCTTCCGTAGAGGATTTCAACATTGCGTGTAGTAACGCGTTTGGGAACACCTCCCTGATGGGGGAATAGTTTATCAGTTTTTTAGTTTTTCTGAGACTTCGCCGGAATCGCCAGGCTTCCTCGTTGAAATCGCACAACTGGGTTCGCATTTATTCACTTTCTTATTCTTCATGCTCAAATTCTACAATTTTTCCCATTTTTTCTCCTCCTTTTGGCTTCATTTTGGGTCCAGTATCACGAATTCTTTGGGGAAGTTCATAAGATTCTCGAAGTTGGCATTCAATCAGGACATTGTAATGCTTGCAAGGAGTGGATTTGTTTCCTTTTCTGATGTGATTGTTGCATCCTGGTGTTATGATGTAATGGTAGCTAGAGGAGCAGAGAGAGGAAGAGGATTTTGAGTCTTGAGATGGGGAGTTGGGTTGTGAGGAGAAGGATGGTGTAGCCATTGCTGATGGAGTGGCTTGACATGAGATGAGATGAGAGCTGGAGTGGGTTTTGGTATTTGAGTGTGGCTGGAGGACTTGGAAGAGATTCGTTTGTTGCAGATGTGTTGGATGGAGTGGGAGGTTGTGACCGAGTCATGCAAGAGGACGTTCTGATTGTGGATGTGGGGGTTCACGGCATTGGGAGAGCGGCTCAGTACAATGCCAGCTGATGTCTGCCATGCGAATGGATTGGTTTCAGCAGCTAACTTGTAAGCTCCTCCTCTGAATCGTGATCATATGTCTAGTTGGGTATTTGTGTCTGCACTGGATTCTGGATTATGTGCTCTTGTCCTTTGGGAGGCGTCAATTGGCTTTGTATTGGGTTAGACAGTCTTCTCAGTAAGGGTGTGACTATGTTGCTCACTCTGATTTCGACTTCCTCGATCGATTATCTGGGCTAGGATGCGTGTTGAGTCGTGTGTTTACGAGTCGCGGGTTAAAGAGGTTTCAGGGTTTAGGGTTCTGTTTCTGACGTTTGGGTGTCACTCGTCGCATGGTTCTACAGCAATTGCGGATGAGTGGACGTCTCAGTGTCTTCATTACATTGTCCTGTGCAGACAGCGACCCTGTATGTCGTGTGTTGCACATGAAAGCACCCTTTGCGATGTGCGAGGTCGCATTCTTTGCAGAGAGGTGTGGCATGAGGGGTTCGTATGTGGAGCTCTTTGAATTAGGGTGATATTTTTTGATTGTATTAAAATGACGTAGAGTTAGTTGCTATCCATAACTTGTCAAGGAAGTTGTCTTGAATCATTATCTACATGCTGGAATGTGCAGCTCGGCAGTGCAGCAGGTTGCTCGACAAAAGCTGAATTTCAATGGGAAAGTACAGGCCGTCGTCTTTCGGCAGGTCGTAGTCTTCCAAAGTGCATCAGACCAGGCCTCATCAAATTCGCAGTCTGTGAATAGGTCTACAATTAGTCGAACCTCGAAGACTCGGAGTTGGCTTGCTGACGCGATTGATGGATCTCAAAGGAGGGATTACGGTATTGGAAGCTTGTCTTCTGAAACGGTCACTCCAGCACAGTCCCCGGTTGTTGAACAAGGAAATTCCAGCCTTCAGTCCTCTGAAAGACAATCTCGGAAGAATGAGGGGCCACAGAATGGAGGAGGGTCGTCAGACTCTTGGTCAACAGTCTCTGGTAGTCGACCCCCGTTGACAGCTGAGGAGGAAGCTGAGTATGCATCACATGTGCAGGTACTTGACCATTTACAATCTCTGCTGACTCTCTGGATTGGAAATGTGGAATAGATCACAGATTTGAAATACGTTGTGTGTTTAACTCATCCCTTTCTTCGACTTTCTGATACTTACTTTAAACCCGACTTGTCTAGATGAGTCATTCCATAGATTGGAACAAGCACTATTACAGAGCACTTCTTGTTAAAATGTAGACTACAAATGTTGACCTTGACAGGATTTGCTCGCACTGGAAGCCAAAAGGGATGAACTGGAAAAACAACTTGGTCGGACACCAACACATCAGGAGTGGGCTGATTATATGGGGATTTCAGTTTTTCTCCTTTATGCTAGGTACTTTTTGGCCCAAATTCTCTTAGATTAGTTTCATAGTTTCATAGGCACTTCGTTCTTCCATTACTGTACCTGGATTTTCTTGTTGCCGTCTCGATCATTGCAAAGGGTTTATGTATTATATTTCTTTGGCAAGCTTGGAAGGAACCATTCGGTTGTTAAATTTTGTGGTTCCTATGCTTCTTATGGGTGTACAAGTTTCATTACTGGAGGCAGTAGTCAAAACTTTAGTGTGATTTGTGGGGTATGCTTGAGCCCCAGACGTATTAAGGGAATCAGTGTCTTCAGTAGTGGCGCACTTGTACTGATAGTAGATATGTCGCACACCTAAAATAATGCTCCTTTCTGTAGGCAGGGGAGGGGGCGGGCAGCAAAAAGGAAGATGGTTGAATCAAATATTCTGCTTGTTCATTTTGTGGCACAACAGTTCCATGGGCGAGGCCTCTCGCACGATGATCTTTGTCAGCAAGGTGTTCTTGGGCTTCTGAATAGCACTGAGAAGTTTGACAGCACACGAAATACAAAGTTTTCATCTTATGCTTTCTTTGGGGTGCAAAATCAGATGCGTATTGCAGCAGAGAAGTTTGGCCACGCTTTGCGAATAGGACAGAACGTCTATGCAAATGTGTCGTCACTGCTACGACATAAGGATGACTTCTTAGCTCAACATGGCCGACAGCCCACAAGTGATGAGCTTGAAGAAGTCTCTAAAATGAGTGCGAACAAAATACGCAAAGTGTTCCAGGCTATGTTACCTGTGAAGTCACTGGAGCAATCAGGTTTGCATTCGATCAGTCCCTTGATTTTCGCAATTGGGTTATTGTATGCTCTCCTTAGTCCTGCTGAACGGTATACTCCGAACCTTACAGATTGAACTATTAACATGGTGTCAAATTATCCATGACTAATCCTATTTACCAGCCACTTCTATGGTGATTTGGGGTAACGAAAGGAGCTCATTTTTAAAGTTAGAGACGGGATTTCTGATGATCAGAAGTCCTCTTAAGATATTCTTTACTCATGAATTTGGTGGTTTGCAGAAGCCAGTTCGTGCGAGAGTCGTGTCGATGGCCGCAATCCCCATTTTCTGCAGTTGAGAGACAGCTCACCTACGTCTCATCCTTGGTTGTGTGCACGTGATGAAGAACGAAACTCTGAAGTCATTAAAGCACTTTCCTCACTGACGTCACATCAACAGCAGATTATGCGTCTGCGCTTTGGGCTTGGGGGTGAGCCTCCGCTTTCAAGATCTGAGGTAGCGTTGGTGCTGGGTATCTCTTCTGTAGCAGTATTCACCACCGAGAAGAGAGCGTTGGAAAGACTGCGGGATCTTGCCTTGGAAGAGGGATTTATGAACTACCTGAATGACAGTTTTTGGCTCAAGTGAGGCTTTCCTCATGGACCCCTACCCCCATTGATCTCCATTATTTTTTGCCTCTAAGTTTACTTTTCGGTAATTGTGTACCCTAAACTGATCTTTTCACTTGGTCTGAGGTGAATTCATAGTTTTGAAAGTGATCCTTGATTCTTTGGCTTAGTATGACATCTCTTCTAGCAGAGACGATTGACAGAGATTGTGCAGCATGCCGAATTTAGGAGAAGAAAACTTTTAGACCAGCAAAATAGCTGCGCTTTATACATCCTGGAATTGCCGTGAGGTGCTAAACTGCACTGTCCAGTGTTTGCAGTGTGGATTCCCAGTATTTCCTACCTAGATCACTGTATGCAGGGATGTGCTGCATGTTGTATTAATATTATTGCTCTCCACCATTTTTTAGACAGCTCCTGTTATGGTTACGATGCGTGCAATAATTCTAGTTTGCGATCCTCTAAACTGCTCTGGTGTTGAAGACCTTTCCATATAAAGGCTACCAAAATTACGACTATTTTAAGAAAATAAGTTTATAGAAAAAGTAACAAACACATCAAATGAAAAAGAAAGACATGGGAAAAAGGAAAAAAGAGATTAAAAAAAAAAGAAAGAGAGAGCCAAGATGGCATGTGCAATCGCATAGGTGGGGGTGTGGGAGCTTTAATACCTCCTCATGGTGTCCTTTGATACAGGTCCAAGTGGGAGACGGTGTTGATGATTGTGGTGAATGAATATTCATGTCTAACTCAACGGAGGTCTAGAATTTCGCAATGGGCCACAACAGACAGCTGACTGACATTGCTCTGGTCTCGTCGTCGTTATTCTATCAGCTTGTTGTGTCGAAATACCGCGGCAATGGTTTTAGATGCTTTGAGGTGCAGGCAAGACCGCCTTGTGACAAATACTCTTTTTGAATTAAGTTCTCAAATGTTGTATTCAATTTCCTTGGAATTTATAAAACAGAGATTCACAAGCTCATTTCTCCACCAGATCAGGCAAGGCTGGCTGCTCAAACAGATGAAATCATTCATGGAGCATTTGGAGGAAAATGCGGTGCCCTCAATAAATGAGGTTCTTGGTGACTTTGTGAAAGTGTGTCAACCAGTATTTGACTCATCCATTTGTTGATGAAACCTGACGCTCAGTATCAAGGATCAATTACAAAGTGACTTCCTTGACAGATGATGATTTATTCCATTGCGAAGTCGTAACCAACAGCATGTCCAGCATCGAACTGCTGAGCCGCAGACTAACTTCATACCACTTATTCCACTAACTTCAAACTGTGAGACATACATTGAATACAAGTCACAGATTGCTACAAAAACGTACGCTAGCTCTGACTAAGTGAGTCAGCGCACTCGAATTGATGTTCCAAACATCACTTCCAGGATATGATTCATACACACAACACCCAGGTAGGTTACTTGGAAGTTGGCACCTTCTCCTGCATAAACATTCGACATAATTTCTGGAAATTATACTGCAACTAATATCCGGAGGTGGGACTGTACCCGTACGTAGTGTAGCTGCACCATCCCCGCTGCTCGTGGAAAGAGGATCCACCTTGAGCGATTCAGTATACCTGTCACTTGTCGCTGAGAACTGTTCGAAAGAGAATCGTAATGGAATGATGCACATTCACATCTGAATTCCCTATCCTTGCCCGATCCTCAACTGAACCATATATATATATATAGCGCACAGTTAATTTGAAGCCATCATAATCAAGAATGAATGCCCCACTTTAACTGTTTTATAAGTAGACAAGAACAGGCTTTATCCACATGACTCTGATACCATCATCCAACACTTTCATTGATTGACCTCTCTCAGAGTTTCATTGTTTGTATACTTGTAAGTCGGGTTACGGGTCTTCAAAGCAAATCGATTGTACCCACGATTAACCCCCAAGAGATAGTCTAGGTGAGGCAGGTTTCGTATACCACATAATATCTTTTCTCTCGGTGGAACAGTTCCATGAAAGAGCTGAACTCCACCGCCTTCATACAGGACGGGATTACTTTCCCACTCCTTTCCAAGGCCTGCAGCAGCCCTAGATGGACCAATCAAGACCTGGTTTCTTGTGGTAGATGGCGATTCGTTGCTCAACCCGCGGCGCTCCAGGACTATATGCCGCCCTGCAATCACATCATGTCCACGAAGGGAGCCTGAATTAAAGTCATGGAACAGAATTTAACTAGAATAACGAAATTTAATGTCACAGAAGCGTAGAAATTATCAGTTCACTTCAGGTCAAATTAAGAAGTGAATGATCAATGTATGAACCTTCAATGGGCTCGCATGATCTCAAATACACCACATCACCACAAGACTCCTCGCCCGCTGTGATATAAAGGTGGTCCCCGAGAGTGGTAGCTGGTTTCCACACCACCATCGTTCCTCCCTTGATTTTGAACTTTGCGTTCATTTCTGGAACGGTATAGTTATGAAACAATTTTTGGTAGATAATGTCTTCATCCTCTGGATATGCTTCAGTCTCCAATATGCGCACTACAACTTTGCTCTGGTGACAGTACAAGAATTGGCCCAGGAGCTTTCGGGCAAGTTCCACCGCCCCACAGTGAAAGAACTCCTGGTTGCAGCCCTCATGCTCGGCAAGAAAGGTGCTGGTATGTGGCCACCCAAGGTCCGCCATGACGAATCTCTTATCTGCCAGAAAAGTTCACTAGTCAATACTATGTAATAGACTACTCAGGTTTATCTAATCACAAGGAAGAAGGTCTCCAACTAGTGAGCCCCAAGTTCAGCCAGAGCAGAAATTCGATTATATAGCATACGTAAAGTGAGCATACGTAAAGTCCACCGAGAGGAAGAGAGATTCTACAGTAGTTATAGCCCACTAGTTCCAGAGTGTAATTACCTTAACAACACGATACGGCTTCAACAGAAAGAACGCGACTCAGTTGGCGTGTCCATCAAGACCATCAAGACCATCTGAAGAGTGAAAACCATGTGGATATTCCGCAGGCTACATACTCGTTGCAACTTTCACATCGAAGTTGGCAGTACACTTACTGAAAGTCTGGTCGAAATGGAGCTAGCCGGGCCAAATGAGTTGGCACATCCTCCAATTACCAGTGCCGAAAGTGATCAAATATGCTTCGATCACCACAGATTGAAGCCTCTGGACAGGGTCATGCAAGATGAATGTGCCGGAGACATGGTACCACATCATAGAGTGTTTGGGGGTGGATATATTATATGTGACTAGCCGGTATAGCTGCCTTGAGTACAGTCTCTTGGCGACGAACTTCTCGCATGTCCCTGCAAGCAGACGATCGATGTATGTTGAAGTCAGGTACGGTAAATGAGTCCGCCAGAGAAATTGCCAAATATGATTTTAAACCCGAGTGCGTACTCTTCAGCCAGCAAGAGGAAGGACAAGGAACGGGGCAGCTCATAACCAGAGGGTACTGGCCATGATGCTCTCTGGCAAGCTCCTCTGCCCCACTCAAAATCGACACATACAACACGTTAATCTCCAGCTTTCGGTACAGATTGCATGGTATGAAGTTCATTCGTATAATCAGAATATTGCTTGTCTGCAAGCATGTGGAAGCATTGTCCAACATATATGTGCGGAAGATGTTGTGAAGAAGCAGCCGATTGTTCATCACAGTACTACCACACACGATATTGATGCTTGTTCGCCTTCGACCTGCAGATAACATCAGTATCTCTCTACATTATGACGTCCTTTTCCTGAAATGTTGTATGAAGTGGATTGCTCGTAAAATATTGAGTTCCCACTGACATCAATCAGCGTGTATGTTCTATGTTCATAAATTGCAACCCTGACAAGAATGACAGCCGGTTTACAGCCAGTTCGGAAGGCCTGGAATTCATGTTTCAAGAAAAGAGGAATAAAAACTGCTCTCATCGTAATTCACATATCCATACATGACCCTAGCTTTAACCATCTTAGAAAATGTGGACACCCACATGAGAAGACCAGCACTGAATCATTTCTTAGTTTCAAGTCTCCTTCTACGTTGGAGTGATTCTATAGCATGTCAAACACTAGTGCAAAACAGTGTTGAAACACTATCCCAATCACTATTCCAATAGTGTTTCAAATAACAATATCTAGGAATACTTGATTGTGTTGAAACACTATCCTAAGTTGAAACACTATCTTGGGTTGTGATAGTGTTTCAACCTGGTTGGAATATTATCTTTCAATTCTCATGGTGGAGGTGAGAGCATGAGTGAGCCCGATTCACTGTGTTTGTTGTGAGATCAGCTTCAACTTCAGGTGACCACCTTCTTTTCTATGGGTAATAATCTGAAACTATAATACGTGGCGCTGGTTTCCAGTGTATGATGTAATGCGATGTGTGGTTGTGCATGGTGTTATTCTGCTTCAAGTTTTATTTTCATCCATGCAGTTGTTGCAAGAGATCATATTTGTCTTTTGATTATATCATTCTGCGTCAGGAATGTCTTGGTGAGGCAGAATGTCTCCCAATTACATGCCGACATGGTATCATATATGGCGGCCAACAGTAGCGTCCAGATAATGGCCTCCGAAGAAGGGCTGGATGGAGGCTAATGTTTCTTGCCGTGTCTTCTGAGCAGTGACCTACCAAGTTGGTTCTCTTGACTATCGCTTTGAAGAAAATAACCAAAAGAGTAGACTTTTACGTTAAGCAGAAATTTTGCCATAGACATTTAGATTAGACAAGCAGACGTTGAGATTAGACTTTTACGTTAACCGAATGTTCTCTGTGCTTTTCTCATTTTATCTAGAATGTCTCAAAATATCAGTTTGGGGAATCGGATGTGAACTCATCCATTGAAGTAATCCCACTTCCTTGATTTTTGCAGCTTGCAATTCTCAATGTGGGATGGCTCCACCAGGTAAAGAATGATATATGAAAATTGCACAGAAGTGTGCAGGGAGTTCAAAGTTCATAGGACCCAATCCTTTTTGCTGTATTGCATGTGGCACTCTTTAACTGTTACATCTTACGTCAATTCACACGAGTCCCAGAGTTGCTCTTTTCGTTGGATTTTAGTTTTCTTCCTTCTTTCTTTCTCTTTCTTCTTCTTTTTGTTTTGTTTTGTTGATTTATTTTGTTGATAATCATTTCTACTTTACCCACAACCCGAACCCCTCATCTGTAGGGTCGATTGGGATGCTGCAATCATAATGTATACATACCATTAGGCTCTAACGGAATCCGCAGCAAAAAGAGTGTCATGTAGAAGGACCATCTTCTCTTAATTAGAAGTGCCTCTAATTGAATTTGATAATTTGCATGAATGTGAAGATTGTTGTGCGCAAATCTCTTTAATCGTGGTATGGCATATGTGCTGAAGAATACAGCTACACGTCTATAGCCTACAGAATGTGGCACCTGCAGCTGGTTTCGATGCAAAGACACAACGATCCAAGTCTTTCTTCTTGATTTTCCCCGACAGTAAGGGCCAGTTTACACAGAAAAACATTTAGACCTTTGGCTACATCGGAGTGGTCTTTGGCTACAGCACAATGGTCGTTAGTTGTGGCAGGATAGTCTTTGAAGAGATGAATCTTGGCAAGGACAAATTGCCTTTGGTCATTACTTTTGGCAACACGGTCTTTGGCATAATACTTGTAACAAAAAGTATTCCATATCCCTAAATTTTACTCTGCTTCTGCAATGGAATCCTCTTTTGTTTCTCTCAAAACAAAATAGAAATAATATGGGCAGTGATAAGATCACGGAATCGTTAAATTTGGTTATGCCATCCACGAATATAATAGAGATATCTGTACAGCCGTAAATCTAAGTCTAAATCTTTCATTATCTGCTCAGAGTCACAGGTGTTGCAGATTCTTCCATGGAAAGGCTATCCATCAAAAGAGTTTTGTGTATCATACATACTTCACACTGCAGCTAATTTAAGCTCCCATAAGAACCATATTACCCACAACCCGAACCCCGCATCTGAAGGGCCGAATCGGGTGCTATAAAATCAATTTCACAAGCTGGTCTCTGACAGAATCCACTCCAGACTGAGTACCATGAAGAATGGAAGCTCTACTCTTAATTAACAAAATCCCTAAAATTGAGAAATTTGAAGATTGTGTGCAAGAATCTCTCTTCTCGCAACATGGCTCATGACCCAAATACAACAGCTACAGCTTCAGGACTGCGGCACCCGCAGCTGGTTTTGATGCAAAGACATACAAGTCCAGGTCTTCCTCTTTGATTTTCCCCTTCGTCACCAAAGGTTGATAGTACGACTCCTGCTCAAAACATACGTCAACATGATCAGCCAGGTTCGAAACACATTTTGTCCCATTGGACTCATAACTTTTCCATATCCATATGACGTTAACGGGACTGCGCATAGGCAGCTAGCCAGCCTTGAACTAACTGAATTCATTTACATATTCTAGGCAATGCCATTGGAACCTGGGCAGAGATCAGCTGAGAGCAAATACCTTCAGAGCAGAGATGAACGATTGCACTTCTTCTTCCTTGACAAGAGAAACTGTGCAGCCGCCCCATCCAGCTCCAGTTAACCGGGATCCAATTGCTCCGTTGCGTCGGCAAAGTCCAACCAAGCTCTCCAGCTCAGGACAACTGAAAGAGTACAGACGAGGCTCCTCACACATCAGGGAAAGAGTTCACCACAATAGTATTTTATTGAGAGGTACAAATTAGAGTGCATTGGAAGTTCAAATCCTGAGACTCTGGGAGATCCACAGACCTGCACTCATACAGAAGGCTGCAGCTGGCATGACTCTCATTCATAAGCTCGCCCAACCTCTTCATCACCACCTCCTCGCTGCATCACATTCAGTGTCATACAAAGAGACTTCCATGAGAGAGAAAAATGCAAATACAGGAATAAACTCGACACAAAATCAAGCATCATTAATGACCCTCAAAAAGAAATGCACAACCAAAAAACCTGAAAGTTCACATCACAATTTTTTTTAACAAGCATGACATATGAACACTGTGTAGCAATGTACGTCTTAAATATACGTCTCAAATGAATTCACATGATTAACATTCATCATTGATATGGAAAAGACGGTACCTGTCGGATTGCAAAGTTGCAGCTCGAAAGGAATGAACTCGCCTGGCTTCAGTATATACATGCTTGGCTCTCTGCACAGCATCCCCAATATTTTTAAACTTAGGAACTCGAACTTTTGACGTTTCCATAGAATGCGTTTTAATAACAAATTCCACCGAGCCAAAATGGATATAAAATAAAGAGCATTCAGAGAAAATTTGCAAGCTCGGGAAGGATCTAACCTGATAGAGCTTGAACTGGGTGGCAACAGCCAACACAGCCAGAGAAGTGGGTGAAGTTTTCATGATGATTGATAGTTTCTCTTGCAAAATGTCTTCAATTTCCTCAATATTGTATGGAGTTTCATGCAAAAACTTCTGAAAGATTTTGCAAAGAGTTCATAAAGTAAATTAGAAAAACAGTGACTGAAGGACTAAACACTGAACTAGTAATTTGTCATGACCCAAAAGGATGAATACTAGAAGAAGAGGAAAGAGTAATATACCTCAACCGCTACTTCAGGGCTGGAAGAGCCATGTGCAGAAGCATATTTAACACATAGACCCTCCACATCTGAGAGTGTGTTTACTGACGTCCTTGCCTCCTCCAATTGCATCCCAAGTTTCACAGCCAGCACCATCTGCCATTTCAAAATTCATTATAAATTGCGCTGGTTAATGGAAAATTTATGCAGGTTCGGGAATTGGGCAAATATTCATTCTAACAGAAGGGAGCATATTTTCGCTGATAAACACAATGTGAAAATAGCTAGCTCATTAGATAAACGAAGATTGGCGTCTGGAGATTCTTACGGCTGCCAAGCGACACTCCACAACGCGATTGTTATAGTTTGTGGCAGCAGTCTCTGCTTTCTTTGACTCTGTCAGAGAGTTTGCAACCACGAATGACCCAGTCTTGGGCAACACAACATCACTTGCGCGAATGGGATTAAAGTCTATCAGTTTAGCTACTCCACGCTCAGCCATCACGGAAATGGACTGGTCCATGCCCCCTGACTGTGTGCCGATGTGACGCTCGCATGTAGTGCTGAATTCTGCCACCTCTTTCTGCATGTTACATAAATATTGCAAAGGTCATAAATCTATACCAACGAGGTTATACGATGTCATATCTAAGGTTGAACTCAAATCCTAGACAAGCATCCACTCTTCTGCGAGAATAGATGAATTAAGAGACCTTTCATAGATAACGCATGCCCCAAAAAACAAGACACAGTATATACTCTGGAGAAGCCTAGGTTAAACAGGGATGGAGGAGCAACAAATTGACAGATACTCACTCTGTGAAGCGCATAGAAACTAAACCAACAAAGAAGGTTACAGAAGAATGACCTTAGAGCTTGACTTCCCAAGAGCTGTCAGCACCGCAATTGCAGACGAACAAACGATAGCTGCCGAACTTGACAACCCAGCCCCTGCTCTTCCATCAATTCCAATAAGAAAATGAAATGGTTATTCTCTATACAAAACTTGATAATGAAACCTTCATAACAGACTGCGATCATCAATAAGATCGTTTGAGATGTAAAGCTAGAGGTAACAGAAGTACATGGTACATTTCGAAGAGATAATGAAAATAGGATATCCAGGTACAAAATTTGGACTCGTGGGAAACTAGAAAACCATGAATTTCGATTTGTTGTAGGCGAGAAGACTGACCAATAGGAACCGTGCCATCAACAACAGCATTTAGCCCAACAGTGGCTCCAATAACTTCGCCTTTCGAAACTAGATGCTCATGAACTCCCTTGTATCTACAGAAATTTATAAAGTGGCCGGGTTAGTACACAGCTCGACTATCAAAGAATCACAAGTTCAAAGTATCACAAAGCAATGCACATATATCAGAAAGCAGAATTACATAGCTCAGCTACTATCAGGCATATTGAAAACGGTGAAAGCGGCTTCATAAAACACAGATTGATCTCATACGAATTGAAAAGTATATCCAAGCAGTGAGGGATTCTAGTATCAGAACTCAATAGAAGCAGAGAGAAAGTATGCGAGGACGGTGTGAAATTCATACCCGCAGATGAAGTAATTTGCCCACACATGATTAGCTCTATCCACTTCCTGTGAAAAGCAACACAAACTTCGACAACTTAGAATACGCACGTCTTCAAGATGCTTCAGATTGGGTAGCCATAGCCCTTTCTAAAGCCACCGGATTATCACTAGCAAGCAAACTCACAACATCTATCCACCGTTCTATTCTGACAGAACTATCTTGTGGCGGCATCGCACAAACAGGAATTGTAAAACAAACTTGAAATCTTCCAAAGTGATGCCAACCACTGACAGACTGACCTGAGAAGGGTCGGCCAAAAACGAACAAGCCTGAAATTCTGACGAATCGACGTTGGCAATGTGCAACATCGGGGGTTGCTCGGATCGCCTGCCGATGGCAACTACTGTATCCTGACGAATTGCCATAGGAAGTACAGCATAACCCTCGTAATCAATGTGCTCTCCAATCAGATTCACCCTTCCTGCGCGATTCACTCTAGTTTAATTAGCATATCCCTCAAAAAGAAAAAGGGAAAAAATATGTACAATTGCGTTACTTTGATCTGATGTCAAATTCAAGGGACAAGGTACTATCGCTTCAAAATTAAAATAGTAGAATAGCCCACATCGAAGACCAAATCAACCGAAAGTTTCACATACATGAACATCAAAATATTGCATCGATCTAACTGCATACATCGACGGAAGTGTGCTTTTTAATGGAAATCCTCTCTCCTGTGTGTGCTTACACAACAGTAGCCTGATTCAATTCGGGGCAATACGAAACAATGCACTCCACTTTCTGATCGAGCCAAACTAGTAAGTGAAAAAGAAAGCAAGATGATGATATGGAGCTTGGCGAGCCGAACCTGGAGCACGAGCAAAGAGCTCAGGCTCGCGCCCGAAGTGATGCACGAACTGCTGTCTCAGCTTCTCATATCTGCAGGATTGCTCCTCTAGTCGAGGCCCATCTCCATAAACCTCCGCAAGGGACGTGAACACGGGAACTAGATCCTCCGCCATAGCACCTCGCAGATGAATCGCAACAGCCAAAAGCAAGCCGATATTCGAGAGATCAAAACGCTGTCGCAGAAAATATTCAGAATTCACACCCCGTGAGCTTCCACAGAAAGAAGACCAGAGATCGCAACAATCTCCTGAGCGATGACCTGATCCCTGATACACTCAAGCAAAATATAAAACCTTTACACGATCATGACCGATCAGTCCTCTCTCACGTCGCTGCCTCTGTCAGGTGCAAGTCAAATAGCATAAGAGTGAGCTACTCCACCGAGCAAAAACAGAAGGTGTAGCGCAGTCCTCGAGTCAACCGAGTGAATCGCGGCTACTCAACTCATAAACTTCGGCACAACTGCAGTTCTCTCCTACACTTAAGACCCTTTTTTTACTTTTTTCCACTAGAGTTTTGAAGAAACTCCCCAACTTGACGCTCAAAAACACACCTCAACTGATCGAACCCACGCCATGAAACTCAAGTCCTTCAGTCAAAGCCTAGTAATTAACTTACTGCAATTATCGATTAAGAAAACGATCGAAAAACGAGCTTCAAGTAAAAGCAAAGACACTGACACTCGAGCACATGACATGATCAGTCTCCGAGGTCACCATCCATGAGCACCACATCGATCACAACTATTCTATTAATTCTTATTTCCTTGTTCTTCAGTCAATTACCGCTACTTGGGTCCTACTCCATGATCATGATCATAATCATGGTCACTCAGTTTTAGACTCAAAGCTTGGTATCGATCAACAAACACAGACACACTTCAAGACTTCACCGAAACTAGAAATACGACACGCAGTCTGATCAAGAGAAAGTTGAAGTTTTGTTATCATTGAAATAAATTGAGATATATTGTGCAAGTCTAGCAAGTGTTATCAATCATGTATTAATTCAGTTCTACGTGGTCATGTGAAGTATTCCATGTTGAATGCAACACCATATTAGTCTAAGTTATGAATTCAAGTATAGAAGGTGAAGGAATCATGAACCTGGAAGCTTGAAGATGATATGAAAATGAAACAACAACCCGGCAATTGTAACTCTTGGGTTTGACCCTGGGAAAAAGATTTACTCCCCTGTTGGATAGTACTTTTATACATATGATGACTTTGATGTGAGGTGGTCTAATAATTAAAAGCATCAAGAAGAAGACTAACTTTTTAATTCTATTATTAGAATCTATAGACTATATGTAAAAGATGTGAAACAATAAAGGAACTTTTTTTTGCTACAAAAGAATTTACTTTCAGTATTTCGCACACTACAAAGTAAAAAATTACAAAAGTACATTTTAAAGACTTTTACTTTCCTATTCCAACCTTGAGAACTTGAGTATTAGGAGCTTATATTTTTAGCAATATTAGATTAGGTCAAATAAATATTTGATTTGTCAAAATATTATTTGTTCATGGCAAAAACTAATTTATGCGCGGCAAAAATAATTTATCTAAAAAAATTGTCGGTCATTAGTCAATAAAGACTATTATTAAACTACATCACAAATTGTCATTGGATATTAAAATCTGACCTTTTAGAGACTTTACACAATATCTTAACCTGCTTTTTCATTAGAATACATGTAACAAATTTTAAAAGAGTTTTCGAAATGCTCAACCAAATTTTGATCCCAATTTTACAAATTAATTCAACATCCAAACAAAGAAAAATGATAGATAACAATCTCTTCAATGATCATCATAATTTTCAATTTAAGCTTGAAACACACTTCAAAAATAATTCTTTGATATGAGATTTTCTAATGCCTACGGGCTTAAAAAAAATATAGAAATTACTTCATAGATCTTAAATAATAATTTTCAAATTGCATCTACATTGTTCCTAATTATAATGTAAACTTTCTTCTTTCCATTAGTATGCAACATGGCTTCTTCCAAGAAGCTTCTTGTAATTCATTTAATTTCGTACATGTATGGAAATGAGCACTTTTTTTTATCGTCAGGAGCATGTAAGTATCAACTGCAGAGTACAGTGCCGGTACAGTACGGTAGTGTGGATCACCGGGCTGGGTACAAAGTTTTGAATCTGGCCGGGCTGCCCAAGTGGTCAATCTTTATCTTTCTTTCTTTTTTCAAATCAGCAGACCATGCTGCCCAAGGACAACTTCGTCAGAGGCAACCGGCTTATCCAGTGGTGCTATAGGCTGGGCCCGTTACAAATTTGAATTGCCCAGAGTTCCGGTAGGTGTTGGGATAGCATGAGTTAATGCGGTGGCTGACCTGTTGCAGGTGCTGCGGAACTGATGAATGCTCACGGTAAATTGGTGCATAAGTTGTCATAGTAAATTGGAGCATGAGTTGCCATAGTAAATCGGAGAATAAGATAACCACCTCCAACTATAAACCTCACCCTTTTCTTAACGATGAGGGCCCCCAACCAGGGTTCGCATTGGATGGGGCAAAAAGCCCCATATATTTTGCTTGTTGATGAAAAAAAAAATTTAAAAGAATTTAAGAAATTTTAAGAAATTAAACTATCTAAAATAAAAATAGTAGGTTCCCAAGAACAAATTAGGGTCCCTAGTTCCTTTAAAAATTAAAAATTACAGTAGGGGGCTGCAAACCCACTAAAAATAGAATCAGTGAGGGGAGGAAGGAAGGGGATGGCCCGCCTCGTTATTAAAATGAGGGCGAGCTTTATTGTCCGGGGTTAATCATCCGTCTCACCATGAAGTGTGATATAAACAAGGTGTGACATATTTGATAATGTCATATTTTGAAGATTTGTGCATAATGTGATATTTACCAAAAAATAGGTAGAAAATCAAAATAATTCATCCAACCAACCAACCAACCAACCAACCATCACATACAATCCATCCATACTTGATAATATCATCTTTACACTACGGAATTTGAAAATAGTGACATTATCAAGGGTGATAAGGATAATAACGAGGGAGGTTTACAATAGAAAACAGGTTTCAAACTTTAAGGTGACAATATTAACGCGTTCTATTAACAAGGGTGACATTATCAAGGTTAGAGTGTATATTTGTTGTTCTTACCTTGAATAAACTCCAATCAATTCCATCACTTTTTATATAATATCAAATCAATATTGAAATGGTATTTATTTTTTAACACTTATTAATAAATAATTTGAAAATATTTAACATCCAAAGAATCTGGTAATAACTAATGGACACTTGAGAATTTTATTTTGTGAATGTATTGAATGGAAATGTAAGTTTTATAGTCATCGCTATAAATTGGTCTCAAAATTTGTAAGACAAGTAGAGAAAAGACTCTTAATCAATATTTAACCAATTATTATCATAATTCATGATGAATGTGAGTCTTGCAACATCTACATGTAGATTTTGGAAGAATATTCAGAGAATATTTTCTTGAAAAACTCAACCTAAAAATTGTAAAAAATTCATTCCTTTTAAGTCTTAAAATACTAATTATTTAAAGTCTTTAAGAAAAGGATACCAACAAATTTGGACATGGAGTAAAAGTAATAATTAATATAGATTAAATATTTGTTTAAACTTAGATAAATGAATTTTTATCAATTGCACCACAATTAATAAATTTAGCAAATCGAACCATCATTAACCTTCATTTGAATTATAATTTTAAATATGAAAAGGTTGTAAAGTGTTGTGGAAAGTCTTTATTTACATATCATACATATGTTCTTTCAATTCTTCCATCAGTCTTCCACCCAATAATATAACAACATGGTTAGTTATCAATTTTTAAAATATCAAAAATATTATATTTTAAAATAAAATTATGAATTTTACCTCTTAATAATATGCTATTAAAAGACAATACAACATTTATTGATGCTTGACGGTTTTATATTAGTGAACTTTATTAGATATTTGCAAAATCAAAAGAAGATTTAATAGGATTTTTATGATGAACCCTTATTCACCTAAGTGCATGTCCAACCATTTGATTGTTTAATGTTTTTGAGACATTACCTCTTTTGAACTTATTTTTACTCATTTTCTAATTTATTTTTGAATTATTTTATCATATCAATATATTTTAGAATTGCTTAAAAAAATTACTACTTCAATTTAACATTCAAGTTTTTGATGTTGGTATACAAATAATTAATATTCGAAGGCGGGTTTTCCAGTTTATTTTGAAAATAAAGAAAGTTCAGTTTACATTATGGCCAAATTTTTTATGTGTTGCATAATTAACCTTTAAAAATAACATGATTGGTGACTTTGTTTGAAGAATTAACTCTTTGTATATTTTATATTGATGTAATCAACAAAGAAAAGATGATTTTGATGCCCTTTAGAATATATTGTTTGGACACCATAAAATGTTCGATGTCTATAATAGATGTGCCTAATTTTGGGCATAGATTTCCATGTTTAGTCCGTGTGAGCAATATTTACTGTTTACTAAAAAAATCTTGAATTTGGAAGGGCCCAAAATAGATATGTCCCAGGAATAGGAAGGTTGACCGTAAGGTGTAACTTGGAGAATTGTGCAATGTGCAGATGCTAATGACTGTAAACAAACCCCTTGAAAAATGCATTTGCCACCTTAATTCAACTTGGTCAACTATTGTTGCACATTTATGTAATGCACATCTCTGATTCTCTGAGAATTTGGGCTTTGACTCAATTCAAGCTTCCCACTCATTTCATCTAGATCCCACAATTCAAAACATTGGAATTTGTAACTTGACTCCAGCAATGATGGTGGAGATAGTTACCCTCATAGTAATTGCAATATAGTATAGTAATTGATAACCACACCTCCAGTCCCAGTGATCTCAGAACATTTTTTGAGATTTATAACATTATGCGACCTCCCACATAAATGGTGTAAGGCTTGCTTACGATACCTCTATAATACCTGACAATATCCTTGATAGACTAATGTGATACCATGATGATATCCGTCAATATGACCTCATGAAGTTGCTATATTTGATATATCATGCTATACATTCTCACTAAATTTCCGAAAAAAAATCATTTTTTTTCTTTGCATGTTTAGCAGCCCAACTTTTTTGGTAGAAATCCAGCTAAATTTAGCCAATTTTGAGATCACTGCTCTTGACTCCTTAGTGATAAACCTCATCTCGTCTTAATGACCAGGGCCCCCCAACCAGGGTTTCCATTGGAGAGGCAAAAAGCCCCCTATAATTTGCATGTTAATTGAAAAAAATTTAAAATTTAACAAAACATTTAAAAATATATAAACTACCTAAAAATAATTAAGTGGCCCCCCTCCACTAATGAGGGGTACCAAATTCCATTAAAAATATAAAATTTACTCATAGGTCCCTTAAAAATAGAATCAAGGAGGGGAAGAGATAGGAGAGGAGGAGGGGATGGCCTGCCTTGTCATTCATACGAGGGCAAGGTTTATTGTCCGAGCCCAAACTCATCTCATTTTTACTTATCTGTTCCATCCATCATTATCTATTAAACTGGGAGGTAAGGGTATATCTATTAAACTGAGTCACGGGTATATAAAGTTGGGACACACTCTGCACCATTTGAAACCTTAATCCGATGAGGGCTCTCATTTTTTCTCAGAGTTGTCTTTAAATCATAGCAATAACACCAAGGTAACCTCGGCATTGAGTGTAGATAGGCTCTGGGCTTTCGATTTAATCTAGTGGATTAGTGTATCACCATAGCATGGTTGCCACTCATATGAATTAGAGTTTTGAAAAGATATCATGATATTTGTTTTTATTGTAAAACTCATTTTTACTCCAAATAGCTCGAAGGCATGGAAATGTTTGGTGAGCTAGTGTATGTAAAAGCTAGGTAGTCTTTAAACTCAAACTAAACTAGTTTTCAATCATTCCATCCATGAAAACTAATTTTTTTATGAACTTAAAGAGTACCAAGCTTTTACACACTACATCGTAACACCATAGCAAGTTCACCACTTCATCAGTGAATATTTATTTTTTGGGGAAAAACTTCTGGAAATACTTTCAAAATTTCCCATGTGTAATAACTTTTTAGAGTGGAAAATCAGATTATATACAATCAAAACTCATGGTCTCGAAGTCACATATCAAATGCCTTTACAAATAAATATTTAATGAATAACAAATTTTTAGATTAAAAATAAAGATTTTTGTCCTAATAAATGAATTCTCTTAATTTTCGTTTTTGAAAAGAAATAAATCATGAAAAATAGATAAAAGAAATGTTTGTAAAATGGAATTATTATAATTTCGTTTTTTTTTCCATATAACCTTCCATATTTTTCCATATCCGATTGACGAATTATCTTTGGGCGACCCTACTAACGGTGCCACAGCACATGTACAACCGAAGAAGACGCTCCCCTCCCCGAGACGACACATATGGCGAGTGGATACCCGGGACTCGAGGCCCACCCGGGTATGAGCAACGGCAACCAGGCTAGAACTTACCAGCAGATGTGACGAATGCATCGTCACTTTTACCAATCCAGAAACCTAAGGCAAGGCCCCAGGGCTGCAAACCGAACGCAGAGTTGCAGAGCCTGCTCCCCAGAGAAACTCCAGGCACGGCAAGGCTGGCATTGGAGCCTGGCCCCGCAGCAGCAGCAGCAGCAGCAGCGCATGCGTGGGACCCACGCAGCAGGAGTTAGGGTTTCACCCCCAACGGGCAGCTCCTCCCTAACGGACCCACCCGGTCGCCCCTTCATGGTACACTATACTATGCATATCTTACATGCCCCATGCACATCCAGGGAACGTAAGCTTACCATGGTGACGGGCGACGCTGAAACGCGAGGACGAGGAGCAGAGCGAGTGCAGCGACACACAAACGCTGGAAAAGAGACCTCGCGCTTGTGCAACCCGGAATGTTGTATGGCTCCCCCCTAACCCTAATCCTGCTGCCATCCGATGCCGTCCGTTGCTTCCCATCCTACGGCTCGCTCTTCACACCTGGAATATGAGCCTTGAGGTCCTCATTTGCAGTTGGATGAGATCCGTCGAGGAGGGGATTAGTTGTAGATATTGGGATTTGTATGTTGCCGTTTAGTAAGGCCAGCCAACCCGGGCATCTCCCGAATCCTCTCCTGCAATCGTTCCACAAAGCGTCCACCGTCAGTTCACCCGTACTAAACAAACTACCCTCCCTATAAATTGGAATCACTGTCGTCGCAAAGGCGATTCAGCTACTGAATTCTTTTCATTGCAGTGCGTTGGACTCATAACTTACCGATTGTTATAGAAACGTCATAAAAGCGATGCTCATTCTAGTGTCAAAACTAATTACTTTCTCTCTCTCTCTGGCCACTTCTCTAATAACTTCATTCCAAATTATTCTCCCAACTGACCTGAGTTTTGGACGCTGAGCCGATGATCGAATCAGCCAACCCGCCCAAAGGATTCGAAGACGATGAACCATCCTGGCCGGGGACGGCGCACCCAGCGCCCCCCATGACCAAATCACGAAACGCCATCCTTCACTCCTCCGTCCCGCAACAACAAAAAACGGGACAGGCAAATCAAATTCCTCCCTAACCCGCCAGCTTGCGCCCCGATTCTCCACGCACCTCAACCTCGACCACCTCCACCGCCCGACACGCCGCCCTTACATACAGCCACCGCAATCCTGCAACATATCCTCCTCTCACCCCAATCCCCCGCACAAACCCCCGCCCGCCACCAAACAACACTCCAAATCAAACCCCGCACTCCACCACGCGAATTCCAGCTCCAGCTTGAGCTCCCGCAATACGCAACCTCGGATCACCTCAACCACTCCAATATCGCCCTCACCTCTGCAACCACACCTCGACACCAGACCTCCAAATCACTCCTCCTCCACAAAACCCCTGCCAATTCCCCCAACCACACCGAAACAAACCCCTGCCCTAATGGCCCCCAAGCCCAGGTCGCAAATCCGCTACAAAGCTCCAAATCGAACGCGGCAAACTCCAAATCAAAGCTGAGCCCGTGGGCACAAGAACGACGTAGCCGTCGCAGGCTCCCGGTGCCGCTAGCCGCGGCCAGAAAGCGCAGCAGGAGGCGTGCGCTCCGCCATAGCCAGAAGCTTTCGATCAATTGGCAAAGCTCTCATTCTCCGAAAACACTCTTATTCCGAGACCACGACGGAGCGCTTCCGCCCAACGGTCTTTGCCTCCGACCACTGGTCGCAGAGCGCAATTCGTGTGTGAGGTCGACGAGGAATGCGGGCGTTTTGGGTGAGGTTCTGGAGTCGGACTTTGTGTCAGTAGACGGTGTCAGTGTCAGTGTCAGTGTCAGGACGAGAACCAATCAACGAATGCCAGTTCGTGGACGAAATTTGAGCAACGGTGTTAGAATTTGGACGATAATGTCGTGAACAGACGAAAAAAGATCGACGAAGTCAGTGTCAGGACGAGAACCGATCGACGGAGAGTGGGTGCGTGGGGCAGGGCAACTGCAGTCGTAAAACGGTGGCCGTGGTTTATCTACGTTCATCCACTTGCTTCTGGTCGTCCAGATTGACGTCGAGTTATTCATCCATCTCGTATGAGGAACGAATGCGTGTCCTCATCTACGTTCCATCTTTTTTTATTCATCTACGTTTCAAACGTATTACCAATACCGTCACCGCACTCAAAACCACCACTGCCCGCTCGTGACGGCTTTGGGCGTATGGTAAAGTCGCGGAAATTCTTCGTTTTGTGTATATTCTAAGGCCGTTACCTCATGTGACGGATTTGGATGCACAGCATGAAATGTACATCTTCCGTAGAGGATTTCAACATTGCGTGTAGTAACGCGTTTGGGAACACCTCCCTGATGGGGGAATAGTTTATCAGTTTTTTAGTTTTTCTGAGACTTCGCCGGAATCGCCAGGCTTCCTCGTTGAAATCGCACAACTGGGTTCGCATTTATTCACTTTCTTATTCTTCATGCTCAAATTCTACAATTTTTCCCATTTTTTCTCCTCCTTTTGGCTTCATTTTGGGTCCAGTATCACGAATTCTTTGGGGAAGTTCATAAGATTCTCGAAGTTGGCATTCAATCAGGACATTGTAATGCTTGCAAGGAGTGGATTTGTTTCCTTTTCTGATGTGATTGTTGCATCCTGGTGTTATGATGTAATGGTAGCTAGAGGAGCAGAGAGAGGAAGAGGATTTTGAGTCTTGAGATGGGGAGTTGGGTTGTGAGGAGAAGGATGGTGTAGCCATTGCTGATGGAGTGGCTTGACATGAGATGAGATGAGAGCTGGAGTGGGTTTTGGTATTTGAGTGTGGCTGGAGGACTTGGAAGAGATTCGTTTGTTGCAGATGTGTTGGATGGAGTGGGAGGTTGTGACCGAGTCATGCAAGAGGACGTTCTGATTGTGGATGTGGGGGTTCACGGCATTGGGAGAGCGGCTCAGTACAATGCCAGCTGATGTCTGCCATGCGAATGGATTGGTTTCAGCAGCTAACTTGTAAGCTCCTCCTCTGAATCGTGATCATATGTCTAGTTGGGTATTTGTGTCTGCACTGGATTCTGGATTATGTGCTCTTGTCCTTTGGGAGGCGTCAATTGGCTTTGTATTGGGTTAGACAGTCTTCTCAGTAAGGGTGTGACTATGTTGCTCACTCTGATTTCGACTTCCTCGATCGATTATCTGGGCTAGGATGCGTGTTGAGTCGTGTGTTTACGAGTCGCGGGTTAAAGAGGTTTCAGGGTTTAGGGTTCTGTTTCTGACGTTTGGGTGTCACTCGTCGCATGGTTCTACAGCAATTGCGGATGAGTGGACGTCTCAGTGTCTTCATTACATTGTCCTGTGCAGACAGCGACCCTGTATGTCGTGTGTTGCACATGAAAGCACCCTTTGCGATGTGCGAGGTCGCATTCTTTGCAGAGAGGTGTGGCATGAGGGGTTCGTATGTCAAATTAAGAAGTGAATGATCAATGTATGAACCTTCAATGGGCTCGCATGATCTCAAATACACCACATCACCACAAGACTCCTCGCCCGCTGTGATATAAAGGTGGTCCCCGAGAGTGGTAGCTGGTTTCCACACCACCATCGTTCCTCCCTTGATTTTGAACTTTGCGTTCATTTCTGGAACGGTATAGTTATGAAACAATTTTTGGTAGATAATGTCTTCATCCTCTGGATATGCTTCAGTCTCCAATATGCGCACTACAACTTTGCTCTGGTGACAGTACAAGAATTGGCCCAGGAGCTTTCGGGCAAGTTCCACCGCCCCACAGTGAAAGAACTCCTGGTTGCAGCCCTCATGCTCGGCAAGAAAGGTGCTGGTATGTGGCCACCCAAGGTCCGCCATGACGAATCTCTTATCTGCCAGAAAAGTTCACTAGTCAATACTATGTAATAGACTACTCAGGTTTATCTAATCACAAGGAAGAAGGTCTCCAACTAGTGAGCCCCAAGTTCAGCCAGAGCAGAAATTCGATTATATAGCATACGTAAAGTGAGCATACGTAAAGTCCACCGAGAGGAAGAGAGATTCTACAGTAGTTATAGCCCACTAGTTCCAGAGTGTAATTACCTTAACAACACGATACGGCTTCAACAGAAAGAACGCGACTCAGTTGGCGTGTCCATCAAGACCATCAAGACCATCTGAAGAGTGAAAACCATGTGGATATTCCGCAGGCTACATACTCGTTGCAACTTTCACATCGAAGTTGGCAGTACACTTACTGAAAGTCTGGTCGAAATGGAGCTAGCCGGGCCAAATGAGTTGGCACATCCTCCAATTACCAGTGCCGAAAGTGATCAAATATGCTTCGATCACCACAGATTGAAGCCTCTGGACAGGGTCATGCAAGATGAATGTGCCGGAGACATGGTACCACATCATAGAGTGTTTGGGGGTGGATATATTATATGTGACTAGCCGGTATAGCTGCCTTGAGTACAGTCTCTTGGCGACGAACTTCTCGCATGTCCCTGCAAGCAGACGATCGATGTATGTTGAAGTCAGGTACGGTAAATGAGTCCGCCAGAGAAATTGCCAAATATGATTTTAAACCCGAGTGCGTACTCTTCAGCCAGCAAGAGGAAGGACAAGGAACGGGGCAGCTCATAACCAGAGGGTACTGGCCATGATGCTCTCTGGCAAGCTCCTCTGCCCCACTCAAAATCGACACATACAACACGTTAATCTCCAGCTTTCGGTACAGATTGCATGGTATGAAGTTCATTCGTATAATCAGAATATTGCTTGTCTGCAAGCATGTGGAAGCATTGTCCAACATATATGTGCGGAAGATGTTGTGAAGAAGCAGCCGATTGTTCATCACAGTACTACCACACACGATATTGATGCTTGTTCGCCTTCGACCTGCAGATAACATCAGTATCTCTCTACATTATGACGTCCTTTTCCTGAAATGTTGTATGAAGTGGATTGCTCGTAAAATATTGAGTTCCCACTGACATCAATCAGCGTGTATGTTCTATGTTCATAAATTGCAACCCTGACAAGAATGACAGCCGGTTTACAGCCAGTTCGGAAGGCCTGGAATTCATGTTTCAAGAAAAGAGGAATAAAAACTGCTCTCATCGTAATTCACATATCCATACATGACCCTAGCTTTAACCATCTTAGAAAATGTGGACACCCACATGAGAAGACCAGCACTGAATCATTTCTTAGTTTCAAGTCTCCTTCTACGTTGGAGTGATTCTATAGCATGTCAAACACTAGTGCAAAACAGTGTTGAAACACTATCCCAATCACTATTCCAATAGTGTTTCAAATAACAATATCTAGGAATACTTGATTGTGTTGAAACACTATCCTAAGTTGAAACACTATCTTGGGTTGTGATAGTGTTTCAACCTGGTTGGAATATTATCTTTCAATTCTCATGGTGGAGGTGAGAGCATGAGTGAGCCCGATTCACTGTGTTTGTTGTGAGATCAGCTTCAACTTCAGGTGACCACCTTCTTTTCTATGGGTAATAATCTGAAACTATAATACGTGGCGCTGGTTTCCAGTGTATGATGTAATGCGATGTGTGGTTGTGCATGGTGTTATTCTGCTTCAAGTTTTATTTTCATCCATGCAGTTGTTGCAAGAGATCATATTTGTCTTTTGATTATATCATTCTGCGTCAGGAATGTCTTGGTGAGGCAGAATGTCTCCCAATTACATGCCGACATGGTATCATATATGGCGGCCAACAGTAGCGTCCAGATAATGGCCTCCGAAGAAGGGCTGGATGGAGGCTAATGTTTCTTGCCGTGTCTTCTGAGCAGTGACCTACCAAGTTGGTTCTCTTGACTATCGCTTTGAAGAAAATAACCAAAAGAGTAGACTTTTACGTTAAGCAGAAATTTTGCCATAGACATTTAGATTAGACAAGCAGACGTTGAGATTAGACTTTTACGTTAACCGAATGTTCTCTGTGCTTTTCTCATTTTATCTAGAATGTCTCAAAATATCAGTTTGGGGAATCGGATGTGAACTCATCCATTGAAGTAATCCCACTTCCTTGATTTTTGCAGCTTGCAATTCTCAATGTGGGATGGCTCCACCAGGTAAAGAATGATATATGAAAATTGCACAGAAGTGTGCAGGGAGTTCAAAGTTCATAGGACCCAATCCTTTTTGCTGTATTGCATGTGGCACTCTTTAACTGTTACATCTTACGTCAATTCACACGAGTCCCAGAGTTGCTCTTTTCGTTGGATTTTAGTTTTCTTCCTTCTTTCTTTCTCTTTCTTCTTCTTTTTGTTTTGTTTTGTTGATTTATTTTGTTGATAATCATTTCTACTTTACCCACAACCCGAACCCCTCATCTGTAGGGTCGATTGGGATGCTGCAATCATAATGTATACATACCATTAGGCTCTAACGGAATCCGCAGCAAAAAGAGTGTCATGTAGAAGGACCATCTTCTCTTAATTAGAAGTGCCTCTAATTGAATTTGATAATTTGCATGAATGTGAAGATTGTTGTGCGCAAATCTCTTTAATCGTGGTATGGCATATGTGCTGAAGAATACAGCTACACGTCTATAGCCTACAGAATGTGGCACCTGCAGCTGGTTTCGATGCAAAGACACAACGATCCAAGTCTTTCTTCTTGATTTTCCCCGACAGTAAGGGCCAGTTTACACAGAAAAACATTTAGACCTTTGGCTACATCGGAGTGGTCTTTGGCTACAGCACAATGGTCGTTAGTTGTGGCAGGATAGTCTTTGAAGAGATGAATCTTGGCAAGGACAAATTGCCTTTGGTCATTACTTTTGGCAACACGGTCTTTGGCATAATACTTGTAACAAAAAGTATTCCATATCCCTAAATTTTACTCTGCTTCTGCAATGGAATCCTCTTTTGTTTCTCTCAAAACAAAATAGAAATAATATGGGCAGTGATAAGATCACGGAATCGTTAAATTTGGTTATGCCATCCACGAATATAATAGAGATATCTGTACAGCCGTAAATCTAAGTCTAAATCTTTCATTATCTGCTCAGAGTCACAGGTGTTGCAGATTCTTCCATGGAAAGGCTATCCATCAAAAGAGTTTTGTGTATCATACATACTTCACACTGCAGCTAATTTAAGCTCCCATAAGAACCATATTACCCACAACCCGAACCCCGCATCTGAAGGGCCGAATCGGGTGCTATAAAATCAATTTCACAAGCTGGTCTCTGACAGAATCCACTCCAGACTGAGTACCATGAAGAATGGAAGCTCTACTCTTAATTAACAAAATCCCTAAAATTGAGAAATTTGAAGATTGTGTGCAAGAATCTCTCTTCTCGCAACATGGCTCATGACCCAAATACAACAGCTACAGCTTCAGGACTGCGGCACCCGCAGCTGGTTTTGATGCAAAGACATACAAGTCCAGGTCTTCCTCTTTGATTTTCCCCTTCGTCACCAAAGGTTGATAGTACGACTCCTGCTCAAAACATACGTCAACATGATCAGCCAGGTTCGAAACACATTTTGTCCCATTGGACTCATAACTTTTCCATATCCATATGACGTTAACGGGACTGCGCATAGGCAGCTAGCCAGCCTTGAACTAACTGAATTCATTTACATATTCTAGGCAATGCCATTGGAACCTGGGCAGAGATCAGCTGAGAGCAAATACCTTCAGAGCAGAGATGAACGATTGCACTTCTTCTTCCTTGACAAGAGAAACTGTGCAGCCGCCCCATCCAGCTCCAGTTAACCGGGATCCAATTGCTCCGTTGCGTCGGCAAAGTCCAACCAAGCTCTCCAGCTCAGGACAACTGAAAGAGTACAGACGAGGCTCCTCACACATCAGGGAAAGAGTTCACCACAATAGTATTTTATTGAGAGGTACAAATTAGAGTGCATTGGAAGTTCAAATCCTGAGACTCTGGGAGATCCACAGACCTGCACTCATACAGAAGGCTGCAGCTGGCATGACTCTCATTCATAAGCTCGCCCAACCTCTTCATCACCACCTCCTCGCTGCATCACATTCAGTGTCATACAAAGAGACTTCCATGAGAGAGAAAAATGCAAATACAGGAATAAACTCGACACAAAATCAAGCATCATTAATGACCCTCAAAAAGAAATGCACAACCAAAAAACCTGAAAGTTCACATCACAATTTTTTTTAACAAGCATGACATATGAACACTGTGTAGCAATGTACGTCTTAAATATACGTCTCAAATGAATTCACATGATTAACATTCATCATTGATATGGAAAAGACGGTACCTGTCGGATTGCAAAGTTGCAGCTCGAAAGGAATGAACTCGCCTGGCTTCAGTATATACATGCTTGGCTCTCTGCACAGCATCCCCAATATTTTTAAACTTAGGAACTCGAACTTTTGACGTTTCCATAGAATGCGTTTTAATAACAAATTCCACCGAGCCAAAATGGATATAAAATAAAGAGCATTCAGAGAAAATTTGCAAGCTCGGGAAGGATCTAACCTGATAGAGCTTGAACTGGGTGGCAACAGCCAACACAGCCAGAGAAGTGGGTGAAGTTTTCATGATGATTGATAGTTTCTCTTGCAAAATGTCTTCAATTTCCTCAATATTGTATGGAGTTTCATGCAAAAACTTCTGAAAGATTTTGCAAAGAGTTCATAAAGTAAATTAGAAAAACAGTGACTGAAGGACTAAACACTGAACTAGTAATTTGTCATGACCCAAAAGGATGAATACTAGAAGAAGAGGAAAGAGTAATATACCTCAACCGCTACTTCAGGGCTGGAAGAGCCATGTGCAGAAGCATATTTAACACATAGACCCTCCACATCTGAGAGTGTGTTTACTGACGTCCTTGCCTCCTCCAATTGCATCCCAAGTTTCACAGCCAGCACCATCTGCCATTTCAAAATTCATTATAAATTGCGCTGGTTAATGGAAAATTTATGCAGGTTCGGGAATTGGGCAAATATTCATTCTAACAGAAGGGAGCATATTTTCGCTGATAAACACAATGTGAAAATAGCTAGCTCATTAGATAAACGAAGATTGGCGTCTGGAGATTCTTACGGCTGCCAAGCGACACTCCACAACGCGATTGTTATAGTTTGTGGCAGCAGTCTCTGCTTTCTTTGACTCTGTCAGAGAGTTTGCAACCACGAATGACCCAGTCTTGGGCAACACAACATCACTTGCGCGAATGGGATTAAAGTCTATCAGTTTAGCTACTCCACGCTCAGCCATCACGGAAATGGACTGGTCCATGCCCCCTGACTGTGTGCCGATGTGACGCTCGCATGTAGTGCTGAATTCTGCCACCTCTTTCTGCATGTTACATAAATATTGCAAAGGTCATAAATCTATACCAACGAGGTTATACGATGTCATATCTAAGGTTGAACTCAAATCCTAGACAAGCATCCACTCTTCTGCGAGAATAGATGAATTAAGAGACCTTTCATAGATAACGCATGCCCCAAAAAACAAGACACAGTATATACTCTGGAGAAGCCTAGGTTAAACAGGGATGGAGGAGCAACAAATTGACAGATACTCACTCTGTGAAGCGCATAGAAACTAAACCAACAAAGAAGGTTACAGAAGAATGACCTTAGAGCTTGACTTCCCAAGAGCTGTCAGCACCGCAATTGCAGACGAACAAACGATAGCTGCCGAACTTGACAACCCAGCCCCTGCTCTTCCATCAATTCCAATAAGAAAATGAAATGGTTATTCTCTATACAAAACTTGATAATGAAACCTTCATAACAGACTGCGATCATCAATAAGATCGTTTGAGATGTAAAGCTAGAGGTAACAGAAGTACATGGTACATTTCGAAGAGATAATGAAAATAGGATATCCAGGTACAAAATTTGGACTCGTGGGAAACTAGAAAACCATGAATTTCGATTTGTTGTAGGCGAGAAGACTGACCAATAGGAACCGTGCCATCAACAACAGCATTTAGCCCAACAGTGGCTCCAATAACTTCGCCTTTCGAAACTAGATGCTCATGAACTCCCTTGTATCTACAGAAATTTATAAAGTGGCCGGGTTAGTACACAGCTCGACTATCAAAGAATCACAAGTTCAAAGTATCACAAAGCAATGCACATATATCAGAAAGCAGAATTACATAGCTCAGCTACTATCAGGCATATTGAAAACGGTGAAAGCGGCTTCATAAAACACAGATTGATCTCATACGAATTGAAAAGTATATCCAAGCAGTGAGGGATTCTAGTATCAGAACTCAATAGAAGCAGAGAGAAAGTATGCGAGGACGGTGTGAAATTCATACCCGCAGATGAAGTAATTTGCCCACACATGATTAGCTCTATCCACTTCCTGTGAAAAGCAACACAAACTTCGACAACTTAGAATACGCACGTCTTCAAGATGCTTCAGATTGGGTAGCCATAGCCCTTTCTAAAGCCACCGGATTATCACTAGCAAGCAAACTCACAACATCTATCCACCGTTCTATTCTGACAGAACTATCTTGTGGCGGCATCGCACAAACAGGAATTGTAAAACAAACTTGAAATCTTCCAAAGTGATGCCAACCACTGACAGACTGACCTGAGAAGGGTCGGCCAAAAACGAACAAGCCTGAAATTCTGACGAATCGACGTTGGCAATGTGCAACATCGGGGGTTGCTCGGATCGCCTGCCGATGGCAACTACTGTATCCTGACGAATTGCCATAGGAAGTACAGCATAACCCTCGTAATCAATGTGCTCTCCAATCAGATTCACCCTTCCTGCGCGATTCACTCTAGTTTAATTAGCATATCCCTCAAAAAGAAAAAGGGAAAAAATATGTACAATTGCGTTACTTTGATCTGATGTCAAATTCAAGGGACAAGGTACTATCGCTTCAAAATTAAAATAGTAGAATAGCCCACATCGAAGACCAAATCAACCGAAAGTTTCACATACATGAACATCAAAATATTGCATCGATCTAACTGCATACATCGACGGAAGTGTGCTTTTTAATGGAAATCCTCTCTCCTGTGTGTGCTTACACAACAGTAGCCTGATTCAATTCGGGGCAATACGAAACAATGCACTCCACTTTCTGATCGAGCCAAACTAGTAAGTGAAAAAGAAAGCAAGATGATGATATGGAGCTTGGCGAGCCGAACCTGGAGCACGAGCAAAGAGCTCAGGCTCGCGCCCGAAGTGATGCACGAACTGCTGTCTCAGCTTCTCATATCTGCAGGATTGCTCCTCTAGTCGAGGCCCATCTCCATAAACCTCCGCAAGGGACGTGAACACGGGAACTAGATCCTCCGCCATAGCACCTCGCAGATGAATCGCAACAGCCAAAAGCAAGCCGATATTCGAGAGATCAAAACGCTGTCGCAGAAAATATTCAGAATTCACACCCCGTGAGCTTCCACAGAAAGAAGACCAGAGATCGCAACAATCTCCTGAGCGATGACCTGATCCCTGATACACTCAAGCAAAATATAAAACCTTTACACGATCATGACCGATCAGTCCTCTCTCACGTCGCTGCCTCTGTCAGGTGCAAGTCAAATAGCATAAGAGTGAGCTACTCCACCGAGCAAAAACAGAAGGTGTAGCGCAGTCCTCGAGTCAACCGAGTGAATCGCGGCTACTCAACTCATAAACTTCGGCACAACTGCAGTTCTCTCCTACACTTAAGACCCTTTTTTTACTTTTTTCCACTAGAGTTTTGAAGAAACTCCCCAACTTGACGCTCAAAAACACACCTCAACTGATCGAACCCACGCCATGAAACTCAAGTCCTTCAGTCAAAGCCTAGTAATTAACTTACTGCAATTATCGATTAAGAAAACGATCGAAAAACGAGCTTCAAGTAAAAGCAAAGACACTGACACTCGAGCACATGACATGATCAGTCTCCGAGGTCACCATCCATGAGCACCACATCGATCACAACTATTCTATTAATTCTTATTTCCTTGTTCTTCAGTCAATTACCGCTACTTGGGTCCTACTCCATGATCATGATCATAATCATGGTCACTCAGTTTTAGACTCAAAGCTTGGTATCGATCAACAAACACAGACACACTTCAAGACTTCACCGAAACTAGAAATACGACACGCAGTCTGATCAAGAGAAAGTTGAAGTTTTGTTATCATTGAAATAAATTGAGATATATTGTGCAAGTCTAGCAAGTGTTATCAATCATGTATTAATTCAGTTCTACGTGGTCATGTGAAGTATTCCATGTTGAATGCAACACCATATTAGTCTAAGTTATGAATTCAAGTATAGAAGGTGAAGGAATCATGAACCTGGAAGCTTGAAGATGATATGAAAATGAAACAACAACCCGGCAATTGTAACTCTTGGGTTTGACCCTGGGAAAAAGATTTACTCCCCTGTTGGATAGTACTTTTATACATATGATGACTTTGATGTGAGGTGGTCTAATAATTAAAAGCATCAAGAAGAAGACTAACTTTTTAATTCTATTATTAGAATCTATAGACTATATGTAAAAGATGTGAAACAATAAAGGAACTTTTTTTTGCTACAAAAGAATTTACTTTCAGTATTTCGCACACTACAAAGTAAAAAATTACAAAAGTACATTTTAAAGACTTTTACTTTCCTATTCCAACCTTGAGAACTTGAGTATTAGGAGCTTATATTTTTAGCAATATTAGATTAGGTCAAATAAATATTTGATTTGTCAAAATATTATTTGTTCATGGCAAAAACTAATTTATGCGCGGCAAAAATAATTTATCTAAAAAAATTGTCGGTCATTAGTCAATAAAGACTATTATTAAACTACATCACAAATTGTCATTGGATATTAAAATCTGACCTTTTAGAGACTTTACACAATATCTTAACCTGCTTTTTCATTAGAATACATGTAACAAATTTTAAAAGAGTTTTCGAAATGCTCAACCAAATTTTGATCCCAATTTTACAAATTAATTCAACATCCAAACAAAGAAAAATGATAGATAACAATCTCTTCAATGATCATCATAATTTTCAATTTAAGCTTGAAACACACTTCAAAAATAATTCTTTGATATGAGATTTTCTAATGCCTACGGGCTTAAAAAAAATATAGAAATTACTTCATAGATCTTAAATAATAATTTTCAAATTGCATCTACATTGTTCCTAATTATAATGTAAACTTTCTTCTTTCCATTAGTATGCAACATGGCTTCTTCCAAGAAGCTTCTTGTAATTCATTTAATTTCGTACATGTATGGAAATGAGCACTTTTTTTTATCGTCAGGAGCATGTAAGTATCAACTGCAGAGTACAGTGCCGGTACAGTACGGTAGTGTGGATCACCGGGCTGGGTACAAAGTTTTGAATCTGGCCGGGCTGCCCAAGTGGTCAATCTTTATCTTTCTTTCTTTTTTCAAATCAGCAGACCATGCTGCCCAAGGACAACTTCGTCAGAGGCAACCGGCTTATCCAGTGGTGCTATAGGCTGGGCCCGTTACAAATTTGAATTGCCCAGAGTTCCGGTAGGTGTTGGGATAGCATGAGTTAATGCGGTGGCTGACCTGTTGCAGGTGCTGCGGAACTGATGAATGCTCACGGTAAATTGGTGCATAAGTTGTCATAGTAAATTGGAGCATGAGTTGCCATAGTAAATCGGAGAATAAGATAACCACCTCCAACTATAAACCTCACCCTTTTCTTAACGATGAGGGCCCCCAACCAGGGTTCGCATTGGATGGGGCAAAAAGCCCCATATATTTTGCTTGTTGATGAAAAAAAAAATTTAAAAGAATTTAAGAAATTTTAAGAAATTAAACTATCTAAAATAAAAATAGTAGGTTCCCAAGAACAAATTAGGGTCCCTAGTTCCTTTAAAAATTAAAAATTACAGTAGGGGGCTGCAAACCCACTAAAAATAGAATCAGTGAGGGGAGGAAGGAAGGGGATGGCCCGCCTCGTTATTAAAATGAGGGCGAGCTTTATTGTCCGGGGTTAATCATCCGTCTCACCATGAAGTGTGATATAAACAAGGTGTGACATATTTGATAATGTCATATTTTGAAGATTTGTGCATAATGTGATATTTACCAAAAAATAGGTAGAAAATCAAAATAATTCATCCAACCAACCAACCAACCAACCAACCATCACATACAATCCATCCATACTTGATAATATCATCTTTACACTACGGAATTTGAAAATAGTGACATTATCAAGGGTGATAAGGATAATAACGAGGGAGGTTTACAATAGAAAACAGGTTTCAAACTTTAAGGTGACAATATTAACGCGTTCTATTAACAAGGGTGACATTATCAAGGTTAGAGTGTATATTTGTTGTTCTTACCTTGAATAAACTCCAATCAATTCCATCACTTTTTATATAATATCAAATCAATATTGAAATGGTATTTATTTTTTAACACTTATTAATAAATAATTTGAAAATATTTAACATCCAAAGAATCTGGTAATAACTAATGGACACTTGAGAATTTTATTTTGTGAATGTATTGAATGGAAATGTAAGTTTTATAGTCATCGCTATAAATTGGTCTCAAAATTTGTAAGACAAGTAGAGAAAAGACTCTTAATCAATATTTAACCAATTATTATCATAATTCATGATGAATGTGAGTCTTGCAACATCTACATGTAGATTTTGGAAGAATATTCAGAGAATATTTTCTTGAAAAACTCAACCTAAAAATTGTAAAAAATTCATTCCTTTTAAGTCTTAAAATACTAATTATTTAAAGTCTTTAAGAAAAGGATACCAACAAATTTGGACATGGAGTAAAAGTAATAATTAATATAGATTAAATATTTGTTTAAACTTAGATAAATGAATTTTTATCAATTGCACCACAATTAATAAATTTAGCAAATCGAACCATCATTAACCTTCATTTGAATTATAATTTTAAATATGAAAAGGTTGTAAAGTGTTGTGGAAAGTCTTTATTTACATATCATACATATGTTCTTTCAATTCTTCCATCAGTCTTCCACCCAATAATATAACAACATGGTTAGTTATCAATTTTTAAAATATCAAAAATATTATATTTTAAAATAAAATTATGAATTTTACCTCTTAATAATATGCTATTAAAAGACAATACAACATTTATTGATGCTTGACGGTTTTATATTAGTGAACTTTATTAGATATTTGCAAAATCAAAAGAAGATTTAATAGGATTTTTATGATGAACCCTTATTCACCTAAGTGCATGTCCAACCATTTGATTGTTTAATGTTTTTGAGACATTACCTCTTTTGAACTTATTTTTACTCATTTTCTAATTTATTTTTGAATTATTTTATCATATCAATATATTTTAGAATTGCTTAAAAAAATTACTACTTCAATTTAACATTCAAGTTTTTGATGTTGGTATACAAATAATTAATATTCGAAGGCGGGTTTTCCAGTTTATTTTGAAAATAAAGAAAGTTCAGTTTACATTATGGCCAAATTTTTTATGTGTTGCATAATTAACCTTTAAAAATAACATGATTGGTGACTTTGTTTGAAGAATTAACTCTTTGTATATTTTATATTGATGTAATCAACAAAGAAAAGATGATTTTGATGCCCTTTAGAATATATTGTTTGGACACCATAAAATGTTCGATGTCTATAATAGATGTGCCTAATTTTGGGCATAGATTTCCATGTTTAGTCCGTGTGAGCAATATTTACTGTTTACTAAAAAAATCTTGAATTTGGAAGGGCCCAAAATAGATATGTCCCAGGAATAGGAAGGTTGACCGTAAGGTGTAACTTGGAGAATTGTGCAATGTGCAGATGCTAATGACTGTAAACAAACCCCTTGAAAAATGCATTTGCCACCTTAATTCAACTTGGTCAACTATTGTTGCACATTTATGTAATGCACATCTCTGATTCTCTGAGAATTTGGGCTTTGACTCAATTCAAGCTTCCCACTCATTTCATCTAGATCCCACAATTCAAAACATTGGAATTTGTAACTTGACTCCAGCAATGATGGTGGAGATAGTTACCCTCATAGTAATTGCAATATAGTATAGTAATTGATAACCACACCTCCAGTCCCAGTGATCTCAGAACATTTTTTGAGATTTATAACATTATGCGACCTCCCACATAAATGGTGTAAGGCTTGCTTACGATACCTCTATAATACCTGACAATATCCTTGATAGACTAATGTGATACCATGATGATATCCGTCAATATGACCTCATGAAGTTGCTATATTTGATATATCATGCTATACATTCTCACTAAATTTCCGAAAAAAAATCATTTTTTTTCTTTGCATGTTTAGCAGCCCAACTTTTTTGGTAGAAATCCAGCTAAATTTAGCCAATTTTGAGATCACTGCTCTTGACTCCTTAGTGATAAACCTCATCTCGTCTTAATGACCAGGGCCCCCCAACCAGGGTTTCCATTGGAGAGGCAAAAAGCCCCCTATAATTTGCATGTTAATTGAAAAAAATTTAAAATTTAACAAAACATTTAAAAATATATAAACTACCTAAAAATAATTAAGTGGCCCCCCTCCACTAATGAGGGGTACCAAATTCCATTAAAAATATAAAATTTACTCATAGGTCCCTTAAAAATAGAATCAAGGAGGGGAAGAGATAGGAGAGGAGGAGGGGATGGCCTGCCTTGTCATTCATACGAGGGCAAGGTTTATTGTCCGAGCCCAAACTCATCTCATTTTTACTTATCTGTTCCATCCATCATTATCTATTAAACTGGGAGGTAAGGGTATATCTATTAAACTGAGTCACGGGTATATAAAGTTGGGACACACTCTGCACCATTTGAAACCTTAATCCGATGAGGGCTCTCATTTTTTCTCAGAGTTGTCTTTAAATCATAGCAATAACACCAAGGTAACCTCGGCATTGAGTGTAGATAGGCTCTGGGCTTTCGATTTAATCTAGTGGATTAGTGTATCACCATAGCATGGTTGCCACTCATATGAATTAGAGTTTTGAAAAGATATCATGATATTTGTTTTTATTGTAAAACTCATTTTTACTCCAAATAGCTCGAAGGCATGGAAATGTTTGGTGAGCTAGTGTATGTAAAAGCTAGGTAGTCTTTAAACTCAAACTAAACTAGTTTTCAATCATTCCATCCATGAAAACTAATTTTTTTATGAACTTAAAGAGTACCAAGCTTTTACACACTACATCGTAACACCATAGCAAGTTCACCACTTCATCAGTGAATATTTATTTTTTGGGGAAAAACTTCTGGAAATACTTTCAAAATTTCCCATGTGTAATAACTTTTTAGAGTGGAAAATCAGATTATATACAATCAAAACTCATGGTCTCGAAGTCACATATCAAATGCCTTTACAAATAAATATTTAATGAATAACAAATTTTTAGATTAAAAATAAAGATTTTTGTCCTAATAAATGAATTCTCTTAATTTTCGTTTTTGAAAAGAAATAAATCATGAAAAATAGATAAAAGAAATGTTTGTAAAATGGAATTATTATAATTTCGTTTTTTTTTCCATATAACCTTCCATATTTTTCCATATCCGATTGACGAATTATCTTTGGGCGACCCTACTAACGGTGCCACAGCACATGTACAACCGAAGAAGACGCTCCCCTCCCCGAGACGACACATATGGCGAGTGGATACCCGGGACTCGAGGCCCACCCGGGTATGAGCAACGGCAACCAGGCTAGAACTTACCAGCAGATGTGACGAATGCATCGTCACTTTTACCAATCCAGAAACCTAAGGCAAGGCCCCAGGGCTGCAAACCGAACGCAGAGTTGCAGAGCCTGCTCCCCAGAGAAACTCCAGGCACGGCAAGGCTGGCATTGGAGCCTGGCCCCGCAGCAGCAGCAGCAGCAGCAGCAGCGCATGCGTGGGACCCACGCAGCAGGAGTTAGGGTTTCACCCCCAACGGGCAGCTCCTCCCTAACGGACCCACCCGGTCGCCCCTTCATGGTACACTATACTATGCATATCTTACATGCCCCATGCACATCCAGGCTTATTCTCACTCACTCTCGCATGCATGCAGTGCTCCCGCATGCTCCCAGGCTCCACCCATGCATTGATCACAGCCTTCATCTCAAACATTTCCGTTTACATCATCTCGTTGACTGGTTGATCATCGACTCACGCACGGCAAAAATCCAAACCAAAACGCTCCAAGTTGCGGTGGCCGTGACGAGGCAGGAGGGGAGGGGAGGGGATGGTACAGTACATACTTCCTAGATTTGAGAGCAAGTAAAGGCAGGCGCTGGCATCAGTGCCGTTGGCTCATTCCCGTTTGGGGAGGGAGGAGAGTTGGATGTCATTGTTTTTAGAATGAGAGAGAGGGAGTGAGGGAGTTGTTCGTTCATTCGGGGGATGGGGATGGCGGAGTCAAAGAGTGGGTTTAGGTTTGGTAGGTTGGTTGGGTTCACCGGACGTGGAAAGCACGCGCAGTGCACTCAGCTCAGTTGCTTTTTTTTTTCCGTTCGGAAGTTCAGATGCAGTTTCAGTTTGGGTTCTGGCGGGGAAGGAAGAGTGCGTGGATTCTACGCACGGGCTTGAGCGGTTTGGAGCCTTAAGCTGGGCGGGTGGGTTTGGAGCTCTTTGGGCTGTGTTGTGGGGAGAAAGTTAGTGATCAGGGAATGCAATTTGGGTTTTCGGGGGAGAGCGTTGTTACGTTGCGTTGTGTAATCGGTTGAGTTTTAGAGCAGTTGGGGGGTGGGAGGGGAATTGGGAAGGAATTCGGGAGAGGAGTTGTCTGGATGCCACAGCCAAAGTCGAGCATGGCATCCACGTCCAAGCGACGGGTGTCCAAAGTGAAGGCTGCGCCTCCGCCCGAGGATTCGGACGACGAGTATCGACCCCTGGTGTGGCTCTGCGCCTAACCCTAGAGCTGAAGCACAAACAGCTTCGGCTCGAGTGAATGCTGTACCGGGGTTTGCTTGTTTTTTATAGTGGAAGAGCTGTTTTTTTTGGTTGAATAGGTGACGGCTAGTTAGTGCAGAAGATCTTGTGTTTTTTTTTCTGCATCCTGGTTTTGATTGAGCATTGGCTTGATCGTTTTGTTGTTCTGGTGTACTGGATAGCATTTCGTTGATTTTTGGTTTCGAAGCGTGAGGTTTGCGAGCATGAGACAAGGCACACCCATGCTGTGATGCGCGTTGGTTTACGCACGTGTGGTTATGGGTGGGAAGCTGAGGGAGGGGTGCGGGTGGATTGTGGAAATTGCAGGGAACGTTGTGGAAGGAGGCGTTTCCGGTTGGGACAGAGTGGGACCAGTATGACAAAGTGTATGAGATCAATTGGGATTTTACCAACCTGGAGGTAAATTACATTTCCGAAATCACTCATTTTGTGGGTTTCCGTTCAAGTCAATGGGTTGAGATCTTGTGAGCTGGATAGTGGTTAGCATTTTGATGAAATTTGTTTGTTTCCCTATTTGCATGAGGTTTTTCAATGTGTAGTACGTGTTAAGGTTGCATTGAGTTTAGAGAATAAGTCCTTCGATGTTATTTTTTCAAGCTTTGTTTGAATTCTTTTGTTTCTCTTCTCCTAGACATAATCCTCAAATCTAGCTTCTTCTGTGGCTTGCCGGGGGGAATTTCTCTTTTTCGAATTTTACTCCTTCGGCCGCGCCCTTCATTGTTGCATTTGAAATCGTGTCCCTAACATTGTCTCTAGAACACCGTTCCATCATCTAACTGAATTTGGTCTATTCTGGGTGTGGTGCAGAAAGAGTTTGAAGAAGGAGGAAAGCTATATGGCAAACGTGTTTACCTCTTTGGATGCACTGAGCGTAAGTACCTTGAAAATGGTGCTAGATTTGTGAAAGTTATTTGTTTTTTTTCCCTCTTATGGATATTGTTCAGGCTTACGTTTATTGTGGAGTGGTGGTGGGGCTTTGATAAATTTTCATATCCCCGTTTTGACAAATGTTGTTGGAGAATTATGTGCGCAAGTTCTCGAACTATCTTGGGAATTGAATGTTCATGGGATTGTCATCTTTTCATTAATGAATAATTCGTTTTTGCGAGCTAACCTGGAGAGTTTTCTTATGGTTGCAGCTCAATTGGTGCATTTTGTTGAGAACTCGAGAGTTATCCACATCCCTGCTGTTGTTGCGGTACCTCAGCATATCTTTTAATGCTTTTAATTTGATTTGTCTTTGACTTTTGACATCCCTTAATTTTTTCGTACTCGAAACTATTCGCATTGTACTTCAAGCTAGTCACTTCATTCTCTTGTGACTTGCGATGTATGGAGTATATGTTGATAAGCAGACTCTGTGTGCCGGCAGGTAACATCCCCGTTTCCACCTTCGGACAAAATCGGGATTAAGTCCGTCCAAAGAGAAGAGGAGTTGATTGTGCCGATGAAGGAAATGAAAATGGACTGGATGCCATTCATCCCTCCAGATGTGCGCGAGTGAGTACTTCTTATGCATTTCTGCGTGTTAACTGGGTTCGCTTTCGTAATGTATGCTGACTATTTCCGCTAAATACCAAGTAGGTTCTAACTTTCGTATCCTCTTGTCAGGAGCGATGGTTTTGTACATTTGCTGACATCTCTATGGTTTTGCAGGTTCAGTGCGGTCGAACGAGTAAAGACGCAGATATTCACTTTGAAGTGCACTCAAAGAAGGTGAGCTTCTGGACAAGGAGGTCGTAGTCGGAGCTGTAAAGCAGAACATATGTTGGTTGTTGATACTTGAGGGCACGTGCAGACGGCTATTTGCATATGGCGAGGGGAATTTGGGTCTGACTTGCATACGTGGGATTTTCAGGGCTGCATTGAAGCAATTAAAGCAGGAGAGGATAAAGAAATACGAGTATTGTCTTCCTTGTGAGTTGTTTATATCTCTGCCTTCTTATTTTACAACTTGGGTTTTCGCGTCGTTTAGATGGTTTAGATTCTGAAGTGCCAAATTATGCCTTTTGTGTCTACATTTGCGTCAGCAGTTGTTATATGTCTTGGCAAATGGAACGTGGGTTGGAGAGGACTGAATGTGGTTGTTGATGATGTGCAGACATTTATTCACCACTGAAAGAGGACGAGACAGTAGACGAGACAGTGGTGAACATCATGTACCCGTTCGAAGACGAAGCCAAACCTCCGGTACTTGGGCAAAGCTTTCTTGGTTGCCGTTTGCTCGGTCTTAAATTCGGAACTATTAAACTTAAGATGTGTGACACGCAGTGTATAGCTGCAGCAGTATGATGAATGTGGTAAATTGGGTTTGCCAAAAGCACCTGCTAGCCTACACAACTTCTGTGACGTGTTATTATTTTTTGTTTGTTTAGCCGGCAGAACACATGTGAAAGGTTATCTTTTTTTGTTGTGGTAGTATCTTACATCCTTGTTTCTGTAAATAACAGGTTGTGTGCGAATATGACTGGCAATTCGATGAGTTTGAGGTGCGGCGTCATATTCATATTCTACACCTTCAGCAGTACATATACCTTTTCAGTTGTATTTTTACATAAGCATATTTAGGATGTCTTATGATATTGAGTTTGTAAGTCCACACTTCCTGCGCTGTCCAGCCGGAACAATTATTTCTTCTGATTTTATTGAAAGATAATTGATGAAGTGCGTTTCATATTGCAGGAGTTTGTAGACAACTTGGTGAAGGAAGAGGAGTTGCCCGAGTCTGAAAGGGAGAAATTCATGGTGATTATCAGCGCTGACACCTGGTTTATGATCCAAGAGCTGTCGATCTTCGTCTCCTTGTGAATGATTTATCTTATTGGGTGTGGAGTTTTTTACCTTATGTCTGCTGTGTGGTGTTGAGCAGGTGTTCCTGAAGGATCTCGTGGGCAAGGAGAGGAAGAAGGTTCGAGAGGCAAAACAAGCTCGGAAGAAAGCTCTGGAGGACATGAGCAAAGATCTGCTGGAGGGGTTCCAGAACATGAAGTTCTATAAGTTCTACCCTATTAAGAGCGAGAAGTATCCGGACATCTCTGAGATGAAGGTATGGTCAGCTTCTATTGGTTGTATATTCAATATACAATTGTATGCTTCTATTTTTTTGCGAGTTCTAACTTAGATCGATTCCTGGAATTCCTGAATTGATTCTATTATATGGTGATTGTGTTGCAGAGTTCTTTCATAAACAGATATTACGGAAGGGCTACGGAAGTCTTATAGGCAGCAGTGAAGATTGTCTAGGTCTTGCAGTCGACTATTGATAGGCATTCGTTCATTGCTGGAGCATTTGTTAAATTCTCGAATAGAAAACCTTCTTAGCCTCGTAGTTTTTGTAGCCTTTGTTCCTTTTCTATATTACTTGGACCTGAAGACGTATGAGACAATGTGCATCTCCGTAGACTTTGATGCAGAATTGTTTGTGTTGTGGGCCTGTATGTGCCTTTGTACAAGAATATCTTCCGAGCATTCATGGATGCTTACCTGATCATTCCTGCCACACTCCTCCTCGGAGTGCTGGAGTAGTGTAAACGAGTTTTCTGAAGACAGGGACGTCTGTATCCGGAGAGAGATTAACTGCGGCCAATTTTCGTGAATAAAAGAGTGAGTCGTTGAGTTTCATGAACACCAATTGATGCTGCTCTGTTTTGTTTTTGTCACAATCATCAAGTTTTAGTTGAAGTGATGTTTTTGATTGTAAATAGAGCTCTTCGGTATGTGTTGCTCTCGGACAATGTTATGTGTTACATACGCTACCGGTTCTAGATGATAAACCGAGAAGTCTGTTTTTTGTAATTTGTAATTGTCATAGATAGTGCATTTCAAATCTACAACAATTCATAGACGATGTGCTAAAATAATGTGGAATCACGAAATAGTGTCACTAAATATGCTTTATGGTGTGATAAAACAAACCTCTACATGAAAATCAATGAAAGCGGGATCTGAAACCTCTACATGAAAAATCAATGGAAGCCAAAAATTTTCTTTTTCAATAAGTCACTTCTGAATTAGAGATAGGTTATAGGGTTTCACTTCAAGTTCCGTTTGAACATGTTTTTTCATATGAGAAAATCATTTTTCCAACTTGGTTACATGGCTAAATTTATGGGAATATTATGATGTACCTTATACTAGCAAGACCATGGAGTTGAGACCATCAACCATTTTTATCGATGAAAAGGCTTCAAAACTTGTTTGACTCGTGAGGTTCTCACCTTCTTCCATTAGTTTTTATCAAAAGGTTTTTTTCAAAATATAGACATAATTCCCATTATTGGGCGTAATCACATGTCTGGATGAATACAATTTGATCCAGATATATGGATGAGCCTGAAATCATTGGGCTGGTATTGATGATCAATGTTTTTTCTTTCCCCTTGAGACTATTGATGAATTTTGATCGCCTATAATGTGGGCTGGAGACCATGTCGTGCGTTGCAGTGTCCCTCTAAAATTGAATGAAATGAAACTGCCCTTCCATTTCCATACTCATGAGTCAATAGAAGTCATGATGTCCCATTCTCACTTTAGGGTGCACCTACCTTAGGTGAAGTCACCCAAGTTTGCCATCCCTTTTCCCCCAAAGAAAGTGGTCATAACAATCACCCATGGAACAATGCCCCAGCCACGCCGTCCGTGTGTGTGGGGCCCCCCACCACCCCAGGCTCGGCAAACGCACGAAACCAGGTCCAATGCCAAACAAAGCACAACGCACGACTCACGCCCATTCCCCTTCCGACTGATACCCCCTCGATACTCATACTACACCCTGGTAATACTATCACAATACCCGCTCATTACTTGGGCGAAACAAACAAAATTACTTCGTCACGTCACGACGGACCAGAAAACTTCGTCACGGCGGACAAGGTTGCTGACCGATGCATACACATATCCGTCACCGAATCCAGGTGCCGAGGATATCTGCAGGAGTTGTAGATTTGGCGGGCTCAAATGTCTGGCACTAACAAGTTTGCGTCCCAGAGCTCCTTCTATTCCGCGCCCCTCCCCCCGCACGCCCACGCCCCTCACGACCGTCCACTTTTCGGGAGATACCCCTACAACACCCATCAGATACCACGTCCATACTACTCTCATACCCGCTCAACACCTACCCAGATTCCACGCCGTTTGACGCACAGAACCCAAGCAGTGACTGTTTCCTTGGAGGGAGATGATGTGAATTGCGAGTGTGCACGCTGTTATCTACACCTCGCGTGGATACTAGGGCTTGTCCTTGCGTTTGCGGAAGCTCCATGTCAAGTCTCCGTTGTCGATGTGAAGTCGAGGTCGCAGCATGGCTGCAGGGATGCCAGTGAGGGAGTGAGTGAGCGCTGATTGCATGGCATGAGTGAGGTTATTCAATGCAGAAGCTGCGAAATACCTCGGAGTTGCTATGCCGATTTTGGTGCGGATGAGGATGGGCTGATGAGGTGATCAGTTGATGATGATGATGATTCACCCGAGTCATCGGTGCCGCACTAATATCTCAAGGTTCGACAACTGGGAGTTCCACCTCGCTGGAGGATACCTCTGGCATGTCTCTTGTGGAACTCGGCAGCACATTCCGGGACTGTTGCTTTTCGGGTGCGCACATCTTGCCGGCGGTGCCGGGTGTTGAGCAGTTCGGGAAGTTGTTACAAGCAGATTGCTGGAGATTTGGGTTTCTGGTGACCAGGTGAGTGAATTGAAGGTTTTCTGGAAGTGATTAGGTCGACGAGTCCAGGTGTTTTTTTTCCTCCTTTTGGATCGGAATTTGGAAAAATTTGGAGCTTTGGAGGATTTGGAGCATTTTTGGAGCACTTTTTGGAGATTCGAAGGAGGTTGTTGTGGGCTGTGGAGAAGGGCATGTAGGTGAGGAGAGAGCAGGAGTTTGGGGTGACAAGAGCGTGACGGTGACTTCGGTTTCGGTGATGATGTCGCAGGTGTAATTGGGGAGGTTTCGTGAGGAGTGCGAATTGGGAGGGTTCAGGATGTGAAGTGTTTGGGTGGGGATGGGCAGGGGTTTCTCAGTTTGGGGATGAGGAGGTGTTGAATGGAGTAGAAGGCTTTGGTTCAGATGTGGCGGATTGGTTGAGAGGTTGGTTGTGAGTGTTGATTGAAGGAGGGGATCACAGCGGGGTTGCAAATGTCATTACTGGCATATGGCCAGGGTATGCTTGCAGGCGACATAGGAGTGGGGGCTGGACTTACCGAGCCGTGGGCGAGCAGAGAGCCGCACTACCTATGGAGCGGAGACGGGTTGATGGATGGGGATAGGGAGTCGGAATCCTCGAATGCCCAGAGTGAGGGTGGGCTTGAGAACTCTCTGGCTGGGGCTCACTTTTTGAGCCTGCTCACGGAAGGATTGCCCAACGATGAGCTTTCCGAGCCCGACACGCCGAGGCCCATCAGGAGAGAGCTCCACTGGGACTCTCCTCCGCAGTCGCCTGGTGCCGTTTTTGTCAATCTGCCATACAGTGTTCTGCAAATTGTGGCCACCTCGGCCAAGGCAGATCTTGTTGTAGTCGGGGTGTTCCAGAAAAATGCAGAGCAGCTGGTGGAGACTCTCCTTTGCGTGCCGAGGCATTTGGATTGTAAGTCACTCATAGAGTTCAAAACAGAGCTTTCTGCTCGTGTAAATGGAACAGTTGTTGGGATAGATGGTTCAATTGTGCCACAGGAGTTTACAGAGCTACTCGGAAGAGAACCTGAAGCTTTTATCGGACGCCGCTTCAAGTTGGAAGCATACGAAGGCGTTTTCTTCGCGTTGTGGTTGGACAAGTCAAAGGTACCAGACACCACGGAGTCGATTTTTACTGAGGCTGTGCAATCGTTACCAATGCTGTTATCAACTCGAATCGAAGCGCGTAAGTATGAGCGCTTGGGGAAACGTTTTGATGCAATATTGAAAATGATGCCGCAATCGGTGGTATTTGTGGATGATGAAGTGGGGCAAGTTCTTATCAATCCTGCTGCAGCAGTCTTGTTGGATCTACCTTCCCATGGCGAAGTTGAGCCATCCAGAGTTGCGGGTGCCATGAAAAGGTTGGCCGCTAGTAGCGGCAGTCGAACTGATCCCCAGAAGTGGTACAGGGCTGTAACAGGAGTGGAGGAGCCTCAAGAAATTGAGGAAGAATGGGTGCTGAAGAACCCTCGATGTGTTCTCCATGTGCGATCATTTCCAGTTAGTAGCGTTTCTGCTCATGGCCGGCTATGGTTGTATGAAAATGTCACAACTGACAGGGATGCTTGTGAGGACATTCAGGCAGCGAATCGAGCGAAGTCACAATTTCTGGCTATGATGAGTCACGAACTTCGCACTCCTATGACAGGGGTGCTTGGGATGCTTGATCTCTTGCACTTGACTCATCTTGTGCCTCAGCAGCAAGAGCTTGTGAAAATCATGCAGGAGTCAGCTGAGGGTCTCATGCAGGTCATCAACAATATTCTGGACTTTTGCAAGATGGAAGCGAGCCGTCTCTCTCTGGAGGAAATCGACTTCTCTCTCAGCGATCTCTTCGAACAGGTTGTGACAATGCATGAGAAGAAATTGGCTGAGAAGGGCCTGAAATTGGACATCAAACCTATGGCAGGGGCTACTGTTACTGTTCGTGGCGATCCCGTCCGCCTGAGGCAGATCATCGTAAACCTTGTTAGCAATGCCATAAAATTTACCGACAAAGGAAGCATCATGGTTTCTTGGCGGTACGTCCCATGTCCCCCTCCTCGTCCCCATGTTAAGCAGCTAGCAGGAATGAAACGAACTGCCAGTGGGAGTCTTCGTTACAATTACCAGCCACTTGAGTCATCTGTGGCAGAAAAAGGCATTGTGGCTGGGAAAAATGCATCAGAAGACAAGAAGGACAAGAAGCTGTATCTTGAGGTCAAGGTAGCGGATACAGGTGTTGGGATTGCCAAGGAGCAACTTGAGTCGTTATTTGCAGCAGCTCAGGCAGGTGCGCCTAGACGAGATGCATCTGGAACAGGTCTCGGACTCGCAATTTGCAAGGGATTGCTTCAGTTGATGGGAGGGAGAATGCTGCCTGTGGAAAGCGAGCTTGGTAAAGGCACAGTAGTTACTTTTGTCTTGCCTCTTTTGCCTGCCGAAGACACCAGCAAGCTCCTTCTGGAGCTTTCTGCAGAAAAGCCGTCCTCCGCCAAGCCACCTTTGCCTCCGCCTGGAGCGTGCACCAAAGAGGAGACCAAGACTATTAGTGTGCTTGTTGCAGAAGACAACAAGGTTAACCAGCTCCTCATTCGTAAAATCTTTCGGCATTATGGGCACGATATTGAACTGGTTAGCAACGGGAAGCTAGCCGTAGAGGCGGTTCAAAGGAAATCGTATGACCTTGTACTCATGGATTTACAAATGCCTGTGCTGGACGGATTGAGTGCTACGAGGGCAATAAGGGCCTTGCCGCTGGCCACTGCCAAAGTTCCTATATACGCTCTTTCAGCTGATGCGTTAGCACCCGAAAGCGGACCCATGGAAGAGACTGGCTTAGATGGTTACCTCAGCAAGCCCATAGTTTGGGAAGACATGTCTGAGGTTGTTGAAAAAGTCTTAGCATCGAAAGCACATCAACGAGACAATTAGATGGAAAAGTCTGCACTATTCACACATGGTCAGATTTGAAGAGCAACAAAACGGGTCTCTGTATCGGTTTCTTTTTTTGCGACAAGCCTTCATCGTTCAAGGAGACGCAGAGATTGGACAGTATTTGTTCAGTCCGGGTCAACTTGTCGTATGCTTAACAGTGCAGCGGCACCAGGGACCTCATGCCAGAAATTTAGGCTGAAATGTGGTGCCCACAGTTTGGTTGCTGACTTTGACTGGTTGTACACTCCAGCACGGCAGGTATATCTTGTACTTCGGGTTATGATTCAATTTGGGAAACGACTTCCTGAGGTGAAAAGTTATCGCTATTCGTTGGCAGTGCTATGTGGACTTAGGATTTGATGTTTTCCTAGACAAGTGACCTCTTGCTTGGTGATTGTGTTTGCCAGGTGGAATGTGCGCTGATGTCTTGAACTGTGCAGGTGGGCCATGTGCTATCAAGATAATGTATTGCCGGTTATAGTGAACGGCGGACAACTTCGGAAGGACTGGAAACTTTAAAACGATTTCTAAAACATTACAGGTACATATTGAGCTCTTGTTTACGTTATCCAAGTTAGAAATGGCTGAAAGTCTTATATGATGATTTACAATTTCAGTGCTAGTAGCAAGGTTTCTCGATATGAAGCTGTTGTGGAGATATGAGATGTGGACAATCGTCAGGGTTGCTTTTGTTCTCATGGACCATCTCTATACAATCTGCCATCTTTTTTTACTTTAGAGTGGAATCACATTTGTGATACTCTTGAGTATCCAGTCCAGACAGTTTTATGTGTTTTCAGTACTTTCTAACTCGTCTTGTTATTGAATCAGAGCCCTCTTCCGAAGGCCATGGACGTGAGGAGCATATTGTAGATGGGCAACCACGCAAGCTGGTGCCTTGGGGTGGTTCCGTAATTTTTTGTGGAGGTTCAAGATAATCAAGTGTAGCATCTTGATTGTCGCACTTTCCCATATCCGCAATATTTGGCAGAGGCAACTATTCCCAACACTTCAACTTGGGCTTCGTTCTCTATTACCATCTAGAAGGAGACCTAAATGCATTTGAAATGAATAACATAGATGGTGTTGCTTTGGGGTTCCTGTTGGTTCGAGTTGCCTCTACTCTAGGTCCTTGCTGCTGCATACTGATCAAGTGCACAAGAAGATCTGAACATAAACATTATGTACTGCAGTTGGCTTGAGATAGATATTAGAACTTCAAACTTCTCGATAGTTTGAAGTTTGAACCTCTTAACCTTAAAAGAATTTGAGTTCAGGTCCAGTCTTTGGTCAGAGTGTGCTCGGCAACCTTCTACATCAGGCTGTGCCTTAATTGATCAACCTTGTGTCAGACTCTACTTTGTCAATTGAGCACGTTGCTTCATCCAGAGCTGTTCTCTCTTATTAATCAACCAAGTTTTTGTGCAGTAAATGAGGTGCCAGTTTGGACGTTTGGACCCACCATCATGACAAAAATCCTTTGCAAGCTTGTCATTAAATGCTAGAAGTTCACACTTCTTTTTCCCTTTTCAAAAAGTATTTAGGACAACGCAGAATTGAGAGACGCCCATTTGCTGTTGCTAGAAGTTTACGCTGAAAATCAGACATGCTCACCTGCAAACATCCATGGTACCAAACTGAAACTACCATTGGTACCATGGTAAACTGAAAAGAATCCATCAGTATCAAAGTGGATCTAAACCATGTTCAGAGCTCGAGTACCACACTTTCACAAAACCATAGTTCTCTCAAGCTTGCCGGAATCTCCTCAACACTCACATGAGAAAACACGAAGGAAGGAGCTGGTACAATCACTCACCTAGCGATGCAGAGCAAGCCGCACCATAGTCCAAAACTAAACACCAAATCCAACCTCCGGATGCACCTGCACCTGCACAACTGCACATGCACCAGCTGCCTCGCACTCTATGCCCACATGCGATGACTCCTCCGAGACAACAACCAGATGCGGCGCCGCGCCTGTGCCAACAACCCCCCTTGCATGCCCAGCTCGGATGCTCCTGTCAAGGAGTTCAGGATCAATGCGTTGCTGCCTCATGTCCCGCACATCATTCTCACAGAATCATCATGACCCATGCCACAACCCATCGCCGACGCTTCCCACAATTCACGCCGCACATATCTCACTCTTGGGTCTCGATATCCACAGCGTACGTAAACCTTGGTAATACAATAACCTCGATCTGTCCACAACAGTGCAACCACTTGGCAATCGTGCTCAACGAAATGCATATTGTACGTGCGAGACAGCACGTTCAGAGACGGAGCGGAGGACTGTGGAGGCAGGATAATGTTAAACAACTCAGAAGTCGGTTACTGCAACTGTAGCCTTTTGCATTTATTATTAGCTAATGGGTGCGCGAACATGCCCTGCAACTTTGAGGAATTCCGTTGCTATTCTGGAGCTTGTGGTACCGTGTACGGGGTCGTGCTGCTGCCATGGAAGCTTAACAAGGCCCAAAAGTGGAACGGAAGTCAAGAGGACTGCCCACTTTTGAGGCTAGAGCACGCACTCACGGAGTGGGCACATGACATGCCGTCAGAAGCAAGAGAAAGCCGAGGCCATCCTCATCTGCGAGAGAGAGAACATCTGCAGGAAGCTCCGCTGGCCCGGGTCTAGATGATCCATGGTTGGAACTTGGAAGCCATGTTGGAGCATGTCGAGGATGGCGAGGGGTCCGGATTCCTGGGGTCGGTGAGGATGGGGTCGTGGCGAGGGCGAGAATGGGGGTCGGGGGATGGTAGTTATGTTGTGGTGATGCCGAGGTGAAGGTGGAGGAGTAGGAGAATGGAGCCCGGCGCCGTGTCGCGGTGCGGGTGGCAGCGATGGCAGGGGAAGTCGAATTCGTGCTTTCGACATTGGCCCGTGCGGGCGCTCTTCGTGGTGATGGGGTGGGTGCTCGCTTGTGGGATTGGAGTGGTGTTGTGGCGAGGCGCCTTGCAGTCCATGGAAGATGAGCTTCTACTCAAGTGTGAGAATCGGAAGGAGGTGAGTGAGCGTCGGATTTTGTCAGTCATGTGTTGGTGTTTTCAATTCTGCATGAAGAAGCCTGGTTCTTTCTATTTTTTCTGAACGATTTCCGCCAAATCGAGTTTAGGGCTGCGATGGTTGAGTCTCCAGGTGGGTGCTTCGACACAATCGTTGAAGCATCGAGTGGGAACATCAGTTGTCTAGTTTGATGGGATGATGTGGTGCACGAGATGAGGGTTGGGGTTTGGGATGGAGCATGACTTGGGCAATCGTTTAACAGGTTTTGAAGTCCGAGGTGGAGAACAGCTTGAACGCGTCCTTTGTCATTCTAGGGTTGACAGCGAGCGTGCCGGAGCTCGATGAGAACATGTGGGTGAACTTTGCAAGTAGAACCCTCTTCCTGCGACCTAATGTGAGGAGGCTTGTGTACGTGGAGCGGGTCCTAGCAAGCCAGCGACCGGCTTTCGAGAAGAAGTGGAACACCAGCATCCTCTTCGTTGACGATAAAGGCGCAGTGGTAATTCGTGAAAACAACGACACGGAGTATTCGCCGATCGTGTTTGAGACAGACGATGAGCACTACAGGTTTGTGGATTCTGGAGCATATCCTCTCTACCGAAACGCTATCGATGCTGCACGCGACACAGGCCTATTTACGCTTTCCCCAATTACTCCAAGGCGACCGGCTAATTCATGGTATATGGGAGCTTATCTTGCATATTATGGGCCAGGTCGCGATTACACTTCGTTCTCGAGCATTGAAGCACGCCGAAACGCTTGCATAGGTTATGTGGGCTCAGTTTTTAACGCCACCGACGTTTTCTACCGAGTTCTTCTGAGGTGAGTTGTGGCTACTGTTACTCGTGGTGTTAAGAGTGATTTGTGTTTGTCATGGTGCTCTTATTCTAAGAATCCTGTGGTTTTCAGGTTCACAGATGATGTCGATATGGATGTTGTTGCTGTCTTCGTTGTGGATCCAGCATCAGGGTTGTACCCCTACTACAATTGCTCTGCCACATCCTCCAGTTGTGCATTACCCCTGTTTGATCCAGCTCATCGGGCTTCAGAAGTTAGCAAGGCTGCTGTGTCGTGGGGATATGGAACCCAGCAGTTTGAAGTGCGCTGCTTACCTAAACACAACTTGACGCTGCTGGCTCTGCGAGCTGTTATAGCATGGCCACTCCTCATGTCATTGGTAGTCATCTTCTTCTCCATCATTGTTTACCTAGTGCTAAAGCGAATGGAGGCTATTGAGAAGGATGTTGTTGTAATGGAGAGAATGAATGAGGATCTCAAGTTGGCCAAGTTGGCTGCTGAAGCTGCGGACAAGGCAAAGTCTAATTTCTTAGCAACAGTCTCTCATGAAATCAGGTTGGTACTTCAGTTACTCTGATACTTGTCTGCTGCTCTCTGTATGGAACATTCCAACAGCGATTTCCAGGTCTAGAGCAGGTCTTGTACTGTTTCCCGTCATATCCATCTTGGTTTCTTTCAGGTTTTGTTACATTGCTTCGATAATAGTACATAAAATATCTTTCTGCTCCTTGAGGGTTCTACCAAAAGCTTTTGAGACGTTTTGTATCCCGCTTAGTTGAATTCTTTGTGGTTTGTGCTGCAGGACTCCCATGAATGGAGTCATTGGTAAGTTCTATACTCCATTCTATTGCAGACTTCGGCATTCGTTTAATGGTTCTCTTAAATTCAGTACTACATCTGATTTACGCAATTCTAAGAGCTAGTTTCAAGCAAATCTAGTATTCAATTTTTCTGCAGTAAACATTTCTAGACCATGTTCTGCTAGTGTTGAGTGATGGTGGTATCTTTATTTTGTAAAGACTATTTGATACGTTATGGAACTCAAATTGCGTGTTCTTACTCCGTAGTCTCTGTGTTGAATTTTTCAGGAATGACCAATTTACTCATGGGAACAGAATTGACTACTCAGCAGCTTGAATACGTAAAGGTCGCGCAAGCAAGTGGCAATTCTCTCATGTATATGTTCCACTCTCTGCGGATTATACTCCTAGCATCTAATTTCATTTGATGAGTTTTCTAGAATGCACTCCTAGGTAGTCATATCAACGTCGTCAGTGTTTGTGGGTTTTTCGTGGCCTTGTAAATGTTGTTCTACCGCTTGTGAAAGACTGTCAGAGAGTATCTTGTTTTGGTGAAGTGAAAGCTTATGTTATTTTCCGAATTTTTAATGTGAAATATGAGTTCATTTAGTTACTTGCGGAACCAAATGTTCGTTAGTTATGCCTACAATTGGCAGGTCTTAGTTTTTGTGTACGCTTCATGGGTATGGTGTATCGTTTGTCTCCGTTTGCATATTTTCGGAGCTTTTTTGGCAGACATCTTGTTGACTTGTGCAAGATGTGATGGCAGTGCTCTCATCAACGATGTACTAGACCTGTCCAAGATTGAAGCAGGTAGAATGGAGCTGGAGTCTGTTGCTTTCAATATCCGGAGAGAGGTGGATAACGTGTTTCATCTTTTTGATGAGACGGTGCAGCAGAAGAAAATTGAGATGTCCATGCTTGTTCATGATACAGTCCCTACTTGTATAGTTGGAGATCCCGGAAGATTCCGTCAGGTGCCTGTCTTTCTGTTACTGAGGTCACTCACATCAGTTATTGAGTTTATCATAGACTTTGAGCTCTGGGGCTTTTCTGAAATGACGGAATTTGAAGAGTAGTTATGCAAAACCTGTTTCAAATACTGCTTCCTTGAACAATATGGTCGGTCAGTGTTTTGAGAATGTATGTTTGCTTGAAATTATTTCATACGTAGTGTACTTGTGTTGAGAGAATGAGGGACTGAGGGATTGAAGGCTTTTTATATGCGAGTTTTTCATATGTAGTTATCTTACCTGTGCAGGTTCTTGGCAACCTTATTGGCAATTCCCTGAAGGTATGCTCTCTCTTTATGGTGAATTGCCATGGTATAGTTTTGTCTGAATATTTCGTGTAAAGATGCAATTGTCACTGCTTAGTAGAGACTAGTTGTTTGAAAAAGTAAGCAGCTCTCGTGTTTCTGCAGTTGGTCATATTCACGATCGATTCTGATTTTTTTCATTTGCTGTGTGCTAATCAGTTTACGAAGGAGGGCAGCATTCTTGTCTGTGTTCGTGTGATGGATCACAATCAAGAAGATATTTCGGACTTCACGACTATCAATATGGGCCAGAAAACTGCGGCTCCTGGAGACATACAACTCTCGCAGGTGCTTCCCAACGAGACCCTTTCTCAAGTCGGAGTTGATAAGCCGGGCTCGAGAAAAGGAGACACTCCTCCAAGGTTGAGTATCCAACCCGATAGTGAGGGAAATTGTAAGGAAGCAGTTGAGTTATGGAGGAAATGGGAATTGAAAACTACTTCAAGCAATCCGCATTCAAATTACTTCACCATAGTCACTTCTGTGGAAGATACAGGTGCGCATCTTCCTCATTCTGGTGAAAATCATTCTCTGGCTCTTGGCTCTCGTTAGTTTTGTGTGATGAATTGATTTTCTTGGCATTCCTCTAAATTTCGCTTCCAACACTATTTAGGTATTGGAATTCCACATCATCTGGAGCACCGTTTGTTTCAACCATTTTCTCAAGCTAACAGCAGCACCTCAAGAGAGCATGGGGGCACTGGCATCGGCTTGTCTATATGTCAAGTGAGTGATGTTCTCTTGTGAACAATTTCCACTTCTGTGTGTGACTAATTTGTTACTTCTTGCCCTGGTTTTTTACAAATTTTGTGAAGCGTCTCATAGGCCAAAACTGTATGCTAGTTGACGAGTACTGGCATCTTTCTTTTGCAGAAATTGGTAAAACTTATGAATGGCGAAATCACTGTGATGAGCAAGGTGGGAGCAGGAAGTGTGTTTGAATTCACCCTTCCTGTGAGAGCACCCGATGTATCTGAGGGAGGCAAGCCTTGTTGCTCAGCATTTCCGGTGGATGATAAGAGATTGAACGGGATGCATGTTATCCTGTTAGACAGCAATCTTGTTCGGCAGGTACTATTATTTTCAGCTTATGTGCTCAATTATTGTGAGCTAATCAATGTTCGTGAGGAGTTTTGGCTTTGTGATTCGTTACTTATCACAATACGTTTGCTCACCTACATGGTTATTTTTCATTTTCTATTTGGAAGTAAGTTCATTACATTGGATATAAATGTGGTCTTATGTTGCAGGAAGTGTCGGCGAGTTACTTGCGGTGTTTAGGCATACACGTTGAACTTGCTGAAGATGTGCAGTCCACCTTGGAGATTCTCAAGTAAGTGCATACTACATTTTGAATTCAATACATGATTTCAAGAGTTCCTGTTGTGAGCATCCTTCCTAGGGTTTGCTCTATCCATCAGATCACATCAGAGGTATCTGGTGGTATGCCTATGTTTGACATGTGTGTTCGTTTTATCAGGACTGGAGGAACTAAAATTCAAGCTATTCTAATCGATCTGGAAGGATTTCCGGGTGCATACATTACACCCTTAGCTTGCTCAATACGCAACATGTCAACTCTGAAGGCATTGCCTGTGTTAGCTCTCTCATTAGGTCTATCTCCTGCGGTTGAGAGTGCATTAAAGGATTCTGGAGTCTCTTATATTGTAAACAAGCCACTTCGATATTCCACACTTGCTTCTGTGTTGCTAGAGGCCATTGGTATATCATCCAAAGCATCTACGAAGAAACCCAACAAAGTCAACTATGACGCAAAAATCCTCAGCGGAAAGAGGCTCCTTGTGGTAATGTTTTCCTCACATTAACCTGCAAAGAATTGTTTACTATTCCCTCTTGAACATTTTATGCAAGTGTAAGTCACGTGGATAAGATCACATCGGCTGGCAACAGGAATATTAATTGTGTCTGCTAGCCTCCTTAGCTATTGAAGTCGTGAGGTTTAATGGTTTTCGGCTTGTGAATTTTTGATTGCTAATTGTACGTGTGTCGGAATGGTAGGACCCTTCTTGAGTAGAGAAGACGCTGATCCGGCACAGTTAACGTTCCGGAAACGTCTTGAATTGCCTGCTGAACTATTTGGGTAATGATGATCCCTCTGATGTGCGCTTAATTTTCAGGTGGATGACAATATGGTCAATCGAAGAGTGGCTACTTCAATGCTAAAAAAATATGGTGCAATAGTTTCAAGCGTGAATGGCGGTGGTGAAGCAGTAGCTGCTGTCAAAAACCAGAGAGAAGACGAGAAGTTAGATCTCGTGTTGATGGATATCCAGATGCCTGAGGTAAAATTTAATAACTCGAAGGTCCTGCTAGCAGCCCAATTTCGCTTTGCACTCATATTCAGACTGTTACTGAAGCTGATGTTTTTCTTTGTCAGCTGGAGAATTACTTTTGTTTTACTAACGTGGTGATTGTTATAGATGGATGGTTGGGAAGCAACGCGCCGTATACGTAGTTGGGAGGTTGAGAATTGCAATATATGTCGACCTAAGAACGTATTGCGGTGTGACCATCATCGACTCCCCATTGTTGCTGTAACAGCAGATGCCTTGAAAGGAACTCATGCAGAATGCATTAACTCAGGAATGGATGACTACCTCACGAAGGTAATGCACCCTCTATCCTCTACATGAGCTCTCCGTTCCTTCCTGTGTCAATGCTTTAAATGAACGTAGCACTGTTTGCAAATGTTTGATGATTTCAGTAGACATTCTTTTTAATTGCTTTACCTTCTTTTGTGGCAGCCTCTTGACCAAAAACATTTGCACGCGTTATTGGAGCGTTTTATAAGGAATGAGATGCACAATGACCTACCCACGAATGAGCAGTTATTAGTCGGATAATTCCTTTGTATTATTTACGCCCTGTGATTTGGTTTGAAGGGTATTTTGGTGTGTATAATAGGAAGTGGGCAAAGCCCGAAGTGTGCCCTGGCCGTTTGTGCTACATAGAATACACCTATTACCGTAGACACAGCACTTTTAGGTGCTCTGCACGGATTGATGGTAGATAGCACAGCTTGCATGCTCTTATGAACTGTGGTTTCTTATTATTACGGTGGCTATTGTAATAGCTGTATTCTATGTACTGGATACTGTCAACGTCACTCTGATTTTTTTTAGAGTTTTCTAGAAATATTTTTCTTCTCAAACTGAGTTTTGGTAAACAGCTGCGTTTGAACATATCTGATAGAAAATGACCTGACTTTTCTTGGGTATTTCAATCGATATTACTAAAATAGAAGCCTCTCATAATTAAGATTATCAGTCAGAATAAGACATGAGAATATATCCGCCCATGACAGATCGTGTAAGTTACTAGTGAAAGAGGTCAAAAATCGAACCTTGTCAGTATCAGTGTGTTGGATACAAGTTGTGACTTTCCACCCTCGTTCCAACCTAGCAAGTCGAATTAACTCATCAGGTGTGCATACCCCGGACGCTTTGTTTGTTCCTCAGTAAGCAGAAACAGTACCGACCACCATAAATTAAATGACCTGATTTAATTTCGTAAGAAAAATAAATAAACAAATGCCCAGATCGAAAGCATTGCAATTAACTCATGAATGATAACTTTGGAAACAATTTCAGAGCGAAGCCCTTCCATAATTTTCATTAAACTGTGGGAACTTACAAGATGATACAGAAACTTACAAGACGAGAGATTCACAACAATTACAAAATCCTTTCACTACGCTAGACAACATGGAAGGGTAATTTCACAAAACTATCTAGAACCAGCTCTTCTTCTCCTCAGCTCCTTCCTCTTCTCCGTATCCGCTCTTCTTCTTGCCATAGCCTGAGGATTCATCTTCATCCCCTCCATAGCTGGACTTCTTGTATTCCGAGCTCTCATCATCGCCCTGGCCGTAACTTGTTTTCTTAGTGCCATATCCAGAGCTCTCGTCATCATCCTGGCCATAGCTGGTCTTCTTCTTGTATCCCGAAGTCTCATCATCATCCTCGTTTCCGCGCTGGCTAGGCTTACTCTCATTCTCTCCATCATCATCATTCTTCTTCTTGCGACCGAAGAAGCCAGTACTCTCCTCGCCGGCCTCTTCACCGGTAGCCTCCTCATCATCATTCTTGTTGAAGTGCTTGTAAGCTGCGTAACCCGCCACTCCTAGCACTCCAGCTCCGACCACGCCTCCTGCCACCTCGGCCATCAACACCTTGCGGCGATGCTCTCTCTCTTCGTCGTCAATATCTGTGCGGTTCTTCAGATCCTCAACCTACACAAGCCAAATCAGAGTCCTCCAACTCAATAAACCAAAAGAAAATCAATACAAGAGCCAACGCAATCTACACAGCACTTAGTGTACAAAAAGCTCGCAGCAACCAATTAATGCGGCCACTGATATCATCAAATGAACATGGGCAATAATGTGGCGAAACTCACATCCTCCCTGTTGAATTGGCTCTTCTCAAACTCATCGGCGATGCCATCACCATCGGAGTCCTTCTTCTGGGATCCATACCCGGACGCCTTCGTCGTCCCATATCCTCCTGTCTCCTCATCGTCGTCATTCTTCTTGGACCCGTATCCAGTCGCCTTCTTCGCACCATACCCAGAGCTCGTCTCCTCGCCCTCACCATAAGTGCTGGACTTCTTGTACGCATCCTCCTCAGCAGTGGTGTCATCACCATACCCGCTGCTAGATTTCTTCTGGCCGTAAGTCGACTCTCCTTCGTTGTCTTCACCATATCCGCTGCTAGATTTCTTCTGGCCGTAAGTCGACCCTCCTTCGTTGTCTTCACCATATCCGCTGCTAGATTTCTTCTGGCCGTAAGTCGACTCGCCTTCATTCTCCTCACCATAAGTGCTGGACTTCTTGTACGCCCCCTCCTCAGCAGTGGTGTCATCACCATATCCGCTGCTAGATTTCTTCTGGCCGTATGCCGACTCTCCTTCCTTCTCCTCACCGTAAGTGCTGGCCTTGTACCCTCCCACATTCTCATCATCTCCATAACTGGCCTTCCTGGCACCGTAACCAGATTCGTCCCCGTAAGACATAGTGATCGAGTAGTAGAACTCTCAACAAAAGGGTTCAAGCAAGGGCTAGTTCCTGATCACGAACTGCAACACTAGGAATATGATCACAAGTACAGTGAACAATATGACAACTCCAATAGCTCGAATATCAAACGAAACAGCTGTGAAAATCGGGAAACCAAACCCAGTTTATATAAGCGATGGACGCCGCAGTGACTGCAGGAAACCACAACGTGGTACTCTTGTCGGATGTTCCGATACCCAGACGAGTATCACTTGGATATCACGTCACCAGCATCGACGCATGATTGGATCCCATCTAGATATTCGAAAAGCAGAAGCAGCGAATCACGCGCCTGGCATCCCTGAGAATGCGAGGGAAGCGCGTCCGGCTCGTCGGGTCCACGACGGTGATCAGTCCCGATCAGATCGAAGATGAGGCCTGTAGTCGATGGAATTAGAATGAAGTGCGCACAGTGCACTTTACAAGTTGCGGGATGGCATCGGATTCGCAATAATACAGCATATATCCCGATTCCCATCGCACGCCAACCCCGGCGCCACCGTTCGATCCAGGCCCTTTAAAGGCGATCGATCGATCGTGGTACCGACCGGCGGTTCAGACGTCGGAGAGCGATGCTCGCCCCCACCCGAGAGTCACCGACCGATGATCTGATGATGTGATCGGAATGAATGAGTCCTCCGGCCACCTTCTCTTTTGACCTGATCAATGCCGGGCCACCGTATCCAATTGCATGTGCTTTCTCGAATTTTCCTTGTCGCCAAATTTTATCTCCATATCTCACCCTCCATGGAAAAACCAAACTGGTTAACCCATAAAGTCGAAATCGGACCACATGTCTACAGTGACTACCAAACGACCCTTTCTGAAATCGTTGCACAATTTTTTCTGGAACTTGATTTTGAGAAATCTTTTTGAGAAATCTAACTCTAGGATCTTATTCAGAGCCATCCAATTAGTCTACCCGTGAAGTTGTATCAATTTTGACCGTATGGATCTTGAGATGTGTTAAGTCAAAGTTCTAATTTTTATAAAAAAATTTAGGCAGATCAAAGTGATCGGATTGATTTTGACTTTAGGGGTTCAAAATAGAATTTGGGGTGATTTTGCAAAATTGCTCAGAGATTGAGTTTTACTCTTACACTGTATTTTTTTACAATAGGGTCTAAAACTTCTATTTTTAACCAATTTGGTTTTTCCATGGAGGGTGAGTTATTCTTTTCATATTGACGGGCGAAACTTGGTGACGATGTGTTTCTCTGTAAGTAACTAGTGGGATCCATGCCATAGAGCACATTTTTCTAACAAGAACTAAAGATATGTAGTAGAAAGTAGAATAAAAAATGAAAATCATAAAATGGAAAGATGTATATATATAGCTCGGTATGTGTTGTCGAGTGATTCTAGTACAGAATAGTCGAGTGAGACAACTTGAGTTGTATTGTGATATAGATATTTTATCTTTAAAGCATGATGTTTTTTTTATTTTTGATTATTTTATTCTTTATTTTCATAAATCTTGTTAAAAAGTTAGCCAATAAATTTGAAGTGGAGTAAACTTGAATTGTTTAGGTATGAATGGTAGAAGATTTATATAATGTAGATACAAGCATTTGATTTGTTGAGAGAATTTGATTGAAATTCTGATTCTTAGACGTAATAAGTCAAGTTCATAAGAATTCAATGTAGTTTTGTTTTGGCAAGAAAATGATGTTGAAATAAACTTTTCATTTTTACAATAAAAGAAATCAAGTTATAAAACAAGGTGTTTTGAAAAACAAAATTAAAAATGGAACAAGATAAACTACTAGACAAAAATCACAAGGCCACATATTTTAAAGCAATCTCTATTATTTAGAAATCCATATAACATTGATTTGGGCTGTTTCAATTGGAAACCCCACATTCTTTGAACCACATCATAGCCCACACTATTTTACATATCTTTAAATTTTGGAAATGTTTATGTGAATCAAAACATACAATATTTGAGATTACAACATATTTAATGTGGGCTCTCCTAATTGAGCATCACAGTACAATCAATAAACCGCACCAACTACAATAAAAAATGCAACTCTGTCTGCTGAGCTCTTCACTTGGGTGCTCTGGAGCAGTCCCACACTCAACACCAGACAGACTCTAAGCTGCTCTCAAACTTCGGAAAACATTGCTGATTTCTAATCATCCTTTTTTTTGCATTTGAGAGATGTTGGTCGCAAATGTGAAAAAGCTTACTATACAAAACCACTGCATTACATTCTGGATTTCAAGGCAGAATGTTACTAGTAGCATCCTCCAAATTCCGGAAGTCCCTTCTGCAATCAGTAGGTAAAAAACAAGTGAATATATTTTATCTACAACATTTTTACACCTAGTTCCTTAACCTAATATTTACCAGACCTGGGTATCTCCACAGAGAAATGAATTGTATACCACACAAGGAGAAAAGGAACATAGTTGAAATAATTAAGGAAACAAATAGAAAACAATTGAAAAGAAAAAATAAATGTGTAATGTTGTACATGACCTAAAAAACTTACAAGAAGATCCAGAGCTGCTGATGTTTCTAAGCATGACGGTTTCTGGTGAGCAATAGGAGGTTGATCATCATCGAGGTGTGCCCAGCTTCCTCCAAAATGTGCACTTCGCATCGATCTGGTGCATCGATCATCCACTTGACGCCTAAGAAAGCAGTCAATTTGTGGTCGAAATAAACGTCTACACCGTACACCGACCTGTCTGCGAAGTCCTTACACTAGGGCAGCAAAAGAATTGCAAAAGAGTTCCTAGAATCTAGAAAGCCGGCTGTCGAGTAGACTGCGAAATTTCTTGAGTATGGCGCGTCATGCAATCCCTCAGCAGAGTCTGAACCAGCCGCAGAAGCATGTCCATCAACTGGCGAAAACTGGGGACAGATCTCCAGATCTGGTACGGGATCCGCTTCACTTCACCAAAGCTCCGAGGGAGCGATCTCTTCACCTGACGCCAGGTCGGCAGCGAGTTCCAGAGCTGGATGGCCAGCGAAATGGGCGCCAGAACGGGCGCCAACATGACCATGAGTCCGTTCACGAAGATGGTCCGCACCAAGGCCACCAAGGTCGCCCACACGTCCTGCAGCTGGTTACGGTTCCGACGCGACAACCCCCGGTGCTTCATGGCGATGAAACTCGAGGACTCTCCTCCGAACCCAGTTCAGTTCCCGACCTAGTCCAAAATCTGCAACAAACAAAGTGGTAATCCTCTCCACAAAATCTAGCAAAGACTAGCTGCTGCTGGAACACCCTCGGTCCCTAAATGCTGTAAATTGCATTCCTGACTTGGCTCCAACAAATTTTTTGTGCTTCAGCAGAGGGGCTCTCTGGCTGCCACGTGGCACTGCCACGTGGCTCTCGGGTGGAAGGGTAGAGGTGAGACTGGTCCTCTGAACATTCATTTTCATAAATCTAGAGGACAAGATGTGGATCCCTACCTTCTCTTCTATCTTCAAATCTATTTTGTTTATGAATTTATAAATTTTGCATAAATTTGTTTTATGAAAAGAACATTCTCTGGAAAACATTCAATAACTTAAATGAATTGGACAGACCTTTTGGATTATTATATATAATCATCCAACTAGAAATTGAAGCCAACTGTGGAAAAATGTTCTTATGATTGCGTTGGTTTTAAGTAAAGAGGAGTACCAAAAATCATCCAACTTCATTTAACATGAACTCTATAGTTTTGCAATCAAAATTCTAACTCAATATTATGTTATATCTTTGAAAATAATTTAAAATTATTATGGTTAATTGCCTCAAAATTTTATCCATGAAATCTTGCACTTCATTAAAAATAAAGATTTATTATAGATTGTTATAAAAATAAAATAAATCTCAGAATAGAGTTATTTGTAAATTCATTAATAAAATAGACTTTGGAACGAGAAAATATCTCATTTGTCTCAACCACCATTCATTTGTTTTATTATTAAAAAGTATCATGCAGTCAAACCTCGATAATTGTTACCTCCATAAGATGTAAGTAGTGCTCTTCAAATTGTGAAGAAGTTTTTGGAGCAAAGACCTAATGACACCATGTTATCCATTAGGAATATTGAAGCATTAGAAAAGGAAGTAGAATCTTGGCGTGTAGCAAAATCTCCCCAGACTATTATTGATTCATTCTTTCAACGGACTTAGATAAATAATGAATCGATGTTTTGTAATTTCATCAATTTTTTCAATAAATGTTATGTATTTACCTTTTTAATTATTCTAAGTGTTATTTTTTTAATTATTCTAAGTGTTATTTTTTATAAGTGTTACAAATCATTGGCATCACCCTCAATAAGTGTTAAGTGTTACTATTCCCTAAGTGTTAACAAAAAGTATGCTCCCAATCGTTAGCACTTATCAAGGTTCAAATGTACTTTATATTCAAGGGTTCTTATTGATTCAAGGTTGAGAGCTAATAAAAAGATTTTGATCCTAATTATGAGGCAGCTATCGAAGAGATTTTGGACTTAAACCAGCCTCACGCTGGACGGTCCCGCTCTACGGCGAGATCATGCTGTCCCACGAGGAGATTCAGATTCTCGATTGATGAGGTCTTTTGTGCTTCTAATATATAGATAGAAACTCTGATCCCTATGTAAGGGGCCGGCGTGAATGAAGTGTCCGTTCGTAATGCTAATGACCCGATGCCCATCGGTACGAGGGGAAATGTGCTCCTAATACATCAGTAGCCCACGCATGAAATGGAATTGGTGAGCAACATTTGGGGGTGATACCAGCTTACAATGCAAATGCCCTCAAGCAGTCAAGCTCCATGTCAGATCATCAATCATGTGCGAAAATTCCCTTCCTCAAACCTGCAGATTCCTGTCTCGATCAAGCAGTCCGTGGAAGGTGCATGCCCGGCCCAGTGTGGTCGACAAAAACTGACTCGTATGTTGTTACATGCAGCCATCAAGTGTAAATTTGCCAACAATGTACTATGTAACTCAAAAGGAGCCCCTGGTTATGGAAAATAACCAATGGGCATCCTCCCGAGCCGCGGGAGCGGCGAGGGAGGTGTCCCACTGGATATTTTTCATAACTAGGGGCTCCTTTTGAGTTTGTTAGCATAACTGCAGTTCAAAGTTTTGAAAAAAATTCATTTATCCTTTTAAGGAAAAAAAAAAACAAATACATTCAAAAACTTAGAAAAAATGCATTCTTTTCCTATAAAAATATTTTTAAATTGCATAAAATTGGGAATACTTGATTTATCTTCACCTCAAAAAAAAAAATTGAAAAAAAGTCAAATAACCCATATCACATGCTAGTGGAAAAAATACAGTGAATAAAACTTCCCTCCCCCCTCTCACTGTGATAGCAAAGCATATGCACCGTTGATCATGTAGATCAACGGTGGAAGGTTAGGATGACCATTACGCAAAGATGGCCATGGTTATGGCAAATAACCCTCCTCCCCTCTACCTATGGGGAGCTGCCACCTCTAAGGTTTTTGCCAGAACTACGGTTATGGATTTGGCAAAGATCAATTTTACGAAAATTGTTGTTCCAAATCTCAAAATTATGATACTAGTATTAACCCTTAAACTTCAACCCCAGCCCCAGGGGCTGGATTTCGAGAGAATCTTTTGTGTAGCTCTTCCTCTACTCAATTTTTCACATTATTTTTAATATCAATCTAATCACCTTCTTGTAATGCATTCACAAAAAGAAACTTTACAATTCAAATCACAATTTATTTGAGTGATTTGGTGCATTGAAAGGATTGTGGTAGGTAGGTTGAGGTTGCACATAACCTTGGAGGAGGTTACAAGCTCATCATTGATTGGTTCATTCATGATGCCCAAGTTCAAAAAGTACACTATTCATGCTGCCCAAGTACAAAATATGCCTCGGGCTGCCCGCCCTGGTCATGAAATGTCATTTAAGGGTTAACCTTCTTCAACAAAATAAGAAAGATTTATGTATTGAATTTGATTCAAAGATTATGGAACTTCATGAAATGAAATGAACATGTGTCTATAATCATATACTAAAGAATTGAATACTTGTCAAAATGAAAAAGTCTTGATAGGAAAGGAACTTGAAACCTTTACAAAGTTATTATATATTCATCATCAAATCACCAAGTTTACTATGCTTCAGGATGTGAAAATCAAACTTGAATAATTGTAAAAACAAGAAGGTGAATGTTTGAAAAAATATTTGAACATTATGAAGAGTCACAAAGTTGTAAGAAAAGAAACAATATAAAGAAATGGTGGATAAATTGGTTTAAAAATTTGAAGAGTTTTCAAAGAAAATGAGAGAAGATTTTATAGCATCAATTAAGATACTTCAAAACAAACTATCTAATATCTCAAGACTTAATGATGATGTGGTTAAAAATAAATAAAAGCGGAGATGAATGCTTTATTGATGACAAACGAAGAATTGTTTTTTGAAAACTAAGAATTGAATATTGAAAGTAGAGATAGATAGATAGAAACTCCGATCCCTATGTAAAGGGTCAGCGTGAATGAAGTGTCCGTTCGTAATGCTAATGACCCAATGCCCATCGGTACAAGGGGAAATTGGAACAATACTACTCACCCCTTTCGAGGATGGACACTGTAACTACGCTAGTTTCTAGCTAGTTACAAGTGCCTTGAAGATACCGGACATGGTATCTCCCCAAAGGGCTTTGAGGTACCCATACAACAAGGTCCAAGGACCTCCCACCATAGTTGGGTGGACTATGGTGGTGAGAAAGTAGAGGAAAGTATTTTGCTTGGATTATCAACAGAAACCTCACAAACAAATTGATTGTGGAAAATCAACTAATAAAAATAAAATATCTATTACTATGAAGGAACATGAGAACATAGAACTTTCGGTTGCTTCTTTGACACATCAACTTCAAGAGTATGAAGATATCAAAAAAAATTGAAATAACAAATACTCAAATATAATTGAGCAAGAAACCAATGAAAATTTTGCTCTCATTCAACTAGAATCATAAATATACACGTGGTCGTGTTGCAAGACGACAATGAAAATCTTAAGCTTTAACGTCATTCAAAATGGAATGTAAAAGTATAAGCTTAAGAAAGTCAATATTTTTCCAAGATAAATTATTTTGTGACAAATATGAAGTTTTTAAAAATTGGAAATTCAAGAGATATCTCCAAAACATATGAAAATTGGAGATGAGGATACATTAAAAATTGATCACCTTATGGATTTTCACCTAACAAAAAGAACACTGAATTAGGAATTTTTGCACTTGGCCAAGTGCATTGTCTGATAGCCATGGCGGTGCAAATTTTGCACCTTTTTGAAATTTTACTCCCCTAAAATTTCACATATTTTCATTTTCAAGATAAAAACAACACATTTATTAATATTAAATTTTCCATGTATTAAAAGAAAATCAAACATAATGTGCAATATTTTTTTTATTATTATTCGACAGAAAATCAAAACCAAACGCTTCATCCCACATATAAATGAAGGCACACATTACAAAGTAGATAATATTTGCACTATCCTACTACATCAAAGGTTTCTACCTACATTACTTTCCCAATATGTACTACTGCTCCATCTCTTGGGTCTCGGGAATCACGTGAGAGGACTCAATTTCTACCTCCTCTCATGTTTGGCTCTCTAACTATTAATCCCCGACCAGTGCTCTAATCCCAGAAAGGGTTCGAGGTTCAGAATAATTCTATGCTCTCATGATCATGGCTTTCGCCACCGGAGGAAGAACACTACCCACATTTAAGTCACTTTCAAAAATAGAAGCAACTAGCTCATATGTGAAGTTACTCTTTTCTCCTCTACAACGATACTTCACTTCCTCGATATCATGGTACAATGTGTCATCTCCAAGTGTCGTATGATGATCTGCCAAAGCCCATGAAAATAAGAGCGTTATAAACTCCGTACTAATAGTCACTTCATGCATAGGTTACAACACTCAAATCAATACAATTCCAAATTTATAATCTTCAAATCGTAAAAAATTACATCAAATTTGAAAATATCTGTAATTTTTTGCTAAATTTAGTATCTTTTGACTTTATTTTTGAAAATTCAATATCAAATTTGGATGCTCTAAACTTCTACAAGCCCTAGCAAAACTTTAGTTTTTCAATTTATAAAAAATTATATCAAATTTGAAATTTTATACAAAAGTTGCTAAATTTAGCAGGTTAAGTCTTTAAATTTAAAACCCAACATCTAATTTGGGTGCCTCAAACCTCTACAAGCCCTAGCAAAAAATTTAATTATCAAATTATAGAAAACTATATCAAATTTGAACATCTATGGAAAATTTTGCTAAATTTAGGAGCATGTGACTTTAATTCTAAAAGCCCAACGTCAAATTTGGGTACTACAAACCTCTAACATATTTTCAATTTTTCAAATCGTAGAAATTTACATCAAATTTGAATATTTTTGCAAGAAGTTGCTAAATTAAGCAGTTGCTGATTGTATTTTGAAAAATTCAAGATCAAATTTGAGTACCTTATACCTCTTCAAGCCTTAGCAAAATTTTTGTTCTTAAAATCATGAAAACATAACATCAAATTTCAGCATTTATGCAAAAAAATTGCTAAATTTAGGAGCATGTGACTTTAATTCGGAAAGCCCAACATCATACACTACTAGAATTTGACCCCGTTTACTACGTTTGGATTTTCACTAAAGCCTCGTCTGGGGTGTAGCTGTAGCTACGTTTTTGCTGAAACGTAGCTTCAAGCTACGTTTCGAAGCTAGAGCTACACCCCAGACGAGGCTTTAGTGAAAATCCAAACGTAGCAAACGGGGTCAAATTCTAGTAGTGATATTTGGGTACCCCAAACCTCAACAAGCCTCAACAAGTTTTCAATTTTTTCAAATTGTGGAAAATACCTTCAAATTTGAATATTTATACAAGAAGTTGCTAAATTTAGCAGCTTGTGACTTTAGATTCAAAAACCCACTATCAAATTTGGGTGCCTTAAACCTCTACAAGCCCTAACGAATGTTTTGTTCTTCGAATCGTGGAAAATTACATCAAATTTGAGCATTTATGCAAAAAATTACTAAATTTAGCACGTATAGACTTTAATTCTGAAAACCCAACATCAAATTTGGGTGCCCCAAACCTCTACAAGCCCTAACGGACATTTGGTTCTTCAAATTGTGAAAAATTACATCAAATTTGAGCAATTATGCAAAAAATACTAAATTTAGCATGTTTAGGCTTTAATTTTGAAAACCCAACATCAAATTTGGCTGCCCAAGCCCTAGCACGAATTTGGTTCTTCAAATTTGGACATTTATGTCAAAAGTCTTTGAAAATATACGAATCTAAAAAAGATAAAACTTACCTGCAATTGTAATGAGTTACAATGTTCACTCCAATGAATCACTCCTACAAAAATTTGAAGAAATCAATGTTAGAATCATGTCACATATCCATTTTTTAAGAATTGATGAGAAGAACTAGGGTTATATGTCATAGAATGAATATATATCAATCTTAACAACCATTATTTAGTGTCATTTGCAAAGAAATGAGTGGTGAGAGCAATACCTTTGAGAGGAAATATTTGAAATGTGATGTTTTAGGTGGGAGGGTGGACCTTATGAAGTTACAACTCAACCCCACGGAGCTCCGTGGGGTTGGCAAGGCCAAAGCCCTTAGCCTTTTTTCTTCTTTCTTTTTCTTTCTTCTATTTTTTATTTTTATTTTTATTTTTTTATTTTATGAAAGGCAGAAACTTTGAAGAGTCATAACTCCTTCATCCAAACTTTGTTTTGAACGAAATCACTTGGGTTGGGTCCCAAATCAAGCCTAGTTAATGTGGTAAAAATTGCAGACCCATAAAATGAAGAATGAATTAATGGCATGCATTTTAGTGATGGCAGCTTTTGGTTTTGGGTTTTCAAACATTAGGCATTTTTTACCATTCCAAGTGTGACTCCAAAATGCGGTTGCCCGGATTAGGAGCACAATGTTGGGCCGGAAGAGTGGGTGTGTACAACCTAAATACCTTCCAAGCAATGGACACTAAACTAATTGCAATGTTCTAGGAGCCTAGGGTGTAACTTGAACAAGGTGGACCAATTTGGCTCACTCTAAGTAAATTCAGCACACATTGGGCCTTCAAAATCACCCCTAAAAGATTCCAAACAACTCCAATTTGCCTTCAATCCCACTTGCAGGTTTTGTACCCAAAAATTGGGTTGTTTTAGGCTAATTGGGCACTTAAACCCCCCAAAATCAACGCCTATGAGTTACTTCAGCATGCATTCAAGGTTCAAGTGAGGGTGTGAATCCAACCAAAATCCACTTTGGGGTGGTGTGATTGTACTACACTAATGTCCCATCAATTAGCATGCAATTTGACCAATGAATTCACATCCACTAGAATTTAGAACTAGGGTTTTGAGGGGAAATTTGGGCAGCGCTTCCGCGTCATGCCCAAAACCCTTAAAAATTAGCCCTAAAAACTATGCAAACTCTACTTTGGCCCGGTGGAAATTGGGCAGCGCTTCCGCGCTGTGACCTTCACCGGACGAATTTGTACACTACTCTAAGAAAATCAGCACCAAAAAACCACCCAAAGCACACATTCAAATCACACAAACAAAACACCAACAAGCAACTAAGCAATTTACTAGTCAAATCTAATCTCAACTTAAGCAAGACACAAAACCCTCAACCATTCATACAAGATTCCACAATTCCAAGCACAAATTGTCTCCACACAAAATTGCAAGTTCCTTTTTAGGCAATGTAAATTACCATTTTAAAGTTGAGTTCTACTAGTAGCAATCCAAAATCACCAACAATTTACCAACAATTGCAACTGAATCACATTTATGAGAGGGGATTCTTCCTCTCTAGGGTCATGTTGGGCAGGAGTATTGCTGCCGGATTGCAGCCCTTGTTCCTTTGCTGCAGAGGCCTGCTGTGGCTTCAATGGGTGGCTGGCTCGCCGTCGTCGTCCTCCAGCGGCGATCTCCTTGGCATCGTTGACAGGATCCACCTCCAGCGCTGCCGGTGTAGTCGGTCTCGCCGTTACAGGGCTCCTCCGTCGTTAGATCCTCACCACGTTGGCCGAGCGCCCCTCACGCGCTCCCCTCGCTGCCTGATCCGCCGCACTGGCCTCCCACGCGCTGCCTGCCGCTGGCGCTCCTCCGATGCCGAAGGCGCTTCGAGTCCTCCGCAACAAGTAGATTGCCGTTGCTAGTGATAACCTTGTGGCCGCGGTTCCACTTCACAGCGCCGACACTCCGGCACTCGCCGCTGCGTCGAGGTTCCGATTGCCCTCAGCCGGCGTCCGGCCTTCACGCCAGCCCCGATCCGTGGTCGTGCTGGGTGTGAGGCACGGTGTTCTCCGATGGAAGGGAGTAGCCGCGGCGCTCGCACGCCGGTATCTTCCGCTCCTGGCCGGCGCCTCGCATGATGCCCCCCGCTTGGCAGTAGCCCCAGTCCTCGCCGGACTGAAGGTGCTCGTCGTAGCCGTCGCGCCCCCTGCAGCGCTCGCTGCCCCGCGGGCCGTCACCACGGCGCCTGGTTCGCCTTCGCACCTCCTGTGCCGCTCCTCGCGACAGCGCCGCACCGCCTTACGCCCCCGTCTGCTGGCGCCCAGCGCGCCTCTACGACCTCCACGCCTCAGTGCGCACCACCTTCGCCGGATCTCCACACCAGCGCTACTCGCACCACACCTTCAGAGCTCACAATCCAGAACAAGGCTCATGACCCTCCGGAGTAACTCCAGATCTCACAACCCATGATGCAATACCGTATCTAATTCTGGTAGCCAAAACTCACAACACCAAACTTGCTCCAAAACGGTAGCAACACACAAGCTTCTCAAAACGACCATTCAACCAAGGCTCCCAAACGACACAACAAATCTAGCTTTACAACGGCACACCACGCAATTCTTAGATCTAGATCTCCCAAAAAACACTTCTTAAACTTCACACCACACACACTCACACTCCTAACGACTCTCCCTGATTCAGGGATGGTGAAGCTTAGCAAAATCTTCATCCATCTCTTCTTGGACGGATTTTCATCCGTCCAATAATCATCCCAAGAATTAACCCTTCTCCCTAGGGTTTTTAGACACCACTAGGGAGTATTTTGGAAGAAGGAAGCCCATTGGGCATAAAAGCCTTACTAATAGAGTAAACACCACCATCATAAGCAATAGAAATTAATGTGCAATTCATAGAAAGCACCTATAAGCGCCACACATAAATTGGCTCTAAGCAAAAATAACCTATTAGACTAAACTAGAGAAAGGGTGGAAAAAATATGCCAACCCCCTTTAAAACCACCAGTTCAAGGGAATTGGATAAAATGCCCAAATTACGGCATTATAGCGAGAATAAAAGTGGCTAAACCTTGCGGGAATGCATTCTCGCTAAAGTGAACCGTTTCACGGGTTCACACCAAGCCAATTATGTGAAACCGAAAATAGTTTTTGGTATATTTTTTTGCATGATCATGATCTTAAGATGAATCTAACAACTTTCTAGTTGGAATATTTTTGATCCAACTAGTTTTGGTATTAGATTTGCAATGATGTATCCACAATGAAAAAAGTGAAAAAATGTATGATTTTTGAAGAGCTATATCTCCTTCATTCACCGTTGGATTTCAAATTAATTTTTTGGGATGGATTCCAATTAGATTATAGTCTTAGAAGAAGAAATCTTGACCAAATCGAAAATGTTTTGTAGATATGGAGTAGATTTGAGTGGAAAGGACCTAGTTTTGAACCATTTTTCATTTGTAAATTTTTTGGCAGTTTTCACCATTGCTAGGCTATTTTTTGAGTCAAGATGTTTTTTGATGAATTTATTTGGTACAAGGGTAATAGTGAGATGAACGTGAACAACTTTTTAGTTGGAGATGTTTTGAATGTTGTAGCTTTGTTGGTGGAATTTTCACTTCAAATTGAAAATGATGAAATTTTGTAGCTTGTTTTGTGTACTAATACGTTATTATTTGGCAATCTATGAGGCTTCATAACTCAAATGTTGGTCCACAAGATCTACAAAAAGTCTATTACAAGTTTGTATGGTTGAGATCTTAATAACTTATTTTTATTTTCATCTCTGCTATTTTTCTGAAAATATGTTTTTTGGCTAAAAATAGGCTCGGACATTTAGGGGTTAAATTTTGGTTCTACTTTTTTTTCTACTACACAAATGGTTTTTAATCTTTTAAATTGTTTATTTTTAAATATATTTTGAAAAAAAATTCTCTTCTTTTCTCTTCTCTTCTAATTCCATTTCTATTTTTATCTTCTATTTTCTTCTTTTCTAAATGTTTTTTTTTCTCATCTCTTCTCTCATCTCCTCTTTTCTTCTTCTTTTTTACTTACCTTGTGTTCTATTTTATTTTCTTCTCTTATATGTGGTACGCAATTTTTTGTATTCTTCAAAATTGTTTGTTTTGAATTCTTCTCTTATTTCTCTTCTCTTCACTTCAAAATTTGTTATCTTCTCTTCTTTTCTCATTCTCTTAACTTTCATCTAGTCCACATTTGAAGAGAAGGGTTTTATTGGACCATGTACTTTGAAATTTCTTCAGGTCACTTCAGATGGATGAAATGTGAAGTGGCAAAAGAAACACATCTTACTATGTGAGGTACAGTAAACCAATTTCTTCTTTGTTGTCTATAAAGTAGAATAGTAACAATCTTTGAGTGTAATTTGTTAGAATGAATTTTTAATCCCAAAATGTTCTCACCCGTTTCAGATTTGACAGTTTTTCAAAGATGCCTTGTAAAATGCAATTGACACAAAATTATTATTATTATTTTTTTCCACTAATTAAATGAATTCATTATCACAATTCGATTTTGAACTAGAGTTAATTAATTATTTTAAATTTTAGTCAATGAAATTAATAGTCTAAAAAATTAGACATTTGGACATATAGCAGTAAATGGTAGGAGTTTCTTGTAATTAATCTCTAATTGTCCAACCAAGAAGAATGTGGATGATATAAAGAATCAAACAAAGATTTCTCATCCTTCATTTGATTTTTGTAATGTGGATTTAGGAGTGCAAGCTCGTGTACTGTTCTATTTAGGGAAGGTGATGGAGTTTGGACAAAGCAAATGGGCTGCAAAAATGAGAGGGAGGCTATGACATGAGCTGTGAGCAATGAGCCTTAAGCCATGAGCATACTTTTTACGCTCATGGCTCATGACATTTTTTTAATTATAGTAAAGACAACTTAATGAAAATTTGCTTTAATGGTAACAGAAAACTTGCCTTGGATGATTTACATCCATTGTATCAAGCATGTGGTTTTCAAATGTACATATAGAAGGTGTAAGTCATGCATATATAGGATATAAAATAAGACACAGATTATAAAAGTCTCACAATAAATAATGAAAGGATGTTTTTTTAAATGGCACAAACTTCCTATCAAATCCAATTCACAATAATTGTCAATGAATATTGGAATGGAAAATGAAACATATGTATGACTATCTTAGACATTCCACCACTACGTTTATATAAAGAAATCTTATCCATCCTTTAAGAACTTTCAATATAAAGTCTTTTGAATCTAAAAAGAAATTAGGCCGCCAAATCACATCTATCGGATAGCATGCCAACAATTCCATAGCTTGGATACAAAACCTTGACATATTTTACGACAGAGAGCATCCTATGGACTTTGATTTGATGAATTTGGCAATATGTTCAAAGGAAGATTCAACGACATTCTTGAATTTCTTACCATCTCTAATTGTTGGATAGTAGTCTTATGATGACTTTGGAGGTGTTGGACCATCAAGGGGCTCGGATGGACAAGAGAAGGGATTGCTCCAATGAAAGGCATTGCAAGGTTGTTGATTTTCCATGTCCTTAAATTGGGCGTCATCCTTGTTGTCAACGTTCTCTTTGAAGAGGGGGGAGGGAGGGATTTAGAATTCTTGCTCAAGCATAAAACCTGCAGATCTCAATCCGTCCACCTATGTTTGTGATAAATTTGTCCCAAGCTTTACAGGCTAGACATTACAAACAATAGGATAATGCAAAACATACTTGGATCAACTCCCCATCACCTAAGTGTTTAGTTTGGAGGTACAAAACTAGAATTTCTTTTGCTTCGTATCTTGAGATTTGAATTTCTTTTGAAGCCCTATGAATGTTGGTGCACCGGAAGCTCTACGATACTTTGCCATGCGAGCATTGCATATCTTGCCTTTACGTTATAGCCTCTCTATTTTTCTTTGGACTGAGCTAAAATCCATTCAATGCGCGAATCTAAAGGATTATGACAAGGAGTTTCACAAACATGTAGGCCATTGCGAGTAACTACAACTCCTTCTCCAGAGCCTATAGTGGGTGAAAGATCCCTTCTCTTGGAATGTTGTTTCAACAAATGGCTTTGTTCACAAATCATTTATTTCCCTAACTTTGGAAGAGTATAATTCACTTTGTCATAACTATAAGGATCATCATAATCATCTTTTAGAGGCCAAATCTAATTTCCTCTTTGATGATCCAAGTACTTTTACACCTTCAAGATGTATCGTAAACCTTACAGCCATTTGTTATGTATCGTCTCCAGTAAATTGCACGTTGGTAATAGAAGCCTCTCCTTTAAATGAAGGAAATCGCATAAAAGCTAATAGAATTAATGTTAATATCACAATATACAAACAAACTAGTAATGGCTTGAAAATTAGATGGTACTTTAAAGGGATGGTAAAATGTAAAAGTATGATTTCAAATGGAAGCATGTACGTTGTTATGTGCCGACCAACGGTGCAGATAAAAAATCATTTCAAATCCAAAAGAAGACAAAATATTTATGCTAAAAGCTACTCCAAATACACAAACATGGACGATGGAAAAAAAATGCATACAAAGAGGGTGTTCCACATAGAACACACTTTGATGATTCAAAATACCATTGAAAAACTATGGAGCTACACTTGGTCCCATGTTTGTGATCGTTCTGTGCCAAACATGTAGTATAGAACGAAAATAAAAAATACAAAGAATCAGTGTTGGTTGTAACTAGAAGTTCAAAGTCAAATTGAGAAAAATATAGACCTTGTTTGGAACATGAGCTACGTCATTTGACATATACACTTATAAGAAAAAGAATAATCCTTCAAACAATGAGAATACAAGTTGAAGCCCGTGAACTTGGTGGATTCCGAACCGCGTGTTCTGTGCCGAACGGGGCATTTTGGTTATTAAATCTTGTTCGGTACGCAACAAAGCCCTCAACAGTCCATTTCAAACCCCCTCCGACCCCCATGATGAAGGTATGGTATGGCGATGGCATGATGATGGTATGGGATGGTATGAAATAGTATGGTACGGATTATATGGCATGGTGATGGTACGATACAATGATCCCCTGTTCTGTACAAAACACCCCTCCGACCCCAATGATGATGGTATGGTATGGTGATGGCATGATGATGGTGTGAGATGGTATGTTATGGGATGCTATGGCATGGTGATGATATGACATGGTGATGCTATGGCATGGTGATGCTATGGCATGGTGATCCCATCTTCTGTACATAACACCCCTCCGACCCCAATGATGATGGTATGTTATGGCAATGGCATGATGATGGTATAGGATGGTATGGTATGTGATGGTATGGCATGGTGATGGTATGGCATGGAGATCCCCTGTTCTGTACAGAACATCCCTTTGTTCTGTACAGAACAAGACGGTGTTCTGTACAGAACACTACTTTCTTCTGAACATAGAATCTGCTCCAGTCTGAAATGGTCTCAACTAAATAAACAATAATTATAGAAATAAGTGTTTTACTTTTTATTTTATTTACGCAAAATATTGGTGTTCGTGCGGAACGCTTATTAATTGGCATATTGTTTTTCTAAACTTAGACGCATTATGTCATTTCTTATGGTAAAATCAAAAGAGAACTTCCACTCAACTTTTTAATGACAGTTTCACTTTATTTATTTATAGAATTATGGAATATTTGATGTTTTATTAGATATAAATATTGGATGTAAAATTATTGTATCAAATCATATAAATATTTATCATAGGGTCGTATTAACCAAGTTATAAAATGTCATATTTATTTCATAAATAATTGTGTGTAAATAGTAGAAATGGCAAAATATAGTATGCTAATTTGATATACCCTCTTATTATACTTTAAAATTCATCCTTTGTATAAAAAGTACTACTATTCATATGTAAATGGGAATATAGATTGTATATATATATATATAATGTATATTTTACATGAAAGTGTATTATATGTATATGCATAAATATTTATATGTTTATGTAAACAATAGAAATGGCAAAATATAGTACTTATATTATATACACCCTCTTAGTATACTTTAAGGTTCATCATTTTTATAATTAGGTATTACTAATTGATAAATGAACATGTAGATGCAAATTTAATGAAATAATAATCTTTAATATGCTTGATAGATTACTCCAATAAGAAGAGAGCTCCATTGATGATAGCAAAAACACCAAAAAAATTATCTAGTTGTAGAGCTTATAAAGATTTTTAACAACACTAGATGAAAACCACCATGCTTTGATGGCGGCCAATGTGGTATCAACATAGGTTTTGGTTTGATATTTTCGTCAGTTGTGGCACAACTTGAAATGGACTTGTAGGACCTTTGGGACCTCTCTACACTCTCCATTAAGAACTAGATGATCATAGGTTCCTAAATGATTAGCAATCATCATGCAAGGATTTCTAGAGACAATATAAAACATTTTATACGTGGACAACTTCAAGCAAACAAGGGCTATCCTACAAAAGCAACAAAGCATAAAGCATCTCTTTAGCAACAATGGTGTTGATCGAGTAGTCAAAATTTCATGAGTGGAACCTTTCCAATACTTGTCATTGTAATTGTCATTGCAAACAAGGTGAGTGAATGTAGGATTCTAACGTTGTGGAAGATGTCAAAGGCATTTCACTTACTTAAAATGAGAATGCCAAATTTGAAACTAAGATGTATGTTGTTGCACTCTTGGTCCAAGCATCGCCATCGCTTCTTTTGTCCATTCCATCAAGCATACATGCATCTCTTTCATTTACACAAGGAAGACAAGGCAACTCAAATATCACATTCTTGTTGTATTCAACCAAAAGATATTTTATTTTGTTGTGGGAAATTGCTGCCAAATTTCCACTCTTCAAAAGACTCTTAGACGCACGATGATTTCCAAGTGCATAAATTAAGTCATAAATTCTCACAGTAGATGTCTATGTAGTATCTGTCACGGTAACTTTTGAAGAACACTTCTCAATCGGAGTAAAGAGGGGCGTAGTAATTGAGGTTGTTCTCTATTGATTGCACTGATAGTGAAGACAACCAAAACCAAGCTCAACTAAAACGGTACATGGTGTATCCAATGATAATGACTATGGTATTACAATTCTTGACAGCGATTTAGAAACCACATAAGAATCATCACCATGAGGATCAAATGATTGATAATTGTCACTCTTCCTATCTGTGGTGAAATGAAATTGTGCGCAAGACAAAGCCATCAACTCCAAATTCCACCTTCTCTACAACCAAAGAAGACTCATGTAGTTGAAACTTAAGACCTAGTAGTCTGTCATCAATAGTAACAATGCCCTCTTCATTGACTAGAAGGATAAGTGGAATAGAGGAGGTCAACAACCGAAATGAAACTAATCGGTTAGCCATGATTGGAAATCAAAGAATAAAATTCAAGTTAGACTACATGATTATATACTAATTACAATGCAAGATTGGCATAATATAGAATAGATGGAAGTGCAATGTGAACATTGTTGAAGGCAAATGCCCAAAAGCCAGTGACTACAAAGTATGTACACTAGAGTCAAAATTAGAGGCACCAACATTGTTTGGCACAGACTGCCTACCAAGGACATTTAATGCAGCAATCCAAAGAAACACTAGATTCCAAATCAGCCAAGCTTGGTACAAAAGTGAATGTGACTATTATTTTCAAATGTGAGAGACAAGGCCCAAGGGTCGGCATCTACAGAACACTAAAATTCAAAAGGGTGTTCTTTAGTACTTGACAGCTCTTCAAAATACACAAGGCTCCAAATCAAGGCAAGTCTTGGCTCAGAAATGAACGTGACAATCGTAGACACCTTCATGGACTAAGGATGTTCTGTACAGAACGACCCTTGCCTCTTACATTTGAAGATCTAAAATGAGTAAATGTTTTGATGACTTAGTGGAATTAAAGCGGCTGGATGTTATTTTAAAATTTCTTTACCATATTCCATTCAAGGGACACATAGAATATTCTTACACTCTATTATTCAAATAACATCTAAAGAAATAATTTGTGGGTCTAGAGTTAATTAGAGTGGGATGTTGCATTCTTCTTTTCTATTGTGGGTCTAGTGCTAATTAGAGTGACGATTGGAATTATTTGGTTTCCTTCACTCTAGCATTTACATTTGGTAGGTTGACGAAGGTTGTTTGGTTCTTTACATTCAAGTATGAACTCTTTACGTCTTTAATGCCAAACTGAGTCTACTCTTGCAACAGAGGATGTCTTTGCTAGAGCAACTACTTTTTTTTCCTTATGCATAGAAGAAGGGAAGAGGACTCTCTGTCCAAAATGTTGTTTATATGAAATGTGCTATCATTCTCATCATACCTTGGCAGGTTGTTCTGTACAGAACATGGTTCTTTGTTCTAGAAAAAGCTCCTAGTCAAATACTAGGATCTTTGAATCATAGACGTTGGCCATGGGACCATTTTTAATAATAGTACTTATTTTATCAGACAATGTAGCATCATTCACCCAACCAAGCTTATCTTGTTGTAGTACTTTACATCAAAATAATGTCGCGGGCTCTACTGCTCTACTTCACATTTTGAATTGGGTCCCTTATTCGTTGCCGAACAGGTCAATGCCGTGTTGTTGGATATCCAAACATATGATGGAGAAACATATGTTATTCTAAGATTGTGAACTTTGAAAAGTAATAATTATCATCTAAAAGTATCGTTCTGTGCCGAACATGTATTTCTTGAGATACAATTACGCAATTCATCTTTTAGGTGGTGTAAATGTGGGGTTGCCTCAAAGATCCTTCTTCCCTTTTAATTTAAATTGATGCTAACCAATGACCTTTATTTCCTCATGCATATGGAGAATATCAGGCAAGGAGGCTAGGACAATTAACCTTGCATGTATAGTTTTGCACCGAACGGTGTTCTATGAGGGAATTTGATTATCATATTCTCTAGAAATTGCTCAAATTGAGTCGTTTTAGTTGAAATTGATCGAGTTTTTGTTGAAAACGTTATATATCTCTATTTAGAATAGCAAGTAAGGGTTTTATTTGATTTAAACAAGGGTGTTCTGTGCCGAACAAGTAACTGACGTGTATATATTTGATGCACGCCTCAACTCAATATGGAGAAATCAGTAAGTTCCTCATTTCAATATGGACTTCTGTTCTTTCTTAGTAGTTGATAAGTATTGCCAATTGGACATGTTCTGTGCCGAACACCATCATTGACTTGATTTTGTCACTTTGTATTTGGAGAAATTGGTAAGATAGTCATTTTAATATTGACTTCTATTCTTTCTAAAAAGTGAGGTAAGTATTGCCAATTGGACATGTTCTGTGCCGAACACCATCAATGACTTGATTTTGTCACCTTTTGCAAACTGGATTGGAATTGCTTCTAATGAAAATAAACATATGTGTGAACATGAATTGAAGATATGTTTGTAGAGAGTAACAAGGATCTCAATACTCTAGTCCTTATACAAGGTAGCCTTGGTAAGAACATACTAATCAAATTCACACCATTACTCTACTACTTTGATGATATTATATGGGTATGTTCCAAACTGATGTGATTTTTGCGTGTACTTTATTTGTGCTCATTGATTAAATCAGATCTCTAATGAACTAATCTAGCCCGTTCTGTACCAAACAAGCAAAATGTTGATTAAATTTGTGAACGCATTGGTGTGAAGTAAATGACAATGACAATGTTTTGCAATTTGATGGCTATCGATGATGGTAAGCATAATCTTACTGATAATTAAATGCTTCAGAATATTTACGTCATAAATTTAATTGTCTACCACAAGTCCGTGCCCGTGCGTGCTCGATCAGTCCGTGCCCTGTTCGGTGCCGAACGACGCCGAGGCGAGGATACCAAAATCTGAATAGTGGCGCATGTAGCCGTTGCACTCAACAGCTACCGCGACGGCTCTCTCATCGACTTGCCCACAGCTCGCTCGCTCACCTCTCGTCATCGCCCCCGACCGGCACCACAGTGACATGCATCCATCGCCTTCCTTCCTCTACACTCTCTCACCGTCAAACGTTCCTTCTCCATCTGTAGCTTCCTTTCTACCACATCGACCACCACTAGTTGGAGACTCGTCGACACTAATCATATCAGTGTATTCTGTTTCAGTCATGAGGCAGGGCCAGTCTTGGGAAGAAGGGATTTGGATTGTTAGAGGTCGGGGATGTGGTGCTAATGTAGGTTGGTGAGTTTAGTTTTGATGTGGTTGAGTTGCTCGTGACTGTGGGAGTGACAGTGCCAGTTTGGTTTAGTTGAGGGAGTGATGCACGACGTGGATGGATTGGTGGTGGTTTTGGATTTGATCCTACTGTTGTGAATCTGGAAGTTTCATTGACGAGGTGCGATCAGTTGCGATTACTATAACCGTACGCACCTAGCCTCCTCATTAATGTAAATATCTTGCTTTGAGTAATACATTTTCGTTAATTCAAGTTCTTTAAATTTAAAATAAAATGATTCGAAGGCTGTATTGTGACTTTGCAGGCTAAACGAGAGTCCAATTGTTGCCCATTAGAGCAGCTTCATCAGAGGAAGCTGGTGAAAAGTTCATAAAACAAGCTGTAGACGTGTTCAACGAGCTGAAAGAAAAGCTTAGTCGATGTTATGGGATGAGGTAGCGGAGAAGAATGTTGTCATACTTGTCGTTTGAAAACCCATTTGCCTTGCTGAGCTGTATCATGATGGCAGTCTTTTTGGCACTTGTGCTGCAGGTTATGCTTTTCAGAGTGAGCAGGTTTGATCCGAGGGATGGACACCTATTATAGATTATCTCCTTGGTTTGTAAGATAAGATTTGAGAAAGTACCGACTATGGTGTACACACCCATTACCGATAACGCACCCATGACAGATAAAAATCATTTTCCGCAGATTTATCAAGTGAAATTAAGTTATCCGGTTTATTTTCTAATATAAACCAAGAATCTCGGAATGCTAATCCAACCAAACAACCTAAAATATGAGGTAAAATAGTAAATTCTTTAATTGTTGATTCAAAAATAGAAGACTCTAAATACCATTTAGATAAATAGGCTTCTCCATTGCTGAGCAATGGAAAACCATTAGCCCATAATTGATGAACATGAGATTTAGGATGAGTCCTCCAATAGAATGCATCTATGATTGTAACTTGAGTGTAACGGAAATAAGTAGTCTTATGTTTGTTCACTACTCTTGTTGTTGCCGGTCATGGGTGAAGCTATATGTTGGTTATAGGTTCTGACCAACTTTTGAACAAAAAAAATTGTAGTAGTTCTAATTTTGCTTAATTCATTTTGAAAAAAAAAAAACCTCATTCTTTATAAATCTTATTTTCCTACATACAAAAAATAACTCCTTCATGATAACTCAAGATTTACTATGCTGAAATGCTTAAGTTATCGGTCATAAGTGTGTATACCTTAAGTTTTTTTTTTCCTCTAGCTTTTGGAGGAAAACAGAGTGGGTAATAGGACAAGTGTAGCAATATACTAGTTCTTCAGCACGCTATCTGTAGGCAAGTAGTTCATGTGGAGGTAAGTGTGGTCTTTCTAGGGTCCTGAGACATCAACACTAGAACATTTCATTGAACTTGGTACATACACAAATAGAGACCAACCATACATATACATATGCATATACATATACATATACATATATATATACATATACATATACATCTAAATGGATATATACACACATTTATCCATATTTCAGGAACCCATACACATATATATGCATATACATCTAAACGCATGCATGTGTACACACCAACCACATTGAATTCCATACAAAGTTATCAGAATTATATAGAGAGGCTAGCATGACAAGACATTGGACATCAACATTGTATAGGGGATTAGTCAAAGTGAATTAAAATTGGAAGCCAACTTTGGTGACAAACTCATCCTTGATTATCCATTTATATCCAATTTATATCCAATTTGAACCATTATCAATTTATATCCTTAAATCAACATTGTATATATCTATTTATGAATAATTACTACATAATTATTAATAACTATTAATAATTCTAATTAATTATAAACAACTATTGAAATCTGATAATAACAATTGATAGTCATTGATAACTATTAATAACTATTAATAACTATTAATAACTATTAATAACTATTAATAACTATTAATAACTATTAATAACTATTAATAATTATTAATAACTATAAATAACTATTACTAACTATTACTAACTATTAATAACCATATAAAACTATCAATAACTATTCAAAATCAATTATAGAAAATCATAAACATATTTATCTAATTATACCGATTTATATCTATATATCTATTTATATTTATCAATAAATATTAATTATTCTCTCTAGCTATTTATATCTATTATCATCATACATATTTCTATTTTTTAAACATAAAGCTATTATGATAGTTGCATATTTATTTTTAAAGCAAAATGGATAAATATTTAATAGAATATAAATATTTATAGGTGCATTGAATTTTAAATAGGTTAGATATAAATCACATCTATAGATATCTGAATGCATAACCTCATACATTTATATTGGATTAAATATAAAAAATATACGTATGGAAATAAATAAATAAATATATACATATATATATATATATATATATATATATATATATATATATATATATATATATATAGATAGATAGATAGATATATATATATATACACATATTTATATCATATGTTTATATATTTGTTAAGACAAAAGTTACGTATAAAAAAATGATGGTGATTTATTGACAATAATCAAAATATAATTATATATAATTAATTATTGAAAATTATCTTAGAGAATATATATATATATATATATATATATATATATATATATATATGTATATATACCGTATTTATTATATATGCGTAGATATTTTTTCATATATAAATTATTATTATTAAATAATTAAATTAGCATTTGCTATCAAAAATAGCATTTTATAATAAATATATAAACGCATTTTATATTTATATATGTCGAATTTTGATATAGGCCTTTAATACCTTACCTCCTTCAATCTATTATAATCTTACATGTTTATTCTATAAATGACCACATATTCTCGTAAAAATCCATATAGTACTATAATTATAAACAAATAAATATCAATAAAAATATTGCATACAATCTTATGTTACATGAAATAAATATGAATATATCATATACAAATTATATATATATACAATCGTATATGATTAATTAAAAATTAATTATATAGAATAAATTTTTAATTATATAGAATAAATATTTTTATATATATAATAGGTTGTAATAGTTTATTCTATTTAATTATACTATATATTTTGAAAATATGTGGTCTTTCTATTAGCGAAAAGTAGTCAATCACATTTTAATTACATTTCTACAAACCTTAATTTCACATGATATACTTGCCAATATTTAAGTAAATTTAATCAAACATCTACATAATTTTAAATGTATTGAATTAATTTATTTAAAAAAGAACTATCGATAACAAATAGCATTTATAGTAAGATAGATATATGTGTGCCTAGCTATGTATAGTTCGACTTCAATTTTTTAAAATAATGTTACTTTGAAATTCTAGGAACAATTGTCAGAACTCAAATTTTTAATGAAAATATTATATGCTTTAAATAGGACCCACAAGAAATTCTTTAAAAAAATAAAATCATATAGTATATTGTGATAAATTGCTTCAAATAAGGTTCACGGAAAAAATAATTCTTAAAAATACGTGTTCAATTTTTACACAATATAGGTGTTCAATATATAATAATATTAATATATTAATATATCAATGCCACAATAAGTCATGCTATTGCCATTATATATAATATAATATGTTAATGACATTATTATGTAAAAACATTACCATATATATTATAATATTTTAATGGCATTATTATATGACAATATTACTATATATATTATAATAATAATGAAATACATTCCAATTTACAAATTATAAGAAGTTTATTAATAAAATAAGAATGGCTAGATATAAAGTTTTATAATCTAAGTATATATAAGATCCCTTTCATGTTATCAAATACCAATATAATATGTTTGATAATGATGGTAGTGTATCCAAAGCCTTTTTATATGCATTGCAGACAATGCTACTCCCTCCGTCTTACTAAAAGACCTTGGTTTGGTAAAATAATTTGTTTAAAATTTGAGAGTGGTTTCTAAATTTGGCCAAATTGTTTATAAACTTGGCTGACTTGTTTCTAAATTTGGCAAATTATTTCTAAAATTGGCAAATTATTTCTAAATTTAGAACTGTCCTTAAAATTTGATATTATTAGCAAATAATGGTCTTTTAGGGAGATGGAGGGAGTCTAAGCTTAAACTATTATTAGAAATAAAATGCAGGACAAAGCAGTCGTTCTGCACGAACACCAATACTCATCTCAATTACAATCGATAATTATAAAAATAATAGCTTGGTGTTCAAAAAGAAAGTTCCAGCCCAAAGTGATGTTCTGCACAGAACAAGTATTTGGAGGTGATCAGAAAACCCTGTTCGGCACAGAACACTGCTTCACGTGGTCTTTTGAAGTCTCATGATGTAAATTTAATTCCAAATTCAAATGACTCTGACGTGCAGTCCTCATTTTGTTGTCTTTGCTCTAAGTTTTTGGTAATACGGAGGACCCCATTCGGCACAGAACTAGCCTTACTCATCAATAGTGCAAGACAAACTAGTCCAACCAAATTAAGCAGAAGGCCACTCTGGAATCACCAGCGTCCCGAGTGTGGCCTTTTTCTCTTACTCCAGGTGTTCACTTAGTTGGTAGTCCAGGTAGATCATAGGTAGTTCAGGTCTTCTTTCTAGGTCCAGGTTATTATCAGGAGGTAAAACTCTAGGTTTTCAAAAAATTCTTCGGCCAGGTAAGTTCTCTTGCCTCGGCTTTGCGACGGTGTTCTTTTCTTTTTAATGCAATGAAAATCCACCATTTGTCTTAAAAAAAATAAAAATAAAAATAAAGAAAAAGGTTATCAATTTCTCATTTTTCATAATTTCCGTAGGCAAGTCACCTGTTCGGCACAGAACTATGGTCATCCATGGCTTAAAAAAGTATTCATTCAAATTTCAACTGTGCCATTTACATCTCCAATTGCAACGGAGCTAGAACCTTTTAAAGCAAAGTGCAGTTATCAGATTTCTAGTAATTCATCGTCTTATCAGTCCTTAGTGAATGAAACCACTACTAGAAGATAAATTCACATATTATAAACTCTGAGTATTTACTACACCCTTGTACTTATTTTTTAATTTTTTTTTTTTGGTCTTAAGTATTAAAGACGTTGCATACAATCAATTTGATAACTCTTCATGTTGGCATTCTATATGCATCTTAAATTTTTGAATTGTGCATAAATTTAAACTAATTCAAAGTTTTAAAGGTCTTTGCATTATAGTTCAATACAAGTGAAGCAATTTAAGTTTGTCCCTTCTAATATTTCCAAAATTGGCATTGTGGTTACCCTGCTTGAAGGTGCCAAATTGTATATGATTAACTACCTTGTACAATATAGAGAAGGGGTGTTCTGTACAGAACAGAGGAACACCATGCCAGATTTCGTGTTCAGAAGAAAGTGGTGTTCCGTACAAAATAGGGGATTACCATGCCATACCAATACCATGCCATACCATTACCATGCCATACCATCACCATGCCATCCCATACCATCACCATGCCATCCCATACCATCACCATGCCATCCCATACCATCACCATGCCATCCCATACCATCACCATACCTTTCGATGACCATGCCATACCATCTTCATGCCATACCATCCCATATCATGATCATGCCATCGCCATACCATACCATCATCATGGGGTCGGAGGGGGTTTTAAATGGACTTCGTTCTGTACCGAACGAGGTCTTTTGAATAACTTAAGTGTCCCGTTCGGAATCCACCAAGTTCACGGGCTTCATCTTGTATTCTCATTGTTTGAAGGATTATTCTCTTTCCTATAAATATATATGTCAAATGACGTAGGTCATGTTCCAAACAAGGTCTATATTTTTCTCAATTTGACTTTGAACTTCTAGTTACGACCAACACTGATTCTTTGTATTTTTTATTTCGTCGTTCTATATTACCTGTTCGGCACAGAATGATCACAAACATGGGACCAAGTGTAGCTCCATAGTTTTTCAACGGAGTTGAAACTTACACAATCTTCAATTATTCATTTCTTAAGAACTCTCAGCAAGGATTTACATAGTCATGGTTATAGTTAAAATTGATTTAGTAGTAATAGTTATTACATACAATCATTTGAATAGAACTATGATCTAAACAGATTTAGCTTTAACTTGGACTGCAATATTAGTATCCATATCTTAGTTCTTGTCATCTACAATAATATGTGATTAAATCCGACGGTGATGTAGGTCTTCAATATATTGCTTGCCTAGTCTGCAATTTGTAGTTCAATACACTATATCGTGACCTTGTTGAAGAAAAATTTGTATAGTATGTCAACAACTATATCTTCTTGTTAGAGTCTGAATCAGTAAACCAAAGTCTAGACATGTTGAAGAACCCCAATAGAATTGTAGTGTGCTTCAAAATTTACCATCGTAGTAAACTGCAAAAACAATAACAAGCATGATGTTATTCGAATGCTTAATTGGAAACCTTACTAACAGTTTATGTGAAATACATTACATTTTATATTTGCTTGAAAGTGAATAGGTTTTTGTCAATCATCATACATTATTGTTCTATTTAACAACCTTATTAGATCAAAGCACTTACGCAGGTTTAGAGTATCCTTTCAATCTCATCCTTGACGCTTCTTGTTTTTGTTGCGTGTGAAATTTGTGCCGCCTATGTCATTGTTTAAGAATCTTATTTTCTTCTTCCGTTTGGAACATTCACTAACCATTGCTTCGTTCGTAATTTCTGTATATTCTAAACCAAATGATGTTAAATATACGAAAATGAATTCATCACTGGTTGAAACAAATCTATTTGTGATGAACACTTGTTTGGTGATTCAAATTGTGTCTTTTCATTATCTAGTTTTCAAATCAATTTTATAAAGCTGTGTTTGACTTTGCTACTAGTGTAATTTTGTGATTTCAGATAATCACTTCACATCTAGATAGGGCATAAACATACCTTCAATTTTGACAATTCCAAAACTCCTTAGCTGCTTTTCAAAAAACTGTCCTCTACAACCCTACTTTGCGCAACTACTATTGATCTGAGCTTGAATGCCGATGCACCATGGATGGTAAGCACATATTAAGTAGGGAGCCACAATGACGTTCATGTGTGGAAATTCGGCTTTGCACAATGCACATATATTGATCGTGATCAGATTATTGCTTTGGCTTGATAATTGTTCTTGAACACGTTGACTCGGGCATACCTAGGTTCATGGAAAATCGAACCCTATCTTCCATCTTCTTGAGTACGCCTTTCAATCGATCCATATCTCCTTCAATGGTCACCATTACAGACTGCAAATGATCTAGCTCATTCAGAGCTTCAAGAATCTTACCCTTTGTGTTGACTCTAGAGGGCTATCTCCTTGCGCTTGATTCTGTACCTCAGCTTAATGATCCGCTTCTCCGCCTTCACCATCCTTTCACTGATCTTGTTCAAAATCTTCTCGCTATAGCTACCGATGGCTAACTTTTCCTTGCATTTGGTTAAGATCTCCTCTGCCTCCTGCACTGATCTTTGAGCTTCGACAATCTCTCCAGTAGTTCTTCTCTTTCGGCTCCCTCACATGGATTTGTTGGTGATGCCATTCAGGAACTAATGAACACATATGTGTTTCCATAATCGGCGTTTGCTTTGCTGTAAGCCACTTCAAAATCCGCGATCTCTCCCTCGAGTTTTGACTTAGCCAGTTCGTAGTAGGACAGTTTAAGCGAATTTGCTCCAACATACTTTATCACACTTTCGCTCTTTTTCTCTAAGTTTTTGCTCATTCTCCATCTCTCCGAGGCGTACTGGGCCCAATTCATTGGGTACCCATGGCAAGCCTCTAACAGTATAGCTCAAGCAAAACTTCGAATTCTGTTTTTGAGGATAGCCAGGTACATCTACAGAGTGTTAGCAATTGAGAGGGGTAACGTGGAGAGATGGATGGAGCTGTGGTTTGCATTGGAGGTGTCATTGCCCAAGTGGGGGCTGGATCCTTCTAGCCTGATTGCAACCACGAGCAAATTGAAGAGTTGCACAGAATGTTCCGTGAGAGATAGAGGTTGAAAGGATATTACTATCCAGGAGCCAAGTCAAAGTGTGTATTGTATTCTCTAACTGCCACACTCTGTTTTTCAGGTCAAATGAGTTGCGTGCGCTTGGTCATGGCTGGTAAGTGGATATGGCTAACATTGAACTTTCTTAATTGTTATCAATCATCACTCATTGTGTAATCTCCATCATTCGTTATATTAACCTAAATTGGCCATCAAGTTGATTGAATTTGACACGTTGGTGTACATGTCATCATTTCATTTGGAGTATCCTTTGATAGTTTTCAATTTGTTCATTAGTCATGGATGATTTCATCCTCATATATAGAACGAAACTGTCTTACTAAATAAAGTAATTCATCCGCTCATGGCTCATGAAAACTTGCTCATGGCTCACGTGCTCATGGCTCTATGCTCATGCTCTAGCATTCCCCCAAAAATGAAGGTTGTGTGGTATTGGCCTAGTCAACCGGAATATTACCATATAAATTATCGGAATATTACCATATAAATTATCATGGGCGTGACTTTGAGCTCATTTCTCCGCATGCAGCCTTCTGTGCTTTCCTCACTTGCTAAACCAACTCCGGATGGGCCAGTTGATTGCCACTTTCAATCACTTCAAGCACGCGAAAGAGTCATTGAACACATTGCAATACAATTCAAGCTGCAATGAAGGGAAGGGAATGTTTGGGAGGAATGTACCCTAACCTGGAATATAGGAAGGTCAAGGCTCTGCAGATCCTCGCGCACATTGTTAAAGAACGTGATCAACTTGTGCTTGTAAACCTCAGCGCGAGACTTCCGATCCGAGTCGCTCTCACCTTGATACTACAGAAGCGCTTTCAAAACGGCACCAGGACTCTCCGTGGCCGCTTTCGTCCGCTCAATCATGCGGTCGTAGAGCACTTGACCTCGCTCCCACTCGCATATGGCCGATCCTCCCCACGCACATGGTACAAGGCCAATTTGTGGCCCTGTGAGCTTCACTTTGTACTTGCGAGCTCGCAGAAGCGAAGATGCGAATACTAACCCTGGCCCTACACCGCACAGCTTCTCTGCAGCAAATAGACTTGGCAATCCTTGAGCACTCCTGTGCAACTGTTGAACCAATTTAGTAACGAGAGAGGCGGATGGCTCACCGCTGTCGATGCCCGCGTGAAGTGGCTCCTGCACATGCATCTTCCCATTCTAAGGCGCGGCTCAGGCGCAGGATCGAACCGGGCTCCGCTGCACAGTCGGCAGGAATTTTGCCATCCCACTTCTTGTGCCCGGATCCGTCCACGAATCCCACGCCCCCACGGCCTGACATGTTGCTCTGTCCCGATAAGGTGAAGATCTCCATCGGTTGCTCGGTCTGCGCACGACGAACTGAAACCCTAGTTATGGCGATGCAACACCAAGCACGATAAGGTGTACAATACTCCCCAGCTGTAATCACTACCCCTTTAACGACCGCGCTGTCTCGCTACAAGGCAAAATCTGCCCTCCCGAGCGTTAAAGGGCTGCTGGCGATCGAGGCCTAATGCATCAATAGCCCACGCATGAAATGAAATTGGTGAGCAGCATTTCATCACAAACCTGCAGATTCCTGTTTCGAACAATTCGACGAAACATGTGCATGTCCAGGCTGGTCGACTCAGATGTAGGCACAGCCATAACACGTTAATTTGCCAACAATGAATCATTGGTGCCAGCTTTATTACAAAGAGATCGTCATCATCAAAATTCGATGTGACTACACACATTTACAATTTATACACGCCAAAAGCGGAGTCTAAAAATCTACATACAGAACGCCATCATCACAATTAGATGTGACTATACAAAAACTCTGTTCAATCCAATAAATCTACACAAACTATTCGAAATTGTCGCACCATGAGCATCAGCGCCCAATGTTCAATACGTGCTCCATTAGAGCTCGGAGAGCATTTGCGGCACTTGAAGTCGGTGGAAGATCCTCCAATCTGCCCTCATCAACGGCCTGCCCAAGATTGGGGTCATGGGGCACTTGGCCCAAGAATGGGACGTCCATGTCCTCACACATTTCCCTTGCACCACGAGTGCTTCTGAACACGGAGGTTTCAATAAAACCGAATAGCAAGTCGGGGTTATGCTTCTTGAGCAAGTCCAGAATCTCGGGTGTCAAGTCGTGCTCCTCATCGAGGGATGATGTGACCTGCAAGCTGTCGAGCTGTTGCCGCATTGGGGTCATGTTCTCTACCACTCCTAATATATCAAGGCCGAATTCTCTACAAAAGTTAATCGACTTTCTCGCATCCATCATCGAAACCTCGTGCGGGGTTGTGACAATTATAGCTCCATCCACCTTGGTTGTCTTAAGGTACTGTAGCATCGTGATGTGCTCGTCTGATGTGCCTGGTGGCATGTCCACGAGAAGATAGTCCAAGTCACCCCAATACACTTCCGCCAGAAATTCTTTGATCTGCTTGTTCTTGCGTGCTTGACGCCAAATCACCGGGGTTTGATTGTGAGGCAACAAGAATCCCATGGACATCACGGCCAAGTCTCCATCACCTTCCAAGTCAGCGTACACCGGCGTCTTTCCAAAGAGGCTTGCATTGGGGACTTCCTTACCCTCCAGTCCGAGAATGTGAGGAATGCTAGGATTGCAGAGGTTCATGTCGAGGAGGGCAACTTGTTTCCCAAGATCGGCCAACATAATGGACAAGTGCGCACTTAGAGTGCTACGGCCCACACCTCCTTTTCCAGAGAGGAAGATGATTTTATGCTTGACATCAATCAGCTGCTCCTGTACAGCTTTCTGCACTGACGTTAGGTCCTCCGATGCAGCCCTCGAACATTCTCCGCAATTCGCAGCCATGATCAAGTAATCGAATCGCTTACTAGCTGTTGGTGAGTTTATCTCACTCAATCTGCAACAAACAACGTAGTGGCCGCTCGCAAAAAACAATAATTAGAAATGCCGCAATGAATGTGCGATCCTGAGATAAGTTCGATCGAAGGTGGATCGACGGGTGTGATCACCGAGGAATGAAACAACGACTGAGGTGCCTGTGTAAAGCTTGCTGTGAAAAATAACAAAGTATGATGAACTGAAAATGATCGGGCTGGTGATATAAGAACTGAGAATGATCGCACTAGTAATATAAGAATGTACGATGTAATATCACGTAATGTTAGAAGCCAATGAATATTGATTGCTCATATGTTTTTTCAATAGGTATTACCCATTTACAATCAGTCTTACAGAAACTCTCGGTTGGAGTCTAGACAATTTATTCTCATTTACAATCATGACAACTTTATTTGAACGCACTACTCTAATATTTTTGAACTAAAAGAACTCAATCATGGTCTTAACCCTTTAACGTCCCAATTCAACATTGTTTTCAAAGACTTGTTATAAAATGGTTGATGAAGAATAAAATTGGTGTTGATGTACAAAACAAAGTTGTAAATAATAATGTGGAGATAACATTTGTACGGTTGGATTCATCATATTTATTATTAATATTTTTAAAGTAAATTTGTAAGGTTTTCTCATGAAATTCAATTTAAACTCTAAAATTAACACACAAAAGTTTAATCATATTGTACTGAAATTGGAATAACATGCACTACGAGATGGTATGGTTTCCATTATTTGATTCTACTAACTTATAATGAGAAATCATTGTTTAGATCTCACTTTTTGAACTAAGATTGAAAGTTCACATAGTAAAATCACTATTGTAATTTCTCAGAAATTCACATTATTTTATTTTGAAGATCCATACCGTACAAATGGTATTCAACTAGCACAAGAATAAATTCAAAATTGGATGGATGAAAAACGTCGTCACTAGATGTGGTGAAGGGATGCAGAAATCATCCGTCGTCCACTATATGGACGCAAGCGCGCTAAAGGGTTAAGGGATTCACTAATATTTGGCGATTAACCAATAACACCTAATAGTATCCTCTTCAACATTTTAAAAACTCTCTTAAATATATGAGTTTTGCAATAGAAGAAGAGTTTTAGAATGAATATTACATTCTTGAGTAGATGTGACTATCAGTAAGCTACAGTTAGCCCGTAAAGGCACGAAATGTCAAACTTGGACATTTCGGATGGTAAGATGAAACTTTGAGGAGCCATAACATCTGTAATCGTTTCTGACGAAATTTGTTGGGTTGGATCCCAAATCAAGTCTAGTGTTGTGTGGTAAAATTAGCATGATCATTCAAGATGTTATGAATTTGTGGCATGCATTTTAGTGAAGGCATCTTCCGATTTAAGGTTTTCAAAATAAGTATGATCTCAAGATGAATTCCGACAACTTTGTTTCTAAGCTAAAGGTAGACTTGGACGTTGAGGAGTTAAGTTTGACTATGATGTCATTAGTCACTAGATATGTTGGATGGGTTGTATTATTTTAGTATCTATTTGTTTTTAATCAAATAAGGTTACATATGAAGATCTCAAGATCAATAGTTCAAGCTTTTTGAACTATTCAATATGATTGAATAAGTTATCATCATGTGTATGTCTTTGTTGCCATGCTCAACTCCCCATCCATTCAAAGAATTTCACTTTATGCTTTAGCCGCAAACTCCTCACAAATACCACACTACCAATTTACACTTCCATGCATGCCGCAAGTCATCACACCAATGGTCGTACTACTAACTCCGCTCAAGGTGAACACTACGCTAATTCCTACCTAGTCAGTAGTGCCTTAGAGATACCCGACATGGTATTACCCAAAGGGCTTTGGGGTACCCATGCAACGAGGTCCAGTAACTCCCCACCATTACTAGGTGGACTATGGTTGTGAGCACCACATGCGCATGGGGAATGGAAAGTACGACCTCGTCCTTGGGAGCCATGAGCCCCAACCACCAAGGCGAGGCTCGTGGTGTCTCACATGTTTAGAACTCACATCAAAATTTTATCCAACTAGGTGTTAATAGACCCTTGCTCCAAAAAATTAAAATTAAAATCCTAAATATCTTCACGATAGTTTACAAGAAAACAAAAACATATAAATGAAATATAACCAGAAAAAAAATCTGGAACTAATAAAATTTTCAACCTTTTCCGGTCCACTTTGACTTTTAGGGATATCTAAGGGTTAATAAAAACACCATATCATGAATTCTAAATTAGCTTGAATTTGACATTAACTTGAATTTCACAAGCTTATTTTGATTTTCTTCTGGTTAGCAAAGGTTGATAAAGTCAAACAACAATTTATAAGTGATAAGAACAGAACTTTGATCACAAAGATTCTTCAGTGCTTTTGAAAGTAGAAACAAGTCAATCAATAGTAAACAAAAGTTTATTTTTACACAAGATGAAGTACGAAGGTGAGATTCTCACTTCTTAATATGTCATCAACTACATCACAATTTCCAATCAGTTCACATTTATATCAACTTTATGTAGACCAACATGGCTAATCATCAGTTCATCACCAAGCGTGTGGGATTCTACTTGCACAAAAGAATCTATTTTGCATTACTTTTGAAGTGTGAACATTAGTATTTTCTCCTACTTTGGGCAAAGAAATTACTATAGGTTCCTAGGGGTAATTTCACGAGACCCATAGGGACAAGTGGTAAGGGTGATTTCACTAGAGCAATAGGGGCAGGTGTTATTGTTTTGCAACCATAGCTGAATGCATTGATGATGATAAATGTGATTGCAAGGCAATATGCACAAGTGTGATCCATCTTCATACTCCTCTCGACAAATAATACAATAGTCTTCATTGTTATTTTCGTTTGCGACAAAAAAGAATTGTTCGAGTGCTGCCATAGCTTCGGTGCTCGATACGTCAGACACAGGCCTCATTACGTCCAAGTCTATTGGTACTACCCCACCACGGTAAGACGTATTTGAAGGCATAGCGCAGTGTGAGTCTACTACCATGCGTAGAATGACATGCCTCCTTGGAACCATATTTGCCTCCCTCAAATTAAAAGGCATAACATGCCTATTATTTTCACGCATTCGACCCGAGTTTGATGATGATAGAATTTGTCTTGGTTCAATCTCGGGTGCTATAACAGGTGCATGTTCTTCTACATCTCCATTACTTTGTGCTTGTTGGAGCTCATCATTTGCATGTTCAATATTATTGTTGTCCATTTTGAAATCAACCACATCAATATCAATGTAAGCAATTTATCTAGATAATACCAATGTATTGCAATAAGAGTGTATATGAAGTGAATAATCAAGTTTGTAGATGACAATGATCAAAGTGAGATGTTATATATAGAGGTCTAAATTCTAAGCTACTTTCACTTTTTGATTTTATGATTTTTTTATTTTTAGCTCTCGATTGTCATTTGGTTTGTTGTGCTAAATGTAAAAGAAGAATATTGAATATTGTATATCAGAAGAGCACAAAGATGATACCAATGTATTGCAATAAGAGTGTACATGAAGGAATCAAGTTTGTAGATGATAAACATCAAAATGGGATGTTGTATATAGAGGTCTATTCTAAGCTACTTTCACTTTTTCAGCTTGGAATTGTCATTTTGGTTTGTTGTGCTAAATGTAAAAGTGGAATATCCTGAATCCCTCTCAACTTCAATTGCTTATGTTTGAACATTTTTTATTTTTTTTATTTTTCAATTTGAGGATTAGCCACATGTTTCACTTTTACTTTTCTTTTTCTTTTTTTATTATGGTTGGATGAAAAATATGACATATGCTTCAAACCAAGTATCTGTAATACAATAGTTATTTATGAAATTCAACACTTTCTCCATATTCCAATGTAATAAAATCTTGAGTATTTGATTATTACATTAAAATCTTGATTATTAGATTATCTTGAGTATCACGATGCCAATAGATTGGATTACTTATTTACTTAACAAAAAAATAAACCCCAGAGCTCTCAAGCTTAACAACTTTCACTGTCACCTAATCTTTCTTTGATACAATAAATAGATCAAAAGTTAACCTACAATCATAAACCTTCAGTGTGCTTCTGGAAGCACTGTCATGGTTTTGATCACAAGATACAGTGAAAACAATGTCGGAACAATAGGTATGATCGAAACTTGTCAATGTTACAACAAGAGATTATTTGCCTTCAGATAAGAAAATGAACAACGCGTCCTCACACCTGCTTCCAATTGTAAACAATCTGTAACCCGAGATGTTATCTGCACAAAAGGGTTAGCCTGAAACATGTTACATTCCCAGTCCTCGCAAGAGACAAACATTCTAAAAAGCGGCAAGAATTATAAGGGATTTTTCCTCAGCACAAATAGAAGTTTCTTCTATTGCAAAAATAAGAATATAGTACAGGGACTGGCAACCAGTTCCTGCTGCCGAACACTAACTCTCTACCTCCAACCCAGAAGTCTTGTAACTTCGCTAATTTCCAAACTACTTCACCTGCATCTCTTACAAACGCAGAACCAAGTTTGGAATGCTAAAAAGGCCTGCACATCAAGTGGCATTCAATGCTCAAGGCAATAAACCAGGACTACGATGTGACTGTAATACCAAAAGGCTGATATCCAAGCTGCTGCAGAAGTATAAATTTCCGTGGATGAAATGAAATTGGTGATACCAGCTCCGGAGCTTTACAATGCAATGGCCCTCGGAGAAGACGATTCATCAATCATACGCGAACAGTCCCTTTCACAAACCTGCAGATTCCTGTTTCGAACAATTCGACGAAACATGTGCATGTCCAGGCTGGTCGACTCAGATGTAGGCACAGCCATAACACGTTAATTTGCCAACAATGAATCATTGGTGCCAGCTTTATTACAAAGAGATCGTCATCATCAAAATTCGATGTGACTACACACATTTACAATTTATACACGCCAAAAGCGGAGTCTAAAAATCTACATACAGAACGCCATCATCACAATTAGATGTGACTATACAAAAACTCTGTTCAATCCAATAAATCTACACAAACTATTCGAAATTGTCGCACCATGAGCATCAGCGCCCAATGTTCAATACGTGCTCCATTAGAGCTCGGAGAGCATTTGCGGCACTTGAAGTCGGTGGAAGATCCTCCAATCTGCCCTCATCAACGGCCTGCCCAAGATTGGGGTCATGGGGCACTTGGCCCAAGAATGGGACGTCCATGTCCTCACACATTTCCCTTGCACCACGAGTGCTTCTGAACACGGAGGTTTCAATAAAACCGAATAGCAAGTCGGGGTTATGCTTCTTGAGCAAGTCCAGAATCTCGGGTGTCAAGTCGTGCTCCTCATCGAGGGATGATGTGACCTGCAAGCTGTCGAGCTGTTGCCGCATTGGGGTCATGTTCTCTACCACTCCTAATATATCAAGGCCGAATTCTCTACAAAAGTTAATCGACTTTCTCGCATCCATCATCGAAACCTCGTGCGGGGTTGTGACAATTATAGCTCCATCCACCTTGGTTGTCTTAAGGTACTGTAGCATCGTGATGTGCTCGTCTGATGTGCCTGGTGGCATGTCCACGAGAAGATAGTCCAAGTCACCCCAATACACTTCCGCCAGAAATTCTTTGATCTGCTTGTTCTTGCGTGCTTGACGCCAAATCACCGGGGTTTGATTGTGAGGCAACAAGAATCCCATGGACATCACGGCCAAGTCTCCATCACCTTCCAAGTCAGCGTACACCGGCGTCTTTCCAAAGAGGCTTGCATTGGGGACTTCCTTACCCTCCAGTCCGAGAATGTGAGGAATGCTAGGATTGCAGAGGTTCATGTCGAGGAGGGCAACTTGTTTCCCAAGATCGGCCAACATAATGGACAAGTGCGCACTTAGAGTGCTACGGCCCACACCTCCTTTTCCAGAGAGGAAGATGATTTTATGCTTGACATCAATCAGCTGCTCCTGTACAGCTTTCTGCACTGACGTTAGGTCCTCCGATGCAGCCCTCGAACATTCTCCGCAATTCGCAGCCATGATCAAGTAATCGAATCGCTTACTAGCTGTTGGTGAGTTTATCTCACTCAATCTGCAACAAACAACGTAGTGGCCGCTCGCAAAAAACAATAATTAGAAATGCCGCAATGAATGTGCGATCCTGAGATAAGTTCGATCGAAGGTGGATCGACGGGTGTGATCACCGAGGAATGAAACAACGACTGAGGTGCCTGTGTAAAGCTTGCTGTGAAAAATAACAAAGTATGATGAACTGAAAATGATCGGGCTGGTGATATAAGAACTGAGAATGATCGCACTAGTAATATAAGAATGTACGATGTAATATCACGTAATGTTAGAAGCCAATGAATATTGATTGCTCATATGTTTTTTCAATAGGTATTACCCATTTACAATCAGTCTTACAGAAACTCTCGGTTGGAGTCTAGACAATTTATTCTCATTTACAATCATGACAACTTTATTTGAACGCACTACTCTAATATTTTTGAACTAAAAGAACTCAATCATGGTCTTAACCCTTTAACGTCCCAATTCAACATTGTTTTCAAAGACTTGTTATAAAATGGTTGATGAAGAATAAAATTGGTGTTGATGTACAAAACAAAGTTGTAAATAATAATGTGGAGATAACATTTGTACGGTTGGATTCATCATATTTATTATTAATATTTTTAAAGTAAATTTGTAAGGTTTTCTCATGAAATTCAATTTAAACTCTAAAATTAACACACAAAAGTTTAATCATATTGTACTGAAATTGGAATAACATGCACTACGAGATGGTATGGTTTCCATTATTTGATTCTACTAACTTATAATGAGAAATCATTGTTTAGGGGGGGAAGCATGATAAAGTGTACAAGAAAGTGACATTTGTGACCAAAATTCAGTGAAATAAAAGTGCCAAGTTTGGGGAGGTTTGGGAACTTTGGGAACGTGGGGGCTGTTCAACTGCCAAATAACGCCAAGGGGTTTGGGGTGACACTTGTTCAAGGATATTGAAGTCGACACAGTGTCCGAGTGAGCCATCTTCATTGAGTCGGCTCTCGGAAAGGAGTGTCGTCAATGCTACGCAGCCGTTTCAGGGCGATGGTGAATCCGAGTGACATTGCCAAGGATCAGGCTAGCTATGCATGCAGGTGCGCAGCATACACCATTGATGCGGTAGGGGTCTAGGGGCAGGATTTGAAATAGGATGCAGGTCGTAGGAATGGGAGTTTGTAGTAGGTGCACACTTCACTGTCCGAGCACTTTGGAAATGCTTCTGCACTGGGGCGCCATGAAACTTGTATTGAGAGAGGTTCTGTGTCGAGAGAGGTCGCTGGCAAGGCTTGGGAGGCATGCAGTGAATTTCTTGTTTGTAGTGTTTTGCAAATTAGGGGCGTGGATATTGCAGCGCAGAGAAAACTTGCAGCATCAGTTCGTCGTCGTCTCGGTTTCTATCTAATCGTTCCACAGTAGGGTTTAGGTTTAGGGTGCGCGATTGGGTTTTCTCTCACTCTGGAGTGATTTGGGTTTGCGCATGCTTCGGCAAACCTTGCCTTTGAGCAACGGTAGCTGTGGTGTGGTGAAACATGTCGGCAGGAGCGAAGCGCGAGATGGCTGATGCGATCCCCAAGAGTGAACCTGACCTAAAGAGGAAAGATGTTGAGAGAAGGAAGTTTGCCACGGCATTGTCTCAACGATGTAAGTGGTCTGTGCAGGAATTTGCGGAGAAGCTGCAGTATGAAGATGCGGGGATTTGCGGCAAAACAGAGTGCGGGACGGCTCACATCTCGGAAGCCCACTTGAAGTGTGTCTTCCCCAATAAAGGTGGCAGTGGAATCCGGGTGGAAGCAAACGAGTATATCTCTGAAGATGAGTGCGTTTCGGTGTGGAAGCTTTACCTGGCTATGTACAACCATCCACCGCCGAATAAAGAGTATGCCAAGTTTTTTTTAAGGAGCTGGTTGGCGGAACGAGAAGGGAAGGTGAAAATTAATTGGGCGAAGTTTGCCTATGACATCAGCCGGAAGCAGTACGCTTCCTGGGAGAAGGATGGGAGAGTTGAGGACTCAGGAGGCTCTGAATTCGAAGTGGGATGAGCTCCAAGGGCTTCTGGTATCAGACACTGCTGGGCAAGGAGTGCCGCACTGGGAACGGAGGCAAATCGGAGCAACTTGCGATCCTCTTCGGTTTACGGCAGAGCAGACGACCAACGTTGTAAACATGTTAAAGATCGCAGAGGTAGATGGCTGCGGGATCGGTCCAAAGCTGTAAGTCAAATGATTGCACTAAACTCCAAGAAGTTGCTTCTTTTGTTATGGCCTGTGATCACGACTTCCGGTGTGTGTTCCGGAATTCTTATAAAATGTTGTGTCATTGTCACGGTCCGGAGGTAGTCCATCTTGTGGTCCTCTGCTGCGATGCTAAAAAATAAATGTACCAAAAAAAATGTACCATGAGATGAATGTGGATTCGCAGTGTGTGCATGGGCAGTCAGAGTCCTATCTGGGATTGTGTACAACATGGTGTTACGCTCTTGCGATGGGTCATTTAAGAGAGGATTATGTAGGTACTTAAGATCCTCTATTGTGCTGGTTGTAATTTTATTCAGTTGATTTTAAAAATTCCTTGTATTTAAAAGTCTATTTTGTCTGATCTTCAAGTAAGTCGAATTGACTAAGTCGTCCTGATGTTGCTGAGTGAAACTTGGATGCCACTTGAAGTCAGCCCTCACGGAATTGCGGTGACGGCACGAGGCCCTTCCTTGCGGTAATGTGATTTTTATTTCATGTGCTGGGGTCTCGTCTTCGTGCCAGCGTGGGTAGTTGCAGAGCGAGGTTTACGCTTGAAATCCTTGGGCTGGGTTCTTTATTTTTGTCCCTAATTATTCAGTAGTGAATTAGAGGATGGTCTCCATTCTTCATTTTTTATTGTGCTATGCTTTGTGTGAGTTGCTGACTCCAAATAGACACACCGTATGGGATCATGAAAGGTGATGTTCCGGTGTTAAAGTTTCCTGAGCACTCAGTTTTGATCTTATCAGCAGCTCGCCTGTTGTGTTTATAACCCGGATAGTAAGAAGATGATAGTTAACTTCGTTTTTTTGTTATTGTTTCCCCTTGTTTTGCCCCCTCAGTGAGCTTATCTTGCGTAAAGTACACTAGCGTGTGTGGGATGTCTTTTCAAGAGTTTTTGTACAGACGGTGCATGGGGGTAGGTACTAGCAGCGTACTCTGAAAATGGCTGAATGGAGCGCTGCCAACTTTCTCATCATGACACATGATCGTAGATCAGTAATTTAATTTGACTTCATCCAGCTTCTACAGTTAGGAGTGCACATGGATTATATATATGTTGTAGCTACAGAGTGCTAGATGAGTAGATGATAGCCCTGAATGCATCCGATCCGTATGTCAACCCCATGAAAGGTACGTCGACTGAGATTGATGTTGGGACTGAGCACTTTGTGGGTGAGTTTGTTGCAGTTACCACTGTATTTTTTTTTCCATTTTAATCCTTTCTAAATTGTGCACCATCGCCTTTAGTTTCTGGTGAGAATGACGACGCTTTGTCACCTCATTAGAGTAAACAGCACGGCTCATCATCTCACATGTTTAGTGAGCTCAGCCGTCTCCTAACAACATCAGTTGATTCAGCAGTTGTAGAGATGATACAATTGCCATATAAGTCTTGAAATAATTTCCCCCTCCGTGGTTAATTTTTTTCATGATTTATGGATGCCTTTAGTTATGACTTAGTAGGTGCAGTAGAGCTCATTTTCCGTGGAGATCGTGTTGAGGGTTTCATGACTGGTTTTCAAACACATGTGCTCTTGTTTGAGTTGTTGTAGTCGTTTGTGGTGGTTTGAAATTATCGTCTCAATGTCTTACGTAGTTGAGTGTATCTGATTCGTTATTTACAGTGCAGTATATCAATTGAATCATGTGTACATGGCTCACTCTTAGAACAGAGAATTTATCGACTTTATTCCATTAGATATGTGTATTTCTTGTACTGTTGGTTCCCTGCTCTGGAGTTGCGATGGGGTTCGAATATTCCATTCATGGTTTTCGGAATATATGAGATATATTTTAGTCGTGGTTTCGAGCATAAATGTCTACAGTGTCAGCCCTAGTGACTACAGTACAAGCTGGCTGGATTATTTTTAGTAGTATCACTTCTCTCATGAAGTTGTAGCAATTCCTGGAAGAACCAGTGATTGATTTATATTGTAAACTTCCAGATAAATTGTTGTCGCTGTGCCGCAATTTCCTGTGCACTGTATTGTGCTTCGCATTCTGCATTGGTATCAGGGTTATTAACAAGTACATTGAGGTCTTCAATATAGGTCGTGCTGCTGTTATTATTGAGGAGTTATCTTTTCTAACCGCCTCATAGCATCCATCTAGTTGTTGGCATCTGCGGTACTGTGAGGCATATTGACTGCATTCAGAGCTAACCAGACCCATCTTTGCTCGTGTTGTGCAGAGCCGTCTTAGAACATAGACGCAAGGAACTGCAGCAGCAGTGCAAAGCACTTGATGGAGCGCTAGCGGAAAGGCAGAAGTCGGTGCGTGAAGAAGAAGTGAGCTGTGCAGACATACGTAAGCGGCGTGACAGTTTGGTGCAGTATTTTATGAGCGGGAGAGAAGGTGAGGGCTCGGAAGTCTGCGACACGGGAATTGTAGGGGAGACTCTTGATGTCGGTGAAGAGGAGCTCCGGATAATTGACAAAGATCTGGAGTTCGGTCTGCACATTCTCAGTCGAGAGAGTGCACGCACAGAGCAGCTTCGGGTGGAACAGTTGGCGATGGAGGCCGAGCTCGCAAAAGTGGAATGGGAGATACGCCTACGAGGCGTGGCATCCACAAGGGCAGAGCTCTGGGTGTCAAAGTTGACAGAACAGGTGCACATGATGGCCGTAGGGTCCGGCATGGGGACCACTCCCCTACCAATTCGGAATCCGAGAGTTACAGCGGAAGGGCGGAGTGAAGTAATTTGCATTTCAAATTGTCCAGTCTGTGGCTTCAATTTCAAGTGCCACAACATTTCAGTGGCGGATTGTGAATGCTGTTATCATCATTTCTGCCTCGCTGCTTGGTTAAGTGATGGAAAAAGACGTTGTGCAAGAGAATACTGCGAGAAGGAATTTTGCGCAGACTGGATGGACAGTTTCGGCGCAAACCAGATAAGGTTGCCGAGCCTTCGGCAGCCAAAGATGGAGGGCCTCATCGGTCGGTTCAGCAATCATGACCGCGGAAATGTTGCGGCAGCCGCTTCTACAAACTGTGAGTCTCGATAACCAACCTTCCATGAATGCATTCTTTTTTCCACATTCTATTCTCTCTTTGGAGTGAGTTTTGGGAGTTCGTGGTTTTTGAGAAGGAGTTTGTGAATTGGGTTCCGGGGTGGGATACAGCTGGGTATCAGGTGAGGCTGTACTCTTGATTGATTGCTTGAGTTTTGTGCAGTTGAGCTGGTAGGAAGTTGGTAGAGTGGAGTTCGTGTTGTATGATTGTTCCCCTTTTTATTGGTTTGTTTGATTTTTTTATGTTCAGTAGACGTGTTCGGTGTTCTGTTCAGTGAGACTTCGACTTTGGAGTGGTAGTATTTTCGTTTTGAGTCTCGTAAGCTAATGGTTAGCAATTTCAAACGCACTTTCTTATGATAATCTGAGAGGTGTGATAACTTTCTCTTTCGGTTCTAGATGTGTAGAAAGGGAATGGACAATGAATTTTTACTTCTTATGTTGAACCGGTATAGGGGGTGTTTAGTCTTAGGGTTACCTCCTCGAAAGATGTTGCGACAGCAGGAGCAGCGTGAAACATTGATTTCTGTATAAGTTCCATTGTTGCGGTTTACTTGAGTTGCAAGTACCAATTTCCTGCTAAAGAAGGGAACACCGTTTTAGAAATTAGACACTAGGGCGAATCTGTAACAATTAAAGAAATATGCCGAGACACAGTGCTATGGAATGACGATCTTGGTAATTCCACTTATGCGATATCAGTTCACTTTTTATGTTTCTTTTCTGGAGTTCTTCTTTGTATTTCAGGGACTTCCTTTCGAATATGTTCCATTCGAGAGGTATTGCTTCAGATTCAGTGTCTTGGCCTAGGGCTCTGTCCAGGTCATACTTCTTCCGGAGTTTGCGCGTGAGATTTCACTTTGGACTTTGAAGAGTGGACTTCCAGGAATGGGCAAGCCATGTGGTCACCATTACTTGGAATACACGGCATTCAGGCGCTGGATAATGGAAGGCGTGTGACTGGAGACTTACGGAGTGCTTGTAGGGCACTTTTGTTGGTTTTCAAAAGCTTTCTGTGACCAAGGCGCGCGTGATGAACATCGGGAATGTCACTGTCACTGAACTATCGCGGGAAACCCCGTGGACCACAGATGTCACTTAGCTTTGAGCGATAACTTAGCTTTGAGGTGTGAAGGTAGTGGATGGCTGTGATGGCTGTGATGGCTCAGTGAGAGCGTAGTGAAGCTGGCACGAGCACTTCTGTTTTGCTTTCGAAGTCTTCCTCAGGGTTTTTTTTATGTCCCACTTACTAATCACTTGAATACTGGTTCACGTGAAGTCAGTGCGTTTTGGACATGGCTCCGTAGTGTATGTCCTCTCCTTCGAGCGCTGTACAACCGCTTACCACACTTGTGAAGCGCTTTACTTTCACGGAGCACTTGTCCGTCACGTTGTTCAGTAGTTAAGCACTGTAGTTGTACTTTGATTTTGTTTTCACTTGATTTTAAGTGCTTTATTCATGCGATAACTTCACTTTTAAGTTTAGAAAAGCTGATTTGATCAATTCTTGGCTAATGCATGGTGGCTTGCCTGTGACCGCACCAGTTCATGTGGGGTCTGTTGACGGGACTCCACTGTCTCAGAAGGGCAAGGGTGCGGTGACGCAGTCGTCGGAGCAAACAAAGACACCGGCATCTACGAGCTGGAGGACTCCAACATCACGTGGATGCAAAGTCCCCCAGGAGATTGACAGAGCTGCGCCGTTGGAGCCAGTTGCGGACCATACTCCAGAGCCTGCATTGGATAGAGATGGTCCTCCGGGTAAGTTGGCAGGTACGTCGACGAAGACGTCTGATGAGAGCAACCTATTCCCCGATGATGACGTCAACCTCAGTCAGGCTCGGTCCTCTTCAGGAACGCCTGAAAGCCGCGGAGGAAGAAAGGTAGTGGATGTAACTGTGATCCCCGAGACTATAGCCAGCACAGAAGGGGGGTTCAACGGGCTTCTCTTGCAGGATACGACCACCGATAGTGGCGTGCTGGGTGCAGCGAAAGTTAGTGACGATGACAGGGTAATAGATTTGGAGAACTGCAACGATGCAGTAGTAGGGAGCCAGGTAGAGGGTCAAGGCCTCAAGGTTGCTGGGACGGCACTGGGGGTAAATGAGTCGTCGATGGCAGAAGAACAGGATGGCCAAACGCCACCAGAAGCAGCAGCTGCGGAGTCGCCAATTGGAAAGGTGTTGAAGGGTGAGAATGTCGGGGCCTGCGGTACGCGTCGCCAAGCCGCCTTGAAGAACACGATGTGCCCAACGCCGGGGGTGAATGTCGGGGCTGCAGCCAACGCAGGGACGCTTGCGGGGATGAAGAAGGTCGATGTGGGGCGAGGGCGGTCCACTCAAATCGGGGCGCGGGGAGAGAAGCAGGATAACATGAAGCCCCTGTCACATTTTGGGCTTCAGGAGAAGTTTGCAAAACTGCCCGTGGTTGCTGAGAGAGGCAAGGGACGTGGTCGTGGGGGCAAGCTGGCGAAGCGGAAACGAGACGCTCATTAAGCAGAGCTCGAGAAGGGGAGCTGAGTGAACTTGATAACACCCTGCTAACATGTCCTGCATATTACAGGATGGTGGTTCTGAAATTGACAAACAGAGTGGGTTGGTGCGTAGAGTGGAATGGCCCAATTCTGGTACTCTCCTGTCATTTGTCGTGTAGGGAAAGTATGTGAATATGATGGGCACGGATTTTCATTTCTGTTGCTGTTGTCCATGACTGTGCAACGCGGGATAGGTCGAATATGATTGCTACAGGCATTTAACTTGTGTTGGTACCTGGGACGCTGATAGAACATACTAGTGTCAATATATGCCCAAGGCGAGAACCAATATTGCGGCTTGGGCTTCGGTATAGCTGTTCACTTCGGTCACGTATCTTTACTGCAATTTTTACATAGGCCAGGCTCTTACGAACTCAGAGTCGATTTTTCATGGAATATGTTATCTGGTTCATTGTTGTTTTCTGGAGATGCAGTGGATACACTATGCTTCTGGTCTTAATAGTGCATCAATGGAGTGAGGATATGAATTTGGATTCATAAATACAATACATAGTGAACAGAAGAAGGCATATTGACGGATCTTGTGCTGCCATGGTTGGTGTATGGTCCTGGGGACATTGTACATGTGTTTGCGAGCTAACCCCGTATCAGGCATTGCCATCAAAGAGTATTAGCTTTTCGACAGCCAAAATATCAGGTCCAGGTTTACTATCGTGATTTCGAAACCACGCCAGAAAACAATAAAATCATATTCTACTTTCACAACGCGGTTCACTATAGAGGACGCTGTACAAACTGGACAGCTGTGCATTAACGAGAGAAATTAGTGGGTGCTTTGCAGCGTTTGAAAGTTCGAACTGCTGATTAGATGTCTGAGCAGTCTTACATTTGATGTGCCAATTACAAACTGGTTCCATTTCTGAATCTGTACTGTAGTCCCATTCTGGATTACTCGTAGCTGAACGTATCCAATTCCATAACCATCATCTTCCAGAAATGCTGATCACTAGAGAAAACAGCTGAAGAACCTTGTTTTGAGTTGCCTTCAGCGTGGAGATTTCCCTCACAAAAGAGACTACTACCACGGCACCTAACGTGGTCGAATGCATAGTGCTTCAAGTGCAACTAAACAAAAAGCAGTCTCGCAGTCAAGATACACGTAATGAAGTCTAATCCGCCGTTGCCCCAGGTGTAGGGCGCATCTTCTTCCTCTGCCTCTTTTTTACATTCCGTTCCTTCTCCTTCTTACAACTCTGCTTGTTCACGGACTTGCCAAACAATGAGGGTGCATCCCGCAAGCCAAAGCTCTTGGCCACATGACCCAGGTGGAGTTTCCCAACTTGAAAAGTTGACTTCAGTTCCCCTCTATGAGCAGCGTAAGCTCGCACATAGGACCGAAAGGAGTCTACTGGTAGCAGCCTAGCATCCGGCTGACAAGTCACAAATATCAACTGTTAGCTGTGCTGTGAATACGAAATGCCTTGCGAGCATTCGAGAAGATACTGCAATATATAAAAAAGGGTATCCAGTCTTCTTTGTTCGCGACAGTGGGTAAGCAGCGGGTGAATCAGAAGGTACCTTTGCAGCAACAAAAGCCTCAAGCGCCTTCTGCATCAACCCTGCAAGAGGATGCATCTCCACTGCCAGAAAGGAATCGTCTCTCTTCCCTCTCCTATCTTGTAGCCCATCCTGCAATTGTGGCAATGAAAGCTCCTGTAATGATACGCCGTGCTTCTTCAACTCCTCCATGTACTCTGCCTCACTTGGTTGCAGGAAAAGAATAGCTTCTCCTTTCTGTCCCAGCCTTGTTGTCCTTCCAACTCTGTAGAACATTTTGTATACACTAGTCAACCCACACGACTACAAACCAAACTGCTGAATGTTGTCTGTAAGAGAAAATCTTGATTTTTAAGGGCTGTTAAATAGTTCACAACAGGGCAGAAAGTCGAGGTCAGAACATATACTTTGTTCAACAATTTGCACAGGTCCCTAATGTCTACATGAATCTTGAACTTTTAAAAGACAAAATAAACACTAAGTACTATTACTTCAGCTAAAAAACGGAACCATTCTCTCACCCCCTGCACAACTTTGAACCTCAACACCTGTAGATCGAATCCCAACAACAATGATGGTCGCCAACCTAATATCTATCATAAAAGTTCAAAATTTTACACCTACCACAAGCACAACATCACTAACCTGGCAACAACTCCTGAAAGGTTCTCACCTGTGTACATATTCAGCAGCATCGCCTGGGGGTTCATACTGGACAATGCCTGAAATATTTTGGAAGTCCAGTCCCCTAGCTGCAACATCTGTACAAAGCAAGATCGCAGAACTTGCTTTTCCAAACTGATTATATGCTTCTGTCCGATCTTTCTGAGCCATGGTGCCATGAAGACGGAAGGCTTTACATCCAAGGAGCATCCTCTCATCCTTCCCTCCCCCATCTTTCCAGGGTGTGGGAGACCACCGAAATTCATTGACAACTGTGTAGTGGAAATCTATCCCGCGTCACAAGTAGAAAAGAAGACAAGTAGCTGTTGAAGCACAAACAAACACACCCCACACAAAATAATGAGAAACATAAAACTTATCACATCGGGGAATTAGGTCCATAAAAGAGGTCAACATGTGTTACTTTTCACTCGCAAATTTCTAAGATTGCCTTCCGCCGATAGACCGAAAGTACTCTTCAACACAAAATAAATTGCTACTAACGCAAGTGAGTTTGGACTACTAATTTCCTAAGGCATGAAATCCATCCAAAGTTTCTCTTGACCTCGTAAATTGGCTACAGGAATGCGAACATCCATTCACTTTTATAAAGCTCAGAAAGCATATCATAACTTCAGGCCAACACAAGACCGTTAAAAGAGAAAACCAAAATACCTTACAAGAACTGTTCCCTTGAGATTTTTGTTGGAGAAGACCTAATAGAGCAACCAGTCGAAGACTACAAGGCACTGCATACAAAACAGTCAATAACATGATAATTACCAACCATCTCCAGGTCCTTGAAGAGAAAGGCAAGAGCAGCTCCAAAGAAAGGGTGAAACGCATTAACTTAGGCTTAACGACTTGTATGATATAACCTCGTATAAAAACAATCACCAAAACACGTCGTTCTCTTGATGATCAGATTTCCTCAATTAAATAAATCCTTTACACACAGGAGTCTAATAGTGAATGTTTTTTCCCCAATGAAGTAGAATTAGCAAGGGTACGTGATCTAACATACCTTTAAGCAAACTTTGGACCAACTGTGAACATACCTTGACACCAATGTTGCCCACTCCATACAGGCTTACTATAAGAGGTCCTACTAATTAGCATTCATGAAAACAATATGTTATCATCTAATCTGATCCTTGAATTGTGACTACTGACCTTTGCGAAGACGGGCTTTCTCTTTAGATCGATTCTTGCCCCCCATCACACAGCCAGGTACCAGCCAATGCAAACGGTGCACTACCTGCTCTGCTAAGCACAAACAAACCTGCAAAACAAAGCTCTCGAGTTGGGACAAGCACCAACGCTGTCACCCCATCAGTTAGAATCCTCCCTCAAACTCTTTCTTCAAAACCATTTACACAATGAGAAAAGCAAAGGCACTACACAGAATACCTCTTACACGAAAGAAAATGACAACAGGGAAGTGACCCACCGTCATCCAAAATCACATCCCCAAAACTGAACATAAAATGCGCTTCAGAATTTCAGAAGTTGCAGTAACGCAGTTCAATACCTTCCGAGCATCGAACGACTTGCGAAGTATGTAAGGCCGCAACGAGGCAGGATTCCGGGCTGCACCCCATCGGACATTACACATTTAAAAAAATTATATCAAGTAACATTACACCTCATCTCACATCATCCTATCCAATCCTCAACCCAAAAACCCTAAACCCTGCACCAAAACTCAAACTCAATTTATCCAAAACAACCAGCATTCAATCCTCAATTCTCGACTATTCCAGTTTCAGAAACTCACCTCACAACGGAGCGCTACACCAGTGGACTCCAGCACAGCATCCGAAACCTCAAAGTAGTCTTTCCCCAAGTCG